>OX596233.1:4807500-6057500 GCA_951394345.1 Salicornia ramosissima
AAAAGGCGAATTAGGTGACACTAGTCATAAGTGAGCAGTGGTTTTTATTGAGAGGACGATCAGGGTAAGGCAGGGTGTAAAAACGTGGCCGAGTTAACTCGGATTTCATTTCTACCGCACCGATATTTAGCGATTTGATGCGGGTTATTTTAATACACCGCATTTTTGGACGAATGCGTCCGGTACGGTCGCATCAACACAGATTCGCCCGAATTTTCAGGTGAACGCAAAGAAAAACCGAGCAGGAAGGAGAAAGAGAGAAAGCACATATGAGATTTAGCCCAGAAATCCAAAAAAATTCAAATTAAATCTTGTCTTGTCTTGTCTTTAAAATGCAAATTCGAATAAATGCCCTCACTTTATTGCTTAAATCACTTTGAATTTAACCCTAAATTAAAACCCTAATTACATCAAAAACCTAATATTGCGAGTTGGTAATGCTTGCGTGGCCGGGTTGGGTACCGGAGGGTGGCGCTGACGGTGTCGATAGGGCCACTTTTCCGGCGCTTCATTGTCTTCTCTTCAATTTCACTTTCTGCTCTTGAGTCGTGTACTCGTGTTCTTCATTCTCTTTGTTCAATGTTTTTTCTCTTAATTTTTTAGGTAAGCAACACTCCCTTTCTTTCTCTCTCTTAGATTCCCTAGTTTTCCAAGTCCCACATGCCCGACTAGCCCCACTACTCAATTTATTCTCTTTCTTTTCTTTTTCTTTTCTTTTTCTTTTTTGCCCTTTCTTTTGTTTTAATACAGAGATGTCTTTTATTTTTCCCTAAACATTAATTTTATTATTATCTAAAATATCTTATTTCAATTGTATATATTAATAGTGGTAGTACTCATAGTTCCTTTAAAAAAAAATGCTAGTAATAATAATCATAATAACAAAAAATGTATAACTAAACTAAAAAAAAAATCCAAAAAAAAATCACAATTGTTATAAAACATAAAGTAGTTAAAAATAAAAATCGTACGTGACAACCGCGACGCGGTCCGCGATTAACGCATCGATTCCGTTACCGCATCACCGCGATCGAAACCGCATTTTTGAACCATGGGGTAAGGTAAATTTTGTTAAGGCAAACATAATAAATGATTGGTGGGAAAGGTATTTTACATTACTGATTTCACAAGGCTAGTCTATGACATGAAAGCCATGCCTGCACTTGGTATATGAGATGTAGGATTCAATAATTGAAAAGGTGAAATATGAAATCTACAAGAAAGAGAGATAAGCCTAATGTCTTAATATAGTTTATTCTAGGATGTTTATAAAATCCTAGTGGCCCATTGGGCGGAGAACTTTACACTCCATTTCTTTGCAAACTCATTGAATCCAAGGTACAGCTATTGGAGCATATTTATTTTTGCATTTCATTTCCATGTCACATATTAATGTCATTTTTTGTAAATTGTAAATATTGAATATTTTATAGTGATGGATGGCCAAATGAGGATCACTCCAGAGTTCCCCCTCATAGGAGAAATCTCGAGAGAGAGAGAGAGAGAGAATGAAGTGCTTCTGGACATTGTTTCATAATGATGATGATCAAGTAATGTTTTGGATGAATATGCATTAGTTTCTATGAAAGGTGGAGCTTTTGATGATCTAACATGCATTTCAAGAATGGCTAGAACATATCCCAAAAGTTGGTGGGCTAATTTTGGTACTCAAACTCGTCTCCTCAAAATTCTAGCATTTAAATTGCTTGTGCAACATAGTTCATCTTCTTATTGTGAGTATAATTGGAGTACCAGCTCCTTCATTTACTCCCTTGGAAGGAAAGGGTTGAATCCAAGTCATGCTGGCCAATTGACCAAATTGGTAAAAAAAAGTGGTACCTAGCGACAATTTGGTAAAAAAAAATAAAATTGCGACAAATTGGTAAAAAAAAATAGCTTTGGGTGACAAATTAGTAAAAAAAATAGCCTCGGATGACAAATTGGTAAAAAAAACATAATTTTGGCGACGACTTGGTCAAAAAATGAACTTCCGACGACATTTTGACCAAAAAAATATTTAATTTGCATTTGTGCTCGATCTAAAAGAAAATTTTTCCTCTTAAATTGAATACATTTGCGCTCTATCTAAATGAAAATTTTCCCACTTATATGTTAATTATTATGGCAAGAGATCGAAGGGGAAAAAATTGGGCTCATTAGATGAATAAATGTGTTAGAAAAGGAGTTAAATTTAATATTAAAAAAAGTTATGGAAAAAATAGCTAGGGAATTTTAGGGGCAACAATCTATACTTTTTCCCTCTAGTATGTCACTTATTGTTATGGTAAGAGAAGAGAAAAAAATAATAATAATTTGGGATGGTTGGATAAACATATGTGAGTAAAAGGAATTAAATTTAAAACCAATAAAAAGATCGAAAAATTTGATAGGGATGTATAATTTTGTGTATTGACCAAATTATAAAATGAATTAAAATTAAAATTTTGGAATGTCGTCAGAAGTTTTTATTTTACCAAGTCGTCGCCAAAATTAATTTTTTTTACCAATTTGTCATCCGAAACAATTTTTTTTACTAATTTGTCACCCAAAGCTAAGTTTTTTTACCAATTTGTCGCAAAATTAATTTTTTTTACCAAATTGTCGTTGGGTGTCACTTTTTTTTACCAATTTGGTCAATTGGCCAGTCATGCTCAAAAGCAAAATAATAGACCATATTTCTAACATCAACTCAAACCAATAAAGATAAACTATTATCCCTAATTTTGATAATAAACAATAATATGCCCCAACGATAAAGAACAGAAAAAAGAAAACCCAAAAAAATAACAAAAACTCAATAAAGATAAAGGGAATAAATACCCTAGCAGTGAAAGTGATGGTATCGAGTTGGCAATTCCAGTTATCTTCACACTCAATCATGGTGCCTCGATAAAGCTCACCACTCTTAAGCTCGACAGTTACCACATGACCTGTGGCTTCGTGCATTAACTTCACCGGTATTCCTAGACTCCTACTCATTATTCCTTCTCGCCTTCTTCTCTACGAAAACTCTGTTTGTGGGTTCCTTTTTTTCCCTTTTTTGCACCCAAAAACCCTAAAAGATAAAAACACATATAAATTGATTTTAAATTAAAATAAATAAATAGAGAAATTGCGATAAAGAAGATCAAAAGGTCCACAAAATATAGAAATGAGAAAGGAGGAAGAATATTACCTAAGTTGTCGTGGCTGGATGCCTGAGTTGTAGCCGGAATACGAAAAACCTTTGATTGCAGCAGCTAGGGTTATGCTTCAATGTCTAGAGAGAAAAGAGTCAGCAAAGAGTAAACCAAGGGGTTTTCCACTAAGGCAAATGGGACGCGCACAGTGGCGGACCTAGGATTTAAAAAATGGGGGTACAGAGCCGAACAATCGAACATTAAGATAAAATCTTTAAAAAGCAATCACAACAATACATATTGTTTAATACTTAAATTTTTACATGAGAAATTCCAAAATGTAGTTTTACATTAGAAAGTACCAACAAAAAAAAAAAACGAAATTAAAATTATAATTCCATCCTTCTAGCCTTCATACTTTGAAATCGATTAATGATATCTCCATCGGGAACATGTAAAAACACATCTTTCTCAATAAAAGTTACCAAACAATCATTCATAAGTTGATCGCCCATGCTATTTCGGAACTTACTCTTGACAAAAGTCATTGCGGAAAACACTTTTTCAACACTTGTAGCAACAGGAAGAATTAACATCAACTTGACAAACAAATATATAAGAGGCCAAGTTTCATGCCTCTTTGTTTCAACAAGCTTCATGGAAAGAGAACTAAGATCTTCCAAAGCATGAAATCTTTCATCATTTTGCATATTATCAATGAATACATCAAGTTGATAATCAAGACCATCCAAATCAAGATCAGAAAATTCATCAGGACAAAAAGAGGCAAGTTTGAGTATTTTTTCTTTGTCAAAAGATGAGAAATTATCTTTAGAACTTAGACAAGCCATACAAGTAACTCCATATTATCAAATTATCAATTATCAAACTAAAATTAAAATAAAATCACACTAAAGTACTAAACTAAAAAAAACAATTCCAATGTTCAAAATAAACAAACACAAAACACAACCAAAGTACAGAATACAGAAAATTAGAAAATTATGAAACAAACAATTACAGAAAATTAGAAAATTACGAAACAAACAAATAAAGAAAATTACAGAAAATTAGAAAATTATGAAACAAACAATTAACCAACTCAATTAAACAAACAAACTCAATACAGAAGCATACCGTCAGGACTCAGACTCAGGCAGTCAGGCTGTCGGGCGTCGGGCGTCAAGGAATCAAGGGCAGTGTCGGACAGGGCAAGCGGCGAGGTGACGAGGGAGAGGGCTGACTGGCTGAGGGCGCGAGGCTGTCGCGAGTGTCGTCTATTCGTCTAAGGACTCTGGCTCTGGTCTCTGGGTGACTGCCTCTGCCTGATTGGCTGACTGGGCGAGCGGCAAGGGCGGTGCCGACGTCGGACGTGGAGTCGTGCCGTGGACCACAGGACTGACAGGAGCAAACCGAGCAATGGGAGTGACTAGTGAGTAGTGAGAACGAAAACTAGGGTTTGAAGTTTTTGTGCTCGTGAGTTTTGACCGTAATGACCGAGTATTTTGGCCCTTTTGAGCGCTGAACCTTTTTTTTAATAAAAAACTAGAGCCGACAAAAATTGACACGACACGAAATTAGCGGGTTTGGGTCAATGATTTTGACACGATTAAGTAAACGGGTTGACACGACACGACACGATTACACTTGAATATTAATTTTATAGTGAAAATTTGACATGACACGCTAAGTCGCTAACACGACCGAACACGACACGAAATTAACGGGTTTGGGTCAAGGACTTTGACACGTTTAAGTAAACGGATTGACACGACACGACACGACACGACACGCTTATTAAGCGGGTCGGGTTTGGGCTAGAGGGTTCAACCCGTTTATGTATGCGAGTCGACCCGAAATTGACACGACACGATTGTCAGCTCTATAGGCCCTGTTTGGCAAACAGCTGTTAGAGTTTGCTGTTAGAGTTTAGAGTTTGTTGTTAGAGTTTTTTACTTTTTTGTTTAGAGTATTTGACTGCTGATTTAACTGTTTTTTTAATAATTGTGTTTGGTAACACTTAGCTGATTGCTAAAAGTTGTTTGTGTAAAATGACATTTATAGACATTTGTTTTTTAATATATTTAATTATCTTTTTTGGAAATCATAAATCAATGTGGGCAATTTTGTCCAAAAACTTTAACAATTGCAAAACTCTAATGAAAAAGCTCCTAGGAGGAGCTTTTTCAAAATTAGAGTTTTGGAACCAAAACTCTAAATTGAAACTCTCCCCACCAAACAAGAGTTTAGAGTTTCAATGGGACAAAAACTCTAAAACATAGTCAAACTCTAACCTGTGAGCAAAAAGCTCTTTGCCAAACACCCCCTATAAAAAACATTACCGACCGCCAAGCGGACGGTAATTATTTTTGGCGGGCGGTAAATTTTTATCGAACTTGAATTTTTTTTTCAAAATGGGTACAACTGTACCGGTTGTTCCTTACTGGGTCCGCCCCTGGCGCGCAGTGTCCCAATTACCAAATGACTAATCCAAAAATTCATAACTGAATAAACTAAAAGAAAACACCCAGATCGAAAAAAAATCCCAACAGATTAAACAATTCGAACCTAGAAACCTCCAAGAGATCGAAAATTCAAGGCCCCAGCAAAACCCCAATAAATCAAAGTATCTAACATTCAACACCCTAAATATAACAGGAAATTCGAACCAAAACAACATCAGAACATAGAAGAAAATAAACAAATCATTAATAAATAAATACAATATGTATAAACTAAGAGTAAAACAAATTAAGTATCTAAAAAACAATAACTAACCTGCAGACTCAGCGGTGGTTAGGCGATAAAGAGGTGGATGCGAGGCTGTGGCGGTGGCGATTCCGGCGTGGAGGACGGGGGCCAAAGGTGCTACGTCACCTTTGATTGTGGTGTTTGAGACAGAGAGAGAGTGACAGTGAGTGAGTGTGTAAAGTTGGAAACCCTAATTTTTGGAGTTTTAGGGAGTCCTCGAGAGAAAAATTGTTACCCGATGCAGCTGGTCCTTGTAGCTAGATGTGCACGTGCGTATAAATATCTAATAGTTACTCTGAAACATACTCTGTATTAGTGTTAACAATTCATTTTGCACGAACTTTAAGAAAATGAATTAATGGTACAAACGAGCAAATTGATCAAAATTAACTTTTAGATTAGTAACTTATAATTCTGATCTTACTTGTATTAAAACCATTTTGATTAATTTTACCATCTACCTCCTTAAATCATTACCTTAAAGAGCGTGCAAAATAAATTGTTGTCATTAATATGTTATGTAGGGAGTATTCAACATTTTGCACATGAAATAGCCAAACTAGTGAGCTACGTCTTATTTGGTAGACACTAAATAGCAAAAATATAGGAAATTAAAATTTCAAGGTAAATTGAAATTCCTATGAAGTGTAAGAAATTATTAACCTACCTCCCCATTGGTGAATTTAAATTCTTGTGTCAAATGCAAATATACATGGCGAACCAAACACAAATAGCTATTTTCTAGGAAATAGACAAGTGGTTTTATTTCCCATAAAATTAGAATTCATATGGTGAACCAAACGAGCTCTAATTATGTATAGAGAAGGTATTGTCTCAAACTGGTCTAACAGTAACGTTTCTATCAGACCAGTCCCCTAGACCTGGACACATATGATTGAATCTGGACTCATATGTGTTGAACCTGGACACATGTTTGTAAACCTGGACACAAATTTGTAACCTGGAAACATATTTGTAAACCTGGACACATGTTGTTAAACCTAGAAACATATTGTTGGACCTGGACACATATTGTTAAACCTGGACACATATCTGTCTAACTTGGACATATATTGTTAAACCTGAAAATCTATTTATAAACCTGATGACATTTGTAAACCTGGTGAAACTTGTTTAACCTGGAAATATATTGTTAAACCTGGACAAATGTTGTTGGACCTGGACACATATTTCTTTGACCTGGACACATATTACTAAACCTGGATCCCCATGAATTGTTAAAAAAATTAAGTGTTGGACGGTCCGACGGTCAGACCGTCCGACACAATACTTTCACTTATATATATTATAAAGATTTTGATTTATTGTATGTTTTACGTATTTACGTTGTTTTGAAATGATATACATTCGTCTACAAATATTAAAATATTAAAATATTGCATACATGCAAATACCAAATAATTTTCATATGGAGTAATAACTTAGTAAAACTAAATAATGTCATATTTGTTTAATGATCATAGGCTTTTTTTCAAAAGTATGTTTATATCGTTCATCTAAAACTCTAAAGCTTAATTGTAATTCATTATAGCAATTGTTTACCATGTTCATTTATTAAATTTAAAGCTCCATTAGTAAGAACTAAATATTAATTCTATTGCATAGCATCGTTTTTTAAGTTTGTTTGAGAGTGTTCTAAAATTATATGTTCTATTTTGTGATTTATACTTTTATTAATTTTTAGCGTGTGGTACATGTAACAAACAAAATAAAATTCAAATGTAACAACCAAAGTAAAATGGATAGAGTACAAAACCTAGTGAGATTCGGCCAATGTAATGCTTGAGACAACATTTTATTTTAGGTATCTTGTCGATGAGGTATGGTCCAATAAGATCAACCTCACGTGTTCTTGTGGGACAACAGAGTTCGACACCCCGCAACAGTAGTTTAATTTCCCCTCCCCCACTTTGGAAGGGGGGCCTCTGGGGGTCAGCTTTGACTCGGCGGACAATGCCAACTTGGTTTAAAAACATATGTGTGTGTGTGTTTGTGTAAAATCACGTACCTATTTTTAAAGTACTTTCAAGTACTCCTTTCGTAACATAAAACTTTCAACAATTGGTTTTGCACGCATTTTGAAAAAACACTTTAAGGGTGTGAACGAAAGAATTAATCAATATAATTTTAATATTAGGAATTTATAATCACATTTTTGCTTGTATTAAAACCATTTTGACTCATTCATTCATTTACACCCTTAAATCGCTTCCTCAAAATGCGTGCAAAACCATTTGTTGAAAATTTTATGTTACGGAGGCAGTACTACATTTAAGCCTTTAATATGGACCTAATTTTTAAAAGTTCAGTCTAGTTCAGTTCAGATAAATTCAATTCAGCTCAGTTCAATTTGTTTACTTCAGATCTTGCTGAGTCTAAGTAATACCTCGTAATTTTGGATAAATATTTTATAATTAATTAATATTTTTATACTACTAAAATTATTTATTTGAATTTTAGACATAAAAATTTCAGGTCAAAATGTTGTTTGAAATTATAAAAATCGAAATTTCATATACATACACGTGATTTTCAGATATCTTAAATAAGCCTTATTTCATAAATTACAATGATCTTATGATTAAGCTAATTTTATTAAAAAAGTATTTTAAGGCCAAATGTTACTCTCTAATTTCTAAAAACCCAAACTAAAACCCAAAAGACCAATTAACTAGCCAAAAAGGAAAAAAAAAAAATTGCTCCAAGCCCATTGAATCTCACGGCAAGGAGAAGAAATAAAATAAAATAAAATAATTAAATCTTTTCCACTTCCTTTGTAACGACCCGAAATTTTGGGCCAGAAAATTTCGCGGTTGTTAATGTTATTTAATAAATTCAAAGTCCAAAAGGCCATATTATTTTGGACTGTTTGTATTGTTAGCCCAATCTTTCCTCTTCCAAAAATTGGGCCAAAGACCCATTTCCCTTCCTTGATAGGCTTGGCCGGCCCTTCCTCTTAATTGGGCCAAATTTGTTCTTGTTTTAATTAAGTAAATGTTAGTTAATATTAGAAGATAATTAATTTATTTAATTAATTTAAAATCTTTTTACTCCTTCAAAAGTTTGTTAGTTGACCCAACAAACTCCTCCCCTTATTTCTCTATTGCACGGCAGCCTAGGTGCTTGAGGGCTTGTTTGGCTTTTTTTTTTTATTTTTTATTTTCTTTATATATAGGACCCCTCCTCTCCATTTGGGTCCTATTTGTTAATTGCTCCAAAACCCTAAAGATTTTCTCCTCCTTTCTCCTCCTAAATTCAGCCGAGCATATTGTATACCTTGGATTAATTTTTGCGTTTTATGGTAACTAAGCTTTTCTATTTAATTTGTGGGTAGCTTTTCACATAGTTAATTAGGAAATAAGATCATGAAAATTGTAGGATTTTAGTCTTGTTTTACCTAGATTTTCGAGTGATATGATGATGATATTTGGATGTATTTTTCATGATTTTCTTGATTTAATTGTATGTTTATGCATGATTTAATTATTAGAATTATTGTAATTTGAATCATGAAATCTAAGCATGTATTCGAATTTTGGCATGATAAATTCTGATTTTAGTTTGATAATTTTCGAGTGAACAATATGCTATTAGGAATTGTTTCTTGTAATATTCTTGAATTTTATATGTCAATCTTAATTGTTTAATTAGTCTAATTTGCCTATATAAATCTGATTTAATTATTATAGTACTCGAATTAATGCATGAATAATTTTAGATTTTCGATTCTTGGTTTCATCTATATTTGTCGAGTGGCATGATAAATTTTAGATGAATTTTCGAAATGTTCCTTGATTATTTTAAGCATGATTATGGTGTATTTTAATTAATTAAATTTATATCATGTGTATTTTTAAATCTACTTACTCTCGGGATTTTCCCGAGTGAGCTAAAGATTAAAGAAAATTCTAAAAGTATTGTTTCTATGTAATCTTGATCCTAATAAATTAGTTACATGAATCTTTATTGTAATTCTTGAAATTGTATAAGTGTTCTTGTTTCCTTAATGAATGCCGTGAAGATGGTATGAGTTAGAGCATGTAAATTTGATCTTGATTCTTGATTTAATCTTGATAGATGATGTTAGTATGATTTTTATGAATATTGTCTATTTAAATTAATTATTTGTTGTCAATTGAATTTATATAATTTAATTGCATAATCTTTGGTAAAATTAGTATAAATGTCGAGTGAGATAAAAAAAGGGGGAAATAGAATTTTATTCATAATTAGGGTATTTTTAGTAATTAAATTGATGATTAAAATTAATTTAAGAAAATAGTTAATTATTGATTAAGTCTTGAAATGCCGTGTAAAAAGGGATTGAAAAAGTCTTATTTAATTAATTTTGACTTATTATTATTTCAGGGATAATATAATAATAAAGGTTACGGTCAAAATAATTATTAGGAATAAGTTGTAAAGTGTAGGGATTAAAAGGGACAATAATACTACTATAACCCTAATAGGGCCGAATGGTATGAGTATAATAACATAATTATATTGTGGATATTGTTACAATTTTATATATATTAAGGTTAGTATCCGAAGGGATAAGATTATAAGTATAAGTTATATATGTTATATATTTGAAGGATAGTATATATATTATAAGAATTTGAGATACATAAGATACTATTAGGGATAAGAAAGGAAACAGAGTAATAGCTATACATGTTATGTCTCGGTCTCTGGCTAGGAAAGACTTGGTATTTAAGGTGGCCAACATACGTGCCGCACCTCTCTTTCCTGGGACTCCGAACATTTCATTTCCTATTACGGTCACCTAGTATTATCCTAATATATGATATGATTAAATTAAATGAAGATATAAGATACAATATGGACGCCCACCTGATGATACACGAGTCGTTAGTGGGTTAAGTCAAAGCCACCGCTCAATGGGACGAACACACGAGTTCCCCCGAGTAGTTTTGGATCTTAGGACATGTAGTCGTCTGGTAGTGGTACACGAGCCGCTACTAGGAGTTATGGCCATAGCTTAGGCTTAGTGGTGAAACACGGGATCCGCTACGGGTTGAGTACACGAGCTCCTCCCGGCATGTTCTAGGAAGTTATGGTGAAACACGAGATCCATAACGAGTTATAGTGACCAGTCCAACAAAGATATTATATTACGATCATACGATTTGATAAGATGAAATCATAAGATGAAGTTTAAGATGATTTCTAAGATGTGATGATAAGATATGTTATGATCTAATATGATAAGAAAGACATGATTATGATATGATATGATTAAGATAAGATTATGATATGATATGAATAAGATAAGATTATGATAAGATATGATTAAGATTTATTAATGATATAACTTCAGAAAGGTTAAGTATAAGTTAAGGATTGGGATAATTTAAGAAGTATAATATAAAGTATAAGTTTAGTGTATTGTAAGTCTTCCGCTGTGTTTTCCTGAATTTATACGGATATGTACGTGTGTATGTATATACGGATGATGTACGTATTTTGGTGTGTATTCTAACCGTATTTGCAGGGTTGATTATACGTATTTTATATGTAAATATACGTATTCTAACCGTATTTCTGCAGGGGTATTTATACGTATTTTCATACGTATCTGTATACGTATTTTTATACGTATTTGTATACGTATTTTTATACGTACTTTTATACGTATTCTTATACGTACATTTATATGGAATTTGTGCATCTTTGTGTAAAGCATGTATTAAATCTTTTACAGTTTTTATGATATTTTTCTATGATATTATGTGTTTAGTGGTCTCTCGATTAAATGGGACAGCCTAGTTACTCGCCACTGACGGTGGACCCCCCCCTCAGTTTCAGGTGATGTTGCAGCAGATTAGAGCGGGCTTCGCCGGACGGGCTTGAGTGTTTAGGCCTTTATTCTTAAATTTCTAGTATTTTCCAGAACAATTTAACATTTATTAGTTTATTATATGTTCCCAGCATGTTGGGACAGTATTTCTAGACTTTTGGATGTAATAACAATTAGTGATTTATTATGGATTTTAGTAGTTATATTAATAAAAGATCATCCTTTCATTTATATTGATAATTTATTGTTTATTAAGATTAAGTAATGATCCGAATGTCGATTTCCCTTCGTAAATCGACAAGCTAAAAAGTCGGGTCGTTACATCCTTAATTACATTCCATGATCACTATAATATCTCCAACTTCCCTTAATAATATTTTCCTTAGCCTCCAAGCAAAAATCATTCCAAAATATGATTATTATAATATATTTTGATCACCCTAATATTTTCATAATCTTCAAAACCTACTATATTAATTACACTAACCCTAAACACTATAAATATCACTTCCATCTCATTACACAAATTTCACCAACCCCACAAATCATCTTCCCCTTCAACTCCAATCTCACAAGCACACTCAAAATATTCTTTTCTTCTCTCTTTTTTTCCACAAATTATTTCTTCTATTTTTGTAGCCTTTATACCCGATTCAGTTCAGAGCCAATTTTCGGGCACTTCTGGTCATTTTTAGCAAATTTCTGTTTCATAACAGATTGTTGTTCTCGAAAAGTTCTTCAAGTTAGGCTCAAGAATCACCCGATTCGGATTCATATCGAAGGAGTTATGGCCTCTGAAAGTTTATGTCTATTTTCTAATAAGAATACATCTCATGATTTCATCTCTTTTCTCTTGGCTTTCACCACCACCACTATTGGTGGCAGCCACCATGAGCCAAATCCATCCACCCTTGGCCACCTAGCCATCCTCCTCCTCTCCTCTTGTTTCCGTTTTTCTCTTTACCTAAAACTAGTATTTTTATTATTACATATTATTATTATCATTATTATGTTACGGTTTAATAAACAAAATAATTTAATGGTTTTAAATTAAAGTATAAAAAGCAGAAAAATTAAGATATGATTTATGAAAATTAAATATATTCCATGCACATATAATGAGTCTTGTTATTTATTTATGTGTAGGGTGTTGATTCGCGATTTCTTTTAAGCTTCGTAATAAAGTTTGCTTAGTGAAGATCAAGTTACGATAAGTGGCTAGATACTTTATTAAAATGTTTACATGATTTTTACGTGTTTATATGATACATGATATAATTTATGTTCAATTAATTTTGTATTATGTTAATTTAAAGTTTGATGACAAAATTATTTTATATTTTAGTAGCCTTATACTTTTGTCATGAAATTTCTAGATTTTGGAAATATTATTTATGATTTGAATCATCTTATTATATTTGAAAATAATGTTTTATAGAAAGATTTGAATTTTATTATATTTTGAAAAATAATATCATAGAAAATTTTCTATGAAAAGATTTGGAATAACTAAATATTCTAGTGATAGATATATATTGTCATATCATTTTGAAACACTAAGGAAATAAGAAATTTTTGAAGGTTATATGAGTATATTTCCTTTATACTCAACTCTTATTATATTAAAAATTTATTTCTGACCCACAAGAATAAGATTTACAAGCTTATTTATTGTTATGTAATCTCGCTATGTGGATTTGGTTGATACGACTATGGACTTTGTATGACCTAATCTTTCCTCAAAGATAGCTTTTATATAGAAAGATACTAACTTGGGGGGTGTGCACACTTAGAAAGGAATTGGGTTATAGAAAAATTTTATTTTCAATATTTGAATATTTATATTCAATATTCATGGTTTGGAATATTTTTGGAAAATGATCATCTTGGATAAAAAAAATTGTTGTCCTATAATAATGACTTGAGTTTTTCAAAAACATGTTTATTAAATAAAGTTTATTTTGACTTATCTTGCATTTTACGTACTTAGCATATTTTGCTAACCCGCACTTTATTTTGTTTTGGCTTTGCCCTACTTATCATTTATTGATAAGTAGCTAGGTGTTGATGATCAAAGTGGACTACATGTTGCATCAGGGGCAAGGGCGTCATTCACCTAGATTTATTTTAAGTTATTATGTTTTGAAAATAAATTTTACCGCATTTAATAGTAAGTACCTTTAATTTCTCCTGCAAAGTTGTAGTCAAGTATAGTCTTACGTTATCACGTGGCGGTAATATGCCCAAGTCTATCTCTACGGTATTTTTATATGCATTATTCTAGTATGTTCGTAGAGAGAGATTTGGGGTGTTACAGTCTAGGATTTAGCTTAATTCCGTTCAGTTTAGATTAATTTAAGCCAAAAAAATAAAGGGCTTAAGTTTAAGATTTAGATTAATCCAGTAGTTCAGTCTAATCAAATTATGTTCAGTTTAGTTCAGATTAATTCAAGAAAATCTTGTCATTTACCTCCTTTACTCTACATGTTTTTATGAGAAACCCTATTTTGTTTTTTGTTTTTTTAATATGAAACCCTATAAAGTTTACAAATACTATCATATGCACATTACCCTCAAATTTTATATTTTCGTCAAATTAAACCGGAATGCACTCTCAAATGGGCCCACTTCTCGCTTTATATAACCTCTATGAAATTGAATTGTATTCTAGGAAACGATTATAATTGTCAAAGTACCCCCTCCGTAACATATTAATGGCAACGATTTGACATAAAATAGAGAGGAAAAATGTCAAATCGTTGCCATTAATATATTACGGAGGGAGTAATTTATTAGTAATAACTAGAAGTACTTTATTAGTAGTAACTAGATGATAATTTAATTTCAAAAAAAATTGCACAATGTCAATTATGCAAGGATTTGTGGCGGCTCACTGGTGCATTAGTAGTGTATATAGTTTAGATAGGTTCATCACTTCATTGAGGATGATGTCTTAGCTTACTGATTAATGCTTCAGAATTTCAGTCATTGAATCTTGGATTCGATTCTCATAACACGCATTTACACTTTAAATAAAGGTTCATCAGTTCATTGTGGGCTGGCAGCGAGACTTTCTAGTAGCAACAAATTATATTATTTTGTATTGTTTGCAAATAAATCCTCCAATTCCTCATCATTTTTGCTTTCCTTAACGTTTCCAAGAACTAACCACTAATGAATTTTCAATCTATTTTTTTCTTCTTATATTTCTTAGGGCCGGGCTTTATTAAATCTCTCCATGGATTATGGTGGTTCTCTTTCCTCTTTCTTTGTGCATGATTATCTTCCATTTTCTATGGATTAATATTCTTTTCACCAATTTTTTTTTTTTTTTGGGTTTATCATTGCTCATGTACATGGAGAGTTCAAAAGGGTTGTGTTTGAAGTTCTATAAAACTTCCTTATTATTTCTTCTTTTTTCACCATTATACGGGAGAAACAGAGAGTTGCAGTTATGAAAGATACATTGACATCAAACAAAAATCACTTCATTATTTTGCAGTCATCTATTAGCAGTACATATGACATAAAAAAAAAACACATTCCTCATTACATACATATTAAAAACAAGAATTAAAAAAAAAAAAGTTTAAATATCATAGTTACATGATTGGGGAAATTAAACTCACATACTCAATAAAAACAATGTTATATTAACATCATTATTCAAAACCTAGATATAAATCACACAAAAACAATATATTCTTTCATTTTCAATTCAACCCCCCCCCCCCCCCCCAAAAAAAAAAAAAATTATCAATCAAACAAACAAACCTTTATGCATCACTTAAACCTTAACTGCTTTCCACAAAGGTCTGGAATAATAATTATTATTAACCTTAGAAGAAGCCTCATGATGATGATGATGATGAGGAGGAGGAGGAGGACTAAAAAACTCAGAACTCATCTCCTTGAAGAACTTATCAACAATGTCAAGATAAGCAGGACAAGTAAGCCTAGAATAACATTCAAGAAACTCTTCAACATCCTTCTTTTGATCATCACTATTTCCCTTAATATCCATTTTCTCCAATTCCTTCATCTTCTCTTTTACACAACTCAATCTTCTTTCTCTCACACTCTTTGAACAGAGATCAACAGAGTAATACTTCATTATTTCACTCTTCATCTTCAATTTCTTTTCTGGGGTTTTCTTGCTTTCATCTTTACTATTAGTTCCCTCCATTGAAGAAGAATAATGATCATGATGATGATGATTATAATGATGATGGTTATGATTATGATGATGATGGGACTTTCTAGGATGAATAATGGATGACTTGATCTTTTGAGCTCTGTTCTTCAAGTTGTAACTAGTCTTATTATTGCGCGAGTTATTGTTATCCCATTGGTGAGTGAACTCGGTGTAGAAATTATCCAACTCGGCATCACCGCCGCCATGGGTGGTGGTGGTGCGGTGGTGGAAGGGTGGTGTTTTGGGGAGTCTTTGGTAAGTGGCAGGGGTGGTGGTTCCTTTAGAAAGAAATGACTTGACATTGTCTACTGTTTTTTGAAAGAATTTCTTGGTGTTTGATATGGAGTTTCTTAGCATCATTTATTCTTCTTCATAAATACAACAAAAAATTTAATTTAATTATCTATCAATCTACGTTGTTGTATAAAAATGAATGAGGGTTGGGGTTGGGGTTGTGCTTGTACTTGCTTAGCTTTCATTTTATTCTCTTCTATCTTACTTATAAAAAAAAAATAAAAAATAAAGAAATATAAAAAATGAAAAGAAAGTTTTGAAGATTATGAGTGGGAAATTAGACAATCTAGCTAGTGTCTACTTTTGTTGTTTTTGTAGAGTACTTTTTTTTTTTTTTTTTGATGGAATAGTTTGGTGTGTAGCCACTTTAGGGTAATGAGAGGCTCTTGTCTCTTAATTACATTATAATCACTCTATTTCTTTCAATTATTTCCCTTCACTTTTTCCACTAATGTTTTGGACTTTTTCTTTGTTTTTGCTAAAGTGATGATGTTTGTACTTCTTTAAAGAGAAAACTTTTGTTTTTACATGTTGATGTTGAAAGTGTGCTTAGTTGTTAAATGATTTTGCTAATGAGTTTTTTTGCCTTTTTGGGGTGTTTATATTATAGGAACTGTTTTTCTTAAAATAGTGTTACTTCTGAAATGCATGTCAAAATTACGTGTTGATAATTTTATTTTCTGCCAAGGAACTTTAGCTCATTGATCTTTTTCCAATTATTAGATTCTTTCAAAATTCGATTGTGTAATATATTTTAAAAAAAGTACGAGAATCAAAACTTTTTAAACTGATACAAACAATAAATTACCTTGGGTAAAGGAAGGCTTTGTAGGGTTATTATTTGAAAAATGATATATACAGCTGCATATAAGGTATCAAATATATATATATATATATATATTTTCCTTCAAACATTTACAATTGTATGATTCTTTAATTAATATTCACACTTCGAATTAATTTGCAACTTAAATTTTACAGCATATTACTCCATCTATTTCAATTCACTTTGTTTGTTACGCTTTGCTCTCACAAAAAAGATTACAGTCATAACCAAAAAAAAGTGAAACGGTCAATAACATGAAGAAGCATGTACTAAAATAAAATTTTGAAATACTATAAAGTATAAGCCGTAATAATTAGCAAATAAGTTAACAACTAGCTTAGCTTGCTAGGTAGCATTAATTACCTATTAACCTATATATGAAAGGTAAAACGAAATGAAGAAGACAGATAACAACTGGATTAAGAAAAACAGAAATTTGGAGGAGAGTCATAATCAGATAAGGAGAGGTAGAGCTATATTTAGCTTAAAGGTTCGTTCGTATATGTTTACTAAGGATAGCAATTACACTATTTTTCTTACTTTTCTTCACAAACACATCTATCTTTGAGATGCTCATGTATCAACTACTACACTTAGCTTCCATCTCTTAACCAATTTCATTTTTTTTTTTTTTTTTTTTTTTTTTATTGCTTTCACTATATTTATTTAATACATTCGCATTGTAATACCCGCTACATAAGTATGCGATACGGACTCTTAGAAAAAAATATACTTAAAGAGAGAGAAATAGTGAACAATGAATAATTAATTATGTCTACAGCTACAGTAAAGTTAAAAAATTGAAACAAAGCTACACATGGGTTACTTTTTTTTTTACTAAGCCTACTCGTAAAGAAAATTATTTGTTGCAAGTATTTTGTTATTACAGTCTAAAATGACATAAGTTGCGAGTATTGCAGTACGGAGGTAGTACAATATTTAATGTTTTATAAATAGCAATATCTTAACCAGTTAAGTTATAGCCAATAAATAACATTGTTCTGTTATCTCAAATAATAATATTCAAGGAAATATCTTTAATATAATGACTCATGTGAAATAGACTTTAAAATTCAGTGGATTACTCCCTAACTCATCAAAAAAAAAAAAAAAATCTAAAGATAATGTTATATGCACCACTTACAGTTACATAAATATTTAATATTTTAATATACTTTTTAAAATGATAAAAATTTAAATACACAGATCAAAATCATGCATAAACTAACCGGTATAATAAATATTTGATTTAGCTAAATGTTAGCCTTTTAAGCTCCTTAGAAGTATATATATATTATGTATCATTTTTCATTTTTTAATTGTATGTTTGATATGGCTAATCTAAGAGACTATATCATACAGGTAGATCAAAAACTATGTTCGTTTATGTTTTCACAAAGAAAAGTACCAAAATCAAAATTATAGTGTCATAATCACGCACTTTGGTCTTATACTCCGTATTCAACACTAATAAAAGACATAATTAATGAGTCATAAGAGGAGCTTATTGTGTTGACTATGAAAATGAGATGGTTAGCAACAATAGATTAGATTAGATTAGTAGAAGTACCACTAGACTTTTTGCATCCCTAAAAAAGGTTTCCAATGCTATGAGTATTACCGTGCGTGATTGGCGCATGAATGATTTTAGAAAGCATTTTCCATAAATAAATTCATTTTAGGGCTCGTTCACATTAGATGAATTGAACTGAACTGAACTTATTAGAGATGAACTGAACTGAACTGAACTTAACTGAATTGAATAGAAGTGTATTAATTGAACTAAATAGAGATGAACTGAACTGAACTGAACTGAACTGAACTAAAGCTTCTACAACGGTCTCTCAAAAAATGACCGCAATACCATATTAAATCATGGCCCTCCAAATTATTTTATTTTACCTTTTTTTTTAAAACCATTTTTCTAATTATTAGATTATCCAAAATTCCATAATTAATTTTAAAATTCATTTTATAATATTTTCCATTAATTAAATTTTTAAAAAAATATTTAAATTTTTTATGATAAATTCCAAAATAAATTACTATTTTCTGGAAAATTAAAAATAAAGAATATTTAACGTAATTGATTCTAGATCAATCTTCTTTATTTTTAGTTTTCCAGAAATTAATAATTAAATTTGGAATTTATCATAAAAAATTTAATTTTTTTTTAATTTTAATTAATTGGAAAAAATAAAAAATGAATTTTTAAATGAATTATGGAATTTTGGAAAATCTAATAATTAGAAATATAGGTAAAAAAGAAAAGGTAAAATAAATGATTTTGGAGGGCTAGGATTTCTCCATAGTAGTGGTCGTTTTAAAGGATGACCGCTATAGAAAAATTGCTGAACTTGAACTGAATAGAGATTAACTGAACTGAACTGAATATAATCTGAAGTAAACAAGCGCTTATTGAGTTATTGTCATCCCAAACAAATTAAAGCCCATGCTTCAATTCTTACTTTCAATTTGAAATACCAACAAACAAACAAACGCCTTAAAAAAAAAATTGACTGACCATCTTTATATTTTGGTGTTTGCATAAACTTTCTTCATCTTATCCTCCCTCTTTTCTTTTCTTCCTTTTTCTTTTTCTCTTCTTCAAAGGAAACTGAGAATTCGATTGGTTTTTTTGGCGCCATTTCACCAACTCTTTTTTTTTTTGTGTGTGTTCTTTTTGATGGGATGATTTCACCAACTATTCATGATATGAATATATGCTTGTTACCGTAGATAAATCCTACTTTCTCTAACCTCCGTAATACCATAACTTTTTTTTAAAAAAATACCATAATACCATAACTTAATTTTTACAACAATTGTTCTTTTTATGCATGTTGAGACAAAAGCTTAGAAGATTAATATCTCTAGCTAGTTATGTATAGCATTTGTAAAATTTATATAAACAATATATGATTAAAAAAAATGCAAGTTGAAACGAATTCAACAAAATCTCACATATATTTTTCTTGTGTGTAAGTCAAACATTACGATGGAAGTGAATATTATGAACACGCCAAAAGTGTAATTGTCGCAAACATTCAGATTCAGTTACAGATGAAGTACATTGAAAGTTCGATGGAACTTAGGACTATGTAAATAAACACATAATTATATATAGATATTAAAGGAGTTACAGTTTGTACTAGACTAGCTTGTTAAATGAGATTGATAGATCAGGTTGGGTTCAAGTAATTTTTGAGTTCGGGTTATAATTGCTCATATAGTCATATGTATTGTCTTTGGACTTTGGGTTCAAATTGGTATTAGTTTATTCATAGCCCATAATCTTTAATTTTGAATTGAACCAAATGGCTTATGAAATAAAATATTGTCTTTAGATTTTTGTTTTTTAATATATTATATAGATAGATTCTCCACTCTACAACTCTGCTCATTTGCTATTCCACTTCACCGCTTTCACTTCTCTAAACCCACCTTTTCTAACCCTAAGCATGCTCACAGGAGTGAAAACAAATCTCCTCCATTTTTTTTACCAATAAGCCATTTATTGTTTTGCCCAAAATTTAACCTTTGTCTATCAATTTTCAATAACAACCTTGTGAAAATTACTTCACTTATTTTTAATGGCATATCGATTTCCAATTCTTCACAACCAAATCACTTTTTTTTTTGCAACGGGACAACAATAACAACAACACAAAAGGCCCACTACTCATCCCTACAAAAGCTACTACATCCTGCATAACCTGTTAGCAGAAAACATTAAATAAGACTCTTCATTACCTACGCAGGCTACACTAGCTACTTTACTACAAGTTTTACAAACATTCAATTGATGTTGGTTAATCTTCAAACAACTTTTTTTTTCACCCTTTAAAATTTCCCATCAATTTTGTGAAGTCTTAGAAAATAGAAATGAGTAAACTCACACACACAAGCGATGTGCTTCTCTGCTTAATTATTTCACCAAAAGAAGTTAGTTTACAGAGGAAAGAAAAGGGGTTTCTATTGAAAATTCTAGTGTAATCTTATGACTGTCGACTACCATAATGAATGCGGTTAGGATTACATAATTTTTAATTTATTTTTAATTGTTAAATCTAATTAAAAATTTTATTTAAAATACTTTAATTAGATTTCTTATTTTAGGAAAATAATTTTTGATTTTTCCTAAAATCAAATTTATTCTAATTAAAAAAATCAGAAATTTTATTTTCTAAAATAAGAAATCTAATTAAAGTATTTAGAAAAGATTTTAAATTAGATTTAGAAATTAAAAATAAATCAAAAATCGTGTGATCCTAACCATCCACTACGGTAGTCAGCAGTCATAAGACTACACCAGAATCATCTGATTTCTATACCTGATTTATAACCTTATTACAATACATCTAATAGTTTGTTATAAGAGCAAAAAACTTAACTAATATTTCCCGTATCCATTTATCTGCAATAATTGAGAATATACGTGAAAGATAAAGTATTCATCGTGGCAGACTTGCAGTTAAATTGATAGGGAAGGAGAAACTACTAAGGATGATTGTTCTTTGTTGCACGACTCCATTAAGCTAAAGCACAATGTATGATTCTTAATTTTTGTTGTCAAAGACGAATAATAGATTATAGGTTAACCATATATATCCATCATACTACGGGCACCAAAACCTAGATTAATCAAAATGCAAAATATTATATGATCAAACTTAAGTTCATAAAATAGAGCAAAAATTGTTACAAAGTCCTCATATTAATATCAAGCAAAGTCTCAATTCTGAACATTGCATAAGCCTACCCTGCAAACATTATAACTCACTATATCATGAATTCGCAAAGTAAGGGTGATGTGTAAATAAATTTCCGATTCGATTAATTAAGAAAATCTTCACAACATTTATCGTGATTGGGTAGTTTTACAGCCCTTAATTCCATCTTCACGGAGAGAATTGTCACACTTAAACAAGAGATTAAACTCTAACTGCCCGTTTGGTTGTTGGTAATAAATTGTGGTAATGGTAATGAATTTATAGTGTAATTTTGTTAAGGATGAGCCTTATAATCTCCATGGAAAACAAATTTTCATTCCCAAGCTTCAATTTTCTTCTCATTTTTCATTTTCATCCATTGCCATTGGGGATGTTGGTATTTGATGGGAATGGATAATAGTGATGAAAATTAGATAAATTGGAGCTAATGTAGCACCACAATGGGAATGGATTTTGATTTTCCTTCCAAATTTAGTTATAAATTCATTCCCATTACCATGATCGATTTATAACCGGCTACCAAACAGGTCGTAAAGTCTTGGATATTTTTTTTTTTCTTGTAAACAAATGACTCTCTCTTCTCATTAAACTCCGAGGTATTTGTAATGCATGTAAACAAAGTAAAACTAAAATTAAGACTCCTAATAGAAAAATCTAGAAAATTCCTAATATTATCCTAATCCTAATACCATCTTAAGTAGAATTCTAGAAATTACAACTAAAAATAGGGAATTGCCTAAAATAATGGACCGAACCTAAAAATATTCAAGGAAACTATGAAAGTCATGGATTGTCAATATTTTAAGGCTACCCACCTGTTGTGTTGAAGGAAAATAACATAGTTATTTTTCATTAATTAATTGTAATGTAAAAAATACTTTATTTTTCCTCTTAGCTTGTGCCTTAGTATGTTATGTACTCTAATTAGCTTGTATTTTTGCCTTGGGCCTGTTTACTTTCTGTTGAGCCCTTAAGGTCTTTTTCCCAAGGGAATGTCCTAGTGATTGCAACCAGCTACTATAAATAGCAGCTGTCATTAACAAGGCAACATCACAACAAATATAAAAAACACAAAAAGGCTTCTTAGCTCATCTTCCTTTTTTTCTGTTTATTCCTCTGTCATTTTGCATTATTCAGCACATACATACTCAATATGGTATCAGAGCCAGGTTATTAAACCTAATACTCATTATCTTCAAAACGTCATCAAGGTGGGTGACAAAGCAATGGTGGTGCAATGGCGGCCAAAGAAAGCAGCAGCAACATAGATGCACAAAACCCTTTGTACCTGCACCCAAATGACTCCATAGTCACAACAGAGAAGCTACAAGGATCTAGTAACTACAGGTCATGGAGAAGATCTATGGAAATAGCCCTATCTTCAAAACAAAAGCCGGGTTTTGTGACTGGTGCAGTAAAGAGAGACAAGACAGATTCAAGGCTGCAAGACCAATGGGATACTTGCAACAATGCTGTAATATCTTGGTTACATGCTTCCATGGCAGAAAATATTAAGAAGTCAGTGCTTTATCTTAGTACTGCCAAAGATGTGTGGATGCATCTTGAGAAAAGAATGGCACAAGCAAATGGTGCAGCCATGTACAGGCTTAGCAGGGAAGTATTTGACACTCACCAAAATGGGATGAGTATCAATGACTACTATACAATGATGCATGGGATGTGGGAAGAGCTGGATTCACTTATTCAGCTCCCACCTCTCACTGAAATAACTGATGAGATGAAAGCATTTGTTGCAGCCTTGGATAAAGTCAAGCAAAACCAGTAGCTCTTCCAATTTCTCAATGGCTTGGATGAAGATTACAATGCTCAAAGAAGCCAAATACTGATGCAGAGTCCTCTTCCATCACCTGAAGATGCCTGTGCAACTCTTCAACAAGAAGAAGCACAAAGGATAACTCTAGGCACTCTGAAAATAAATACAAAGGCCTCAGCCATGATAAGCAAGGGACCAAAGACCTACGGAGATGCTATGTCAGGTGGCAACAAAAATCCAAAGGCTGTAGAAGAATGTAAAGCATGTGGAAAAAGGGGTCATGCTACAGAGAAATGCTGGACTGTTGTGGGCTATCCAAAGGGTCACTTCAAAGCCAAGAAACCCTGGGAAAAGGAGCAAGGTGCAGGGGGAGCAAAGTGGTCAAAAGGTAAGCCAAGTGGAGGCAAGATGGCAGCAAATGTGAGGAACATGGGAGAAGGACCAAGTGGTGGCCAGAACTTTACTGCATACCAGATGGAACAACTACTGAAATTGATTCCAAGTGAACCAAGGCAACAGAAAGCTGGCTCAGACACAGAGGATGAATTTGAGAGCTCATTTGCTGGTATGGTTGCTTGTTTTAATGTTAATGCAATTAAAAACAACTAGATAGTGGATTCAGGAGCCACTGACCACATGGTAAATGATGTGAACATGATTGTAAATCCCACTAAAACTAATACCAGGTGCAATATAAGTCTCCCTACTAGGAAAACTGCACCTGTGACCCACACTGGAAGTGTCAGACTAAATAATGGAATAGTTCTTAAAAATGTTCTTTGTGTACCTAATTTTGAGCATAATCTGGTCTCTGTCAGCAAACTTGCTCAAAACAATGACTGTGAGGTGTCTTTTCATGCTAATGGATGTATTATTCAGGACTCACAATCAAGAATTATTAAAGGTGTGGGAAGAACAAAAGGTGGGCTCTACTATCTAGAAAATGAAGTTAAGAAGAACTCTGATGGAAGAAAGAATGAAGGAAGAAAAGAAGAATTTAATGCTTTCAATAATCATGTAATTAGTAAAAAATCATTTATGATGATTAGACAAAAAGATTATGTCATGTGGCGCAATAGACTTGGTCATGCTCCTCTTGACAAAATCAAGATGATAGGTTGTATTTCTGGTGATATTAATGAAAAGGAAGAAATCTGTTTGACATGTCCCATAGCAAAGTTTGCCAAACTCCCTTATAATATGAGTAAATCAATTGCACATTCTCCTTTTGATCTGATCCACCCTGTGCACTCAAAATAAATACAAATACTTCCTCACCTTGGTAGATGACTACTCTAGAGGTGTGGGGGTGTATTTATTAAAACAAAAATCTCATGCTCCTGAAGTGATCAGGATGTTCCTAAAATTTGTCCAAAATCAGTTTCAAACAACTGTCAAGACTGTGAGGTCTGACAATGCCTTGGAATTCATAGAAGGAGAATGTAAAAGGTTGTTGAATGAAAATGGAATTGTGCATCAAACCTCTTGCTCAGACAGACCTCAACAGAATGCAAGGGTTGAGAGAAAGCACAGGAACATACTAGAGATGTCTAGGGCACTAAGATTGCAATCTGGGTTACCTCTC
The DNA here is from genome assembly GCA_951394345.1 of Salicornia ramosissima. Taxonomy (NCBI): domain Eukaryota; kingdom Viridiplantae; phylum Streptophyta; class Magnoliopsida; order Caryophyllales; family Amaranthaceae; genus Salicornia; species Salicornia ramosissima. The sequence goes on from OX596233.1 coordinate 4,832,620, forward strand.
AAATACTGGGGTGGACTGTGTTCTAATTGCAGTGCACATCATAAACAGATTACCAGCAACAGTTGTAGGGGGCCTCACTCCCTATGAGAGGTTGTTCAACAAAAAACCAAGGTACGATCATCTGAGACCTTTTGGTTGTTTAGCTTTTGCAAGCACATCTGACAGAACAGGGGACAAATTTCAACCAAGGGGTCTTCCCTGTGTGTTTCTTGGATACCCAAGTGACAAAAAGGGGTACTAAGTACTTGACTTGGTATTATACAAAACCTTCATCACTAGGGATGTGAAATTCAGAGAGGATGTGTTCCCATGTAACCCTCAAAGTAAGGTGAAATTCTATGATCCTAAACCAATCAGCCTACCTCAATGGGATCACTCATAGGAGACAACTGCATACACCATTGCTCCAACTCATGAAGCCACTGAAGTAGTAAATGAGGCTGCAGAAGCTGGTGAAACCATTAAAGAGAAGAGGTGATCATTGATACCAATGAAGAAGTGACCAATGATACTGATGGTTCAGGCACACATGAGGTAAGAAGATCAGGAAGAGAAAGAAGGGCCCTTGATTGGATGTCAGATTATATCATCCAACTCAGGCAAAGCAAAGGAACAGAACCTTCAGCTCCTGCAGCAAATGTGGCATCCATGAAAGTGGAACCAACTTTTTCTGCCTACCTTGCTCACACAGTTGTAGTTGCAGACCCTATTGTATTCAAAGTAGCTGTCCAAGATTAGGGTTGGGTAGATGCAATGAATGAAGAACTTGCATCACTTGAAAAGAATGAGACTTGGACTATAACAGAACTTCCCCCAAGAAAGAAAGCAATTGGCACAAAATGGCTCTTCAGAACCAATTTCAATCCAGATGGAACAGTGGAAAGGAAAAAGGCCAGGCTGGTAATCTTGGGTTGCAGACAAAGGGAAGGTGTTGACTTTGATCAAACCTTTGCCCTTGTGGCCAAAATGACCACAGTGAGGTCTCTACTAGCAGTAGCAAGCATACAACAGTGGGACTTGGTGCAAATGGATGTAAGAAATGCATTCTTACATGGAGAAATATTTGAAGATGTGTATATGAAAGTGCCCACTGGCTATGGTGGTCCCGGCATTCCTATGGTTGTTGGACAGGGGGAGAATGTTTTCTCACACTCACACCCAAGCAAGGTGTGCAAATTGAAGAAGGCTTTGTATGGCTTGAAACAAGCCCCAAGGCAATGGTTTGCCAAACTCAGTGAAGCATTGAAGGAAAATGGTTTCAACCAGTCTAGAGCTGACTATTCTCTCTTTATCAAAAGAAAGAATGAGAAAACAGTTGTGATATTGGTATATGTTGATGACTTGTTAATTACAGGGGACAATGCAGACTTGATAGCAGACACCAAAAAATTTCTGTCTAGCCAATTCAGCATGAAGGACCTAGGAAATCTCAGATATTTCCTAGGAATTGAAGTGGAAAGGTCAACAGGAATATTTATCTCCCAAAGGAAGTATACCCTTGATTTGTTAAAAGAATTTCAAATGGAAATATCAAGGCCCCTGAAGGTCCCAATGGACTCTCACAAGAAACTAACTCATGACATGGGCACTCCCATTCCTGATGCTAGAGAATATCAAAAATTAATTGGCAAATTGATCTATCTGACCATCACTAGGCCATATATTGCCTTTGCAGTCCATATTCTGAGTCAGTTCATGCAAAGCCCCACTTCTGCCCATATGCAAGAGGCAAAAAGGGTCTTAAGATACCTCAAATCCTCCCCAGGTTAGGGAATTCTCTTGGCCTCTAACTCAGGAGCTGTGCTGACAGCATACACAAACAGTGATTGGGGCAGTTGCCCTATGTCTAGACGATCTACCAGTGGCTACTGCATTCTCCTAGGTGACTCTCTATTTCCTGGAAGGCTAGGAAATTAAACAAGTTGTGGTTGCTAGATCCACTGCAGAAGCTGAGTACAGAGCTCTAGCTCTCACCACCAGTGAAGTCACATGGCTGACTCAACTCCTCAAAGACCTTGGTCTCAACTGCTTGAAACCTGTTCTAGTCAAATGTGACAATCAGGCAGCTATCTCTATAGCAATCAATCCAGTCCTCCATGAAAGAACCAAACATGTGGAGTTGGATTGTCACTTTATCAGAGACAAAGTTGCTCAGAATGACATCACTCCTCAATATGTCTCTACTCATGATCAACTGGCTGACATACTCACCAAGGGCCTTCTTGTGGCAAAACATCACTACATCCTTAGCAAGCTGGGAGCTCAGGCCAAGCCTTCCCCCCACTTGAGGGGGAGTGTTGAAGGAAAATAACATAGTTATTTTTCATTAATTAATTGTAATGTAAAAAATACTTTATTTTTCCTCTTAGCTTGTGCCTTAGTATGTTATGTACTCTAATTAGCTTGTACTTTTGCCTTGGGCTTGTTTACTTTCTATTGGGCCCTTAAGGTCTTTTTCCCAAGGGAATGTCCTAGGGATTACAGCCAGCTACTATAAATAGCAGCTGTCATTAAGAAGGCAGCATCACAACAAATATAAAAAACACAAAAAGGCTTCTTAGCTCATCTTCCTTTTTTTTCTGTTTATTCCTCTGTCATTTTGCATTATTCAGCACATACATACTCAATATGTTGTAGCTGGACGGACATTTAATGAAACTAATAACAATTGAATTAGTTATATTCTATATGTGTCAAAGGACATGTTCGAAATTACATTTAGCTCTTATTTTTGGAAAAAGATTATATTTAAATATACTTTTGTTAGTCATATTTATACTATCTTTTTTAAATAAAAAAAAATCTAACCATAAAAATCTAAAAAACACTGTTAAGTTCTTTTTTATCCCCCGTCCCTCACCCCCCAAAAAAAGTGAAAACACAATATAATTTCCCTATTTGGCAAATAGAGTTTAGAGTTATAGTTTAGAATTTTAACTATTTTGATCAGTGGTTTTGAATGTTGATTCGGCTGCTATTTATGTAAATTTATTTAGTAACACTTACGTATTTGATAACAAATTATTTTTAGGATTAACAAAACTCTAAACAAAAAAGTGCTCTAGTGAGCTTTTTTGAGAATTAGCGTTTTTGTCCAAAAATTATATTTCAAAACTCTCCCCATCAAACACCAATATTAGAGGTTTGAAACGGTCAAACCTCTAATATTGGTTTAAACCTTTAAACTCTATTAAAAAAGCTAAATGCCAAACACCCCCAATAACAAATAACCCTTACGGCCCGTTTGATTGTTGGTAATGAATTATGATAATGATAATGGATTCAAAGTGTAATTTGATAAGAAAAAACTTCAAAATCCACATGAAAAACATATTTTTCATTCCCAAACTTGAAATTTATTCTTATTTTCCATAATCATCCATTACCATGTGAAAAGGTGGTATTAGATGGGAATATATATTTGTGAAGAAAAATTAGATAAATTGGAGTTAAGCTAGTACACCATAGGAATAAATTTTGATTTCCTACCAAATTTAGTTATATATTCATTCTCATTACCTCAATTTATAACCTTCTACCAAACGGGCCGTTAAGTCAATATACAGTAACTAGTTTAATTTCCTTTAAATGGAGGGAGTATACAGTATACTTCTAGACTTTCTGTGCATGTGAAATTGGGCCGGTAGTGTCTTTGCTTCTTCGTAGCTGGTCCCAACCCACTATATATATATTGACAAAAACAGCACGCTTTGGAGGTCCATTCTAACAGCCCAACTAGCAGGCCTACACAAGCAGTAGACTATAGGTTAGTTATCATTTTTGCAGAATGTCTACGGATCAAGTTGTCCCACTACTAAATTTTCCATATTAAGCCATAAAATATTAAAATATAGTCCATTCCTTAAAAGTGAAGCCTAAAAAAAATACTTCATCCGTCCCAAAATAAATGTTTCATTTGTTTTTTCACATCATCCAAGACACAACTTTAAATAATAATCTTTTTAGTTGTATATAATAAAAAATTGTAAGAATTATATATTTGAAAAGTACGTGTCGAGACGAATCAAAGGAGATCCCACATGACTATGTTTTTCGTTACATATTTAGAATTAAAGGAAGCCAAAGTTACAATGTGAACAATACCAAAATTCAATTTGGAGCATTTAATTAGAGACAAAGGGAGTACAAATTTTGAGAAAATTTGATTTAAAAAATAGGACAAGAAAAGTACGGGGTAAAAAAAAAATCATTGAACAAATTTTTTATTGTTAATTTTTATTTTTTTTATGTGTTGGAAACGGAATTAAATGTGTATTTCTATAATTCTATTACTTATTGTTTGATATGAGATATTGATAACACATATAGTTTATTAGTGGAAATTAGTTAATACAAATGACCTAAATCAGTTCCAACACAAAAATAATAGAAATGAGCCCAACAATGATAACACAAAAAGTGAGTAAGGGCCTTCACAAGGCTTGATAGGCTTGATTGTTTTCAAAAACATACGGAGTATTTTTATTTTTTTTTATGAAATCTGATTGTTTTTCAGCTTCAATTTCCACGCAAAAGCTGTGCCATTTGCTTGGGTGGTCAGTGACAGTGGGCAGTTGTCATTGTGGTTAGGACTTGGGAAATGCCAAGCTATTAGACTAGACTAGTAGCTTAGTGAGTGACTGAGTGTACAATGTGGAGGTGGCAACCAAGCGGCCCGGGTCCGGGTAGGTCGGCTCCGGCATGACCTAAATCAGTTTTCCTGGAGGTTCGTATTAGGACTCGTTTACATTAGCTGAATAGAGATGAACTGAATTGAACTGAATAGAAGTGTATTGATTGAATTAAATAGAGATGAACTGAACTGAACTGAATATAATCTGAAGTAAACAAGCTCTTAGTGGCACATTAGAGGCTGACTTGATTATGTCAAAAAAATCAAATGAAATACTCATTTCAATTTGAAATGTTAGTTCATTCGTTTGAAATTTTAAGCACATGAAAAGTGAAACTTTTAGTCAGGAATAATCTTTATTATATACTCAATAACAAAAAAAGAAAAAATTGTAGATTTTTCTAAATGCATAATTTAATTTTAATAAAGAAGTGAAAATATATAAATATTTATACAAATGGATCCTATACTCTCTGAACAATAAGAAAGTAACATATGGATCATATACTACTATGAATATTTTTTTCCATAGGGATTGAGGGCCTTGAGGCCAAATACAATATTGAAATTCTAGATATGATGTTAGTATCAACACATATCATTTTTTATTTGGGGATCATTGCAAACAAACTTTTGACAAATGTTGGGTGCGGTTTGATTAATGTAAAAGGGACTAAAATACTCGTATTTAATAATAGAGTGTAAATACGTTTATTTATTTATTATTTATGTAATTACCTTATTAGCCTTAGGATTTAAGCAATTGTGTATATATGTCGTTCTAATCATGAATAACAACCCACTGATTACTTTCTACATGGTATCAGAGCCACTAATTCTTGAGTCAGCCGCCACAAAACTAAAGAAAGCATTTTAAAAAAAAAACATATTTACACTCTATTATCTAGGATTATTCAGATGTGATGCTGATAACATAAGATATGATATTGATAACATAAGATATATACGAGTAATTCTTATGCAAAAAGACAAATTTAGCCACTATATATATGGACAGGTCCTATGCTTTAATCAAAGGTCCCCAATAAGAATGTTATGGGGCTTAGGCTCAAATTTAGAAGGGAAGTGAAAAAATAGGAAAAACAACTTAAACAGAAAGCAAAACGAGATTACAAGCAAGGCCGGAAAAGAAGAATGATTCAGAAAATGAAGCAGAACATCTTAAATAAGAGAGAGGACAGTTAATTCTAAGCCTTAAATGCAAAACAACTCGTAAACACAGTCATAGTGGCTCTACAACCCAAAATATGCGAAGCATTAAATGAGAAAGCAACTAATTGCAGTATTAAAAGACAGATTCTTCTTTAACCCAGCCAAAAAAAAAAAAAACAGCTACTGACCTACTGTACAATACTACTCAGTTTCCAACAATGACACTGTATCATGCAAAACTATAATTACCGGTATACACACGATTTTACCGGTTAAGTCTTATAAATGTCAAATTTGAATTATTCGCTTCAAATATCATTGCATGCATTTGTGAGAATTATTTGGGTTCACTCTTTCAAATATGTGTCGGCCAAATAGGGTTAATCGGTTAGGTGACCTACATTAGTGCTGTCAATTGGGCTGATTGGGTCGGGTCAGCTTAGCGTCATTAATATCATGCGGATTAGGGTAAGTTTCGAGTTGTGTCACTTTTACCACCTTTAACCTACAGTAAGGCCCGACTTACTTCAAAGCCTAGTACCACCACATTATTTATATTAAAAAAAAAAATACTACTGGAATACTAGTAACTTAGTAAGGGTGTATGTGTTCTCTTCAACTTATTTGACCTGACCTGACCTGACCTGACCTGATTAAACCTATTAAACATGATTTGATTATAATTTATTAAACCTGACATGACCTGTGCAAACCTGATAAGTTATGAGACTTGATTAAAAAAAAAAATTAACAAAACGCACCCTAAGTTACGACCATAGCCTAATGTTTAAGTTTTGCAAACGTCAAGCTTAAGGTTTTCAGTTTAAATTTCACTCTATGCATTCGCAAATATTTCTCTCCTTTAGATAATAAATACATGTATCAGATAAATTGAACCAAATGACTTGTAATGTTACTACTTCCATTATCACCTCACCGGCGTTGTAAAAAAAAAGGTACAAGTATGTAATACAGTTAAAAAAATAAGCAGACAACAGTGCTATAATTCTCTTATGTTTTTGAAATTTTTTGGATTCTTTTTACTTGTTTTAGAAATTGTTTGAATTTTCTCATTTTTACTGATTTTAATATAATCCCCCCATTATATTACCTCTTTGTGTAACTACGTGACTGTTGGTCTGTGGTTATGTCATCCTCCTTATTTACTACTCCTTTGATAGAAAAAGAATCTACCTTATGGGAATTTTATCTTCCACTAGATTTGGCCACCACTATATATGTTGTTTATCATCTTTTCATGAAATTCCCTTCTTTAATTTTTCCTTTTCCATTTATTTTTTTTTTTAAAAAAAAAACAAATTGAAGAATTTAATGTTGGTTTACTCCATGTGCAATTTTCAACTCTTGATGTAGATTTTAGATAGGTTAAGGATTGTTGAATATATCTAGGTTTCCTTGCACTTCAAGTAAATAATAAATATTTTTGGTCCAATCAATTTACTCTTGGCCTTTTTCTCTCCTAAAATTTTCTCTTTCACAAGTACTCTCCAAGTCTTATAATTTTTGGTACCGTTGTTTTTTCATAATTTTCAAGGTACATGCTCAAATATAAATATTTATCACTATGCTTTATAAAAAGAATTACAAATTACTGCTTCTATCTCAAATTAAATGACATATTTTGACTTTTGGTATTGTTCATTTTGTAACTTTGACTCACTTTACTTTTATACATATAACATAAAACATAGTCATGTGAGTTCTCTTTTGATTCGTCTCGATACGTACTTTCTAAATATATAATTTTTTATTATATACAACTAAATATATTAATTTTTAAAGATGTGTCTTGGGTGATGTGAAAAAATAAATGAAGCATTTATTTTGGAATGGAGTAATATTTAAAAACCATGCATACAGACGAAGTAGACCAAACCTGATCAAAACTAGCCCAATCCGTTTTTTTGCGGGCTTTGAACATGCATATTAGCCCCGAATTTGGGCTGACCCGACCTAATTTTTCATTTCTTTATAAGAGCTTTGGACACTTAAAATTAGACGTTTGTTAGTTTTTTAGGCCCGGCCAGAAAAGCCCGCCAAATCCACACTAAATTTTTGGGCTATGAGCAAAATAAAAGAAGTTGAGCCCGAACCCGGACGACTAATGGGCTTTATTTTGTGCATTAGTCCCGACCCGATCCAGCCCATGATCACCTCTAAGACGACCTAATAGGATTCATATGAATAGTTTTTTTATATTATATGGTAATGATTATTCATAGTTAAAGTTTCTTTTTTTCTCATACTCAATATTAAAACGTAAAAAATATTTTGAATCAAAGGGAATTCAAAAAATGAGTAATGAGGTATAGAGCACTAGCCCTACATTCATCTGTCATTAATGGATTTATAACGTTCTACCTTAACAAAATTATACTTTAAATCTATTATAATTACCACAATTTATTACCAATAACCAAACAACCGTAAGGGATATAAAAATAGTGATCTCAGTAGTTATTACACTTGGGATAAAAGAGCTGACGAAAATTATTAAGGTTGCAACTCCATATCTCAAGGATATAGCTTCACTGCGGCAATCACTGACCCACATACTCTAATCCTCTTGCCTGTTCAATTTTTAGAATAGAAAAAAACATTTCCCTTGTACCTTTACAATTTTGCTTCTTCTATTTCAAATTTTTATCTTGGCATAATGAACTGCAAAATAGTATATGATCAATTGTGAGATAGCTATCAATAAAACAAGGACAATTGGAGCAAAAAGATAAAATAGTCCCACAAAAAATCCATATTCACCTACTCAACCAAACTCATTGAAAGTGGAGTTTCTGAATTAGATCCGATCGGATTCATGCCAACCCATTATATATGGGTTGGATCCGAATATGCTCAAATCGTTTAATAAACAATAGGTTTTGTCATTTCAACCCGTGTATTTATATGAGTCAAGCTCCTCGACCAAACTTGTTAAAACCGGGCGATTATATTTCGGAAAGGGTAACGGGTCGTGTACGTTTTTGTATATTAAGTTGTCAATTGTATATAATTTTGTGGTGCGGTATCAACCCATTTACTTAAATAGGTTGAAACCCCCTCAACCTAACCAAATCCATTTAATAGATGTATCGTACAATGCCAACTCATCATGTACTTAAACGTGTCAAAATATTCAACCCAAACTTGTTAGTAAAGGGTCAATTTCGTATCGAATTCACAGGGTTTTCAACATTTCCCACTTGCAAACTCTAACTGAAAGTATATTTTGTTGGAATAATTACATTAATAGGTACCAAATATTGCACTTTTAATTTTATAGATACCAACTTTTGATTATTCACCAGCAGCACGAACTATTACATAAAGTTGCAACGATAGGTATGGATGAACTATAAATAGGTATGGATGACTTATAAGTTGCAACAATTTCTAGGTCATATACCTATCATTACAACTTTATGTAATACTTCGTACTGCTGGTGAATAATAAAAAATTAGTACCTATAAACTAAAAAGTGCAATAATTATTACCTATTAATTTAAGTATTCCTATTTTGTTTGGAGCATAATTGGTTTGTTCATATTGTGAAATAGTGTGCATATTTCAATTCAAGTGCACTGCTCAGACAATAACCCATAAGCTTTTGTAGGGGCCGGGCCGCTCCATTGAAATTGACATATCATATGATTTGCATATTACAACAATCATATTCTAAATTAAAATGGCAAGAATATAGCTGATTATTCGATCATCAATTGAAAGCTAATTCATTTTTTTCCTTTTGATATTGGAAATTGACCATCTCTCATTTCATTATGTAATTTTTGCTATTGCATCATTGAATTTTTTTCTGTAAATACTCCAATCTTAATAATTTATGCATCCATTTTTTTAAAACAGTTTGATTTGATTTTTGGTACCATTCACAAAATCTACCACGAAAATGATCTGTAGTTTATATGTAAGGAAAAACAATAGTTTATTTTAATTTTTAATAATGTTGTATGTAGTCCTGATACATTTAAGAATTAATTAATGTACAGACTAAAACACTGGTTCTTATTTTTGTGAAAAAAATAAATCTTATAAGGTGGAGGGATCACTTATTTTAAGCTGAATAATTTTTATGCTAATAATTTTATTTTATTTTTGTATATATATATTCCTAACAAATTAGCAAAACAAGGAATTGATTGATATATTAATTGAATGTTTTTATATGTTCCATAAATGAAGTATAAGAACAAACTTAATTGTTTACATACATTTTAATCAAATGAAACAAGTACGAATCTTTAATGGTTGACTAAACACAAGCTAAGCAGAAAAAACACTTGAAGGTTGTTGTCTGTTAAGATGTACAAACAACAAGCAGGTTCCTTTTGCATCATGTTCTTCTGCATGCATTTCACATAATAAAAACAAAATCTAACCAAATTATATGAGTAGTAGTAATTATTAAGAATTTAATTAAATTGATAGTCATTTCAAAAGAGTATGAACCATCATTTTTACCTTCTTCTTCATTTTTTTTGGGTTATTTTCATTGGTACACCTGAAAATTTAACAAATTTTACTGGTACACCTTATAAGTTTTTAAATTCCCAAAAATAAATCTGAGTTTTTGACAATTCTTAAATGTAACATTTATTAACCAAAACCGTTAACTACTTGCCTCGATTTATGTGCAATTGGTTTGTGTAATGAATAAATTACTCAATCAAAGGTTTTGGGGTCATTTTCGTTCTCAATGGATCAAATTTGAGGTCAAAAATTACAAAAAACGACAATATATATTCATCTTGAAATGCGTGCTAAAAACTAAAATGAATAGTAATTTGACGAAATATTATGTTTTTAAACGGAAGATTCTTTCTAAAACTTCACGTTTGGGAATTATAAAAATTCAGGTTTATTTTAGGGAATTTAAAAAACATAGGTGTACCAATGAGATTTGTTAAATTTTCAGGTGTGCCAATGAAAATAACCCTTTTTTATTTACAGGAAAGATGAAATTTATTCATAAATAGTCATACGGTATTTACATCGGAAATGAATATATAATAACTCAAGAAAATTTAAAATTAAGAAACAAGATTTATACCAAAAACAACTAAATAAAAGTGTTAGGGGTCGAGAGTGCGCAGCAGAAGAGAAGATGTATTGATCGAGAAATATAATAAGGGCAATAATAGGCAAGACTAGTATTACGATAAAAACGAACAATCTTATGTGGGAACACCCACTTGACGACGAGCTTTTTATTCCACTATATAAAATATAGGAGAGTACAATTATTCCTTTTGAAGGTGTTTGTATTACAATAAGACTCTCTTTTTTTACTCACAAACGAGTATTACAATTAGTGGATATATTTATATGTGGAGAATTATAAGGAGGTTGAAAGGCTTATTGTGTTTTGTGGCTTCTTGTGAGTATGGCTTCTCTTGTGAGCATCATCTTATATTTATACTTGAACCTTGGAGGTGATGTAAGGTTCAAGATTTCTCTAGAATATTCTATTATACTATATTCTAGATTCTTTGTTAATCTTTTGAGTATGCTCCATCATACTCTAGAAACATCTTTCTAGAGAAATCTTGATTTTTATTTGCAACTCCACTATCTTTGGGAAGGTTCTAGAAGCATATGAAATTTGGGCCACACTTAACCCAACAATCTCCACCTTGGACCAAATTTTTGATGTGCTCGCCGTATGTTACCCGATCGACATTACTTGATTTTCCTTGGACCCGTATTATAAGGGTGTTATTGCCGATTCGGGATTGAGTTTGATGAAGCCACTATTGAAGACCCTTGTAGTACATAGAGATTTCTCTGTTTGATGGCCTTCAATTTTTCTTGGGCACCTTTGGTGACCTTGAGTACTCCACCTTGAGCCGAAATCTCGTATCCTTTTGATTCCAAGACACCAAGAGAGATGATATTTTGCTTCAGATCAGGAACGTGATGAACATTGGATAGAGTTCTGATCACTCCATCTTGCATCTTTATTCGAACGGAGCCAATGCCACAAACTTTGCAATGATACCCGTTACCCATTGTAACGTTTTTTTTCTTTACCGATTTGTAGTCGATAAAGTTGGACTTTTGAGAGCAAATGTGGTTGGCGAAGCCTGAATCAAGTACCCATTCAGAAATCTTACTTCTTCTTGGCGCAGTGGCTAAGAGGACTTTCGGATTCTGTTTCTCCAAAACCGGCTTCTGCTGTTTCTTTCGGCTTTTCTTCTTGCTCTTTCTTGTGGAGCTTTTTATTTGCGAACCAACATACTTCAACGGTGTGCCCAAGTTTCTTGCAATATTTGCAAGATTTTTCAGATTTATGACCATTAAATTTGGACCTTTTAGTGGTACTTTTATTGTTGTGTGATCTCCCCTTTATATTTTAATCCTTCAGAATTTTCATTTGAATTCACTTCAAGGTCAAACTTTTCTTTTGAGAGTAAATGTGATTTTACATCCTCAAAAGAAAGAGTATCACTATTGCCATATAGCATAATTTCCTTGAAGTGTTTATACGAAGGTGGTAGGGAGACAATTAATAATACGGCTTTATCCTCATCTTCGATTTTAACATCTAAATTTTCAAGGTCAATTATAATTGAATTAAATTCATCGAGATGAGTTTGAATAGACGTACCTTCAGCCATCCGGATAGTGTAGAGCCTTTCCTTCAGTCGAAGTTTGTTTGCGAGGCTTTTAGTCATATGTAATGACTCTAATTTCTGCCATAGACTGGCAGCTGTTTCTTCGTGGATTACCTCGCGTAAGACCTCCTTGGTTAAGCAAAGTTGAATAGCCGAGAGGGCTTTTTCATCCAACTCGTTCCATTGCTCGTCGGTCATTGAACTGGGCCTTTTAGACTTCCCATCTAGAGCCCTTTTTAATCCGTTCTGAACTAGAACGACTTTCATCTTGACTTTCCAGATGCTAAAGTTAATCTTGCCATCAAATTTCTCAATCTCGAATTTTGTGGTTGAAGACATCTTCTTTTTAACACTCCAACGAACCTTTGGCTCTGGTACCACTTGTTAGGGGTCGAGAGTGCGCAGCGGAAGTGAAGATGTATTGATCGAGAAATATAATAAAGGAGAAAATATGCAAGACTAATATTAAGATAAAAATGAACGATTTTATGTGGGAACACCCACTTAACGACGAGCTTTTTATTATTCCACTATATAAAATATAGGAGAGTACAATTATCCCTTTTGAAGGTGTTTGTATTACAATAAGACTCTCTTTTTTTACTCACAAACGAGTATTACAATTAGTGGATATATTTATATGTGGAGAATTATAAGGAGGTTGAAAGGCTTATTGTGTTTTGTGGCTTCTTGTGAGTATGGCTTCTCTTGTGAGCATCATCTTATATTTATACTTGAACCTTGGAGGTGATGTAAGGTTCAAGATTTCTCTAGAATATTCTATTATACTATATTCTAGATTCTTTGTTAATCTTTTGAGTATGCTCCATCATACTCTAGAAACATCTTTCTAGAGAAATCTTGATTTTTATTTGCAACTCCACTATCTTTGGGAAGGTTCTAGAAGCATATGAAATTTGGGCCACACTTAACCCAACAAAAAGCACCCGTCGAGCGCATCTTCTGGATGATTGATTCAATAATGAAACACCTCGTTAATTTCGATGTATGTGCATCTTTACGGGCGGCGATCTTCACAACATGTGTTATAATTGTCTTGAACAAAAAAATTGGACCATATATTATATATACTTTCTTGCACCATCATCTTCTTTCCCACAACTCTAAACTTGTAAATGAAAACAATACCATAAAACTGTCATAAAAGTAGAACACATAAAATTTCAATAAGAGGACATAAAACTCCCATAAAGAAAGACTCGTTTATTGACCAAAACTAATAATAAAAAACTACATAGATAACAAACTAATGTGGAAATTTAGGGCTTACCATGAAAATTTTCATCTATGGCAGTCCCTGATTTTTTTAAGGTTTTTTTTTGGGGGCTTAGGATTTTGAAGAGGAGAGATGGCTTATTATTGAATGGGTGTGAATATAAAAGTAAGAATCAATTCCTTTTCTTGTCCTTTTGTTCTTTTTTTTTTAAACACTATTTTTCCAATTATTTGAAACTTACCAAATAATTGCAAGATCATTAAGAATTTAGATATATAATAGTCTCCCTGCACTATAATTTGCTAAATAACTTGTGACCCTAATTCCTTTCTGTTATTTTCAACTTTTTTCTTATCAAAGCTATTGATCTCTTAATTTATTATAAGAGGGACAAACCTTATTTTTTTGCTTATTGAATTTTACCTTAAATAATTATTATAAGCAAAAACAAGGAAAATAGCATAGACTTTAAGGAACTTAGTACGATTTCGCGGAAGAATTCCTATTTTTCTTTTTTTTTTTATTCATATATATATATATATTGACAGAATAATAATTCTATTCCCTTAATTATAGATTATGTTTTGTTAGTATATTTGTATTGTAGGAAAGCCACGTAGGGCATGATTGTAATTGACATATTGATTGATAGTATGGCAAGATAGGATAGGATGATATTCTCTTGATAAAGTCAAAGATTAGGCTTGATCATAGCCATAATCATTGCAATGTATACATGTATATGTTCGGTAAATCAATGAATACAAGGCGGGGAATTACCTTCTAATATATATAATTGGGTAACTTTTCTTAGCTCTTTTATTTACTACTTGGACTCGAGCTTCCTAATAAACATAGTAATTAGAATTAATATGTTCCTCTGTCCCAAATTATTTGAGACATTTTTTATTATATATAAATGTGAAAGTGGTTTTATAGTCAAAAGTCCCTTATAATATACTCCATAAATTATAATTTGGGTGAGAGTATTAAAAAAAATAAATTTGAAGAAACGATTTAATTATAATATATTAATCAATTAATAAAAATAAACAAAAAGGGACAAAAATATGAAGCTTAATTATTTAAGTGATTTGATTTAGTTTGTCCCAAGGCGCCAAAACATTCATATGTAATATATATGTTGACAAGATTTTGATATTTCATTTAACTCTCACTTTTTTTTGGAAGGTTATGATCGATGATTTGATACAATGAACACACGTATTATTAGACGAAAACATGTATGATGACTGGAATGTACTCAATTTCTTAAGAGAATAAGATAGAGGTGGTCCATTAAATTACATTTAGTTTGGCTAATCTAGAATTCAGTAACATACGAATATTTAGTACGTACCCAGTACATATAAAGTACTTAAACAAAGTTACCTCATGCAAAATAAATAAATAAATAAAGTCATCATCTGATCTTAAATATTACCCAATTCTGGCATAAGCTATTTCTGAGTTACATTATATAGGTTACACATGCAATATAAAAGATTTTAAATTTTAATTCCTCGGTGTTCTCATAAATTGACAAGAAGTGATGTGAACTTAAAATACGTATAAGTTACACATCATAGGAATTTCTACTGCTTTTGAAAATTATATTTCCTATGTTTGCATTATTACCGGCTATCCAAACATGTTGCGGGTTATTATTGTGTATAATTAGCTTTGTGCCCTAGATTAGTTTTTTAAGCCCATTGTATTAAGTTGCTAGGTTTGTATATATATATATATATATATATATATATATATATATATATATATATATACCTATATACCGATATACGTTGATTGAGTAATACAAACTAAGGAAAAGTAATTACATACCACAAAACTTGACATGGTATTAGAGCCCGGGTAGTCTAGCAAACCCTAATCATCTGATCTGATCTCAAGCGTACAAAACACAAAGACATTTATTATTTTCGAGGGAAATACTCGATCTGTAAACAAACGTCATCTTTTGGTTTTCAAATCAAGGTTTATGATGTAAAGCAACTTTTAAGAAAATTTAAAATGATATCCAATAATATTGTACCATGTAGTTTGTTAAACCTATAATATAAAAGGCCCTTTAAAAAAAATAAACCTAAGAAATAATATATGAATATGATTATTTGAAATGCTCTAAACTTCATTTTGGTCCACACCAATATTTTTATAAGATTAATGATTAATGGTATAGTACTATAAATCTATAATAATAATAATATTCATGCTTCCATATGTTACGCTTCAAAATGGGACTAAACAACTATTGAAATGTGCTACTCAAGTCTCAAGATAAGATCCATGAAACAACTTAAACAATTCCATCATACATGTCACATTCAAGCAAAAAAAACTAAGGAGTAATATAATAATTTTATTTTTGAATTGTATACCCTGGCCCCCATTCCTTTTTAATGGGGTGTACAAAAGATTGGTCTATTAACGACAGATACATATTAATGACGGGTATGATTCCTGTAGCAAATGTAGATATTTTATGGCAGATTTTGAGTTCGTCGCTAAAATTCACCAAATATTTAACTCAAAGTCTATTAAAATTGTCTCATTTTACAATGGGATCACGATAGTAAAAATTATTTACGACCCCCATTTTCTACGACGGGGTCACATTTTTACGACGGAAAAAATCATTTACGACCCACCTTTTCTACGATGGGGTCACATTTTCACGACTGGAATTTTTTTCCGCAAATATCATCTTTTCTAATACTGTGTCTTATAATTTGCTACATTGAGTGGGGTAGATTTTTTTTTTTCTTTGGTGTATATGAGATACGAAGTATTAAACTAGTAAAAAGATAGACAATGTGGTTGCATGAGATTCTTTCCACCTTAAAAAAAGTTTCGCGAAGACAATTTAAAAAAAAATTAATTAGGTCCAATCAAATTTAATAAGTTTAGTTCGATTAGATACAGATCAGAGAACATTTTGAGATTTTAAAGACTGAGAGAGCAAGCCATGAGCAGCTAACAAAATTAAAAATGCTACTCCACCTCTATTCTAGGTCGTTTCTAGTTGGCTAAAATTGGTTCGGATGATCTGTAATAGGGCCCGATTCCAAGGCCTAAGTATCCCACACATTATCTATAAAAAAAAAAGTTGAATAAAAATGTGGCAAAGGAAAAATAAGCATAAAACTATCCAAACAATCGAATTTCAAAAAAAAAAAAAAAAAAAATCTAAAAAGAATAAAATTAAGAGATATACTGTTTATGAACTTGATTGTTTTCAAATCTCTCTGGGTTAAGGAGAAAGTAACTTGTAAAAGTCAATTGTGGTATTGCCAAAAGTGTTGATATCCCAGCTTTTCATGCTTTGGAATAAAAGTTTCCTTTTGAAATAAAAAGTTGAAAATTATCAACACTCTTTTCCCCCTCATCAATGAATCATCATCACCCTTCTTTTCAAGCTAGTTCAAAAGATGTCCCATATAATCTAAAGTTTTAAACTACTCCTAAGTCCTAATGCACATATTGTCAAAAGTTAAGGAAACATCCAAAGTCTTGTTTGTTTAACCATTTTCCAAATCAATTGACACTCATATATCCTCAGCATTATTATATCCAATATGTCTTAAAGAAAACCAAACAAACAAACAAGGAACTAATCCATACATTAAATTTCAAATATATATATATATATACACACAATACTTCCCAAGTTTATAATGTTAGTTATGTTTGAAATTTTAGGTATGAGAAAATGATCTTTGTTATTTTATACTTGAAATAGTTAGATTCAACTTGATGATGTATAGTTAAGGCTCGTTTACTTTAGCTGAATATAGCTGAACTGAACTTAACTTAATTTAACGTAACTTAACTGAACTAAATTAAATACAACTAAAAGCAATATTTTATAAGAGAGGGAAATTGAGAGCTGAACTGAACTGAACTGAATTTAAACTGAAGTAAATAAGCCCTTAATACTTAGTAATAATTTTTATATTACCTCTAGTACTTATTACCTGCGAGTCCAACGAGAACTATTTGACTATTCTTTTATTATGTGTAAAACTCAAATGTTCATCAAATTACATAACATAAATAGTGCAAAATTTTGACTATATAGTTTTTTTTTTAAGAACATAGTCGAAGAGTGCTTTGCAAACTGTGGAAAAAAAAAGTACATATCAGATCATGTAATTGAAACAGATTAACCGAATAAAACTCCATTAATTTAACAGTCAATTATGATAATAACAATAATAATAATTAGTACAATGCTACTGACTACTACTTCTTCACCCATTTTTAACATCCATACAAATAATACATCAAAAAAAAAAAGGAAACTTTTTTTTTTTTTTTGAAATTTTGTTTAGGGATTAAGAACAATGAGAAAAAAGAGCATCCCAAATCTCAGTAAAAACTTCAACAATTACCCTATGATGATGAGTAGAATTAAGAGATAAAAAACACTTCAAAAGCTGCTCCAATTCATTTGCCCCAAATATTTGCTTCTCTATTATCATTTCCACCATTGATGTCCTGAAATCATTATATGGATCCCTTGAACTTTTCACCACTGCAAATGTATCCTTCACTTTTCCTTCCACCGGCACCACCCCTATTTCCTCCTCCTCCTCCGCCGCCACCGCCGCCTTCGCCAACCCGCTTTTCTTCTTCCGTCTTGACCCCGCCTTCCGCCTCCGGTTACGGGACCGGACTCGGACCCGGGCCTGGCCTGACGGGTCCGAATCAGAAGAGGGGGAGATTGATTTGGATGAAAAAGAAACAGACTTTAAAGAAAACAGAGTCTCTGTTTCATCCTCTGTTTTCTCATCATCACTGCTGAACCAGTCACCAATATCTGTCTCATTTGAAGAATAAAAGCAACATTGATTTGGGTTTTCAATTTTCTTCAATTGGGTATTCTCATTTTTGCAAAATCCCCCATTTTTATTCTTCTTCCTCCTCTCAATCCCCTGTTTTTGAGAAAACAGAGGAGTTGCAGGGGATGCAGGAGGACACCGCCTACCACCAGAAAACTCAGCATTTGGTGACAAAACAGAGTATTTTCCTGCAATTTTTCTTCGAGGAACTGGGTTTCCAGAAATAATGCAGTTTTCTCGAACCATTTGGTCAAAAGTTTCAGGGCATCTAGGTTTACAGTACATCATTGAGGAAGATGATGATGATAATAATGAAGAAGATGAAGTTGATGATAATGGTGTTTGTTTTATTGATTTAATTACAGGAGATGAAAAGGAGTCATCTTCATCATCATAATCATAATCATCCTCTTGAACTGCCTCCATTAATGGAGATTGGAGAAAGATTGTGTTTTGAGGTGTAAAGACTGGGTGATTATGATCAATGACTTCAGATATGTCTTGTGTTTTGCAAGAAGAAGTGAAGATTCTTGAGAGTTTAAGCTTGAATTTGTTGCTCTCTTTCTCCATTTTTTGGAAGAGGACAAACGAGAGAGTAAAAAAAGTGAAGTTTTTTTTTTCCTAGGGGGAAAGAGGAGGGAGGGGGTGGGGGATCTTATATGGAGGATCTTGTGGATTAAATAGGATTATATAATGATGTCCTTTTTGATGATTTAAGGAGGTCAATTCTACCTTCTTTTTTTATAAAAAAATATTTTTAAGCAAATTTGGAAGAGATCTTATCGACTCCTGTTATCCCCCTAACGGCATATTTGATAGATCATCAACATAAAATAATGATGAAATAGATTGAATTTGTATGCAGTGGGGGATCTATAAAAAAGGTTTAGTGGAGTCAAAATGCATTTGATAAATGTAATAAGGGTCAATAATTCCAAATTGTAGGGAAAATATGAAAATTTTCTAAATTTTACAAGAGAAAAATTTACACATTTAGGTTCAAGTGGGGTCAACGGACCCCACTAGTTATAAGGTGGATCCGCCACTGTTTGTATGTACAAGTAATTTTGTTAGTTAACTAATGTTTGTTAACAAAATTACTATTGTATGTATAGAGTAATATTAGTTGCAACTTATGTCGTGTCAGTTTAATGATTCGACCAGATTCAGATGGAATTCAAGTTTTTTCAAGTTCGAGCCATTGTTGGGCTTTACCTTCTTAGATTCAGCGCATATTTGGGTCGGTACATTTTTTGTCAGGTCAAACTCTAGTCCGGATCAATCCATTTTGAGTTTGAAGCAGATAACATTCAGGTTCTTATATATTTTGGAGGTGGTCATTATATAATTCCTTTGCTGAGTCTGCTCCATATTGATCGCAAAGTTTTCATTTTCACGATTGTCAATACATAACTTATATTTGTAATATATGTAGTTAGGTTTTGCCAAAAATCATAAAAAAGTACACATTGAGACAATTCTAAATAGATTCCACATGAATATATTTTTTTTGCATGTATTTGTAAAGTACAAAATCTAGTTATATAGGTGTGCTTGTAATAATAAATTTCTAAGGTTTCAATTATATAAAAAAGAAAGTGCTAGTGGATACCTGATATCAATTAAATTTGTTGAAGTATTAACTTTAGATCAAATGATTTCAATAATAAATTCTAATTCGATAGTGTCAATTTCAAGTGAAATGTATTTTTTTAAAAATTCGAATAACATTAACATAACTTCAATTTTTAATGACTCGTCCAATATAATGATAACTTCATATAATATAAATTTTTAAATTTCATTTGATTTCAACATTTTTAAATTTCTCAGATCATATATTAGTTATAATATTTAAACATTATCTAGTAAATTTTCAATTCATCTATCACAAAATATTCACTTTTACAACAATCAATTAATTGTGTGATTGGAAATTAATTAATTGAATACTTATTTTTTCTGAACCAAATTATATCACTGTTTACTGTCTCAATGATTAATAAATTGGATCTGAATTATTAACAATTAGGGGTAATAATTGCCCAGATTAACTATAAGTGGTATCAAACATGGTATCAATTTATTTTAATTCGGATTATATCGAATATTTACCCGGTTACTGTCAAGTTTAGTTCTATTCGAGTCGGATATATGCAAGTTGAGTTTTAATGGCAAATTAATGAATTCAATGTAGGTGTACGCTAATTTCAGGCCGGACACGAGTATGAATGGCAATGAGTCGGTTCTGGCTTAGGTATTTTGGGCAGAAAGGTAGTGATATATTGTGACATGTTTTTTTTTTTTTTTTTGGAGAAAAGGTAGACAAAGAAGAAATCAGGACCTCTTCCTCTCGAAGAGAAAACCTGATTTATCTAAAGCTAAAAAATAGGAGAATTTAGCATCCAGAAAGGGATCAATATCAATGTGCGAAGGGGTCCAATGCCCCAGAGACGCAAGATAATCCACAATATAGTTAGCTTCACGGAAAACGTGGGCAGAAGTAGAGGTAGCAAAATATCGTAGGATGGAGCGGATATCGTCCATAAGCAGCTGGATTTTCCAAGGATAACGGAATTACCCTGCAAAACACGAATAACAGTTAGGTTATCGCCTTCAATAAAGATAGAAATCAAGTGATATTCCCGAGCTAATAGTAGACCATTGCGGAGAGCTATAGCTTTAGCAACGAGAGGGGAAGCTTTGCCCAAAAAGAACGCACGGGCAGCAAGACAAGTACCATTATGATCTCTGAGGATAACACCTGCAGATGCAGAAATAGCAGCAGAAGAACCATCAAAATTAAGTTTAATGGTGCCTGGAGGGGGAGGAAGCCAACCGACCAAAGAAGGCCCCTCGGGAGCAGGAGTAGGAACTGCGGAAGTGTACAAAGAGTGAAGACCATCAACTGAAAGACGCGACTTCCATTCATGAAAATAGGAAAAGGCATGAGAAAAAACAGCTATTGAGGAAAAAGATGAGTGACAAAAAACTAACTTGTTCCGAGCTTTCCATATACTCCATAAGATATGGAAAACTTTGACCAGGGAGGCATAATGCTGACTATGGAGGGCAGAAAGAAGAGAGGACAGAGAAAGATGATATGGCAGAGGTAAAATCCAGCGAATAGCCTGAACATGAGCCCAGACTGGACGAACAATTGGGCAAAAGATAAATAAATGATCCTGAGTCTCATTAGCCGAGAGACACAGAGGGCAAAGGGGGACGATGGGAAGGCCCCGGGAAGCAAGATTCTGACGAACTTGAAGGCCATTATGAAACAATTGCCAGACGAACATCTGTAGCTTGGGGTTAATATCCAACTTCCAAAGCCAAAGGAAATCCCATTTAGGGGCGTAAGCCGGGATACCATGGGCCAACCAAGTGGCAGATTTAATAGAAAATCGGCCATCAGAAGAAAAACCCCAACATGGTTCATCCATAACCGGGGAAGAGGGAAGGGGAATGCCAAGAATAGTGTTACAAACATCGAGAGGGAGAACTTCGTACAGTAAATGAAAGTTCCAAGACCCATGCGTGATGAAAGAATCTAACGTGAGGTCGAGATTGGGGATGTCAGAGGGGTTTAAATTAAGGTGAGAAATCAAACTCACTTTATACACCCAATTATCAAACCAAAAGAGAACACTAGAGCCGTTACCAATTTTCCAACGGATGCCTTTAAGAAGAAGAGGACGGATATGGAGAAGTTGCTTCCATATCCACGAGTCTTTAGGCTGGGCATGGTAGTGAAAGAAGGAGGAACGACGAAGGTACTTCGCATGAATAATTTGAACCCAGAGGTTGGTATGGTCGGATAAGATCTTCCAACCAAGTTTGCAAAGATAAGCTTTATTCACTGCGTCAGACTTACGAAGACCTAACCCTCCTAAGGACTTAGGTCTACAAATTCTATCCCAAGAAATCATAGGTAAACCTGGCTTATCTGAACTTTGTTTCCAAAAAAAAGCACGATTAATACGATCCAAAGAGGAAGTGGTGTTGACTGGAAAAGCAGCGGTAGACATAGAATAAGAAGGGAGAGCCTCTAAATTACTCTGAATGAGAACCACTTTGCCAGCTTTAGAAAGCCATTGGGCTGACCAAATGTTTAGCTTAGAATCAGCCTTACGTAGGATATGAGCAAAGTTAGATTTTGAAAAAGTATTGGAGGAGAAAAAAACACCTAAATATCGACCTAGAAACTGTTTGGGGGTCATATTAAAGAAACCAGCCAGATGGCGTTTCCGAGGGTTGTCCACTTTTTTAGAGAAAACGATAGAGGATTTGTCGAAGTTGATAAGTTGTCCTGAAAGGGACATGAATTCGTTAAGCATAGAATGAACTTTTAAAACAACTGAGTGGGTGGCCTTACAGAAAAGGAGGTTGTCATCTGCAAAAAGAAGGCACGGTATTATGGGGGCCGTAGGGGCGAGCTTAACACCAATAGGAGAACGAGGGCAAGCAGATTCCAAAGCTAATTTGCGAGTTAAAACTTCCATACAAATAATAAAAAGACAAGGGGACAAAGGGTCCCCCTGACGGAGGCCGCGAGAAGGGAAAATAACATTCTCCGTCTGACCATTAACTGAAGGAGAGAAGGAAACTGAAGTAACGCAAACCTGAATCCAAGAAACCCATTGATTATTAAACCCGAAGCTGTGAAGGGTGGCCCAAAGAAAGTCCCATTCCATCCTGTCATAAGCCTTTTCCATATCTAGTTTGAGAGCAACCCAACCAGTAGTACTCTTAGATTTGATATTGTGACATGTTTGCTACTATTATTGAGGATGTATTAGGTTAGGCAATGATATTTTGTATCTACACTTAATCTTATAAAAATAAATATGTTGTGACATATATGTTTGCTATAGTGGAGGTATGATAAAAACTTAAAACATTTTGTGGATAATTATGTCCACAAAATATGGTATTTTAGTCATTTTTTTCATAATAAGACAAATTAAATTTATGTGCAGTCTAAAAATCCATCTTAGAATCATATTTATCTTATTTCTTAATATTCTTAGTGTTATTCTTACCAAACATTATCTTTTACCTGGTAGTGTATGTTAAAATAATTATAATGTCTGCTAATATGTTTACCATATCAATTGGTTTTAGCTTATTACCTAAATATTAGGAGTTAGGTTTATGGAATCATGCATATGTATTATGTGTACAATATGTAGTTTTTCCAATCGTCTACTAGTTGCTGTGTCATTTTCATTTCTAGTCGGCGCAACTTCCATCACTAATCGAAATTATAACTTACAATTATCGCCATTTTATGCGTTCTATTTTCTACGTTCTATCTATCAGATATGTAGATATAGGATCTAAAAATAGGTCAAACGGTCGGAAATAGGTCGGTCAAAAACAGGTTTGATAAAAAACGGTCGGTGAAAAACAGGTCGTATGAGTCTTTTCGTTATCGGTTGGTAACGGTCGGTCTTATTCGGTATCCGGTCGAATTCCGTATTTTCCAAAACAGATGTTGGTCGGTTTCGGTTGTGCGTTTTTCGGTAACAAGTCACATTCGGTCGGTCAAAACCGGTTTTTTTATAGGTCGTAACCGGTACACGGGTCATAATTGATCAGTCAAATCGGTATGAAGGTTATAATCAGTTGGTCGCGGTCAAATGTATGTCGTAATCTGTCAATCTTAAACGATTGATCACAATACAATAAGTCAATTCAAAACTTCGGATCAGATTTTGATATTTCGGGTTAGTTGGCCTAGAATTTTTGGCTAAGAATTTAGAATCAAAGAATTATGTTTAATTTTACTTTATTTATATTAAGTTCTAATTAAAGGAATTTACAAAAATTTCATCAATTTTTGTCAACTTAGAGAAATCATGTAAATAAGTTCGGTAAAAAAATGGGTTCAGTTGTAAACGGGCAAACGACTTCGGTGATAAGGCCGATCCAAAACAAGTTCGGTACAGTACGATTTTGGTCAAAATCGGTCGGTCAAAAATTGGTTTTTGGTAGGTTGAAAATAGGTTCGGTTTGAAAACAGGTTCAGTAACGATCAGTCTCGGTATTATAAAACAGGTCGAAAACGGGTTTGATTTTGAATGTGGTCGGTACCGATCGGTTTCGGTATGCGTAAAAGCGGTCGAAAAACGGTTTCGGTATAATTCGGGTTCGGTAACGTTCGATATTCGATCACTAAAAATTTGGTAAAAAACAGGTTCAGTATCGGTCGACAATAGTCGGTCAAACAGGTTTATAACCCACATTTAAAAATGGACGGATGTAGACAATTTGGTTTGAAATTTTACTGTATATTTTATCTGTAGAACCAAAACGAGCATTGGCTTGTGACATGCTATGTAAAAGAATAGTTACTATAAAATACTCCTTAATAATAATAAGGAAAAATTGTTCCTTCAATTCTAAAAAAAAAAAATTAAGGAAAAATTGTAAGAAATAAGTCAATCTTTAGCCGATTTTCTCAAAATAAGTCAACCTTTTAATTAACTCAAAATAAGTCAACCTATTATACATATCCGTTCAAATTAAGTTTTTTGTATAATTTTTCAGTGGAAAAAGTTAACAATCTCAATAAAAAATCAAAGCGATGCATTAATATATCATTGTTAACAATCTCAATGAAAAATAATAATAGTAAGATTAGTAATAGCACTAGTATTACTCCGTCCATTTTTTTTAAATCATACTATTATAAATGTGTACATTAATACATAATTTTAAATATTAATATCTTTAATTACACATTGGTATTCATGATATACTCCGTACGTATTGCAAATCAAACAAAACCAAACATAACTCAAGTTGTTGGTTCAAAATAATTTAAAAGATTTCTTTGAGTATGCTTAAATTGTAACGATCAAGATTACCATATCAAATCCCTCTGTTGCAGCTTGTTTGATTTACTAGAAAATATATTATCTACGACGGGAATTTCGGATTGAAAATTTTGACCCCGTCGTAGAAAAGGGGCCGTAAATGATTTGATTTTTCCCATCGTAAAAATGTAACTTAGTCGTAGAAAGGGGGTGTGTGTAAATGAGTTTTTCGTCATGATCCAGTCGTAAATGAATAAATTTTAATAGAGTATGTGTTAAGTATTACGTAAATTTTAGCGACGCCAAAAGTTTCATAAAACTTCTACATTTACTATGGGATTTAAGCTAATCATTAATGTGTACCCGTTCGTTGTTAATGAACAATTTTTTTGTAGTATTTGATAAATTTATACCTAGTATAATAATTGAAATTGATTTTTTTAATCAATTTAATCAGAAAATGTCAAGTGATTCATATTCACCTCGTTTGAACAAGTCCATGACAATTGGAAACAACTCAATCACCAACAATTCATGTCTTAAAAACATGAAATCACAAGACAAAACTTGCTCTTTATTATCTTTAATTCTTTACATAGTGAGACACATATATATAAGTGAAAATATGTCCTAATGAAAGTATTGACCCTCCTTCATTTAGCTCGCCCAAACGTACTCCGGCCTCAATTAAAATTTGTCAATAATAATAACATAACTTAATTTCTTCAAATTTATTGTCCTAGTTTACATTATCATTTTTAATTTTTTAGTTTGTGCTTTGAATCTATTATGTAGGGTTAGGGTATTCTATTTTGGATTTATCTCTAGTCCTTTTTTATTTGTTTATTAGGAGTACCATATATACACCTAATCTCGATAGCCTAGACTACTATTGTATTCAGAATTTTATCCAAATAAAAAAAAAAAAAATTCTTCTCTCCTCTTCTAGCTTATGGACGAACCACAAAAATTTTGTATTTGTTGATCATATTATTCTTGTTAATAATCTTGACTATGTTTTTCGCATTCGTTACAACAGTTTTAGTGTCAAATGGTTTGAACAACGAGATTTGACTTGAAAATAGTATTGAAAAAGATGTCGCATCTTGTTTTGTTTACTACTTGTTGGAGATGATATACGAAGGGTTTGGTGCTTTTGTTAATAAGGGGTATGAACCGATAAGAATATAAGATTCCTTTTATTTCAAAATCTTGGGTCCGTCACTGTTAAATTGTCTAATTCAATAATATTCCTAAGATTATAAGTATATCATTAATTATTTTGTAATTTGCATTATCACATACAACGCGTTTTTGGTGCAACTGGCCGCACCATTAAGTATTGGTGCGGCGCGCTGATAGACAGTGGGTGACAAAGTTGATTTTTGTATGGGCCCATACATATACTTTATTTATAACCCCAACTTTGTAACCCCATTTAAATATTTTGTAACTCATTTAACACTTTGTAATCCCACTTAAATACTTTCTAAAACTAAAAAACACTTTGTAACCCTACTTTATAACATCACTTAAATACTTTGTAACCCCCAAAAAACACTTTATAACCCTAAAAATAAACTTTATAACCCCACTTAAACCTTGTAAACTATAAAAAAACACTTTGTAACATCACTTAAACACTTTGTAATCAAAAAACACTTTGTAACCCCAAAAAAACACTTTATAACTAAAAAAAAAATACTTCACCAAAAACACTTTGTAACTCCAATAAAACACTTTGTAACCCCACTTAAACCAAAAAAAACCTTCGTAACCTCACTTTATAGCCCCAAAAAATATTTTGTAACCCCACATAAACACTTTGTAACCCAAAAAAAAACTTTGTAACCCGAAAAACTCCTTGTAACTCAAAATAACACTTTGTAACCCCATTGTAACTCCAAAATAACACTTTGTAACCACAAAAAATACATTATAACTTCACTTAAACACTTTGTAACCCCAAAAAACACTTTGTAACCCCACTAAAGACTTTGTAACCCCTAAAAACGGCCGCACCATTTGAAACAATGCAGTTGGCCGCACGGTTTACTAACCATAATCCGTTGCCTTTTTTTTTTAATAGGATAAAGAGATGTTACAAACACTACAAGAAACTCACACAACGAGGGAAACTTATCGTGATTAAAGAGGGCAATATGAGTATTGTTTTACTTAATAATGCCTACAAGGGCAATTATTTTTGCACTAATTGATATTAACAATGAAGACAATATGATTATTTTGCCCTCTTAGACTTTTGAAACTTTGCCCTATTTGACAATAAATAAAGTGTTTAAATCAAGGAAAGCAAAATGTATTGTCTTTGTTGATGATCAATGAAGGCAATTTTTGTAACGACCCGACTTTTTAAACTGTCATTTGACGAAGGAAAACGACTTGCGGATCATTACTTAAACATTAAACTAAACATTTATTTATATATTCAAAGTAATGGCATCTTTTATTAACTTAAAAATCCAACATTAATCCCAAAAGTCTACAAAGGACGAAAAACTTAAGTTACATAAACTGGAATAATGTCTTTCCCAACATGCTGGGAAATTTAATAAAATAAGTCTTATTGAAACTCTAAAAGTGCTAAGGTAAAACTATAAAACTCATCCACACAAAAGCCCATCCAGCGGAAGCCCGTTCTAAGCAGCTGCATCGTCACCTGAAACTGAGGGGGGGTCCACCGTCAGTGGCGAGTAACTAGGCTGTCCCGTTTAAGTAAGGGACCGCTAAACACATAATAGCATAGGATAACTCACGAAAATACTTGTAAACAAATAATATTCCATACACATGTTCATACAAGGTACGTATAAAAATACGTACAAAATACGTATAAAAATACGTATAATAATACCTGCAAAATACGGTTAGAGATACGTACTAAATACGTATACAATACAAACATACATACGAAATACATTTATACATACCAGAGTTATACATATACAGACATACACAGCGGAAGACTTATACCAACCATATTACATTACATCTAATACTTAACTTATACTATATACAATCTCTTTAATTATCATAATGTACCTTATATTATCTTAACTTCATATCATATCATTCATCTTAACTTTATAATCATATCATATCATTTATCTTCACTTCTTAACGGACCGGTCTTTATAGCTCGTTGTGGATCCCGTGTGCACCACAACTTTCCTAAAACATGCCGGGGTGAACTCGTGTATTCAGCCCGTAGTGGATCCCGTGTGCACCACTAAGCCTAAGCTATGGCCATAACTCCTAAATAGCAGCTCGTGTACTACTACTTAGACGACTACATATTTTAAGACCCAGAACTGCCCGGGTGAACTCGTGTATTCATCCCATGGGGCAGTGGCATCGACTTAACCCGATCTGATGACTCGTGTATCATCAAAAAGGGCGTCCTATCTTATTAACCCGATTGATGACCTTTGTGTCATCGCAGGGGCGGTCTTAACTTATTATCTTTCTTATAACTAGAAGTACTAGGTGACCGTAATCGGGAATAAATGTTCGAAGTCCCAGGAAAGAGAGGTGCGGCACGTATATTGGCCACCTTAAATACCAAGTCTTTCCTAGTCAGAAATCGAAACAAATAATTACCCTTTTACTCTGTTTCCTTTCCTTCCCTATAATATCTTATTATCTTTAATTCCTTATTGTAACTTATCCCTACTGACTTCCTTATAAAAATAATAAATACAACTTATTGTCCAAAATAACTAAGTCCTTTAATCGTATTATTATTACCCTTTCATATTATAACTTATCCCTAATTATAAATATTAATAATTATAATAATAATACTAATTCCCAAAATTGTTCCAATATTATTATAAGCCAAAATAATTAAACTAAAATTAGTCAACAATAACTAACCTACTCGACATTTTAGGGTTAGTTTACTAATTAGATAA
Source organism: Salicornia ramosissima (assembly GCA_951394345.1). NCBI lineage: Eukaryota > Viridiplantae > Streptophyta > Magnoliopsida > Caryophyllales > Amaranthaceae > Salicornia > Salicornia ramosissima. The sequence goes on from OX596233.1 coordinate 4,861,932, forward strand.
ATTCATCAACATAATAATTAACAAAATCAGTTCAATTAACAATAATTCGAATAATTAATAATTATCACCAAAAATTGCATAAAACATGATAAAAATTCTACCTTTCATATTTTATACCACTCGAAAATCATGAACAACAACACCAAAAATTAAGTCTTTAATTAATTAAATTCAATAACCAATAAATCATAGCGAACTTTATAATAAACATTAAAATTATCCTTAAAACACCATATTTTACACAATCTGATTTTAAAGTATTAAATTAAGAACCACCATTAAAAGGTCTCGAATAATCTGGAAATTTTGATGGGAGCTAGATGTAGGTTCATAGTTCAACGTGCATATATTTCGTCCAAAAATAACATCTTTTACTATTTTTAAGGAATTTTATAACTAACAAATCAGATTAGGCTGAATTCAGTTTCAGATTTTTCTGCCATATCAAACGATCTTTAAAAATTACGAAAATTTTACACAATTTTCCTTCGTCAAACGACAGCTTAAAAAGTCGGGTCGTTACAATTTTGTTTGCCCTTTTTGAATTGAATTAAAGAGGGCAAAACATCTAAAATTGTCTTTGAAACCTAATACAACGGGGTTACAAGGGCAACATGAGGGCAATCCTAAAATTGTCATTATAACCTAAGAAGACAAATTTTGTATCAAATAGCGCAATTTTAATTGTCCTTCTTGAACACATTTTTTTGTAGTGAAAGAAGATTAGGTAGCCCTTCTAACCAGGGTCATACCTAATCTATCCTCCTCAAGAATATTACAAATTTGAGAAGGAGGAGTACATTGAACACATAAAGTAGACGGGATTAGATGCCCCACATTTGCGATCCAATCGGCCGCTCGATTTCCTTCACGATAGATATGCCGAACAGAGTAGGTGTCAAACTGAGTAAGTAGATATTGTATTTCACTGACCAAATGTGCTATCTTCTATAGAGGTCGAGAAATGTTATTTGCAGAATTAATAGCTAATAAGTTATGTCCTTCGATTGCCTATATAGCTTTGCAATAAACAACCAACAGTAACCTTAAAACGTGGTGCTATTAGACTAAAGTGGTACAGACAAGCTGCTTAATGACATTCGAAATTTAAACTGCTAAACTTAAAAAAAATAAACAAGATTAACAAGAAATAAAGTAATGGCATAAAAGATTATAATATTACTAAACTTGCTTATGAGAGTAATGCATGCTGCAAATGATGCACAGAGCATATCCAGTTGAATTGGCTTTATAAAGGTCCGTGATAGTATTATTTTAATTATATTGGCTCAAATATTATATTGTAATACATTCATTTTCTAATACGTTATGTTTGTTACGTTTGGAATCTTAAGTACATGATAAGTAAAACTTTAACTGTGAATAATTTTTATTAAATATTTTCTCGGCTCAATTCCATATTATTTGCAACATTGAGAAATTTCACGCTTGCTAATGAACACTTTAAACTATAAATATCTTTAGTTTTGTTTTTGTAAAAATGATAAAACTTGACTTTTAATAAATTAATCATCAAGAAAAATCTAACATGATCTTACATGAATTTATTTTTTTTCAACACATAAACTACCATACAAAATGCAACCAACATTTATGAAAGCCAAATAAGTGCAAATTAAATGAACCTTAATAAGTTTAAAATTGTCTCATTTGCAACGGGATCGCGATGGAAAAATCATTTATGACCCCCTTTTATACGGCGGAGTCACATTTTTACAACGGAAAAATCATTTACAATCCTCCATTTTTACGACGGAATTACATTTTCGCAACAGAAGTTCCCATCTTAAATAACATTTTTTTCAATTAATGTTTGTTCTTTTTTAGATTTGGACCTCTTATCACTAGAATAGGATGAACACCATTAAACTACTCTTTTTGACCTCAATATTATTAGTTTGTTCTTCACAAAAATGTGAACTTGATTGTAAAAAAAAAAAAAGAAGTTTATTCCACCCCTCTACATACCACTACTACGAACGTTACGGAACCATCATTTCTCTTGAGCCCGTGACTTCTTATTTGACTAATTAAAAATTAAGCTAGGTCTCTTTGACTTAATTTGTGATCATGATTAGCTACTCTTGGTTCTTGAAATGCACTAGGTTTTACTTTAATCTTTTTTCAATTCGGAACCTGTTTGCCTGTTTGGTAGCCGATCATAAATGACATCAATGAGAATGAATTTTATATGAAAATTTAGATAGAAAATCAATGTTCATTTTCATGGTGGTGCTAGCTTACCTTCAATTTATTTAATTTTCTTCCTAAGGGCTTGTTTACTTCAGATTATATTCAGTTCAGTTCAGTTCAGTTCAGTTAATCTCTATTCAGTTTAGTTCAGTTAATCTCTATTCAGTTCAGTTCAGTTCATCTCTATTTAGTTCAATTAATACACTTCTATTCAGTTCAGTTTAATTCAGTTCATCTCTATTAAGCTAATGTAAATGAGCCCTAAATATCAATTCTCATCTAATACCACCATTTTCATTGGTAATAGATGACACTTCCTCTGTCAAAGAATAATTGCTCCAAGTTGACTTTGGTACTATATATTCAAATTGTAATTTTAACCTTGTTTAATTTGATATAGGTAATAAAAATATAGTTATGTGAGATCTCGTTTGATTCGTCTCAGAATGTACTTTCCAAATTTATAGTTTTTATAAATTTTTTCTTATATATAATTAGAGATATTAATATTTAAAGTTGTGTCTAGTGTGATATGAAAAGGCAAATGGATCAATTATATATTTAGGGACAGATGGACTAATAAAAATTATAACCCTAAAAAAGATGATAATAAAAAAGGGCAAATTTAAGTTTAGGTATGAAAATATGTATTTTCAAGGAGATTACAATCTAAGGTTTCTTGCTTAACAAAATTATACTTTAAATTCATTTATATTACCACAATTTATTACCAACAATCAAACTATAGGTGTCAATTCAGTTAATCAGTTCAGTTATGGTTGGACCCAAATGGTTTGGTTGACTTCAGTTCAGTTGACTTCAGTTAATTTTTTTTCAAATTAACCAATGTAGTTTTAACTTTTTAGTTTCAGTTCCAAACCAGTCCAGTTATTTTTATTTTTAGTTTAAATCAGTTCAGTTATGGTTTTACCCATACGATTTCAGTTGTTGTCAGTTCATTGTGAATGATTGACATAACAGTTCCAATTGTATCCGGTTTACGTTATGGTTGGTCTTTGGTTTTACCCGTACAATTTCAATTGATGTTAGTTCGTTGTGAACGGTTGATATATCGGTTCCGATTATTTTCATAATTTTTTCAATATTTCTAAGTCATATACTCATATGGATTACAATGATTATCTTATGAAATGGGTCGATTAAATACAATTATTATCAATTAACTTTAAATTATAAGAATATTAAATTTTTATTAGTTAGTTTTAAATTATTTTCTCCGTAAATGAATTCTTGCAACAAAGGACTTTTCACGTATGCCGAGAAAAAATTTTGAAACTTCATATATCTAATTATGTACTCCTTAAAAAAAATTATAATCATTAAATAATAAAAACTACAAGCTAAGAGGAATCTAATGGGATCCCACATGACTATATTTCTTCTGTATGTACAAGTGACAAATTACGATCAAAGACTCAAAGTGAAAATTGTGAATAGTGTCAAAAATACATTTGTTGCAAAAATTCATTTATGGAGGAAGTATAACAAATTAACAATTCAATTAACTTTAAATTATAACAATATTAAGTCATTTTGGTTCAATTGATCAACAATTAATAACAGTTTAATTAACTAACAAACCCAAACAATTTATAAGTCATTTCGGTTCAGTTGATCAACAGTTAAAAACAGTTAAATTAAATAATAAACTAACAAAACCAAACAATTTACAGTTAATTTCAGTTATGGTTCAGTTATGATCAGTTAAAAACAGTTATATTTAATCAACTTTTTCAGTTCAGTTGATTTCAGTTCATCAATCAGTTCAGTTCATTTTGTTTCAGTTAGAATTTCAGTTATCAGTCATTTGATTCTTGGTTCATTTTATTTCAGTTAAGTTCAGTTCAGTTAGGTTAGGTTAACAGTTGAACCAACAGTTTCTAACCAAACTAACAGCTCTAAACCAAACGGGTCGATAGGGCATAACATGTCATAAGAAACATAAAATATGGAGTTCATCAAATCAATTTCGATGAATTTACGTGTGCATTATGTCATACGAGTATGGGTATTGACCAAACTGTCTATTTTGATGCTTTTGGCATACAATGACAACATAGATGATTAAGAAATAATAAGGTAGGCTTAATTATATTCTCATTTTTTTATAGTTAACGACTTAACGTAATCAATCGATTATGTCTTCTTGTGTACGAGACTACGAGTAATTGTATCTTATTTATTAGCTTAGATTTTTTTATTTTTTTATCTGCAGTAAAATCTAATGAGCATGTGACTTGTTATGAGTCCATTGACCATTTTCCTAACTTGTTGATACATCATTTTTTTTAATCCTTAAAATAATTAAATTGAGATGAAATTTATAATTCCCTATATCCCAATATATAATTTCTAAAATTTCATTCACACTATTTATAGGGTTACTTGAAATCTTGAACTACATTTAATTCGTGTACATAAACAAACAAAAAATACTACATTTATTTCTTTTAAATGCAACAATTTGACATAAATGTTACATTTAAAAAGAAATGGATATGAGGTAGTATAATCATTCAAATCATCTATATACCTAATATATTAAAACACACCCTAACACATAATTTTGACACATAGGATATCTCATATTTAAAATTATGCCATGTGTCATCCTAAAAAAAATGTTTCATTTTCCTTTTTTTTTTTTGAAATAAAAAAATTGATTTTATTTTCTAATTACAATCAATATTAATAATTTATTTACATTTAATAAAACTTTTCAATTACTTTCAAATTATGAGATTTGATTTTTTACATCACTTTCTTTTTGAGTTATTCATTTTAAATTTAATTTTATTCCATTTTGAATTCTTCTAAATATTCTCACACTTTATATTTACAAAATTATTTTCCATTATTTTATAATTATGCAAATGAATATTCTTCAAAATATGTACTTGTATAATTTTTTCCCAAGGAAAATATATGTTATAATCTTAAAAATAATAGAAAATTTGATATATTTTCATTTTTTTTATGAATTATTATCAAATCTTAGTTAGTTATTTCCATCTTATAAAATCATTAGAATTATAAAAACTAAAACATAGAACTATGAACCTAATAGGTACAAAGGATAATTCTCTTTTTTTAGGCATATATTGAGAATTGCTAAATAAATAAGGAATCTTTCATTAACTTACAAATATCAAAGCAAAAGAAATTCTATGTAAATAAGCTTTCATTCTTTCTTTTTTTTGTTCCTTTAAAAAAAATTCCATTTTTTTGTGAGTCTAAGCTTATAGAATTATAAATGGTGATATTAATTAATTATAATATTGAGGGTTGCTTAGAATATGAGATTATTATATATTAGCCCTTTATGCACGCTATGCGTGCATGATATTTGGAGGCTTGGAGCTTGATGGATTACTTAGTTACCCTCCTTCCTCATTACAAAGGATTGCTCAGTTGTACAATTCCTTAAAAAAAGTTTTTCCAATTATGTCATTAAGCTTTTCGTTTTTCTAAGCTGTGCCAATGTTTTTTCGATCAAACTTCTAAACTATGCCCCCAACTTAGGTGAATATGATGCATTTTTCTAAAATGAATGGTGAATAATAGTTAAAAGCAGTATAATTTTAGAGGAAAAAATTCTTTGAAACGATGGGTTAACGAAGTTGACACTGTTAATTAAAAAACGTAAATTAGAGGCATAATTTAGAAAACTTTTAAAAAAAATTGACACAACTTAAAAAAGCAAAAAACTCAGAAATATAGCTCAAAGCCCCTGTAAAATGCATCCATGGACCACATCTGTATTGCTAAGAATTCTTTTCTAAGAAAAATGAACTCAAAATATTCAAAAAATTGACATGAATATGATAGATCATAGGTGGAGTACGTCATTTTAAGCATGGCCCATGTCTACTGCCACCAGAACCATCTCAAATCAAATCCATGTAATTCAAGATTTTATTTTTATTTTTTGGTTTGAAAAAGTAATTCAAGAAAATTTTGATTAATAACCAGCAATAACTATTACGAGCATTTTCATGTGGCACATACCGAGTACATTGTAATTTGTAAATTGTAAGTACATTGTCATGGTAAAATTTTAAGGAAAATGTATTAAATTCCTTCTTAAAATGATAAGTATTTATAGATTTATGTTAAAACTGCACAGAAATTGATGTAATCAATGTTTAATTTTTTGAAAACCTTCCTTTTTAGCTTTTTATATGCAGCCCTAAGGACTGTATATATCATAACCCAAACTTTAAAGATTCACCATACTTTTGCAATTTTATTTGATTAAAAAGTCACTTGCTTATTTTTTTGGTATGTCGATTCAAATCTTTAACCTTAAATATTATGAATTGAGGTAAAGCCGTAAAGCTATTGTTCTATATCTCATTCCTTAAATTTCATGACAATTTAAAATTTGTGTATTCCATTCTAATGCAGTAATTTCGTGAAAGGACCACCAATGAAATAAGAGAAAGATATGATAAATTAACCACTTTTTATTTGTATTCAATTCTTGGGAAGTTCTACTTCGTGACATTGTGACCTATAAGGGTGCATTCTCCTCGACTTATGAAATTTGGTCTTATAAGACTTGATCAAATCTGACTTGGCCTTTTCTAGCCTAACCTGATCTGACATGATTTATTCAAAAGTGTTTAGCATTGATAAGCCCTTATCATAGTTAAAATATGAATTTATTAGAACTTATAACTGTTATAAGTCCTGACATAAAATGCCCTGCCTTGATAATCCGTGATCAAATTTTAGTAGTGACTACACCTTAAGTGTAATTTTTTTTTTAAACTTCAAAGATGGAAAATTTAATTGTTGGTACTATGGTTTAGAAAAAAAATGGACATATTTAATGGTAAAAATACATCATCAATTAGGTTGCTCAAACATTTTCTTTATTTTTTAAAGACAATACAACACCTCTTAAAAGGTCCAAAATTCCACTTAACCTATATTTGCGTCTAAAAACGAAATGAAAAAAAAAAAAATCTTTGTTTTATAATCAAAACTTAATTAATTAGAAGAAAAAAAAAGTGAAGATTAAGTCCTAGAGAGAATAAGACAAATAAAAACGGACTCATTCTCGACTTTTCCCCATCAAATAATTCAGGTAAAACTTTTCAAAGTTTCAAGTTTCAAATCAATCAATAAAAATTTGATTAATCAACTTAAATTTGTCAATTAGGAAATGTCTAAATGTAATATTACAAGTATTAAAGGACAAAAGAGTGTAGAGGCCCAAAAACCAGAAGCCTGCCCATTTTCACATTCCCAACAATATGGGCCGCGCACAACCCGCCCAAATACGCTCAAGTGAGTGGGGCCCAAAATTCAAGGAAGGCCCTAAATTATTCGTAGAATCTCAAAGTCATAGAACTTTCCAAAAGCTAACCAACAAAATACCCAAAGTCAGTTATTTTTTCAGTATTTTTAATTTTTAATTTTTTAATTTATTTATTAAAGTCTTAAAGTCCAACAAATAGCTAAGAGACATTTTCAATTTTTGGCAAAATTCATGTTTTTAAAAGTTGAATTTCTACACACAATGACACAATGACAAAGAAGAAGCGAATGTCTTACAAGCTCTTGTCTAGTTTTCTTTGTTTTCTGATGATTTGACATTACACTTGTTGGATAACAATAAGGCCCCCTCTTTTGCACTTCATTTGTAAGATCTTAGATTATTTCATTTCTGACAAATTTAGTTTAGCTCAGACAAATTTATTTCTATTCAATTCAAAATAAGGCTTTAAGTTTATGCATGGTAATAGTTGAGAAGCTAGCATCGATTTTAGTTGTATGTTTGATTCTCATTTTCTCACTAACTTTCTTTCCTTGTGGACAAGTCCGCTGGATATTCATGTGATAAAAGCCTTAACATTAGGGTTTGATTTATCTTATCTTGTACAAATATAGTAGGAACAAATTATTCGAGAGTTGGACTTCAGCGCAATGGCGTTGGAGTCACCTCGTATTCTCGAGCTGTAAATTTCGACTCTTAACAATGATGGGCCCCTCTTCAATCCTGGACAATTTTTTTTTAGAGAAAATGGAAAATATTAATTAAAAAGCCGACGTCGTATTTATGTGAATGAAGGAATAAATTCAGGCTCAAGCTATGCTATCGTATTAAATAAAAAAGTTGGGACCCTTATCCATGGAAAACAATGCGAGCTAATCAAATACTCCTAGCTAAAACGATTTGCTACATAGCCAATTGCATGGGGTTTTTGGAGAGGTGCATATAGTAAAAAAAAAAAAAAAAAGAAAAGAAAAAAGAAAAAGAAAGGAAGGGAATATTTATTCTCTTAGTTTCAAAGAATATATAGATGTACTTCAATGTTGGTTCACCTTGGTAAGCCATTTAGGAAAAAGATACAATAAGATTACTTTCAAAGATCTAATTTCTATCAAATAACAACAGCTATTAATACCTTTAATAAGTGAACAAGGTCTTGTTCTTCGGGATTGAATCAATCTACACCGAATTTAATTAATTCAACTAAACTTAAACTAAATTTAGATGGCTAAAAGTAAGTTCAAAAGAACATGATTTGATCCATTTTATAAACATAGGAAGTTCACCACCCATTGCCCATATCATATTATAAGCTTTAAACTGAATATGATCTTGAAAATTAGGATGAAATCTCATTGAGCTTAACTTGTAGTGGATTAAGTTCTCTTCCTAATGACTTGCATAGAAGATTAAAATGTGTAGCACCATCTAAAGTAAAATGATGGAAGCCACAAATTATTAAATATGAGTTTATAGTCATATCACATGAAACAAATAACATAAAAGCTACATCAGTCACTTTAATATCTATCTTCTTACATTGTGAGATTTCCTGTAATTATCTTTGATCATATACATATAATTTTATATTAATAATAAAACAAAAGGATCATATTGTTTTGAAAATAAACATCAAAACAAAACTAACAATATTCTATATAATAATGTTATCTTATTAAGGGTGCGTTTGATTCAACTTAAATAAGCATTGTTCCTGCTCATGAACTTCTCTCGTTGACCGAGTATGTTTGGCTGTGTTTGAGTTGACTTCGAAGGCTCCTCTTCGAGGGTCTATCCTGCAAGATAATGAAAAGTTGATAACCCGGGGTGGAACCCGGAAACGCCCCTCCGATGCTTAAGTCAGAGATCGGAGTGAAAAGGAGTCAGAAGTCTTGAGTTTGTGAATTATGAATTGCGTTTCATGGATTGCGTATCTGGCAAATGATCTGACATGTCCCTTTTATAGGTGTATGTTCCCGATATTATAGGAATATTGAGTCAGTAACATGGGTCTGGCCCACAACAAATAATACCTTGGTGGTATTTCCACACAGAGGCATACGTATTATACTAGGGTAGTGGCCGTAATGGCCCATAGGTCCGTTGACCATCTTCCTGGGCTGGAACAAGCACTCTTGTGCTTATTTTCAGAAAATTCAGATCAGATCCGAAAAATTATAACTATAATAATAACTACAATCAGAAAAAAAAAATCAGATCATATAAGAAGAATTCAAATCAAATAAGAAAGTTCAAGTCGTATTAGAAAAAGATATCAGATCAGATCAGAAAATTAAAGATCAGATCAGATCAAGTCAGAAAATTTCAGACGAATCAAACGCACCCTAAATAAGGAATTTATCAAATAGAATCAAATTTTGAATCAAATTTTTTTAAAAACTTAACATAGAAGAAATTGATGATATCTTCTTAGATGAATGGAACATGTTATTGTTATTTATTTATTTATTACTGTATATTGTAGTTACAGTAGTATTAGTTTCACTTTGATTGATGTAAATTAAGGCCCTGTTATTTGGACTTAAAAGCTACAGTAATCAGATCAGTTCAGATCAGATCAGATCAGTTCAGCTTTGTTTTAATTTTATACTCTCACAAAATAATACCCCACCTAATCAGTTCAGATCAGATCATATCAGATCAGATCAAATCAGTCCTAAATAACAGAGCCTAACCAATATGATACGTAGAAAAGGAGAGTGAAAGTGTGGTAGAAAAACAAGGAGCACTGAACTTAGGTGGTAGTAGTACATGTGGATTATGAATTTATGACTTTTGTTTTGGATGTCATTTCCTTTTCAAAGTTTTCCTTGTGAGCTTGTCGTAACTCTTGGCATTTTACTACAATCATCTATCTTAAAAATTAGGTGGCTTGTTCATGCACAATTTTGAATTCGTGTTACCTACTCGATCTTAACTTGCATATTCTTCAAGAAATTTGTATAAATCAAGAGCTACCAACCAACAACTCCAAAGGTTCATGTCAATGTTTTTCAATTTACTAGTACTTCCGTATTTTTTTTGCTTGCAATAAATCATTTTACACGCAATTTCAGAAAGAGATTTGAGCGTGTGAACGAATGAATTTATTGACATAGATAGATTAAATACCAGTAAAAGTGAGATTGTAGGTTATCATATTAATTTGCCTCTTTTTTTTCAAATCTCTTTCTTTAAAATGCATGCAAAATAGTTTGTTGCAACTAAGGAATACGGAGAAAATATATAGTTGCGAACAATTGTTGCTAGTTATATCATTTTTGGGGTTTTAAAAAAAAATGCTAGTTATTTTTTATGTTCCATTGGTCTCACAATGAGGCTTCTCGTGGGGCTTCGTATTTTGTCATCCAATTTCAAAAGACATTTTTGATTTAGGTTGTGCAATATTTTAGTTCTTACTCCATCATATTACTTCACCATACTCAATTTCCGTCTTGGGGGCTACCCATCTTTTGGGAAATTGAGAACTCTGAAAAATGTGTATTATTGACTTGGCTATCGCTAAATCACCAAAAGTAATTCCCATTATATAGAAGGGAAACGTGTGATCCAAACCCACAAAGAAGCATACCCAAACCTATTATTCTAATACATAAAGACTTTGAGATAAATAATTAACTAAATTAATAAGGCATTGTTCTTTTGGACTGAATTAATCGTAAGCGAATTGAACTTAACTGAACTGAATTAAATCAAATTCTAGCCACATCAGGAGTTGAACTGAACGAAATTGAACTAAATTTTATTTGAACTGAAATTTCATAATTTAAGTACAAAAAACAGTGCATAAGTACTAACTAAACTAAGCAAATGCAACTAATGAGTAGATATAAAAACTGATAACTAAAAACCTAGAGCAAAGATACACTGCAACAACCAAAAAGGAAAACAACTAATCACAATGGGAAAGTCTTTTGCCATATGCTAGATAATGCAATCAAACCTTACCATAATTCAATTTGCAAACAAGAAACTAGTATAAACCAATTATCAAACCCAAGCAATTAATAAATTCCCAACTGATTAATCTATAGAAACTCTGATGCTTTAGGCCCAATTCCACTTCTTTTTCATTCCTCTCTTTTTTTTTCCAGGGGCATGTGTAACTACAATTTTATCATTACACCCCATTAAGCTCCTGAATATCACTAAAAAAAAAAAAAAAGTGAAAAATTAATAAAAACACAAGCACGCTAAAAAGGGAAATGATTAGTAGTGAACGGCTTCCGACTCCACAAAAACCATGTTAATGATAATAATACAAAAAATAAAAGAGAAAAATATAACATGTAAGCCCTTATCACTTGCAGCCCTCGATTAGGGCTTCAAGGCAGTCCTTTTCTTTGGGCTAGTTTTATTTTCATCTTGTCTTTTGTTCATTGCTTCAGAGTTTCATACAGAGACTCCTTGTTTGTTTCTAGCATTTATATAATCACCTTTCATATCTTCTAAAAAATTGATTTTTCAAGCTGTGCGGTGTTTTAGACCTTCCGGCTCTATCATATCACTCGCAAAAATAGATTACCGCCCTGGAGGCTTTTCATCAGTCAAGGGATCCTACAAAAAAATTAGGGTTATTTTCGTACTCATGCAATGATTCCGAACTATATCATACTAGACGAAAATGAACCATCCTTGTGAACCCCAAAAGGCTTTGGTTCAAGCTCCCAACCCTCGTGAACCCCCAAAGGCTTCAATTCAAGCTCCCATGTAGTCGTTTCGAAGCCAATATTAATTTCACCAAATTTTGCCACTATAAAAAATACACATTCCTCTGAAAAACAACTTACCAAGTTTTGCGGGAGTATTGGGCTTTCTGATTCCCTTATATGACTCTGCAACAGACAAAATGCTAATCTGAACAGCATAAATTCAGAAAAACAAGGCTTTGCAAAATGCAAATTTCTCAATTGATGAATTTTAAACCCTCTTGTATTCAATTGCTAATCATATACTTCAGCTGATAAATTTAACCTTTTCAAATGAGAAGATGACATCTACCATTGACAAGCCGCGCGCTTAACCCCAATAGTAGTAGACAATTAATAGTAAGGCATCATACAGTAATAGAAAGAATGTGTATATACAATTGGCGACACCACACCAATAACATCAAACATTTACGATCCACAAAGGGTATCGACCAGAGATATAACGAACCCAGAAAAACAACCTGCACATTAACACTCAATATGCTTCACAAAAGCAACTTCTTATGTTCACGTCAAAAAAAAAAAAAAACAAAAGGGAAAAATATAAGAGAGAAAACCTAAAAGAGAGTACAGCCATACTTTATTCTCCAACATCAGAAATGTAACTGTTTACAATGGGAGGAATCGATCTCAGAAGGGCAGTAAGGGCACTTGAAAGTTTTCGTACTGTTCTTCGACAGCTTCGTTATCGACTGCTTGCAAAGGACGTGCCCGCATGTCATCAGCATTGGTGGGTTCTCCTCGGTTGCTTGATCTCGACTTACTGGGCACACGAATATAGTGTGGAATTGAAATTCCTTGCCTAATTCAATTGGAACGGGGAGCTGTTTCATGGTTTGCCATTCTTGTTTCTTGTTCATCATCACATTCATCAGCTTGAGGAGGGTAGGAAGCCCCTGTACTCCGGCTGCAACCGCCACACTCAGTGGGCTCTCAAAAGATTGGCCCAAAATATTGCAGAATTGCCGGGTGAATTCCTCGCCAAGCTTCTCCCAGTTTACCGGGGCAAGAAGATCAGAGTACGGGGAGGTGTCGAGTTTACCAGCCCATAAGAGACATGCCATCAGCTTCTGGAATTCAGCCATGTGGGAAGAAGCAAAGTGGGAGAGAAAAGCTCTTGCGTATCTTAGGGCATCATCTCTACCCTGATTCTGCAGAATTTCCAAGAACTGTAACCTGTGAAGTTTGAGCTCAAGGTCTGATCCATTTTTCCTTAATTTCTCACAGTTTACAGATGCCCAATTTAGGGCAGCTTCCAAGTTATGGGACTTCATAGCTTGAAGAATATTGTACATCTCAACAAAAGGAGATTTCAAGGCGGTTGCTTCTTGCTCTCCGGTTTCATTTGCAAAGCAGTCTCCCACTTCAAATAGGCCTTCCCTGTACAAATGACTTACTATGATCTGGTTAATTGTGTGGGTGTCAAAATCAATATTTCTGTATGCTTTTGATATATCAGGGTTGACATTTTTTTCAAGCTGCTTTGGATATCGGCTTAATGCTCCATTCACTTCTTTCTGGCTGGATTCTAGTTGGCTGACATGAGCCATCTCCTTCAGCTTGGTCTTGAGATCAGCTACTATGGCTTTATGATCTGATGAGCTGCAAGCATCAGCTGACTGTAGTTTAACTACAGCCTGCTCAATTTCCTGGCATATCTGTTCTATTGCTTCCTGAAATTTGGTGGAACATAGCTTTTGCCTCTTTGTAACAGGGTCAAATGCATCTTTCACAGCCTTCAGCTCCATTTTACTGATCGTGAGTTGAACTACTCAAAGAATCTGTGAAAACAATCAGAGTTGATCAAACATATGAATGAGGTAGAATTTTAGAGAGGGTGTGTGTGTGTGTGGGGAGGGGTAGGAAAAGGCTGCTGTTTTAAGCTTGCAATAACTCTATATAACAAAGAATATTATTATGCCTGTACGGCTGACAAGGACTGCAATGTCCTGACCAATAAGAAAAACATGTCATAGTAATCAGCTACATATTCACCCTTGTAACAAGTACAAAAAAAAGTGGGTTCAAGTCACTTGCTACAAGAAAAGATTTGCTTATGATAACAAGTTGGTAGGTAAGCAAGAGAACTATTCGAAGACAACTGCACTTTAAAGATAATACAAGGAAAATATAAGGAACATGTTGCTAAGGCAGCTATGTAGTCCAGTTTTCAAATATTAATTCTCAGCTTTCTATGCAAGGCTTTCCTTGGTATCAGTACAACTCTTCTTTAATAGAACCAGTCTAATTCTCTGAATAACCAGAATATCAGACATTGAATCATCCCTTTATCTGTTGATCGAGCTTGGGGAAGGAAAACTCCAGTAAGCAATTCAATCCAGGGATCACCAATTCGTCCTATTCACCAAAGCATGAATCACCAAATGCTATTGGGTATTGGGGACATTATAGTATTAAACTGTTCAAGATTATTAGCCGATGGGTTGAGATTCGAAGGACTCCCTTAGTTTCTTGTCAAGATCAATAATCCTCACGAGGATAATTAGAGTAGAAGTTATATCATTCAAATGTGGACTTTTTATGTGCAAGTCCAAGTTTGATATCAGAGGGTAACAAAAATCGAATTGACAATGCTGTCTAGAACAAGTCTGCCAAACATCAGCTATGGAAAAACAAGTGTCCACCAACATAACAAGCAATAATATGTCTTAAGTCAAATAAGCTACATGCAAGCTAGGGAAACTTGGAAAGTCACTAGGAAATAAGAAAGTACTTCTCTTTATTTCTTTTCGAAAAGCATAGTTGACAGTTAAGAAACCTTGCCTCCAAGGCTCCAAGTTTATGCAAAACTAAAAGGGTAAAAGCCATTTTCATGTAAGAATACTCTGGAATATCAGTGAAAATTTGCCAATGTCAATCAATAATGAACCTTCATAATTGCTACAAAAAGCCATTGGCAGCCACAAATTTCCTCTACAGAACATGAAAGGGTATGCACAAAGGTATAAAGTATATATGAGCTATATCATTTAGCACACACTTAAAAAAGATTCATTGGTCGTTCATCTTTATAGATGATACCTCCAGATAAGAACCATGCTGGCCTTGAAAGATCATTAGGAGGCTGTTCAACAGATTGGTACACTTTCATCAAAAAAAAATCCCTATATATTTTCCACAAAATTTTCCAGAACTAGTCTCCAAGGTATGTGTACATACATGATACATTGGTTCATGCAAGATTGCTGGTGCTCATTAAATTGGTTATATAAGAAAATTGAGCAAAAGCAACTTGGAAGAGGGTTAAAATTCATTCCCACAAAACCAAAGATTACTAAGCCAACGGCCAAAGAAGATTTCTTTTGATTTATGCTGACATTAGCCATTTCACTTATCCGCAAAATTCATATAAGTTGTAAATATGGACTATAGTCTAAAGTCACATATGTTCTATAAGAGTACAAATCTAGTTAAAAAAAAACGGAAATTCCCAATGGTACCACTGAAGTTTTGCTAATTCCCAGTGGTACCATCGTGTTTTTTTAATCCCATTGCTACCATTATTTATTGTCAAAATCCCAAATGTAACATTTAAAAAAAAAAACTGTTAAAATTAGCATTATTAAAGGAAAAAAAGGCAAAAAAAATAAACAAAACCCAACCACCTCCTCACCGGCATCCCCACCACCCAGCCCACTCCCTCACCACCGCCATCCCCACCACCAGACCGCCTTCCTCATTCGACCACCACCTATATTCGACCACCACCGCTGCCACATCAACAACAGCATCGCAACCAAATCAAATCAACCACCATTACAACCCAACACAACCATCGCCTATTACCAACCAAATCAAATCAACCACCAACACCCTTTGATTAGCAATTCAAATTGGAGGATCGTGGGGTTTCGATCGAATTGGGGGTTTCAAATAAAGGAGGATGAATTGGGGGTTAAATTGGGGCTGAATTGGGGTTTCGTGTGGGTGGCGGTTCGGGCTGATGGGTGAGGCGTGGTGCGGTGGGGTGGGTGGGTGGTTGCGCACGGCTTGGTGGGGTTGAATCAGAGGTGATTTGGTGGTTGAATCTGGGCTGAATTGGTGGTTGAATTGGGGTTGGGTGGAGTTGAATTGCAGATAGGTAGGTTCGGTGAGGTAGGTGCGGTGCGTGGGGCTGGGTGGGGCGGCGGGGTGGGGGTGGGGGTGGGTGCCGTGGCTTGGGGTGAGTGGGTGGTGGTGGACTGGTGGTAATGGGTGATAGTTTGGGGTTCGAATCGGGGTTTGGTGGTGGTTTTAGGTGGTGCTGGCCAAAGGCTGCGGTGGCTGGGGGCAAGGAGCGGCAGGGCTGGCTGAAGGGGTGGTCTTGGGTGGCTGCATTATTTTTTTTTAATATAATTGTTATTTTTTTAATTAATCATTATTTATATGTTTAATTAATTATTTTTAAATGTTAAATATATTAGTTAACTGAATATTCCATTAATTAACGGAATTTTTCATTAGTAATGTTACATTTGGGGATTTTTTTGGATGGAGTGGCATTTTTGGGAAATTTAAAAACACAATGGTACCATTGGGAATTCCCAATAGTACAATGGTACCATTGGGAATTTCTCAAAAAAAAAAGGAGAAGCATCCTTAATCAGGAAGACTGAAGAAGTCACATGGATCTGCTGAAGAAACAGATTAACAGAATATAACTAGATGCAAAAGAAAAAACCACATTGCAGAAGCATGGCAACATGTAAATGTCAGCTAAAACCTATTTTTCAGATTTCAGGTTGAAAAAGAACCTCTGATAACCACAACTCTAGGGAACAAATAGTATACCCTATCATACACAAAATTGAGCGACATGTAACATAACTAAAACCATTTTTTTCTACATTCAGGCATTCAGCACAGTCAATAAGAAAAATTCTGTAATGAAGAAATCACATCAATTAGTTTTCAAAAAATAAATTCACAGACTAAAGATTTTCCTGTAAAACAATGTTAATCTCTTCCTCTTTAGGTTTATTATTAAGGAAAATTTGTCTAAAACTATCAAATAATTGTCGACTTTTGAAAACTACTACCAAAAAAAAAAAGTTGTTATGAAACTACCTAATAAATCAATTTCGACCTTGTAGCATTACCACTTGTCCTGTTTTTTTTTTTCATTTTTCTGATATTATGGCCCATGTCTATTGATTTCTCTCTAATTCTTCCCCAAAAATGCTTGATTTCGCTCTATTTCTTCCCCAAAAATGCCTGATTTCCCTCTATTTCGAACTTCCTCTTTTTTTTTAATATATATCAGATTTTTAACCTATGAAATGAATCAAAATTCCCCCCTTTTTCTTCAATCCAACTTTCTTTAATCCTACTTTTTTCCATTGAAGCATAAGTATACTTAGCAATTGAGGGAAGTTGAGTAGTTTTAGGGAAAAAATTAGAGAGAAATCAAAATTGGTGGCATAACATCAGAAAAAAGGAAAAACACAAAAAATGGTAGTGCTACTAGGTCGAAATTGATTTATTAGGTAGCTTTATAATAACTTTTTTTGGTAGTTTTTTCAAAAGTCGACATTTATTTGGTAATTCTGGACAATTTTTCCTATTATTAATGCTTTTATCGAACTTATCAAACAAAGAGAGTTATTACTGACCCATTATTTCTTTTCTTACCATTTTTTTAACTTTTGATTGTAACAGATGTATGATTGTAATAAATTTTTTTGTTTAGTATCTTTAGAGCAATCGATCAATAAAAGGCTTCTGAATCAAAAATGTAGAAGAAACAAGTCACAAAATTACACGTATTACAAGAACATACAATCAAAAAAACAGAATGCTTATATACATAGAGATAGATAAAGAGAGACCATTAATGAAAAGGAAAGCATACCACCAAATGACTCCATTGCAATCATTAAAACTAAAAAAACTTCAATCACTTATGCAACATCAAAGATATTGTGGTTGAGTTGAGTGAAAGACCATATTGAGCTAGCTAACGTCATAGTGGACGATTGCCAAATTCCTATTTCATGTCACTCAAACTAATGTAAGACTAAATGAATTCATAAGATATCCATCATAATAATCAAGCCATTCATGAGCTTTCCTCATCATCCATACTAATTTTTATTACACAAACTTTGCAACCCTTTCTTGTTTCACCTCCTCTTATTTTCTTTCTTTTTTACCCCAAAAAACAACACAACCTTTTTTCTTCTCATCTTCTTAACTTTGTCCTTTTGATCACTTTCATTGAACCTTTCTCAATTCCCTTTCTTGTTTTCTTGCCCCTCTACAGTTAATTCACTTAATTGTATAGGTTTAAGAATCAAGATGTGCATCGTCTCCTTCAAACTTCCCAACTGATTACTTTTTTTAAGTATAAATATTAAAAGACGAGCCTAACCACAAACCTATCACTTCACTACTTCACTTAAATTGCAATATTCAGCAGATAAACCACAGCCATCAGAAATCTAGTTCCCTTTAGAATCATACTAGGTCTACCATGTGGAGAGATAATCCATAGTCATCTCTAGCGGGTTATATACCAAGGGATAAACAAAAAAAAAATACCTTCCATTTACTTGCACATTGTTTGGATAGTGATAGATGAAGAAAAGGGAAGGGAAAGGAGAAGCAATAATCTTCCTTGTTCGGATAAAGATTTGGAGGAAGTAAAAAAAGGGAGAGGGAAAGAACCATTTTCTTCCCACTTTCATAAACATTATCCCTCAAATTTTAGAGAGATTTGGAGGGAATATGCAACTTCATTTTTCCCGTTCTTTTCTTTCCTTTCTCTTTCCCCTTCTTTTCTCTTCTATCTTGTTATTCAAACAAACTCTTATAGTCTTAGAGGTTTTTTTTGGTAATCCAATCACAAATCATCTTCCTCAACAACCCTATAGCATAGAGAGAACAATCCCAAAACAGTAACATTGCATAATCGGAATCTTTATAATAAAAGATACTGAAATTCCAGGGAAAACTAATGATAATATACTGTTTGTACCCGAGCATTAATTGCTAAACTTTATAGCCATCAACAACAGTGGAGACTGTATAAAGTCACCATGTGATCACTAATTCTTAAGATCTTGAAATACTACAACTATAATTCCTGTGATAGATAAGGCTAATCAACTAATCTGACAAAAGGTAAACGTCACCAAAACATTTATCTTCAAGAATTCAGACTTTTGACATTCAATACTATCATAAATCATGTTTTCTTTTGCCCAATAACCAAAACCCAAGATTGCAATTACTAATCGAAATTACCACAAATACGATACTCCATTAATCCTACAATGTTTCGAGTTACGAAGCTCAAACAAGTAACATTTACAGCTTATAAATAACAAAATTAGAAGTAAAATGAAGCAACTAATGCATTCGACACTAACGGAAATTTAAACAAAGCCCAAGATAATTGAAACACAATTGAATCTAACACCTCAAATTCACGACAATACAGACCCTAAAAAGACCTAGAAAAAAAACCTAACAATCAATACCGAAACGAATTTTCAAATTGAATTCAATAAAATGAAAATTACAAGACTGAGCTTCTTACGTTGCATAGAAATGAAAAGAAAGAAGCCAAGCAACGCAGATCAATAAACAAAAGATAGAAAGCAGGAAAATATTAAAGAAAAAAATAAAAATTAAAAAAAAAGGTAAAAACTAATAAGTTGAGATTGAAAAAGGTTTACCTTGATGAAGACAAAAGGGATATCTGGGAATAATAGATGGATTTGATTTGTGAGGGAGGAGTCAAAAATCAACAAAGGGTTTCTTCGGTTCTTCTGGTTTATCAATGTATCACTGAAGAGGAAGGAGAGTACGAGATTACGTACTCACTTTTGTTTTATTTTTTTTTTGCTTTTTTTCCCAACCCTTAAGTACTAACGGCCCGTTTGGTTGTCAGTTATAAATGATGATAATTGGAATGGATTTATAATTAAATTTAAAAGGAAAATCAAAATTCATTCTCATGGTGGTGTTAGCTTAGCTTCAATTTATCTAATTTTCTTCACAAATATCCATTCCCATCAAATACCACCCTCCCCATGGTAATGGATGAGAATGAAACATAAGCAGAAAATTGAAACTTGGGAATGAAAATTTGTATTTCATAGGGATTATAAGGTTCCTCCTTAACAAAAGTACAATATAAATTCATTACCATTACCGCAATTTATTACCAACAACCAAACGGGCCGTAAGGGTAAATGGCTAGTAAATCAAATTTATTTTTGGGTTTTTCTAAGCTATGCCCCTGAGTTTTTCGTCTTTCTAAGTTGTGCCCATGCTTTTTGAAACTTCTAAGTTGTGCCCCTCAACTTAGGTATTTTAATAAATAGTGCCCACTCCGCTATCTCAACGTTAATGGATCCGTTAGAAGAAGTTGTATTTTGTGGGAGGGTAATTCTCCCTCTAAAATTCTAGGGTTTTTTTAGATGAATTTCTTCCTTTATTTCAGGGAAATGCATCATTTTCAGGGCAATCCATAATTTATTTTAGGCAAATACATCAATTATAAAGGGTGAAAATCAGCTAAAAACCTTAGAATTTTAGAAGGGAAATTACCCTCCCACGAAATGCAACTCTTTTTATCGGATCTAATAACATTGAGTTAACGGAGTGGACACTGTTAATTTAAAAACCTAAGTTGAGAGGCATAGCTTAGAAGTTTCAAAAAGCATGGGCACAACTTAGAAAGTTGAAAAACTCAAGGGCATAACTTAGCAAACATATCAAATGACATTTTTGTAATTTTGTTGAAAATAAATTACCAAAACACCCCTATAAAGTTGGTGCTCGGATCCATGCCCCTAAAATTTGTCAAAATTACTTGAAAATGCCATTTGAGATACAAAATTTGTATCTCAAATTGATTTACTAGGAATCCCTCACTACTAACTACTCCATCTTTGGACCATAGGTATATTCTCTTTAACTTATATTGTGTTTGATCATAAAATTTCAAACGCAAAGAAAGCACCCTCTGGATTATATATATATGTATGGGTGCAGGGTGCTTATCGAGCGAGCTGATTGCGAGCAAATGGTTTGTCAAGTGATCAACTCGTGTTCGTTAAAATTTGAATCAAGTTGAATCGATTATAAGATTTACAATTGTTTTTAAGATTTGTGTCTCTTAAATTTGAAAGATTTATTAGTTATAGTTATTTTCTTTTCTTCATAAATTAGTTTTTCTTACTAAGGTATATTAGATTAGTTTTATTAAGCACCAAGGTAAAATTTATTTTGAAGAATGGAAAAATATTAAATTCCTTGTAAATTCATTGAGTTCCTAGTTTTTTTTAGTGAGCACAAACTAACTCGATTTGATTTTGACCGAGTCAAATCCGCGTTTCTCACAAGTTGCACTGCTCAATAAGCACCCCCAGCTGCCGAACTACATTCATTCCGAATTGTATGTAAGAAATTATTTTGCAACTCTTTTAAGAAGATGTTTTTGGAAGTGGATCGAGTTTCGTGCAATTTATTTTTATTACTTTGCATTTGAAAATCTGATAATAAATCTGTTTTCTGTAATACCCCGGTTTCTTCACCTGCCATTTTCACTCCTACTTTGGCATATTTCCAAAAATGGCGTTCTCATCTCTCTCTCGACTCACTATCGTATCATTACGATAATTCTAAGCCCCCTTCTTCAAAGTCTTACCAATTTGTTCGTTGGTTCCTCCTTTCCATATTTTGTTAAACTTAAATTTGATGGTCCTGCCCATGACAATTCCGCTTCTGCACACTACTACAAAAATGGGCAAAGGCGACGCCAATTTACCGTGGCTTTAGGCTAAATTACCCTTGCTATAGACCTAAGGTCACAGTGATTGGGCGTTGCCTTTGTTGGCGTAGCCTTAGACCTAAGGCCACGGTTATTAAGCCTAAAGCAACGCCTCTTTCTCCTAAGGCCACGGTTCACGGTTATTTAATAAAATGGCCACACCTTTACACGTGGACCTTTAAAACTGTGGCCTTAACTCTAAAGCAGGGTTCATTAACAACTAAGGCAACGGTTATTTATATTTATTTTAATAAAATTAATATTATTTTTTCTTCAAAAAAATATTAATATTAATAATACACTAATTAATTTACAATAATAATAATGATAGTATTAATAATAAATGACTATAGGATTGAATAATATAATGGTTATATAATATATATTAGTAATTTTAACAAAATACAAGCATCCAAGCTAATTAGTAGTGCATACATAAGCATTGAAAACTTTAAAATGTTACTACATATGTTTAATTACATCAAATATCATATGTTTAATTACATAAGCATCCAAGTAATATATTAATCATGACGACATTCCTCCAATTCCATTACGACATAAATGTCATCATCTACATTCTCTTCACAATTTCCTTGAACATCATCATATACCTACAAATATATATACACATATATAAATCACATAAGCAATAAGTATTCATTCCATTAATGTCATCATCATGTGCCTACATATATAAATCACATAAGCAAGAATTCATCCCATAAAGGTTAAAAATACTACCCTATTACAACAGTCAACAACACTTAGAAAAGAACTAAAATTAAAAAGTACATTTCTGATAAAAAACCACCATTCAAACCACCATGTGGGGGCTGCAGGGGGGAAGCGGAGGGGCAATAGGTAGGGAGGGGAGGGGGCAGAAGGTGGGGTGCTGCGGGGGAGGGGGCAAGGGAGGGGCAGCAGATGGGGGGGCAGGGGGGCAACAGTAGGTGGGGGAGGGGGCGGAGGGGAGGGGGCAGCAGCGCATGCAGGTGGGGGAGGGGAGGGGGACAACAACGCGAATAGGTGGGGCAGCAAGTAGTAGGTGAGGGGAGGGGGGCAGCGACCATTAAAACCACCACAAAGCACCACTAATTACACCACCCAATCAGCCTTCACAAGCCTCAAAATATACAACCAAACTCCATTAAATTCAGCCCCAAATCAAGTGCTTATAATTTAGCATGTTTAGGAAATTTAAGGAGAAAATTGAAAGGACTAACCTGCTCATTGTTTGAGTGCATCCCGATCGAAGATTGTCCATATGGCTCGCTTGTTGTAGATTTGTTGCCGCCTACAGCGCTACACACATCTGGAACGACAAATTTAACTCCGGGATTGGCTTCAAGTAGCTTCTTAACTTCTGGATTAGCTTCTAGTAAGTGTTCCAGTACTTGTGTTTGCATGCTTTGTAAGAATTTCGGAGCAAAAGTGTAGGTCAAACTTTTCCCATCCTTTTTCAAATGGATTTAGTGACATCTTTTCCAAATAGTCAAAGATGTAATGGCCCAGGTTTTTCGGTATTTTTGTCATTTATCTATTTGTATTTATGTGATTTTATGTATGGTCCAAAAATTTATTTTGGACTATTTATTTTTATTTTATGTGAATAATATCGATTAAATTCGATTATTTTGTTTTTGGTTGATTATTATTTATTTTAATTATTATTTAATTAATTAGAATTTTTATTATTTAATTTTTCTAATTAGTTAATTAATATTTTTTGGCCAAATGCGAATTTAAACATGATTAGTCATGCATGAGTACAATTAGCCCAAATGAGCTTAGAAGCCCATTTTTCCTTGTCATGGCCGGTTATCCCATGTGTTTAATGGCCTAATTATGTCACTTGCTTCATGTTCACACCTTAGCTTACTTCTATATATGGAAGAGTTATTGAGGCTTATGATTCATTTTTGCCATTCTAAACACACTTGCTCACCAAATTTAAAAAGCCAAACACTCTCCATTTTGCCATCATCCACACGCCATTTTTGGCTCTTCAACTCAATCATTTGTTCATCATCCATCCAAACCCAAAACTTAAAGATTCAACCTCTATTGATCTTTAAGTATCAAAACACAATTTACACCCCAACAATTTCATCCAAGATCACTAGTTCGGGTTGGTTTCCGGGCTTGGTTCGTGTGGGTTACGTGGGTTTGGGTGGTGGTGCCTGTGTTGAAGACGGTGGGGCCGTGTGGTGGTACGTGGTGAAGATCGTGCAGCGTGGCCGTGCAAGAGGTGAAGCCGTGCTGTGCCTCGTGTGTGTGTCCGTGGTGGTGTGTGGTGGATCGTGCTGCTGGGCCGTGTGGTTTGGGTTTCCGGGCAGCGAGTTTTCGTGTGTTGAATTGTTTATCTTCAATAAGGTAACATGCCATCCTAATCCTAGTTGGTATACTATGATTCATAGGGTAGATTAAGTGATTAGGTTAAACCGGAATTGATGTTTATGTACCCATTTTATGCGTGAAGTATGGGGTAATTTGGGTGATGGTTTTGTGATGAATTTGCTTTGATTATATGTATTTTATGATTGATTATGTTAATTTCATGTTTGATGTTGATCATGTTCAAGTTTTGAGAAGTTTTGATGTTTATAAGTTGATGTAAATCGTTGTTGAATGAAATAGTTTATGCGTGAATTTTGATGATGATTATGAGGTTGAGTTCTTGAATCTTGAACGAGTTCTTAAATCTTGGTTGAGTTCTTTATGAGTCTTGGTTGAGTTCTTTATGAGTCTTGTTAAGTTCTTTATGAATTCTTGGTCGAGTCGTTAAAAAGATAATTAAAGAAAGGTTAAAGAAAGTTAAAGATTGATGTTTGAGGTTCCAAGATTTGTTGGTTTACATGTTATTCTTAAGTCAAGACGTAAGATGCAACTTAAGATTAACTAAGAATGTAAATTTCGATTAAAGATTAGCTTGATTTTACTATTAGACGCCTAATCTTAGAGTAAGATTCTAAGAATTGGGTTAAGACGTTGGCCCTATCCTATCCGCGGTATTGGGATAGTTGGTGGTCTTACTATGTCATCTTCGGATATGGATTTCCCGTAAGATGAGTTTCATGGGGTTGGGAGTAAGATTCTCAATCCTGGCATAGTACAAAGTTCGATCGCGTAAGATCCGTTCGTACGTGCATAGTCCGGTCTAGTATGTAAATGATTGCGCCAAAGTTTAAGATATATTAATTAATGGTTAAAGTTAGTTGAGTCAGCATGATTACTTGTTATTATTAATTGTTGATGGTATGATATGTTGGTTCGCATAATTGGTATGTTTGATTTGATTGTTTGATTTATGCTATGATCTATGTATCCCCGTCAGGGTGGGACAGTTATGTTACTCGCCATTGACGGTGGACTGTTGTTTTTTTTCCAGGTAATTCTGATGATGAGGTGTTTGCTTAGCTTTGGGTTGGGCGAGTGCCGATGTTATTTAGATCTTGTATTGTTGTTTTACGTTTCTAGTTTGGACTATATTAATGATAGTTGTATTTTCTAACCCTGACAATTATTTTGGAGTTAATATGGTTCGTAGTACTAGTATTGATATTTGGGTTTAGATATGTACAATCTTGTGGGTGTTGTACTTTTGGATTTAGTATATATTCAATTTGAAGTTTTGTTTTAATTTTTAAGTATTTTAGTTTGTTAGAACTGACTATTCGACTTGTCGGTTTCTTCCGCGCCGGTTTAAGCAAGTCGGGTCGTCACAGAAGACGTCCACCATGCTCCGGTTTTTTTATGACTTCATGGTAAGGGTCCTTACCTTGCTCCCTAGACTCCACATCATCCATTTGTTCCTATCCAAGTGATGGAAATTTGAAAGGGTATTAAACCATTAAAATCATGTATTCAAGAGCATCGTTCCAATAACGATGGACGTGTGTTTTCATATTAATTGCAATTGTACTCAAGTTCATACATATATATTTATATAAATATATATATATATATATATATATATAATGAGTGTATATAGAAATTTACAGATACCATGTTGTTCTTAGCCACCCTGAAGTTACTTTTGTATGACCTTTTAAGATTTCTCTCCCTTGAAGCTCTATACACCTTTGCCTTCGATGGTTCTTCCTTGTTTGGATCTTTCATTTTCTATTGATCATGTGAAATTTTTTAATAAGGTGTCATAACGCATACACATTAACATATAAAAATTTAGGTAGGAAGATGAAAATTAAAATAGAAAGAAGGTGTTTATTGCAAAGATGAGTTCAATTACACTACTCTGTTCTAGCAAGCAAGAAGCAACTGCCTTCTGCTATATATAAACAGAGAGAAGCAGAGCTGCACCGCAGAAGGAAAAAAAACAAAGGAAAGAAAAGAAAGAAAAAATGGTCAAAAGAAAAGTCTGACTCCCTAAACAAAACAAAAACTAAAAATAAAATAATAAAAATATAACTATATATTCCCATATTCCCCCCTCAAGCTTGACTTGGGTACAAGACCAAGCTTGGAACACAAAAATATATGTTGAGAGGAACATAAAGATTTAGTTAAAATATCCGCATATTGATGAGTAGTGGAAACATGAGACGTAGCAAGAAAACCTTCCTCTATTTGTTCTCTTACGTAATGCATATCCCGTTTGAGATGCTTCGTTCTTTCATGAAATTTGGGGTTATGAGCAAGAGCTTCCGCCGATTTGTTATCACAATACATAATTATAGGCAATTGAATAGCAACATGTAGATCTTGGAGTAACCCTTCTAACCATACTAGCTCACTTGTGGTGTAGGACATACATCTATACTCTGCTTCGGCAGAGGACTTACTAACTGTGGGTTGTTTTTTTGTTTTCCATGAAACAAGATGATTTCCCAAAAAAATGGCATAGGCATTAAGGGATCTTGAAGTGAATTGACATGAACCCCAATCAGAATCACTATATGCACTTACATTCAAGTCATTAGGGTTTGAA
Source organism: Salicornia ramosissima (assembly GCA_951394345.1). Classification (NCBI taxonomy): domain Eukaryota; kingdom Viridiplantae; phylum Streptophyta; class Magnoliopsida; order Caryophyllales; family Amaranthaceae; genus Salicornia; species Salicornia ramosissima. The sequence goes on from OX596233.1 coordinate 4,888,913, forward strand.
TAATGGAGACCATAATCAGTAGTTCCCTTTAGGTACCTCAAGACATGTAGTGCAGCTCGAAGATGTGGTTCTCTTGGAGTGTTCATGAATTGGCTTAAATGATGAACTGCATAAGAAAGATCAGGTCGAGTTATGCTGAGATAAATTAGTCTTCCAATCATTCTTCTATAGATCTCTGGATCCTTTAGCTCATCTCCTTGATCCAAAGATACTTTCAATCCAACAGTAAGGGGAGTAGTGACAGGAATGCAATCTTTCATCCCTGCATCATCCAAAATATCCTCAGCATATTTCTTTTGAGATAGAAAAGCTCCCTTGGAATTTCTTGAAATTTCAATTCCAAGAAAGTAATTTAATTCTCCTAAATCTTTTATTGTAAAAGCATTATCAAGAGCATTCTTTACTGTATTAATTTGGGAGTTAGAAGTACCTGTGATGAGAATATCATCCACATACACCAAGAGCACTAAAAATTCACCATGCTTTGTTCTTGTGTATAAAGAATAATCTTGCTTTGATTGCAAGAAACCAAGAGATTTAAGAAATTTATTTAATTCCTTATTCCACTGCCTCGAAGCTTGTTTTAGACCATACAAGGATTTAAGCAATTTACAAACTTGGCCTTCTTTGGCCTTAGTGTAACCTGCAGGAGGTCTCATATATACATCTTCATCAAGATTACCATGCAAGAAAGCATTGTTCACATCTAATTGGTGTAAATTCCAATTCCTAGAAATAGCAAGGGAAATAACAATCCTAACTGTGGCCAACTTAGCAACAGGAGAGAAAGTTTGGTCAAAATCTATTCCTTCCCTTTGTTGGTATCCTACTGCAACTAGTCTTGCCTTAAATCTTTCTATTGAACCATCTGGTTTAAGTTTAGTTTTATAAACCCACTTAGAATTAATGGCTTTCTTTCCTTTTGGTAAGTTAGTTAATAACCAAGTTCCATTAGATTTTAAGGCATTAATTTCTTCATTCATAGCATTTATCCACTCTTGGCAATTTTTAGCTTGACTATAACTAGTTGGTTCAGAAATATTTTTAATAGCAAAAGAGTATGACTCACTAGAAGCAGGATCTAGATCATTCCTATGAGGCACATAAGGAACAACAAAATCATTAAATTTAGATGGTCTTTGTATAACTCTAGTATTAGGAACAATTTCAGCAGTGGCTGTCCCATAGGCATTGGACTGCACAGATTCAGCAGCCCCTTTCTGGTCAGAACCAACAGATTGATGTTCTGTGCCATGACAATGAGCAGCAGCTGATTGAACACCATGGTCAGAACTGCTACTGCATTCAGGTGATCTTGTAGGAGTATTAAAACCTGTTTCTCCAAGTTCTAGTTCAGAAAAATCAGTTCCTTGTTCAGAGATTATGCAATTTCTGTTATGGTCCTGTTTTGTTCCAAATCTAATAAGGTTTGGTGGTTGGTTTAATCTCAGAGTTTTATCATCATTTTCATCAAAAGGAAAACATGTCTCATAGAACTCAACATCTCTTGAAACAAATATTTTCTTAGACTCCAAGTCATACATTTTATATGCTTTTTGTCCATAAGGATATCCTACAAAAATGCATTTCTTTGCCCTCATGTCAAATTTATCTTTTCCTTTATCATTATTATGAGCATAAGCTAAACAACCAAACACTCTTAAATTTTCATAAGTTGGAGATTTATTGAATAGTATTTCATATGGAGATCTCCATTGTAGAATTTTGGTTGGCATCCTATTGATTAAATAAGTAGCCCCAAGTAAACATTCTCCCCAAAATCGTTTGGGTAATTTAGCTTGAAACCTCAAGCATCTAGACACTTCCAACAAGTGCTTATGTTTTCTTTCCACTCTACTATTTTGTTGGGGAACCCCAGGAACACTTCTTTGATGATAAATTCCTTTTTCTCTAAAGAAATTCAAACACAATTTGTTAATGATTTCAGTGCCATTATCTGATCTAATTCCTTTTATTTTAGATGAAAATTGAGTCTCAACCATAGCAAAAAATCCAGTAATACATGTCAAAACTTGTTCTTTGTTATTCAACAAATATGCCCATGTAATCCTACTATGATCATCTAATATGGTTAAGAAATACCTAGCACCTCCTATGGAAGCCACTTTATAGGGACCCCATAAATCCATATGAATTAGATCAAAACATTTTTTAGCCTTGTTTGTACTCTTAGAAAAAGGTAATTTATGAAACTTTGAAATAGAACAAACATGACAATTGTATTCTTTCAAACCATTACATTTACAATCACTAATGTGCATCATTTTTGACAAAGATACATGACCAAGTCTAGCATGTATAATATCCAAATCTACCACATTCCTGCACTTTTTATCTATACTTGTAGAAGTTTTTGATGGTAAACTAGATCCACCAAAACACACTATCTTATTTTTCTCTAAATCAACTATATTATTAATCTTGCTAGTGTAACAAAACAGATTTCCTTGCTTCTTTCCATCAACAAGCAATTTTCCACTAGATTGGTCCTGAAACCAACATTTCTCATCATTAAAAATCACTTGTATTTTCATTTGTTTAATAAGGTTACCAATGGAAATCAAATTGTATTTAAATTCTTCAATAAGCAAGACATTTTCAAGAATTAGTTGATTATTCAAGATAGCCTTACCAATAGTATAAACAAGTTTAAAAGTTCCATCAGGTAAACCAACTTTTATAGGTTTAATCAATTTTCTTTTATCAATTAACAAATCAGGATTAAAAGCAACGTGATCTGAAGCACCACTATCAATTATCCACATATTTCTGGCATTTTCTTGTAAGGCAAAAGAAATTAAATTCATACCTGCACAATTTACCAATGCTCCATAACTTGAATCATTGGTTGACTCCTCCTTTATTGCCTTCAAAACTTCTTGCTTGATTGTGCTTATTACTTCAGAATTTATATTGTTCCCAGAAGACATCATGTTCTTATCATCATTCAATTGAATATCAAAAGGGCTTTCATCTATGTTAGCATAAACATTAGCTGCAATCCTAGGTCCCTTACTTCCCCCATTCTTTTTCATCTCAACATACCAATCCGGATATCCCACAATCTTGAAACAACTATCTTTTGTGTGTCCTTTTCCCCCACAATGATCACATTTCTTGTCATATTTATCTTTCTTCCAATCTTTCTTATTATATAACCCTGTGTATGGCTTATTTGTGGATTTGTTAACAAGATTCTTAGTATTTCTTTGCACAGTCAATACTGTGTTATCATTCGAAGCATCATCAACAGAACTAACTTCCTTTTGGGCTTCAATTTGTAGTGTAATGGAGTAAGCTTTATTAATATTAGGCATTGGTTCCATTGACAATATATTAGTGACAGTATTTTCGTACCTTTGGTTCAAGCCAAGCAAGAATTGCATCAGCTTATCTTCAGATTCAACTTCCTCCAATTTCTTCACATAACCGCATATACATTTGGTTAATGCCCCACAGCTACACACCGGCATCTTCCTCAAGCTTTGCAACTCATCCCATAAGTTCTTGATCTTACCATAGTAGCTTAAAATTGACATGTTCTCTTGTTTAAGTGCAGCCAACTCCTTCTTGAGTTGATAAATCAAGGGCCCATTACTTTGCCCAAATCTTTCATTGATGTCTCCCCACAATTTGTATGCGGTTTGATCGTCCGATTCAAAATCCTCAGCTAAATCGCCTTGCATTGAACTCAAGATCCAACTTGCCACCATAAAATCTGCTCTCTGCCAGGTTCTTTAATCTTCCCTGTGATAAACCCCAATTTGTTCTTTGCAGCAAGTGCCCTTCGAATCCCCTTTCTCCAACGATTGAAGTTCTTCCCGTTGAATACCTTTGCTACCAAAGAACAATTAGGATTATCCGAATTCATCACGCAAAGAGGATCAGCAAAAACATCATTGGTAATTGTTGAGTTGTCACTCGAATTTATCGACATACTCAGAATTAGGGTTGAGAAAAAAATCGAAAAAAAACCAATCTCAGCTTGAGATAGGCTCTGATACCATGAAAATTAAAATAGAAAGAAGGTGTTTATTGCAAAGATGAGTTCAATTACACTACTCTGTTCTAGCAAGCAAGAAGCAACTGCCTTCTGCTATATATAAACAGAGAGAAGCAGAGCTGCACCGCAGAAGGAAAAAAACAAAGGAAAGAAAAGAAAGAAAAAATGGTCAAAAGAAAAGTCTGACTCCCTAAACAAAACAAAAACTAAAAATAAAATAATAAAAATATAACTATATATTCCCATAGAAGATTATTACCAATTTATGACGTTACATTGCATATGATGAAGGACCCATGGTGTGCATGTCATCTAGCAATAGTCAATAGTTTCTATTCTTTTCACTTCCAGCCTATATTTTTAGAACATAAGGATATTAAATTAATTATATGGAGAAATACAAGATTAGAAGGGAACCTTTAAGACCTGAATTTTTTCATTGTTCCAGTAATGTAACAGTTGATTGAAAGTATCAGTTGAAATTGTCTTTGGACGATTCTTCCATCTTAATTCATCGGTGTCATATGCTAAGTAGCACTTTCTCTTCATGTCGCTTTTATACGAACGCCATGACTCATTTGTAGTTGTCATGACTCACTTTTTGCCTTCATCAGGAAGGATGTACTTTTGCTGCACAAATATCTCATTCTTATTTTAACCATGCATTTTTAAAAATGCTATAAATGTAAGTACTTATAAATATATACACACACACACATACACATACCAAGACATAATTCCATATCTTCTCATGTGTAGGTAAGCTTGGCCAATCACAATAATGAAGTGGTGCAAATTCCGGATTTCTGGCCAAGGTGCCTAAGAAACGAGTAAATTCCTTGCATATTTCTTCTGAAGGACCGATTGGTTGACTATAAGAGTTTAGAATTATTGTAGGCCTTTCATTTAGCGTACGCGCCTGAACTCCAATTAGTTTTGTTGGCCCTCGATGCTTCTTTTTCAGAGCTGCAGAAAAAGAAGATAAAAAGGTGCTAAAGTTAGACAATCACAAATGTTTCACAATAATAAAAGAGGCAGGTACTCATTAACAAAATAAATAATTAATACAACCAAACCTTCGACATTTACTGGTTGAGATCCTTTCCTCAATTCTCTAGTGTCTATTGCTTGCTCATCCTCATTAGTGTTTTCCACAAGCTCAGTTTCATTGGTAACAAAATTCGGACAATCATTTTCTACTCTAATGTTGTCCAACTGTTTATCAACACAACTTTGTTGTTTCCGAAGGTCTCGATATTTAGACATTGCGCCCTGCGGTATCACATTTCATTGCCTCTGATTTGTGCTCTTCTGTTGTTTAACAAGTGGTTCTTGCACGGTTGGGTGTGGTTGTCGCTGCTTCACCAAAGAACGTCGTACAGTAGGAGGTTGTTGTACATCTTGCACAATAGGGAATTGTTGCACAATAGTGGGTGTTTGTTGCTTTAAAAAACGCCACACAGGTTGTTGCAAAGGTTGTTGTTGACCTGAAATTATGTGAGAAAATTCAAGGAATAACTCAAAGAAATTGAAAAAATTTCTTATTTATAACAAAAATCTATCTTTATCTAATAATGTAATCATTTGCATTTTTCCTTTAATAATAATACAACGTTTAGCTTATTCTGTTATAATGCAGCTTTTATACCTCAATTTCTTTGAATAATAAACGGAGAAAAAAAGGGCAAAAAATACATTTTTTTGGTGTGTAAGGAGGCAGCAGGTGGGGGGCAGGGGAGGGGGCAGCAGGTACTTGATTGTAATAACATATTGTCATGATTGTAATCACATATAACTCAATTTCATTGAATATTAAACTACGAGAAATTACTTGATTGTAATCACATATTGTCATGATTGTAATCATAGGTACAAACAGGATAATCACATAAACTTCAAAAGAAATTTTACTTGTCACAAATTGTTGTTGTTGCTTTGAAGATCGGCTCACAGTTTCAGGATCTGAAATTGAAGAATTCCATTAGCATTTCCCTTACAAAAATCATGTTACAAGCATTTGCTACATATTAAGAGCACGAATAGGGAGAATTATTAAGATATAAAGGTCTCTAATCGGGTTGTCTCGCAGATTGTTGTTGCTCTACAGATCGATTTACAGTTTTAGGACCTGAAATTGAAGACTTCCATTAGTATTTTCCAAACTATTTTGATAAATATTAAAAGAATCAATCAAGAAAGTTACAAAGAAATAAAGCTTTCTGGGTTGCTCGTTTGAAGAAGGTTGTGGCTGCTTCTGAAACATTGAATGTCCGAGTTGTTGCTGATACACATTAGGTGACTCCTTTTCTATGGGACTTGGATGCGTGAAATCAGACATACACCCTCTCCTAAAGGATGGTTGTTTCTTTGTTGCCTTACTCTTTTTGACCATCAAATTAGAAGGAGTTGAACCCTTTGCAACCATAAATCAAAACAAGCAATGCACTTGCATTTAGTGTTTAATGCTAATCTATATAATATCGGTTATCAAAATATAATAATTTTCTTAATACAAGAGTTTCACATACCAAACTATACCTTACAACTGATTTCTTCTTCACTCTTATAATTCTCATACGTAGGCTTGTATGTAGCATCGTCATCACTTGACATTAAGTCTTCTTCTCTTGCATGTTTCAAATGTGTCTCCGCAAATTGTTGGAAAATCTTTTTATCAAAACCTCGAGCCTCAATATATTCTGCATTTCTCTTAATAATCTCTACCCTTTGTTGATCATATTTATTCTGCATCTTCTATAAATCAAAGCAAAGCATCAATCTTATTATAATTTAAAATGTTTCTCTTCTTTTGTATATATTAAGAATGAAAATTATTACATACCAAATGGAAGGGGCTAGGTAATTTAAAATTTGATTTACACAACCCTCTCCCCTGCCATTGCAAAACTCCTTCTCCAACAAATAGCCCCCTCATCACCACACACTATCAATCCCATGTCCATTGAAAGCTTATGGTCAGAAGATACCAGAAACACAAGGGACAAACAAATTGACAATCAAAAGAGTGCTTCTTCAAGTTTATACCAAAAGGGATTAAGTCACCCAAAATTAAATCTAGCATCAAGAGTTAAAAAACATGAAAAATTGTTAAAAAATAAACCACGCTGCCCTCTCCCCTGCTGCACCCCTACACCCCAAAGCCCCACCCTTGCACCCTCCGCCCTACTGCCCCCCCCCCAAAAAAAAAAAAACCCTGTTGCTGCCCCCTCCCCAGATGCCCCCTGCACCCCCTGCTGCCCCGCACACACCTACACCCCCTGTTTCTGCCCCCCACCCCCTTATGCTCCCCCAACCCTACTGCCTGCACCCCCTGCTTCCCCCTCCCACTTGCTGTCCCCCTACCCCTGCCCTCCCCCCCGCGTGCAACCCATGTTGCTGCCCCCATACCCCTGCTTCCCCCCCACCCCCTGCTGCCCCCACCCCCGCACCCCCGGCACCCTAAATCAATTTTTTTCCTAAATTTTTTTTAGCAAAAAATCAGAAAAATTATGGATATATATATGTAATAAAAAAATAACTAAATTAAACTCAAACATTACTAATCAAACAAACCCTAAAATTAAAACACAACTTTGAGCATTTTCTAACATAAGTGAACAAATTGATAAAACCCTAAATCAAACAAAAAAAATTACATATACCTAGTATAATACTATAATTACATAAATTAAGAGAACTTGGAGAAATTACCTCAGTCACACCACCAGTTAATCTCCTCGTATGTGCCTCCAACTCCAATCACGCGAATGGAGTTCGATTGGGCGTCTGGCGGTTGTGCCTGCAACTCCGTTCAGGCTGCGCGCGTTCGAGTGTTCGACTGTCCACTAGCGGTTGGACGGAGAACAAGCTGGGTGTCGTGCGAGGCTTGAGATCGAATTTGCAGAAGAGGGAGTTGGGAGTTGGTACTTCAGCAAATTAAAATGTCGAAGGTTTTTTATGAAACTTCAGCAAAATGAGTTGGGACTTTATTCTTTGGGAATTTTGGAAATAAAATACGTGGGAAATTAAGATATTTGAGTTAAATTTAAGCGGTAAACCACAAAACCGTTGCTTTAGGTATTTGGGTTTAATTTAATTTTAAAGTACATAAACGTGGTCTTAGGGTCCTTTAAAAAAAACCTTGACCTTAGGACTTTTGAACGTTGCTATAGGTATTGGTTTTTAAAGGTGAATGAACCGCGGCTTTAGGGTGATATAATGCAACATTTGTGGATCCTAAGGCCATGGTTAGTTACTTAACCGTTGCTATAACTAATTTTATGTGTTGCCATAGACCCCTTTTCTAGTAGTGGCATGCGTTGTTCTTCACGATCATAATGGTAATTTCCTTGCGGCTTGTTTCTTTTTATTTGAGTTATGCCTCCCCCAATTGGACAACAAACTATGTGACGTCTTTAGGGCAATGGATCCCTATGCATATTGATAACGGTCAATTTTATGGATGTTGAATTTTCTTTCTTATTTTTACTAATAAGTAAGGATGTTTCTACACCTAAAACAAATGTAGTTTATCAGAGAGGAAAAATTCCCAATTTGTAACGGATGGAGTAATATTTCCTTGTGCATTTTGGTCCATAAACTTTTTAATATTTATGAGATCATTAAATTCACGTAGCTCTATGTGCACTCGTGTGTGAAGCATAAGTGTTGCATACATACTTCGCTTGTCCCAAATTACTCGCTACGTCTTTTTCACACAAATATCTCAATTTACATGGTATTCTCATTTAACCCATCTTTACCTAAATCATTCCATAAATAACTGAGCTCTACATATTTTATTCCCTTTATTAAAATCGATCTAAGAAAGAATGAAATGAGTAAGGCCCTGTTCTTTTGCAACTAATTTTTGAAATACAATCTTGTTCAGTCAAATTCAGTCCAGTCCAACTCCTTATGAGTCCATGATTTAGTTTAATTTGTCATTTTCAATTCAGAACTCATGACCTCATGCGTCGAATTTTGAGGTCTTAACTACGGCTAAACCCTTGTCCTCATAAGTCATAACGGGCCCTTACAATGTGCGTGGAGGTATTAGTTTATGGTGATGATGGCATAATAGATTGACTCTCCTGACCTGTTTGATAGTCGATCATAAATGGTGGTAATGAAAATGAATTTATATCTAACTTTTTAAGGGAAATCAATATTTATTTCCATATAGTGGTGCTAGTTAACTCCAATTTATCTAGTTTTCAAAAATATTCATCTCATCTAATAATACCACCCTTCTCAATAGTAATGAATGTTAATAGAAAATATGAAAAAAATTGAAACTTGATAATAAAATATGTCTTCCATGAGAATTATAAGTTTTTTTCTTAACAAAATTACACTTTATATTTATTATCATTACCACAATTTAATACAAATAACCAAACAGTAGTACTAGTGGCGAGCAAAACCGGATACCTGGTCTTGTTTTATGGATTCGGTCCCGGAATCGGAACCACCGGGTCCGAAATATCTGGAACCGGAAACCGCTCTAATTGGGTAATATGTGTTAGGAACCGGAACCGCCGGGTACCGGTTCCAATATCGGGTACCCGATTTCTTTTAATGGGTGTGTGTTTTGTTCAATTTCTTAAATTTAAATAACAAATCGGGTTAATGGCGAACAACTATTTTACTACATATTTAATTATTTACCACTAAACATCCACAAAAATAGTTTCTTTAAACACAAGTTTACGATTTTAAGATAAAACATACAAGTTTACATAAAGTCATAAACACAAATTCACACAAATTATATACAAGTTTACATAAACATACAAATTTTGAATGAAAAATAAAAATAAAAATTAGGCTTATTATATTTTGGTTTAGTCAGTAGTCACTTCAGTACTTCACTATTTACCATTGGATAAAAGTATGAAACCTAATTCAATCATATTGGGAAAGGATCTGGTACCGAGAAACCGAAATTAGAACCGTTACAGCCGGGCACCCACCGGGTATCCGGTCCAAAATTTTAAAAACCGGAACCAATTGGAATTGGATAGTAACTCTTGGATCCGGAAACTAACTCAATTGAACCGGATCTGGATAATTACCGGTCGATTCCTAACCGGATCCGATTCTGTGGGTGAGTACCTGGAACCGTTGTTCGGCCCTAGGTAGTACATCTGTACATAACTCATGTAATATTGCAAGCAACTCACAAAATGCCCAATAAATGCAAAATATGGAAGATTGGCGATTTGGCGTCTTCTTTTTATTGGCGCCATTTTCCTTAATTGGCGGGCACTTTGAATTGCTTCACAATTATACACAAATATATACGCCCTCTCAAGTATTCTAGGTTATGCTGGAAAACTGGAAAACAAGGGCTCTTTTACACAAGGTGAAGTTCTTCTCTATTGCAATTTGCTTTTATTTCTAATGCTGTTGTATTGAAATTTAGCTCTTTATGCTTTTCAAATTTGCATTTGACTGTGAGTTGAAGCCGCCAATTTTTAGGGCTTTGCTTCCTAAATTTGATTTCATCCCCAATTTTTAAAGATACGAAAGTTAAAAATTTGTGGAAAATGGAATGCTACTATGTACTGTAATTTCGTCGAATTACTCGAATTTTAGTAATTGAAAAAAAAAAGGACAAGGAGTTCTAGCAGGTAAATGGGGATTTGATAGAATTTTGAGGGATATTATGATTGCAGTTTGCATCTCATAAAATGCTATTTTTGTTTTCTATATTTTTTTACAACATTAAAATGTATACTCCATATTTGTTTTCAGCATTTATTCTAGCTTACAAAATAGCCAAAAAAAAGAGTCATTTGTAAAGACAACACTAATTTAGCTGAATAAAAATGCTGCTTAACAAAGGGGGTTGTAATTCTGAATTTGTAATTGTTCTGCATCAAACATTTATTGTGGATTGAACAATAGGAAGATGCATTACAAATGTTTAAAATTTGCTCTATATTTTTGGTGGTTTTTTGAGCTGGAGCTGTTTCTTCTGTTCTTTCTGCTTCTTGTTAAAAAAAAATGATCAATGCTAAAGTTATTAGTGTTGAGGAAATTAGAGCGCGAGCAGAAGCAAAATAAATAAATTGAGAAATGGATAAAAGATGGACAAGAAAAGTAGAATAGAACACACAATTTTAATGTGGGAAAAACCCTCTAATGAGGTAAACAACCCACAAAAAAGAGCATTAATATACCCAATATATAAAAAGGGTATGAGAGTACAACCCCGAAGGGTAAAATAATATGGTATGACTCTCCTAGAATATTGGATCAAGTTCTCATCAATGGCGAATCTAGAAATTTTATGTAACGGGGTCACGTAATATAAAAATGCACTCCTCTCTCAACGTTGACATGATTATACTTAAAATTTCACATTACGGGGTTGCTTTTCACTATTAACCGGGGTCCCGTGTACTACAAAAAATATTTTTTAACCAAATTTTATTAAAATAAATACACATAAATTAATTTTTTTAAGCCCAAGTGGGGTCACATGACCCCACTTAATTGTACTTCCATCTTCCACTAGTTCTCATAGAGAGCTAGGATTGTCCCGGAGGAGCCGGGAATCTTATGAATGAGATAATCTCTTAAAAAGAGATGATATAATTGATATTATCTCTATGAGCATGTATGTGTGTGTGTGTTTTTTTTCCCACTCATTTTACAAGGGAAGCAAAGAAGGGTATTTATAATACTACAAAAGATAGGCTAGTGTAGGTAGTAGAACATTCTAAAGTAGAAAATTCTAGATTAGTATAATCTAGAGTGGAAGGATCTAGATTAGAAAAAAAGATGAAATGATAATCATTATCATCATACTCTAGAAGGTTCATGTATTAATACTAGAATTCATAAACCTTGGAGCCCAAGGGTTAACTTGTAGTAATAATTTAATTGATGACATTTACCCAACAGTTAGCGAAGTTTGAATAAATGTTACAACATGTCAATCAGATTCTTGCTCACATAAATGATCATGGCGATGATAACTAATAACTCTGTATATAGGTTATAATTAGTATTTTTGTTCTGTAAATGCAGGATTCTGGAATTTAGAAGAAACTGATATATATATATATATAGGATTCACATTATGACTCATACTCAACAGGAAGGTGACTTGATTAATGCAAAGGAAGTGCGAGATTCTGCATTACCAAACAAGAGGTTGAAAAGCTCATCCCTGGATAACCTATCAGCTGATCATAGTGATAAAGATTCCCAGCAGCGTGTTCAGAAACGAAGGGCAGTCCATAAGGAGGTGTGTAATAATGCGTACGATATGATTTGGAAGTTGTGATTGCTGTGTTTTTTTGTTAGAAAGAATTATTATTTCTTTGTTTTTATCATTATGTTTTTTCCCTGCATTGTTATCTAAATTTCAAATTCCATATGCCCATTTGTAAAAGGACTCGACACTCGATATATTCATATATGATTTTGCAAGGTGATGAGTTCTCCAAAGGGTTAGGGTGTCAGCCAACTACACCGGAAGCCGAGGTTGAGTCTCAAAATGAATCTAATAATCCACAAAAATCTTCGGATTCCCTTCAGACATCGGATTACTGGAAATCATCTATAAGTGCTAATGATGAACGTGCAGAGCGGTTTGTTACTGTTGCAAACTCCACCTTTGATCCTATTACAGTGAGGAGAGAATTGGCCAGAATGATTATAATGCATGAATACCCTCTTTCTGTGGTTGAGCATATAGGGTTTAAGGACTTCTTACATAAGCTTAATCCATCATTTCAGATGGTTTCTCAGAAAACTGTTGAGAATGACATAATGAAGGTTTTTAGATTTGAGCAATGCTTAGCATTTGGAGAACTAAATGATGATAATGATCATGGTAAAGTTGCCATTACAACAAAAATGCGGACTTCTAGTGATGGAAACCGGAGATTTTTGGCAGTGACAGGTCACATAATTGATGAAGAGGACAAAAAAAATCATATATCATGAGGTAAATGTGTTTTTTTCTCAATGTCATGGCTGTTTTTACCTTATTAAACTTTCTCAGTAGCACTCATATGGGTGCCTCTGCTTGTTGTAGGTTTGGAAATATGCCATTTCCTTGTACAAACAAGTCAATTGCCAAGGTTATTTTAGGTTGTTGCTCGGAATTCAGTTTTGAAGAAAGGGTGTCAACTATAACAGTTGATAGTTACACTTCTGATGACAAGCTCATTGACATTCTAGAGCGCAAGCTTTCTGGTAATAAATATGTTTTCGGAGGAAAACTACTCCGGCTACCATGTTTTGCTCATACTTTGAGCCTCATGGTGCAAGATGGATTTGATGTGATTAGGCATGTGATTGAGAAAATCCGTGCTAGTATCCTGCTCTGGACATTGTCACCACAAAGAGAGAAGGCATTTGAGAAAGCTACTCATGAGTTGGGTGTAAGCACTACATCAAAATTGGTGCTTGATCATGGGTTCAATTGGGGTTCAACATACATAATGCTGAAGGAATCGTTTAATTTTGAGGATGTCTTTTCTCACTTGGGACAGAAAGAATCATGCCCTAGTAAGGATGAATGGGATTTGGCAAGGGAAGTTTGCAACAGGTTGCAATTTCTATATGAGCAGACGGAGACATTGAGAGATGCTCCCTCTTGCTATTTTTTAATAGAAATATGTGAAATAAAACTAAATCTGTTGTCGTGGTTCAAATGTGAGGTTCCACATATTAAAGAGATGGCCTCAAAGATGGTAGAGAAGTTTGACAAGTATTGGTTTGCAGCAAGAGATTTTCTAGGACTAGCATCTGCATTTCACCCTAGATTTCTATTCGTCCCATTAAAATACTTTTTTCCAAAAATTTATGGAGATGAAGGTGAAGGTGAGATTGAGAGGATTCGTCGGATGTTCAGGGACTTGTTTATCGAGTACAAGCGTTCCCAACCAGTGGAGGAAATTGATTATGAGGCCCTACGCTCACGTCTATGCCACCTAAGGTACGAATACACACTGTATTGTATAGAACAGAAAAAGAACGAACCTGAACTACATGAGATGGAATTGTATTTAGAAGGTCACCATATTCGAGACATAGAAAATTCTGAGGTCTATTCTTGGTGGGGGTCAAGAAAGTCGAAATTTCCTGTCTTGTATAAGATGGCAAAAGATATCTTAGCTATTCCAATTTTCTCAGTTGATGCAGAGAATGCATTTGATGTTGGAGACAGGGTTTTGGGTGCAAACCATAGCAGACTTCACCTAACCATGGTTGAGACATTGGTATGTACTCAGAGGTGGGTTAGAAATCGGAAACGCTCAGAATCTGCAGGTAAATCAAGTTATTATAAATAAAACATGAAGAAACGAACATAATCAATGGTCAATGCTTGTTTGTTATCGTTTTTTTTTTCAATTTTTAAGCTTTTAGAAAAATGGTTTGCACTTTAATTGGTTTGGATATTCACATGCTACATGTTTGTGTGCAGATTCATCTTCAGCGCTTCTTTTGCAGTATTCACTAGGTACAATATATGATGATATTGAACATGGTAATATTTTGAAGGTATACCTATATTCATTCTATGCTTTCTAATTCTAGGTTATATTCACATGATTATCATTCTCTTGACTAAAATTAATTGCCTAACATTATCTCCCAGGCCAAATCTGCTGAATCAGGTGATGAGCCCTTAAAACCACCTCATTTAGTTATTATGAATTTAGCTTGTTGTATGTCCGGGGAGAAAGATTGGAATTTTGAAGAAGCATGTCATAAACTCATGAAGTTGTGGACTTCTTGCTATGATAGCGAAGGTATTAATGTTTGTATAAAGATAGGCTCACATGTACTCAAATTTTAAAAGTGGGAAAGTAGGAACTCTTTGGCCCCGTTCTTTGGGACTTAATTTCTGATATTCCAATTCAATTCTTATGAGTCTAGGAGCTTAATTCAGTTTAGTTCAGACTAATCCAGTCCAAAAGAACAACGCCTTTCTTGTTTAAAAATCAATGCTTTATGTTTCTGACTTGCCCTTTCTTTTTGCTAAGGCATGATATTGTGGCATGATTGATGGGGTTGTGATTTGGTTAATTATCTAAGAAGTTTTTGGTTAATTATCGAGTAATACTTGTGGTAAAGACTCTAGTTTACAAGTTATTAGGCAGTAGGGAAATCACAATTCACTTCAAGAAATGAGGTCCTTTAATAGCCAAATTTGACGACCGTATGCTCGTAATAACTCAAAACTTTCTACGTCGAGTCAAAATTATTGTTGTAATTACAATTAAGCTCATTGCAAATAGTTACAAAAGATCGCCAAAAATATTGAGCAATTAGTTGGTTGTGATGAAAAATTACTACCAGTTGCTGGACAATTGCAACGGTCAATATGTGGTAATTGTAAGATATAAGTAATATAAAAAAAAAACTCCATGCTATTAGAATATTTCAATCTCCCAGCCCTAATTCAACAAAGATCTTCAATAAGTCACACACTCATCTCCCATTGCAATGCATATTCACAAAGATCTTTAGTTCCCGCTCGAATTTCGAGTTTTCTTCCCCAAAAACTCGAAATTCTGGTTTTTATGTCACAACATATTTGCCAATGTTGGTTGTTTTTGCAAAAAAGATGAATATTCATCTCCCTATTCAACGAAAAATCACAACTCAAGCCTAATTTCAGGGTTTTCTTCCCAAAAAACTTGTTATTTTACTGCTTTTCGCCACAAATGGTGGACTGGTGGTTGCCGTTTAATGACTTGATTACGTGAAATACTTTGAGTGATCTTAGCTTTGATGGCTATGTAAAGCAGCTGTTTAGATCCTTCAATTTTTTTTTTGTCATTTAGAAGGAAATTCAAGAATTGATTATATATAAAAAAAGTAGCAGCAACTTATTTAATATATAAACCACATGATCAGAGGTAAACTTTTAGTCCAAGAAATCAGAATGCATTAGAACTTTGAACTTCCTCTGTGCTGGACAGCCTTTCTGGGCTGTTTGGACAGTATTGCTGGGCGACTGGGCCTGCAACAGTGGCTGCAGGGTTGTCTTGGTGCTCGATCAGTGGCTTGGCCGCGGGGTTTGCACTGCTGTCTTGGCTGGGCAGGATTTCTGGGCTGGTTGGACTTTGCTGCAGTGATGCTGGTGCTCTTTCAGTGGCTTGGCTGCAGTGATGGCGGTCCTCTTTCAGTAGCTTGGCTGCAGTGATGGCGGTCCTCTTTTAGTGGCTTGGCTGCAGTGATGGCGGTGCTCTTTCAGTGGCTTGGCTATAGGGGCTGTACTGTTTGTCATACTTGTTAGGTCTGTTGGGGTGTTCTTCAGCAGTGTGCCTCAATCTTCAATTTTGGTTTTGGCTCTGAAATTTGGAGTCAGTGGATACAGGAAGGTGTTTTTCTTCAGTGGCCTTTCAGTTTGGTGTTTGTTTTTGCTTTGTTGAGGTTGATTTTGCTTGCCTTTTCTTTGCTTTTTGTGTTTGGATGCTAGCAAAGTTTCTTGCGTTATTTGTTTGTTTGGTTTTATCTTATTTTCTACAAGTATTTCTTTTGATTTATGTTAATGTTCAAACTAGAAAGTTGGATGATAAGGGAACAAAGTGAAAAGTTGGATGATAAGGGAACAAAGTTTTTTTTGCTTTACAATGCGGTGATGCCTGATGCCACCTTGATATAATACCACGATAACCATGTATGTGTATCGTTGTCACAAGGGAGTGGAGCAGTAATGGGGTTGTAAATAAAATAATTGTACAAACTTTGTTTCTATAGTCATATTGTGGTGTTATGTAACCAGATGAAATCAATATTTTTTTTTTTTTTTTTTGAGGTTATGTGCCAGCAATTGTTATTTTAGTCCTACTAATTGAAATATCTGTTAATTAAAGATGATTGCACTTGCATTTTTTGTCCTCTGTTGTATTCTGGTCTTGGCCAGCAACAACTTGGTTGTTTAGAACTTATTATGATTGGTTTCAGAACTCACATTTGAGGCATAATGGTATTATGGTACTGCTTGGTGATATTGGTGTAGGGTGGGTGAAGTATAATTTTGGCTTGAACCATCCTTCTTCAAAAGTAATGACAAGAACTTTAACATAATGGTACTGAGTAACATTGTTGGTAAGTTGTAATTGAAGGCTGTAAATTACATGGGTTAAGATGATCTTGTTAATAATGAGAGTGAATGGAAGTGGATTGATTCTAGCATGTCTCATTTTAATTCTCCAACAATTATTTCTTAAATTCTCACGGAAACACTTAATTGAAGCGAAAGGGAGAAAGTAAAGAAATTCATCCAATCATTCAATTAAGAATTTGGTTTTATTATGAATCCAATTTATTTGGGCATTTCATTAGAAGATTAGGTTTCAATGAATTGTGATCTTCTCCATTTCCTATTATGAGATTTTTGACACCTAATTTAACATTAAAAAAAATATGCAAAAGTTCTCTTTATCTCTCATTTGATACATTTTCAACCATTGATTTAATTAAATTGACCATCCATTTTTTTAAAGAAAATGGAGAGGATCTCGACTCGGTTTCAATTAATGTTAAAATTTTCAGAAGTAAGGGTTCGTTATTATAATGGGAAATAATTTGCCAAATTTAGAAGAATATGGTTATTTTCAATGGTTGTAGATTTGGTTTATAAGATGATTAATATAAATGGCCTCATTTCGAAAAAACTAAGGAGTTACAGGCAAACTAGATAAGTCACTAACTGGTGGCAAGCTTTGCGAAAAGTTTTAGACTCATTTTCTGTTTAAGGTTGCAAATATTCTCTAATAATAAGGTTCGGATTATAAGAAGCGATTGGACCTGAAAAAATATTGAGTGCCAAATTAACATTTGAAGAGAACGTACAATCAAATAGAAGATGTTTCAGAGATTTAATTTGGTGGTTACTGAATTGACAGTTTGTGCCAATTTATATGTTTATAGTTAAAATAAAATATATATTTGCATATATTTAGCAAATTAAATTGTATACCTTTAGTAGGTAAAATTAAAAAATAAATAAAATATTAATTCCTCTGTCTATAAATAACTGCTCCTATTTCGATTTTTGTTCGTCATTATTTGCTCTATTTCTTTTTGAAGTAATAAAATCACCCAAAAAGTAAATGGAACACTTAAATGTGGGTAGAGGAGTAAGATGCAATTAGTTTGCTAGAATATAAGAATATATAGTTGCATATCCTTACCAAACTAATTATGTAGCATAGATGATAATTAGAGGTGCCAAAAGTGATTCAACCCGATACTTACCTAAATTCACATCATTTTTATTACCCGAAAGTTGACCTGGCCCGGGAATTACCGACAATTAAAGCATGTAATCTTGATTCTTATGCCTTTTATTTGGCAAAAATCCGAAACTAACCCGGCACGAGCAAAAACCAAAAGCCCTTAAATTCAAATTGACGCGGCCTGAATCAATCCGACTCGTATCCAACCTAAATGACCCAATTACCACCTCTAAATTGACAATTATATTGATGAATGTCTTAAAGATGTTTCTTTATCCTTTTCTTATATGTATTTTTTTTTTACTGTATCAATTTACCACTCACAATTAAAATTTGCGGAGAAATTTGCCTAGGCAAATTTATTGCACATAGTAAAAAAAAAAAAAAAAAACAGAGGAGAATTATGATTTTTGTTTTTAATTGGCGCCAATTTCCTGAGTTGGCGGGCAGTTTGAATTGCTTTACAATTGGAGTACATAAGAATATAAGATTATATATACGAATATGGCCTCTCAAGTTTCAACTCAAGGAATGATTTAGGTTATGCTGGAAACAACTCCGTCGAAAGCAAGTGCTCTTTCAAACAAGGTGAAGAAGTTCTTCTCTATTGCAATTTGCTTTTATTTATATATATATTTCTTCGATTTCTAATACTGGAAACTTTAAAGCAAGTGCTCTTTCACACAAGTTGAAGCTCTTCTCTATTGCAATTTACTTCTTCATGCTTTTCAAATTTGCATTTGACTGTTAAATGAACCCGCAAATTTTTAGGGTTTTGATTCCTCAATTTGATTTTATACCCAATTTTAATGATAGGAATGTTTAAAATTTGTGGAAAATTTTCTTATGCTAGTATGTACTGTAATTTCGTTTAATTGCTTGAATTTTAGCACTTGAAATAAAAAAAGGACAGGGATTTCTGGGTAGCTTAATGGGGATTTCATAGAATTTTGTGGGATAATGTGATTGCAGTTTGCATCTCTTAAAATGGCATTATTTGTTTACATTTTTTCTTCTAGTCTACAAAATTGCCAAAAAAAAGAGTAAATGTCATTTGTAAAGACGACACTAGAATGCTGCTTAACAAAGGGGTTGCATTGAAATTGACATTGCTCTGCATACATTTATTGTGGATTGAACAATATGAAGATGTCTTTCAAATGTATAATTTGCTTTGTGTTTTTAGTGATTTTTAATTTTTGATATGGGATTTGTTTCTTTAATTCCCCTGCTTCTCGTGCCTGTTCGCTGTGTATAGTAAAAAATGATGGAATCTATATATATATATACGTATAATTAAGAGGCGTTACTTTGCAATGAGCTTGTCACGTGACACTAGCAGTACTTAATGTCTACTATTTTATTTTTTTTTGGGTTTTTGAGTGAAATTAATCCTGGTAAATAAAACAATAGAATGTATAGCAAAAAATGATGGAATTTATACATCCATATAATTAAAAGGCGTTACTTTGCAATGAGCTCGCAACGTGGCACTAGAGTAATTAATGTCTACTATTTTATTTTATTGGGTTCTTGAGTGAAATTAATGCTCGTAAATAAAACAATAGAATCGATGAAGTTTAATAAAACAATAGGAAATACAGTACAAATTAGCAAGTATTTGAACTTGAAACTCTAATTTGTTAGCACTATATTCTATAAACACTACTACTAATCTTTATTTAGATTTTTGTTACATTTTGAATGTAAAGATAATTGTTATTGGGCTATGTCTTTGTTAGGCATATAATAATGTTAACCACTAATTTATGTCATTACTGTCTCATTGTGAAATACAGAAATAAATTATAACTGATGAAAATATAGTAAAGATTTTTAACATGTTATCTAACAAAGAATTACATATGTATAGGTTTGTTGTTAGCGACCTGGGGCATTGCTGGGAAATGCCTAACATCTAAATGCTAGATGTGTTTTACACATCTAACAGTTAGGAATTAGACATTCCTCGAGCATTGCCCGGTAGAATCATGCAGATTTACTACTTCAATATGAAATGTTAGATGTGCTTAAAATAATTAAAAAATGATTTATAATTAGATTTACTAGTTAAAAAAATTCAAAAAACAAGCAATCTCATAGCCATAAGACCACAGGTCCACAGTAGAATCATGCAGATTTGTACTTTTGTAGGGTTCATTCAGTGTGTACACAGGTTATAGACTTATAGTTAGTAACTTTGTTCTGTAAATGCAGGATTCTGGAATATAGGAGAAACTGATCTATAGGATGCAAAATATGACTCAGACCCAAGAGCAAGGTGACTTGACTAATACAAAAGAAGTGCGAGAATCTGCATTACCAAACAAGAGGTCGAAAAGTTCATCCCCGGATAACCTATCAGCTGATAATAGTGATAAAGATTCTCTGCAGTGTGCTCAGAAATGAAGGGCAGTCCACAAAAGGGTGTGCAATGATGCATACGACGTGGTACTAATCCCTAATTAATTCTTGAAGCTCTTTGTTTTTACTTCTACTTAACTTACTGTTTGATTTCTTTTCATTTATGATTTGGAAGTTGTGATTGCAGTGTTTTTTGGGAGAAAGAAGTGTTATTTCTTCTCTAAATTCAAATACCATATGCCCATTTGTAAAAGGACTCGATATATGATTTTGCAGGGTGATGAGTCCTCCAAAGGGTTGGTGTGTCAGCCAGCCACACCGGAAGATGAGGTTGAGTCTCAAAATGAATCTAACAATCCACAAAGCCCTTCAGAGTCTCTTCGCACATCGGATTACATGAGATCATCTTTAGATGCTAATGATGAGCGCGCAGAGCGGTTTGTTACTGTTGCAAACTCCACCTTTGATCCTATTGTAGTGAGGAGAGAATTGGCCAGAATGATTATAATGCATGAATACCCTCTTTCTGTGGTTGAGCATATAGGGTTTAAGGATTTCTTACAAAAGATTAATCCATCATTTCAGATGGTTTCTCAGAAAACTGTTGAGAACGACATAATGAAGATCTTTAGATTTGAGAAATGCAGAGCAATTGGGGAACTAAATGATGATAATGATCATGGTAGAGTTGCCATTACAACAAAAATGTGGACTTCTAGTGATGGAAACCGGAGATTTTTGGCAGTCACAGGTCACATACTTGAAGAAGAGATGAAAAGACATTCATCATATATCATGAGGTAAATATTTCACATTGTTATGGCTATTTTACCAAATATATTTTAATCTCAGTAGCAATCATATGGGTGCCTTATTTGCTTGTTGTAGGTTTGCAAATGTGCCATTTCCTTGTACAAACAAGTCAATTGCCAAGGTTATTTTAGGTTGTTGCTCGGAATTCACTTTGAAAAAACAACTGTCAACTATAACAGTTGATAGTTACACTTCTGATGACTAGCTCATTGACATTCTAGAGCGCAAGCTTTCTGGTAATAAATTTATTTTCGGAGGAAAACTACTACGGTTACCATGCTTTGCTCATACTTTGAGCCTCATGGTGCAAGATGGATTTGATGTAATTAGGCATGTGATTGAGAAAATCTGTGCTAGTATCCTGCTCTAGACATAGTCACCACAAAGAGAGAAGGCATTTGAGAAAGCCACACGTGAGTTGGGTGTAAGCACTACAGCAAAATTGGTGCTTGATCATGGGTTCAACTGGGGTTCAACATACATAATGCTAAAAGAATCATTTAATTTCGAGGGTGTCTTTTTTCACTTGGGACAGCAAGAATCATGCCCTAGTAAGGAAGAATGGAATTTGGCAAGGGAAGTTTGTAACAGGTTGAAAGTGCTATATGATCAGACGGAGACATTTAAAGATGCCCCCTCTTGCTCTTTTTTAATAAGCATATGTATAATAAAATTAGAGCTGTTGTCGTGGCTCGATTGTGAGGTTCCAGATATTAAAGAGATGGCCTCGAAGATGGTAGAGAAGTTTGACAAGTATTGGTTTGCAGCAAGAGATTTTCTAGGACTAGCATCTGCATTTCACCCTAGATATCTATTTGTCCCATTAAATTACTTTTTTCCAAAAGTTTATGGAGATGAAGGTGATTGTGAGATTGAGAGGATTCGTCAGATGTTCAGTGATTTGTTTATCGAGTATAAGCGTTCCCAACCCGTGGAGGAAATTGATTATGAGGACTTACGCTCACGTCTATCCTGCATGGATTATGCGTACGAGCTGTTTTGTGTAGAAAAGAAAAGGCAAGAGCCTGAACTGCGTGAGCTGGAATTGTATTTAGAAGCTCGTGATGGTCGAGACAGAAGTGATTTTGATATCTTTTCTTGGTGGGAGGCAGAAAAGAGGAGATTTCCTGTCTTGTATAAAATGGCAAAAGATATTCTATCTATTCCAATTTTCTCAGTTAATGTAGAGAATGCATTTGATGTTGGTGACTCGGTTTTGGGTGAAAACCATAACAGACTTCATCCAACCATGGTTGAGACATTGGTATGTACCCGGAGTTGGGCTAGAAATCGGAAACGCTCAGAATCTGCAGGTAAATCAAGTGATAAATAAAGCATGAAAAAACTAACATAATCTAATCTATTTGTTTGTTCTTGGATATTCACACATGCTCTATCTTTTTGTACAGGTTCATCTTCAGCCCTTAATTTGCAGTATTCACTAGGTACAGTACACGATGATCCCAAAATTGAACTTGGAAATGTTTTGAAGGTATATTGGTATACCTATATTCATTCTATGCTTTCTAATTCTAAGTTATATTCGCATGATTATCATTCTCTCGACTAAAACTAATTGCCTAACATAATATCCCAGGCCAAAACTGCTGAAGAAGGTGCTGAGCCCTTAAAACCACCTCAATGAGTGATTATGGGTTTAGCTTATTGTTGCATTGGGTGAAAGATTGGAATTTTGAAGAAGCTCTTCATAAGCTCATGAAGTTGAGGACTTCTTGCTACGATAGTAGAGGTATTAAATGTTTTGTATATAGGCTCACATGTACACCCTCAAAATTTTAAAGTTGGGGTTGTGTTTCTGACTTGCTCTTTATTGTTGCTGAGTCATGATATTGCGGCGTGATTGATGGGGTTGTGATTTGGTTAATTATATATCAAGTTTTGGGTTAATTATCCAGTAATACTTGGGTAAAGACTGAAAATTTACAATTTTAATGTACTACATGATTAAACTTGTGTACTACACTATAACTTTAGAGAATTGTGTTGATTCCATTGTTTTAGAACAGAGGGAAGGTCAAATTTAATCTTAATCTAAAGATATAATAAAATCTAATACGTCATCCGTTTCGTTTTAAATGCAACAAATGAGTATTTTATATCTAACAAAAAACCCTCATTTGTTGCATTTAAAACGAAACGGAGGAAGTACAATAAAGCTTATATTTGTATGGTTAAGTTGAAACATGCACACTGATCATGAGAAAAAAAGATTGATCTATATAAATCAATTTTTTCTTTCCATTTTTTAAAACCATTCTTAGACATACAATAAAATAGTTGAACAATTCTTAGGCGAAAACATGTAGCAACTAACAGCAACTATAGTAGAATATCAGGTAGTAGGCAAATCACCATAGAATATCATCAGCTTGAGCATGCACTTTTGTGAAACTTGTGATGAGTTGTTTAAGGAGTATCAGAGGAAGCTGATGATATTCAGAACAAGAAAATTGTATTGGATGGTTACATGGAAAAGAGCATTACAGTTGCTACTGTAATAATTTTGTAGAGTTTGTTGTAAATTAAACTTTGATGTTATAGCTTACTGGATATATACTGATATTCATGTAAAAAAGTCCTATCTTGAAGAAGATAGGATCTGCTGTTGTAGAGCTAGCTCATATTCATGGGGCATAAGTGATGATTATGCTGTAGTAGAACCTCAGGCTACTGAAAAGCTGGTTAAGCATTACCATATTAGTAATGTTGATCTGTGTTACCTCTTTTATCCAGCAATGATAGTCATGCATGATTTATGTGAATGCCAAGATGGTGGTTGAAGTGTCGGAACGGACCTTTTTTTGTGTGTGTGGACAGAATGGATATCTTTCAGAGGGTTCGATCGATTTCATATAAGAAAATTTTCATATAATTATATTCTTATTTTATTTTTTTGGGGTAATGTTGGGTGGTAAAGCCTTGAGTCAGGTTGTACTTCAGGTTATCTGACTCAATTTAGCCAACACACACCTAGAAAGGGGATTATAAGGAATCCTTCTGTTTGTGTGTGGTGGGGTTCAAACCCAAGATTTGTGTCACTGCAGCACAAATCTCAACCTAAAGCATATCCTAGTAAGGTTTGCAAAGTGTATAAACTTCTCACTTTGTGATTTGTGATTTTTGTGTACCTAGTTAACAAGGCTTAATGTTGACATGAACAACATGGGTGAAATATTGCACTTTGCTACAATAAATTAGTACACAGTAAAATATAAAATTTTCAAGCACCACTCATATCATTTCCCTTTCTTACATCACTAGTTTTCTTATCCTCAAACAGTTTGCCTATATCTTCTAAACTTCTGCCTTTGGTCTCTGGCATAAAGAAGAAGAAAAAAAGTGACCCCAAAACCATAATTCCTGCTAATACAAAGAACAGCACTCCAAATGTTAGCTTTCCTGCAATAGTCAGAAATGTCATGGTCACAACCCCACTCACTAACCTATTCACAGACACTGCTAAACTCGTCCCTTGGGCTCGAAGCCTTAACGGAAACACCTCCGATGAATAGACCCAGGTGATGGGCCCAAGCCCAATCGAGAAGAAAGACACGTAAGCACATACTGCTATCACAGACAGCGCAATGGTCCAAGTTGGCTTATGGGCCGAGTGCTCAAAAAACATGGATCCAAGGCCCAAGATAGTCAAGGATATCACCATACCCATAGAGCCCAATAGGAGAAGAGGCCTCCTACCATATTTGTCTAGGAAAAGAGCTGAGATCATAACAAAGGTGGCTTTTGCTGTTCCCATTATCACATTGATAGCAAATAGATGCTGCTTCTTCTCAATTCCTGCAGCCTTAAACACCTCTGGAAGATAGTAGATCACTGCATCGTTGCCCGAAGCTTGCATGAAGAAGTTGATACCTATGGCTGCTACTAGGATCCGCCGAGTAGCTGATGTTGGCCTCCATAGTAACTCCTTCCATACACTTTGCCCCGCGAAATTGCTTGATTCTGCATTACATGGAAAAAATGATATATATACCTTGCATAAATATTAACATATATGATACATTGATATATAGGTCTTGTTTGGCAACCGACTTTGTGATTGGCTTTTGACTCTTCCATTTGGTGAAACAGCTAAAAAAAGCTATAAAAACAAGTATTAAGCCGAAATTAAAGAGCAGTTGTGACTTATGAGTAGCTTTTTCTATTGGGTTTTGGCTTGTTAACCACAATTTATATACTTGGCAATAAATAATCTCAAACAATTGAATTTGCCACATTCATTTATTAGTATTATACTATAGAAGCTAATACAATTAAAACAGGCTTCCAACCAACGAAATAACAAGCCAAGTGAATCAGCCAGCAGCCAAAAGTCAACAATCGATTGTCAAATAAGGTAAAAAAAAAAAAAAGCATACCATGAAGCTCCCAAGCTTTAGTAATCTCCCCAAGTCTAGCTTCAGCTTCCTCCTCATTTTCAGAGGTTTTAACCAAGATCCTTTTAGCCTCATCAGACCTCTTCTTCATGACAAGCCACCTTGGTGACTCAGGCATGACAATCACACCCAATCCAACACCCAAAGCCGGAACAACCGCCAAGAGCAGCATGATTCTCCAGTTCCAATTCGTAGATACCCCTGCAAATGCATAGTTAACCACATACCCTAGGAGTATCCCTACAGTTATGAAAACCTCCGGCAGCGAGCTCATGAAGCCACGTGTCATAGCCGGAGATATCTCGGCTGAATAAAGGGGTGCAATCATTAGAGAGTAGCCTACTCCGATGCCAGCCACTACTCGTCCTGCCATTAGGAAAGGGTACGAAGGGGCGAACCCCATTAGGAGCGCCCCTGCGAAGAAGGTTGCGGCTGCAAGCACTATGGTGTAACGCCTTCCGATGAGATCCGACGTCTTTCCTGAGAGTAGGGACCCTACTAGGGAGCATACATTCAAGGATCCTACTAGGATTTCTGCTTGGGTTTTGCTTATTTTGAGTTCCTCTTTTATGTACAATATTGCTCCACTTATTACTCCTATATCTGCAGGCAAAGTCACATTTGAGTTTGGTAAAAAGCGGTTAGCTGATTCATGTTGTTCAAACTCCAAAAAGAGGTTAGCTTACTATGTGCATACACCAAAAAAAAAAAAAAAAAAAACTCACTTGAATCCACATAGTTGAAGCTCAATCAGAAACCCATCTTAGTTACTAGAGTAAAGCTTTAACTTCATACACCAAAAAATATTTTTTTCGAAAAATTCAGTTCAATTCAACTCAGCTTATCTCCCAAATCTAGAATTTAATTTAATTTAACTCACTTTAGTTCAATTCAGATTAATTCAATCCAACAGAACAAGGACTAAGTAAAAATTCTATTTACAAGTACATTCATAAAGTTGAAGCATAAACACTTGATAAATCATTATTTACTATAATACTTTTGTTGGGTATATTGCTTATTCCGTTAATAAGGTTTTAACCCATGGTTAACTTTAAGATGTCGTTGTGTCAAAACAAAAGTACGCCTTATTATTGTAGAGTGCAGTGGGCCATAATTTCTAAGGCCATCATGTTATTTTTAGGGACCAAAGCTCGTTGGATTAGCATGGCCAATTGGCCATAGGATGACATTTACAGGGCATGGCTACCATCCGACAATATGATCGCACGACACAACAAGTGAGGTGTAAGTGTAACATACAATATGATAATATTACTAACATGACTAGGGGTAATAATGTAATAATATCAATATCATGCATTGGTTAATACTTAGGGCCTGTTTACTTCAGCTTAAATCCAGTTCATTTCAGTTTAGCTCTATTAAATTCAGTTCAGCTCTCAATTTCATTCTCTTATAAAATATTGCTTTCAACTATATTCAGCTAAAGTAAACGAGCCCTTACAAGTATATTTCTTTGTATTAATTTAAGTATTTTCATTGCGAGCAAAATTCACATAAACATTATTTAGAAAACAAATAGAGTGTATTAACTGAACTGAACTGAACTTAATAGAGATGAACTGAACTGAATTTAATCTGAAGTAAACAAGCCCTTATTGTTATTTTTATATTTATATAAAAAAAAAAGCTATATTTATTGTTATTTTTCATTGATATTGACTAGCATTTGATGAAAAACACCCTTAGCTCCGGTCGTTAGAGCTAAGGCCAATGGCATGAGACATGAGGTCTCATATTCGATTCACATACAGTGCATGTAGAGTTCCCCTTTACTTCTCCATCTACATGCAAAGTAAATTGTTTTCTTTGAATTTGTAGTCTTGTATCAGTCAATGATTTGGTGGGTTTCTTATCCAATCATGGAAAAAAATTGACTAGCATTTGATAGGATATTGATGTATAGTTTCTCCTAACATGGGTTATGTCAGGGGAAGGAAAAAAATAAACATGACAATCATACATAGACGAGTAGAGACTAATAAGATCGGATTTTGATAGAGGTGACAAGGGGAATTGAAGGTTATTCTAGAAGAAAAGTAACTTCCAAATTGGCTAATTTGTTTAGGTTAGCTATGAACATTACTATATTGCATATGATATGTATGTCCTATAAAGTCATATTCTTTTGGATCGAATTGAACTAACACTGCAAAAAATTTGTTTATTAATGACGGGAACACATTAATTACAGGCCTAAATCCTGTCGTAAATGTAGATTTTTTATGACGGTTTTTGATCCCGTCGCAAA
Organism: Salicornia ramosissima; assembly: GCA_951394345.1. Classification (NCBI taxonomy): domain Eukaryota; kingdom Viridiplantae; phylum Streptophyta; class Magnoliopsida; order Caryophyllales; family Amaranthaceae; genus Salicornia; species Salicornia ramosissima. Next base: position 4,917,023 of record OX596233.1, read on the forward strand.
TGTAGATTTTTTATGACAGTTTTTGATCCGTCGCTAAAATTAACTAATGTCTAACCCAAATTTAGCTTAATTGTATTTTATTGAACTGAATTAAACTGAATCCTAAATTTATTAGAAATTGAACTGAATTAAATTTGTCTAAATTGAAATGGAATTTTAGAAATTAAGTTCAAAAGAATAAGGCCAACGTTAGCTAATTAAAGAGTTAACTTAAATTGTTTGAAAAGATGACGTGTGTATACAAGATAAATGATTTTATATGATGTTTTGTAGAGTAGTATATATTTTGATGATTATAAATTAACCTAATGACCCCTATATGTTTTTTTTTTGTTTGATTAATGGTATGGACCCCTATATTTTTTTTTTGTAGGGGAATAATTTAATTCTTATTTTTCCTCATAATTACGATCAACATATTATTATTATTTCATTTTTCCTCATATCTCACTATTGTGAATCATTGGAGTATGAATAGTCCAAAATTTGGTGGTAATAAAAATCCAAAAAATTGTCAGAAAAAACTTCCAAATGTAGGGAAAAGGGTTCAAATAAATTGTGACAAAAAATATATAGACATCAAGATTTTGTGAATTAATTTATTTATTTATCTATTTATTTATTTATTTATATTAAATTCGTGGATATTGTGAATTGTCAGAGTAAAGAAATGTACTACTATAAGTTTGGTAAATAAGGATAATCATTGAATTTGTTTTTTTTTTCAAAAAAATAAAATAAATCCTTCTGTTGGTTGGACAGAATGACATGAAACTCATTGGTTTTTTTATTTTTTTTTTATTTAATGAATACGGAGTAGTTAGCTGTATGTAACTTGTTTTTCTACAAAAAATTTAATGATTCACCAAATTTATCAACAAAATGGCATGAAATTTGAGATATATCTAATTATCTATCTCTTATTTACTACTCTTCGTTTCACTTTTTTACGATTATGATCGTCAGATTTCTCTTAAAAAGATTTCAAATGTAATAAACAAAGTGAAACGGATGGAGTAGTTGCCAAAATCTCTTAACATGAAATGTATGTTAATCACTCCATTTCATATTATTCTTTAATTTTTGCTTTAGCACACTTAAGCTACATTCACCAATTACTTATTTGTTAAAAAAATATTATGAATTAATCATCGAATCACCCAACTAGATAAAAACTCAAATGACAATTTATATACATAGTGGAATAAATTAGAATATTTCATAGTCTCATACATAACAGTAAAAAAAAAAAAAAAACCCAAGCATCGTACATAAACCATGTTAAAATTTTAAAAAGTGGATAAACAATATTTAACAGATTGATTGGGTATATTAATAAAGGTAATGATATGTGTACTTTTTATGGCTATGTTTAAGAATTAAATGTACTCCGTATTTCCTAAAAAGGTACAATATTTAAATCGATATACTATAATTAATATTTAAATTTTTCTCAAAAGTTTTTTTTTTCTAGCTTTGCAAACAAAATCAATTATTGAATAAAATAAAAAAGGCAAACATTAAACAGTCACTTTATTTGCCAGCCAAATGATAAAATAAAATCAAAACCAAATAAAGCTCAAGCAAACGAGCCTTAAATGAGATAGCAACTCATAACAACAAAATCTTCATGAAACTCTAGTCAATTGGTCATTGATCAAGTAACAAAGAATTTTTGGTATTCTATAACAAGTTCAAAGCAATTAATAAGTTCATTGAAAACAACCTTTTTTTATGTAAAACAAAAGGTCTATATTAATTTTGCTATTTTGATTCTATCTTTATCATTGACACCTTGTGCCTATTTCCCTTTTTTAATAGGAAATTATAAATATACACTTATATAAAAAAAAATATCTTTTATATACGTCCATCAATCACCTTCATTTATTTACTATCCTTTGTTCTTTATTAAGTTTTGAATTGAGAATGAATTAAGAATGAAGTGATAGTCCAGTGGTTAGGGCTTCAGAATTACAGGCACGAGGTCCTGGGTTTCAAGGTCTAATATCCAACTCATTATTCTAAAAAAAAAGTTTTGAATTATCTCCTACGTACTTTCAAGAAGCCGACTTTCCTTATTCGTTTATCCAGAAGCATATCCATCTTTCTCATTTTGCTTCTAGAAATTCTTATATACATCCGGATGTATGGTACATCGAAAATAATTTTACTCATTTTATTTTTTTGTTCATTTTAAATTTTAAAATGAGCAATAAAACATCTTTGATGTACATAACTTTACGTACATCCGGATATATAGTAGACTCGTTGCCTAATATGAGGTAGTGATATTGGCAGCCAAAATTTGATATTGGCACTTAGTTCTAGAAGTGGCAATCGGGTTGTTTGGGATAGGTCGGGTTGATCCGGGTTGGGACAATTTGGGTTCAAGAGCTTCTAGTTTCTAGTCAGGTTAGATTCGAGTTTTCGCCAAATAGATTTTTTTTAAAAATCAAAATTACACTCATTATTAGTAAGGTAATTCCCGTCAGGTTTGGGTCGGGTCAAATTAGGGTCGTCATTCTATTCGGGTCACTTTTGCAACCTCTACTTGGAGCACAATATTTATTTAATAGTTTAATAAAGTACTCCCAAGTTGAAGTAGTGTCAAATCTCAGATCATGAAGAGTGTCAATATCATTTCTCATATATCTTATACAAATTAAAAGACATACTGATCATAACAGATCCTCACCCATATTGACATCCTTAGAAACAAGCATATTTAGAGCTTATTTCCACACATATCAAATTGATTTCCGCACTTTATTTTTACACTATTCACCCGCACTCCATTGTGTGAGAGATGAATGGTGTAAAACTAGAGTGTGGAAATCAATTTTCAAAGTGCGGAAATCAATTTTCATCTGCTCCCTCCGTTTCAACTTATTTGTCCTATTCCCCTCATACATGACAGCCTCTTGAGTTAAATGAAAGACATAATTATATATAATCAAGCCATAAGATTGTTAAATATATATATATACACACACATAATTTTGGCAAGTAACCAAAAAAAAAATGAAGGAAGTGAAAAAAGGAGGAAAATAGAGAATAACATGAACATACCATAGCCAAGTAAAATTGAGTTGGTAGAAGCCAAGAGAGCACAAGCAAGAGCATATTTATTCATCTTAACCTTTGGTTTTGGAGTTTCCTTTGTTTTAAGGTGATCTTCAACATTAACTTCCTCCATCTTCTCCTCCTTAATAATTAAGATAAGATGGGCCTTTTGAATTGAAATTCTCTTAATTTCAATTCAAATTTGTGAATTTTTTCTTATTTTCAAGTATAATAATTTTAGGTAGGTTGGAATAGCAGAGTGCATGCCAAATGAAAATAGAAGTAAGGGTTTTAAACTGGAAATTATATATGAAGAAAAAAAAAAAATTGGAGTTTAAAAGAGTGAAGTAAAGGTTTTTTTTTTTTTATTTATCTAAAAGGAAATAATTGATTTAAGGGAGAGAGAAAATGTGTGTTTTTTGTGGTAATAATAATAAGCAGCATCTAAACAGCATGAATGAAGTGAAAAAAAGGGCTTATTATTATTATGAATTTATGATGATTTAGGGGAGTAGTACTATTTTGGGATATTAAGAATTCAAGAGAAATAATAAAAGGTGATGCAAATTAAATTAATTGGGAGAACTGACAATCATGCATATAATGATATAAAATATATACTCCATGAAACAACTGGGCTTTTGTTGCAGTAACTCACCCCACACGTATATTCCATTCGTTTCAATTGAAATAACTCATTCCGGATATCCTCGGAGAAATTAGGGTTTTGACACTTCAATTTTTATTTCGGCATTCTCAATATAATATAGAAGTATGTGTACTTGTAAAGTGGGGTGTCAAAATCAAAATTAAAGTGTCAGGATCTTTTGTCGTGAGCAAGGTGTGTTAGTTCGTTGTCTGTTTTGGGCACAGTTTATTAGCTGTTGACTAGTTATCGTCCGCACTGACAGTCAACATGATTGTGTGATATAAATACTTGTTAGAGCATCTCTAGTCTCCACCTATGAATGAGAATGAAGTCATAGCCCAGTGGTTAAGGCTTCATAATTTCAGGCACGAGGTCATGGGTTCGATTCTCACCGCACGCATTTGCGCTGCGAAGATTCCTTATTATCCCCCCTTACGGATGTCTGTGTTGGCTAAAAATTGAGCCGGATGACCTACATTAGGGCCGGTTCCAAGGCCTAGTATCCCACACGCACATTATCCTATTAAAAAAAAGTCTCCACCTATAAATAAATCATTTTTTTTCATCCCTGCTGTTTCTCTCTACCGCTTTATCACTCTTTACATCATCATATATTTAATTATTTATCTATTGAAGTTTGAAGAAAATTTTCATTCACTCTCGTCACACTCATAAACAAAAACTAGCATTAGTTTCATCCCTCACCACTTTACCCCATCACATTTCCTCTCTCATTCACTTTACAAATAAAAAATACGGTGAAGCCAATTTTCTTAAATAAAAAATAAAAAAAAAAAAAAACCATTTTTGTGTGTGGCCCACTGCCCACACCCATGAATTGCTTCATGATTTCCTTCATATAAAGTCCTTTTTTTATACTTCCTCCGTTTCAAAAAAAACGCAACAGTCAACATTTTACACATGTCGAGACGAAACTTTGACCATTAATATCTATAATTATGAATAATGAAAAAAATAAAAAGCTGATATTAATATAGTATTTAACGAGATGAATCTAACAAGACCCCACTTGACTATGTTTTTTATTATTTGTAAAGCTCAAAACTTGGTCAAAGTATACAACGTGAATAGTACAAAAATTTGACTATTGCGTTTTTTTTTTAAACGGAGGAAGTATGAAACTTCCTCAAAGGAATGAAAAAAAATCCAAGAATGAAAAAATCATTGGTGCAGTTGTCCTTATTGGAGGAGTAACTTTGTTGAGGTAGAAAAATAAGAGGGTTTTTTAAAAATTTTAAGCAAAATAATTATATAATTTTATGACTAGCAAGGAAACATATCACCTCATTAGTGGTAGGAGGAACCAAACCTTATACCTTATTGAAATAGAGGTGACTTTAGGACTTGGAACTAGTAAGATAAATACACTATATGTGTAAAGATTTTAAAAAAAGTTTTTATTTTTTAAGGTAATTTTGGTACTTGCCAAAATTAGGGGAAGTTTGGTTCATTCAAAATATCATGAAATTATACTTTCTTGAAAAATGCAAAAGTGAGAGGTCATTTGATATGCAAAATATTGCTCATGGAAAATTGTAATTGAAATTCTAAAGAAAATGTGAAGGAAATAAATAATCAACTTTCCCCTTAATGATTAGCAATACTTGTGTCAACAGCAAATTCTAATACCAATCAAATTAAACAAAAAAAAAAAAAAATCCGAAAAAATTATACAAAGAATTCACTTCCCATGAAAATAAAAATTATGTAGTAGTAATTAACTTCCCACGGTAACCTTATTTATCAATAATTTTATTATACCCATTTGTTGATATTATGGAGGATCCAAATAAGGTTTTTCAGTTACGAAAAAAAGTTCGAATCGGAAAACGACGTAATAGGGATTGTGTCTATTCCAAAACCAAAATGGGAATCTTCCAAAACCAAACAGCCTCTTCATATAAGGAGTGGGTATGAAGAGTGGAAAAACCAGTTCTCAAATATTCACTATAAAAAGTAAAAAACTAGGTCATTTTACCCTTATACTTCATCCATTCAAAAAAAAAAAAAATACAACAGTAAACATTTCACGCATGTCAATACATTACTTCAACCCTTAATAACTATAATTATGAATATTTAAAAATTATAAAAAGTTGATATTAAGATAGTATTTTACAAGACGAATCTAACAAGATCTCACTTGACTATATATTTTTTATGTGAAAGTATTGGGTCAGACGGTCTGACCAGACAATCTGGTCAGACGGCTGACCCTTATACATAATTATAATGGTGAAAAACTTCGGGAGGCTATAACTTTGCGCTCGGGTGTCGGATCGGGGCATATGTTATGTCGAAATTGATTAATTTTTCGAGACGAACGCAGCCGCAAATACCCGAAGGGGATTTGGCCACCGGAAATCGCCAAAAGAGGCCTCTAAAGGCCTCAAAATGCAAAAAAAAACGTATTTTGTCCAAGTTAGTCACAAAATGTGTCCATGTTTTACAATATGTGTCCATGTTTAAACAATATGTGTCAAGGTTTACAAATAGGTGTCCAGGTTTACAAATAAGTATCTAGGGTTAACAATATGTGTCCAGGTTTGTCCAGATGTGTTCAGATTTGTCCACATTTGTCCAGGTTTGTCAACATTAGTCCAGGTGTGTCCAGATTTATCCAGATTTGTCCATGTTTGTCTAGATTTGTCCAGGTTTGTTCATATATTTGTCCAGGTTTGTTCATATTTGTCCAGGTTTGTCCACATTTGTCCAGGTTTGCATGTTCAGGTGTGTCCAGATTTATCATGTTTGTCTAGATTTGTCCAGGTTTGTTCATGTTTGTCCAGGTTTGTCCATATTTTTCCAGGTTTGCATGTTCAGATTTATCCAGATTTGTCCATGTTTGTTTAGATTTGTCCATGTTTGTCTAGATTTGTCCAGGTTTGTTCATATTTGTCCAGATTTGTCCACATTTGTCCAGGTTTACAAATTGTGTCCAGGTTTCAAATGTGTCCATTTCTGTTTCCAGGTTTACAAATGTGTCCAGGTCTATCAATACATGTCCAGATTTAACAGCATGTGTCCAGGTTAAACACATATGTGTCCAGATTCAACAATATGTGTCCAGGTCCAGTGGACTGGTCTGACAGAAACGTTACTGTGAGACCGGTCTGACACAATACCTTCTCATTTTTTATTATGTATAAAGCTTAAAACTAAGTCAAAGTATATAATGTGAATAGTGCAAAATGTTGACTATTACGTTTTTTTTGGAACGGAGGAATTTGGTTTTATTTAATTTTGTCTTTCCTTTTTCTTTTCTCAGTTTATTGCACCAAGATATATAGTATATGAAAGAGGCCAGTCATAAAATATAAAAATGATTTTTTTTTTAATAATAAAAAAGATAAAAAAAAGACGTAGAGATGCGGACACATTGGCATTTTGCATGTTATTAGACATTTTCTTCTTTGGTAAATCATGCATGGTAGTTGGTTCATCCTTATGCTTGTTTTTTTGTTAACTTTTTAAAGTGCGATCCTAGTCTTTGTTTTAAGAAAATAAAGAGAAATTAAAATTATGTTGGCCTTATGTACTTCCTCCGTTTAAAAAAAAAAACGCAACAATTCAAGAGGCACCGACTTCTAGACAATTTTTTTTGTTGTGAGAGTGAAAGGGATAGAGAGAGAAAGTGGACGTGAGAGATAGAAAGAAAAGATTTACAAAAATGGAAAAATTAAAATTGTTGCATTTATTTTGAAACTTCCTGAAATGAAAACTGTTACATTTATTTTGAAACGGATGAAGTAGTTTGTGTTTCGGGTGATTTTATGATATTAGGTGAGGGCTAACCGAAACTATGCTACAAACTCTGCCTAGTACAAATATGAAAATAAATGACATAATAAAGCAAATTAATGTAATAAAACAAGAAAATAGAGGAATACCATAATATTATTAATAACTTATTTATTGCTTATTAATCAAACATGATTAAGCTTTAATGACAATTAATGGACTTATACACTTTTTGTGCTATCTTGTCAAATCAACTAATCTCCTTCCTCATCAATTAGTAATGAATACATTTATATCAGGATATCTCCTTGTACAAGCTCATTCTATCAATGTAGGATTCTTTGATGTTGTCTTTGTTCAATGTCATCCAATATGTTGCTGCTTTAATTAGTTGCCACATGTACCAGTAAGGTGCTGCCATGTGTACTTATAGGATGACGCCATGTGTCCTCTGGTGGTGGACCCTGATGGGCTTCTTGTGATTGGGTTGATGCTGATCCTTGGGTTTTTGTGCTTGATTGGGCCTCATGTACTTTTCTTGCTGAACCATATTTTGGCCCGTAACATTTGCCCCTCAAAAGGGGGTGAAATTAGGTAATTTCCTCCCTTTTGAATGAGTGAAGCATTAATTAATGCTAGTAACCAATTAGCCGGTTATTTTGCTGGCCCTGATCAAGATAAAATCGCCAAGCCCACCAAAAATAAGGATTCTTAGGGTATCCATCCCTAGATGTCCCTCTTGGTCTGACCTTAGAATTCATTTCTCTCCATAAATAGCTCCACTTTTTGTACCTGTGCAGTGTACCATGGACATTTTTGAAGATCCAAATTTCCTCCTGAAGACTCGGCTACAAAACAACACTATGCCGAGGACATCTTTGAAGATATTTGAAGGTTGGCAAAGGAGAATGAGAATTATGAGACCAGCCCAGATATTCAGGTTTCGTGAGGCCAGAGATTCATGAGGACACCAAAGCTGAGGATGATGAATAGGCTGTTGGTCTAGGTCCTTCTGACACTAAGAGGCTAAGGTCTTCTTCAAAGAATGCCGAGAGATATTATGATCCGAGAATGTGTAGGATGATGAAATGAACCAAGGGTAACCCATGCCGAGGACTACAATGAGGGAGAACCTACAATAAGCTTTAATGTTAGGGTCCTCCCTAATAACAACCCCATTCTGGTGTACAAGCCCATGATAGACCTAAGGATTAGAATCCCCTTACACCATTTTTTTTATTTATTAGCCCCTGTTGGCCAACCCCAATCAAGTGAGGGTAATGCAAGGCTTGTTTCTTTATACACCTTGTTGGACTTTGTGGGTCGAACTAGGATGTTTAGGAACTTGTTCCTTCATGCCCCCGATCGATCTTTGCTCACTCGGTCTTTGTAGGTTGAACAAGGGTGTTGAGAAACTTGTTCTTTTATCAGTCGGTCATTGTAGGCCGAACTAGGGTGTTAAGAAACTTGTTCCTTTATGCACCTCACTCAGTCTTTGTTAAGGTCGAAGGAGGTTGTTGTAAACAATATTTATTTTTTGCCTCACTCGGCCTTTATCAAGGTCGAGTGAGGTGTTATTGGAAAGTTGCTTGCAACCCCCTGCCTCGGCCTTTATCAAGGTTGAGGGGGTTGTTGCAATCAACATTTATTTTTTGCCTCACTCGGCCTTTATCAAGGTCGAGTGAGGCATTAGTGGAAGGTTGCTTGCAACCCCATGCCCCGGCCTTTATCAAGGTCGGGGGGTTGTTGCAAGCAATATTTATTTTTTACCTCACTCGGCCTTTATCAAGGTCGAGTGCGGTGTTATTGGAAAGTTGCTTGCAACCCCATGCCTCGGCCTTTATCAAGGTTGAGTGCGGTGTTATTGGAAAGTTGCTTGCAACCCCATGCCTCGGCCTTTATCAAGGTTGAGAGGGGTTGTTGCAAGCAACGTTTATTTTTGGCCTCACTCGGCCTTTATTAAGGACGAGTGAGGCATTAGTGGAAGATTGCTTGCAACCCCCTACCTCGGCCTTTATCAAGGTCGAGGGGGGTTGTTGCAAGCAACATTTATTTTTTTGCCTCACTCGGCCTTTTATCAAGGTCGAGTGATATGTTATTGGAAAGTTGTTTGCAACCCCATGCCTCGGCCTTTATCAAGGTTTGGGGGGGTTGTTGTAATCAACATTTATTTTTTGCCTCACTCCGCCTTTATCAAGGTCGAGTGAGGTGTTATTGGAAAGTTATTTGCAACCCCATGCCTCGGCCTTTATCAAGGTTGAGGGGGGTTGTTGTAATCAACATTTAATTTTTGCCTCACTCAGCCTTTATCAAGGTCGAGTGAGGTGTTATTGGAAAGTTGCTTGTAACCCCATGCCTCAGCCTTGATCAAGGTCGAGGGGGTTATTGCAAGCAACATTTATATTTTGCCTCACTCGGCCTTTATTAAGGTCGCGTGAGGCATTAGTGGAAGTTTGCTTACAACTCCATGACTCGGCCTTTATCAAGGTCGGGGGGTTGTTGCAAGCAATGTTTTTTTTTTACCTCACTCGGCCTTTATCAAGGTCGAGTGCGGTGTTATTGGAAAGTTGCTTGCAACCCCATGCCTCGGCCTTTATCAAGGTTGAGGGGGTTGTTGCAAGCAACGTTTATTTTTGGCCTCACTCGGCCTTTATTAAGGACGAGTGAGGCATTAGTGGAAGATTGCTTGCAACCCCCTGCCTCGGCCTTTATCAAGGTCGAGGGGGGTTGTTGCAATCAACATTTGTTTTTTGCCTCACTCGGCCTTTATTAAGGTCGCGTGAGGTATTAGTGGAAGGTTGCTTGCAACCCCATGCCTCGGCCTTTATCAAGGTCGGGGGGTTGTTGCAAGCAATGTTTATTTTTTACCTCACTCGGCCTTTATCAAGGTCGAGTGCGGTGTTATTGGAAAGTTGCTTGCAACCCCATGCCTCGGCCTTTATCAAGGTCGGGGGGTTGTTGCAAGCAATGTTTATTTTTTACCTCACTCGGCCTTTATCAAGGTCGAGTGCGGTGTTATTGGAAAGTTGCTTGCAACCCCATGCCTCGGCCTTTATCAAGGTTGAAGGGGGTTGTTGCAAGCAACGTTTATTTTTGGCCTCACTCGGCCTTTATTAAGGACGAGTGAGACATTAGTGGAAGGTTGCTTGCAACCCCTGACTTGGCCTTTATCAAGGTCGAGGGGGGTTTTTGCAACCAACATTTGTTTTTTGCCTCACTCAGCCTTTATCAAGGTCGAGTGGGGTATTATTGGAAAGTTGTTTGCAACCCCCTGCCTCGGCCTTTATCAAGGCCGGGGGGGGGTTGTTGCTTGCAACATTTATTATTATTATTATTATTATTTATTTATTTTTTTAAAAAAAACTATGAAAATGTCTTTTTACATTATACTTAGCTTATTTTTATATAACTTATTAGTGGTGTATTCCCTGAGCAATGCAGTCGGTTTAGATAATCTGGGTGATTGCCCACTTAAATGTCTTAGCAATGGTTCTTTGCCAAAGATTTAAGAGGGCAATCAATCAGATGCCTGATTGCCCTTAAACCGAGTGGATTGCTCAAAGTTGTTCTATTGGATGTCTCGGTCATTTAAGGCTGATGCATCATGGTCGAGGTACCTATTAGTGAACCACTTTCAAATTTTAGATGACTCGATCACTTAAGGCCGAGACCCCCTTCAATGAACCTTTTTTAATTTTTGACTATCTCGGCCAATTACAGCTGAGGCAACCCTTAGTGAAACATTTTAAGTTACTTGGCCAATTACAGACGAAGCACCTTTTAATGAGTCACTTTGAATATTATAAATAAAGGGACATGGGTGGCCACCTTTCTTCCTCGTGAGCTTCGTCACTATTGGCCCTGTTTTGGGACCAATCATTGGGGAATTGGAACTTGGTGCCTGGTTTAGCACCAAGGGCATTCGGTCTATGTCTATGGACAATATATAGGACACTAGCCTTAGAATATTCACTTTAATAAGTGAAGGGGTCTTTTGGGACTACGTCCTGCCCTTTTCTTATTCTACAATAGACGGGGCCTTTTAGGACTATGTCCTGCCCTTTTTATATTTTACTATAGATGAGGCCTTTTGGGACTATGTCCTGCCCTTTTTATATTTTATTATAGATGGGGCCTTTTGGGACTATGTCCTCCCCTTTTTATATTTTACTATTGATTTGGGTATATAGCTTAGAACTTATAAAAACAAGAATTTACAGTTTGCAAATTAAAAGTATACCTCAAGTTGTCCATATTTCAGGACTTAGGAACGAAAACTCCTTCCATAGTTTCTAGTCGATATGTACCATCATGGACAGCCTCGACTACTTATATGTTCTTTCCAAAACAACTCATCAGGGAATCTTTCATCTTTCTTCTCAGAGACCATAACTTAGAGGGACTTCGGAGATGGTCCTTAGTCCTTTTGGTGGTTGGCCCTTCCGAGGCAAGTCCTCCTGAGATCAATGCTACTCCTTTAGGGTCAGTGTCTTCGTCCTCGCCAAACTTTCGAATGGTTTTCCTCGGAAATATTCACCACATAGGGATTAAGCTTGCCCTTGGCAGCCAATTTTTCCAACAACTTTTGAGATTAAAACAATAGTTGGTGTCATGCCCCACATCTTTGTGGTAATAGTAGTACTTATGGTATAAATGGGGGCTCGGCCGGCTGAGATGTGTCGAGCCTCTCTGATAACGACCACTTTAAAATAGGTGTGCCTCAGTTGCATGAGAGGTATGCCTCTCCTTCTAGGCTGGCCTATCCTTAGGACAACCGACCCCTAGCCCGGTCTCCTGCCCTTTAAGAGGGAAATTAAAGTTAGGCGTTTCAGGAGTTTTTTTCTCCTAAGCTTGCCACTGACTCCCCTAGCAGCATGGGGTTAGGCTGCGGCTGAGTTTGGACGAACATGGGCACGTGCTGATGAGCTGTGTAGGGCTCTTGCTTCCTTGTTGACAAAAAATCCTTTGGAACGGGTTTAGGTGCTTGATATTGAGTCGACTGAGATTCACCCTTGAGAGAACTTCTTTGTGTGCCATCCCTCATTGTGGGAGTGGACACCGTATCAAATAGGGGTGCTAAAAAAAACCCGTAACCGTTAACCGTGTAACTGATACTTTTTAACGGTTAATTTACCGAACCGTTAATTTTTAACGGTTACGGTTACCGAACCGTTAAGCTTAACGGTTAACGGTTACGGTTAACGGTTTTAATAAACGGTTAACCGTTAATTTTTTTAAGAGGCATTAAGTATGCTTAGCTCAATTTTCAAATGGCCTAAATGCATTATTTTTAACAATCCTACATATGTTCCTAACCCTATTTCTCCCATATGCATAACTATTTTTCATTTATCATTTTATATTTTCATCTTCCATCATTTAATTCATCTTCCATTATTCTTAACGGTTAACGGTTAACCGTTTGTTAACAGTCCGGTTACGGTTACCAAAAATTAGTAACCGTTTTAACGGTTAACCAAACCGTTAAGCCTTAACGGTTCGGTTAACCGTTTATGAACACCCCTAGTATCAGAGAGCTAGAACTGTTGAGACTATTGCGTGTTGGCCCTTGGGTAGTCCTGTGCATTCTTGAAGCCTTGGTTGGACTCTCTCACCAAGGGCTCTTTCCTCGGCTATATAGGAGCCCTCGCCATTCTCACTCGGCGTGTGATGTTCTGCAAGTTGAGCTGAGGGGACTTGCACATCTTGGACTTTGATTCAGCCTTTTTACCACCGCCCTTGCCTCTAGTCGAGACCCCCTTTTCCATTTTGAGCCTTCAAAGTATTTTTGACATCCTTTGAATGTTGTCCAATCATAACTTTCACTTGAGAGACAAGTGATTGCCTGAAACCGATCATCAAATCTTTGATCTTAAAGAGGGAGACATGCTGGTCATTTGTGGAGTTGGGCTTTCGGTCTCGGTCACACATGGGGTAGGTCCCTCCCTTTGGGATGACCTCTCGTTGTGATGACCGTCTCCTGACTCGGTCTCCTCTTCCTCTCTTGGGAAATTAAACTTAGGCATTTTGAGAGTATTTTCTCCTAAGTTTACCATATTTTCCTGCCCTCCCCAGAGATGGCGCCAAATGTTTCGGGTGATTTTATGATATTAGGTGAGGGCTAACCCAAACTATGCTACAAACTCTGCCTAGTACAAATATGAAAATAAATGACATAATAAAGCAAATTAATGTAATAAAACAAGAAAATAGAGGAATACCATAATATTATTAATAACTTGTTGATTGCTTATTAATCAAACATGATTAAGCTTTAATGACAATTAATGGACTTATACACTTTTTGTGCTATCTTATCAAATCAACTAATCTCCTTCCTCATCAATTAGTCATGAATACATTTATATCAGAATATCTCCTTGTACAAGCTCATTCTATCAATGTGGGATTCTTTGATGTTGTCTTTGTTCAATGTCATCCAATATGTTGCTGTTTCAATTAGTTGCCACATGTACCAGTAAGGTGCTGCCATGTGTACTTATAGGATGACGCCACGTGTCCTCTGGTGGTGGACCCTGATGGGCTTCTTGTGATTGGGTTGATGTTGATCCTTGGGCTTTTGTGCTTGATTGGGCCTCATGTACTTTTCTTGCTGAACCATATTTTGGCCAGTAACAGTTTGTTTTGTGTGTGTGGGGGGGGGGGGGGGGTGGTTGTTAATGATATACTATATTCTCTAAGATGGTGAGAAGACAATAAATTTGTACTGTAGTGGATCTCTTCATCATGGACTTGAGAAGTGACATAGTTTTTTGGTTCATTATTGAGTTTGGTTCAATATACTTTGAACATTTAAGTGCTTTTTAAAAAATTAATCAGATCTAATAAGAAACAATTAGATTATACTCCGTATTAGATTAGATCAAAATTATATATCAAAATAGGTCAGGTTAGATGTTCATACTCTTTATTAGTTGTTTGATTTCACTAAAGAAAACTTATATGGTTATCATACGAAAACAATAATGGTTTTCATTAGATTTAGGAAAGTATCAGTAACAAGATGAGGATTTGTTTCCCTCACAAATTTGTTTTCGTTTATCACAGCCCATAGCAAACAAATAATAATAGTATTATTCTGTGATTACGTTTCATATGTTAATTTTTAGCATACCAAACAACCACTAAAAGAGTATTCGTTTTGGGCCGGAGTGTCCATTCAATGAAATTGGAATCACTTGTAATTAAGGTTTTAAATAGCCAGTTGTTTCAATCAAATCCCTAAAGTTTTTTTTTTAAGGGGTCCTTATCCGGTTTCCGAAATTCATTTTGGATCCGACTAATCCGGATTCGAGCAGCAAATCCCTAAAGTTGATGTCATGGTTTTGACAATGGAATATACAAGTAGTTCTAAACTGAAGCTTCCTATGAGACGACACAATTCTCCCAATTGGTTCCCAATTATTCCCAGCATGAATTTGTTGTTTTCTCTGCTTATTCTATCTACATTCAAGACCCATCTTATTGCATGCAATAAGGCTATATTCTATTTGCACTATATTTATTTATTTTAGATCAGAAAAGTTTGTAAGTTCAAATAAGTCAAAATAAGTTTCAAATAATCTCAATCGATTAAAAAAAAAAAATAGATATAATGCACCTAGATAAGTCCATAAGTTTTAAAACATCGGCTCTTATCTTTACGTGAGCCGTGAGCGAAAATTACCGTGCAACTATTGTGATATTTTGTAAGTACAATCCTTCAACAGCCCTACGGATACAAATATTTCTATTGGTTGTCTCATATGAACGAACACAAATTCGATTTGTTTATTTGTTGGTAATAAATTGTAGTAATATGAATGAATTTTATAATTTAGCAAGGAAATAAATTTTATAATCCACATGGAAATACAGCTTCAATTCATTCCCAAACTTGAATTTTCTTCATACTTTCTATTATCATCCATTACTGTTGAAAAAAGTGGTATAGAATGGGAATGAATATTTGTTAAGAAAAATAGATTAATTAGAGTTAAACAAATGCTGCAATGAAATAAAATGGATACTTAGGGCTTTTTTAGTTCAGATTATATTCAGTTCAGTTCATCTTTATTTAGTTCAATTAATACACTTCTATTCAGTTCAGTTCATCTCTATTCAGCTAATGTAAACGAGCCATTACTTTATTGTAAGAATCAAGTTAAAATGTATCCTTTTTTTTATTTCAATATAGTCTTAAAGGTAGTATATGCCCTTTCAACTTTAAAATGACAAGTTAGAGACGTGCGCTATTCACATTTGCTTTTTTTTTTCTTCTCCTTTTTTCTTCTTTTTTCTTTTTTAGCTTTATTTTATTTTAAATTGCGTTGTCAATTTCTCAAAAAGCTTGAACAGTTGAAGACAGAGTTTCTTAGCTCCATAAATTAGAAGTTATGATCTGCAATTCTGCATTGCATGGGAGGGAATCGAGTTTCAGCTTTAATTTCATAATTGCATTTGCTGAAAAACATAAAGTTATCTTTCCTAGGAATTAGAGATCTCATAAATCACTAAGGATTCTTATTTGATCTGACACGACCTGATCTGACCTGATTAAACCTATTAAAGCTGATTTGATTATAACTTATTCAACCTGATCTGATTAAACCTGATAAGTTTTGAGACCTGATAAAAAAAGTTGAAGAGAACGCACCCTAACAATTAGTAGATCAAAACAGTCCACTAATAAGGGTGTGAAATGGTCATTTTATTATATAAGACAAATCAAAAACAGATATCCCTACCATGAATGACGTGCAGATTTATGCTATTACCAAGCCGTTATTTTTATTTACCAATTCAAGCAATCGCTATAAATTTACCGTGAACTGATTTATGTTTACTACAATGTGTTAGTGAATTACTCAACATTTGATTCATTAGCAACTTGTTAGTGGCTTATCAAAGTAGGAACCTACTTTTATTAAATGAATTTAGTACTCCATTTTGGAACATCCAAATAAGGAAATTGTAGCAAGTAATTTGGAACATCCAAATAAGGAAATTGTAGCAAATAATTTGGGACAAAGGGAGTATAATTTTCTAAATTTATGGAATTATATATTTTTTTAAATGCATTTAGCAATGTTGTTTGCTACTTTTTAATGCAGTCTCTAATTAAGTGTTTTTTTTTTGTTTTAGAAAATTTCTAACTCTATGGAGTACTATTTTAGAAAATGCATTTAGCAATTTTGCTTAATTCTCCTATTATTTTATACAGTCTCTAATTTAAGTATGTTTTAGGATTATATATGCATGTGTTCATAATGAATAAAGGAAAAATTATCATAATAAATCTCCAAATTTATAGCATTAAAAAAATGCATTTAGCAATAATGTTCGTATTTTATGTTGTCTCTAATGTATCTTAGGATTATGCATGTGTTATACATAATTCATAAAGGAAAATGATATACGCTTAATATCGAGATATATACTGTAAGAAGTCAAAAATAGAAATAATAAGTTAAATCAACATTAATTTCACCTGTGCGCTACTTGATTTTTGATATACATTATAAAATACTTTCTTATTCATGATATAAATTAAATGCTCATTTGTAAATTGTAATCCTTCTGCATTATCTCATTAATAATAAACGTTAGAATATATTGGCATTTTTTTTAAAAAAATTACTCCCTCCATTTCACTTTATATATTGGTTACGTATTATGTTTTGGGTGTTTTCTTTTGTGTGTTACATTTGAAAATTTTCTTTTTACATAAATGATTTTTATTGGTCATTGATTGAAAACATTTTTATTATAAAATCACAGGCAATTCAATCTTGAATTGATTGTGATTGACTATAATAAATAAATAAAAAGTATTGAAATAAACTATTTTCAATAAAAAAAATATATATATATATTATTAACCACACTACCTATTTACCTTAATAAAGTGCGTAAGATTTCAAACGTAACTAACAAATTGAAACAGGGGAGTACAAATTTACTGGACTATAATGCATGTACACTTATTTAACACCAAATAATGGAATGCCAAGAAGAAAAGAAATAAAGTTTAAGTAATAATGCAATTGGATTGGTGCACAAACATATATGGTAAAGATGTCACTGACTCACTGCTGGTGAGTCCTCATCTTTTTGTTTTAATAGATAAGAAGATATGAAATGGGTGCACCAAATTTAAAGACTTAAAAAGAGAAATTACCTTTGAGTAGTGTGATATTATGCATCTAGATGTCTGATATAAACATATCCTTTGCTTTTATTTATTTCTTCTTTAATTGATTTGTAATATGAGTTTAAAGTAAAATTGTTGTGTGATCACTTTTATCAGTAGATGAATTGAGTACTGTAACTCTGTAAGCATGTGTTTGCCATTCTTCAAACATGATTTTAATGGTTTAGATGACCTTTCTTTTTCTAACAATAGGAAAGTATATATTAAGGGGAAAAAAGGGTTAAAATGATTAAGGGTTTGTTTGGTAGAAGAGATTTGAAAGAAAGCAGAAGAAAAACTATTGAATTCCAATGTTTGGTTTAATTTTTTTTTTTTTTAAATGACGAGAAAGGAAAAGAAATGATCTGAAAGGACGACACTAAAAGTGAAGGGATTTGAAAAGAAAGACAAATTTTGAACCAAACATGAGAAAATAAGGTTCATTTTCTTTCTTTTCGTTTATTAAAAATGAACCAAACAAACTGTAAAAAAAGAAATCTCATTTTATATAATAACTAATTGTTGTTGTGTTATAGAAACGAAACAAACCATGTTTGTGTGTTATAACAGCATTTGGTCTTGTTTGGTAAAAGTTCATATTGTTAAACAAGTTGTATTTAGAACAAACACAAATCATGTTTGCATGTTATAAGTTTATAACAGCATATGGGCGTGTTTGGTATGAAGGAACTGGATGGGAATCAGGAAAAACATAATTGAAAATTTGTGGTGTTTAACATTGTTTCTCACAACATGTTCATAAAAAAGTTTTCATCCTATTAGCATTTCGCCCGGGGGATGAGGAACCCATTGCTCATGCTCTTAGCACAGATTAAACATTATATGCAAAATTAAACAACGCTATAATGCATTGTTATTTAATCACCTAGATAATAAATACTTGGTACATTGATATTGTAAATGCATTAATGTGGGTAGGAAAAATAAGGTAGCCTTGTTCAATTTAGACAACTTTAAAAGAATTTTTAAATAGTATACAGAGGAGAATTTATGCATGTACAATTGTCCAAATAAAATTGGCATTCTGTCATTGTTTGACTTACATGAAATGAATGCTTGTATTCTGTAACAGTCACTATTTCTTCTGAAGCTTACAGCAATATTTACACAGGCAGAAATTGAATATCCCATGTCACTATTATCAACAATTTCACATCCGATTTAATCATCACATCAAATCACATCGTATCGCGTCCTCGGTCAGTTGCTTATATACTGTGCAGTGTCAGCTGCAACTTGAGAGATCCAGTTAGCTGCAGTTCCACAGAACAGTTCCCAGAACCAAAGATCCAATGCAAGGACAGAGGAAAAGATAAGGAGTGCTAGTGTTTGGTACCGATTCAATGGCCACCCCGAAATCTCAGCAAGGGTCTTAAGAAATGGGAATGAGTCACTTTGTAAATCTCGTTTCTTTATGGTCCAAGCAGTTACCCATTGAACTTGGGTGGGAACTAAGTCAAACTCCTTCCTCATTCGCCTCTTTAAATCTGGCATATGACCACCTCCATATAGTATGGCTATCTTGTTGTGGCCCTGGTCGATAGCCCTTTGAAGTGCATATAATGCTGCCTTATTTCTCTCGCCAATGATAACTGATTTTTCTTCCACATCTGCTGTCACTTGCGAGAACCTTCAGATGGATGAGAATATTAATTAGTTAACCAACAATTAATACTTGGTATAGGAACAATATATACACGTGATAAAACATGATCAAGCTAACTGAACCAACAAACAACAAAGACTTGTATACAAGCTGAGAAAACTCGAATAGAGGATAAAAAGAGTGGTTCAAATTTTGCTTTTATGTAGCAAGGAAAATGAATTATGCCATAGCAGTAAGTAAGCCTATACCATTTTCCCCCCAGATCACAATTTGGTCACAAACAGATAGTGAGTGCTAAAGGAATGACATCAAACTCTGACTAAAAGCTGACTTGAGGGATTCTAATATGTTTGGTTTGGGGTAGTCTTCTTGTTTGCCACACCAAACAATAAAATTGAAATTTTCTTCGGATAATTTAGCATGTCTTTGGAACACATTGTATAGAGCACCTCCCTGTTACATAGAAAACTGCCAATATGAAAACTGGAATAAATGCCACTGTTTCTATTTCTATCCCAGACTAACGTTCCTTTCCAGCGATGCAAAGATCCCTTTAATTTGCAGTCCTGCCTAGAAATGAAGTGGGGACAACCCTCAATTTTGTGTTGTTTATCACAGATTCACACCAAAGGATGGCCTTAATGCCCTTAAGCGATCCAAGTTTAGTTCTTGATAGGCAGAATACAGTAACCCAAAGCTCCACTTCAAGATTATGTGGAAACTACCCTGGCTTACTTTTCTGTTTAGGCCCATGGGCCTACAATGGCTTCTTTCATAATTTATTAGATAGCTTCCCAGTTTCTAGTAACAGTTCCCTCTTGTATGACCCCCCCCCCCCCACAAACCCAAACACCACCCAAAAAAATGATATAAAATTCTAAATTTTGAATGCAGTTAAATGAATGAAGAGGAGACATAGAATAAAGACCAAACATCATATGTACTATAAATGTGTAATTTACAGCTAGAATACAGAACATACTTGTAGATATATACACTATTAACATCTGATCTGTTTGTTTAACATTACGATGATAGCTAGTGTGCTACATTCCTTGTGTATATACACAATTAACCACTGATCTGTTAGTTTAACATTACGATGATAGCTACTGTACTAAATTCCTCATGTATATGCACAGTACAGTGAACTAGTAGGCTAATAGCAGGCATCCAGTAAATGTATTCTCAAGAATACACAAAATCGATAAAGAATTAGTGCCTTAGTGGACTAGATAAAGTTCTGCCCCCAGGCACTTGGTGCCTTTAGATATCCCTTGGTGTGAAAAGGGATTGGTGGTACTGCACAGACCCTAACTAATCAGGTTCATATTCAACAATTGATCATGACCCAAAGCATGAAAAAGGCAGTTAAATCTAAAGAGAGTATCAATTGATACCTCGTGAAAAATTGTAGCATAAATGTTAAAATAATGTCATATACTTACTCAGATGTGAGACGCTTTGCCAAGAAAACCTTCATTGCAGCACCAAAATCAAGCCTAGACAAAGCATTGAGCTCAGGGGATTCTGATGCCTGGCCTCCAACATCAGTACAGATACCACCAATAATTAGAAGCCCCACAAGTGGCATAGGAAATACGCGAGATGCCCATAAAAGCTTGGACTTCCAAGGATCGAGATTTTCAGGAATTTCTGGTTGTATCAAGGCTTTTGTTGATTTGAGGGTCATATCTCTTGCAAATGTAAATATACTTTCACCTTTTTCTATCTGAAAGACAATTAAATCAAATAAATACAAATCAGGTTTGAAGTAAGGTTCAGTACAAATATATTGCAAATCAAACTTGAGTAAAAGATTGCTCAACTACTCCTTAGGATATTGTTCACAAGCATTTTATGCTCCATAATCATCTACTTAGGATATTGTTCACAAGCATTTTATGCTCCATAATCATCTACTCCCTCTGTTACAAAATACTAGCAACATTTTCCAAAAATAGGTGTTACACAATACTAGCAACAATTTATCTATTTCCTTTTTATAGTAAAATTTTTCACATTAAATTACTTATGGTCCCCACCCTTTGTACTTGTTTTTGTTTTTTTCATCTCTTTCCCTTTTATTTCTCCTAATCACATGTTATTTCTCTCTCCTACTTTTACCAAACTACACCTTTATCCATCATTAACAAATTTTGCCTAGGAATTTCCCCTAGTCCATTTGTTGCAAGTAATAGGTAACAGAGGGAGTACTAAGCAACAAGACACAGCATGACATACAATCCAAAAAAAAGGTCATAATAAGATAGCTTTTCAAATTGCCCTGTAATTCAGAGGAAATGTAGAGCACACTTTGTACCTGAAGTGACCTAAAGGTCTCAAAATCCAAGTCCGCATGGTACCAGTTGTCTGCCTGGTAATCAAGACAATCTAACTGGAAATCAAGCATAAGAATCTGGGCCATCTGTCTTTGAATGAATCCAAGAATGTTAAGGCCTCGTGGACGTGAAGATTTAAGCCTTTTTTTAGCCACAGCATTACGGCGATTCTCTAAACTCTCTTTGCTAGTCACCATCTCATAAAGCACACAGTCATAGGGTTCAAGTTCCTTTTGCAAGTTTGTAAAGTATCTGTGCAGGAACAGGCAATAGTTCATTGAATATGAAACAGTAATGGATATGAAATTCAGGCCAGTTGCTAAATAATTAATTGGCAGGTCAACCTCATCAGCAAATCAGTCAAAAAAAAAGGTAACAACCCCCTCGCCACCACCTTACCCACCAAGAAGATGAGAGAACAAAGGAAAACTGTATTGAAAGGGGGTTCGACCCCATAGAAAAATCTCCACTTTGGTAAGTTTGTAAGCTTAACTACAGTTATAATTTTAACTCAACCCCTAAAATTAACCTCTTGTTACTTGATTCCTTAAAAAAACTCTGAAGTAAATGTGGCTGGATGGTCATAAATCATCAGCTTTGCATAATTAAGTATTAGATGTTAGCAGTTGTGTTGTGCAATAGAGAGCGTGTGTGTTTCCCTCTCTCCCGCAAGTGTTCTACAATGTTTGTGCACGAGAAGCATAGAAGAGTTTAAAAATTACCAAAGTATTATGAATTCTAGAGTAAAGAGGGGAAAAAACATAGAACATAACAAACACCGTCAAGGATCACACCAGAAATCTGTAGAACAAGGAACAACTAATAGATATGCATAGACATTTCACCCAAAACATTAATGTTGACAATTAATCTAGTGCCCTAGCCCGGGTAAGGATTCAATGATGACATAAACACACTATAAAATTGGATACTTATGTGTTATTGGACTTGGGGACTGTTTGGTCAAAGGGTTTAAACAAAGAGTAAAGGAATTCTGCCCTCCATTTCCCTTTGTAAGTCTTTATTTTAGACTTTTTAGCAATTCTCTTTCCCCTTTAGCTACCCAACTCCCCTATATTGATTCTTCACAACCCCAAGGGTTTCCAATTCCTCCCAAACACTCTCATCAGTGTGTTGCCGACATGGCTACACACCTACACCACTGCCACCTCCAAGGCTTCAACCATTATCACCACTACTGCCTCATGCTATTTAAATTTAATCTAAAAACATGGTTTACTAGACTAACTCCTAAAATCCATTGGCAATTCTTTATTAGAATTTGTCCCTATCATCCTTTCTGCCCCAAAACTAAGCTCCGTTATTCCTTTAGAATGCCGCAAATAGGTTTGAATGGGCCTTTTGGGAGAAAACGTGAGAAGCCTTTTTTTTATTAAGATCCTAGTATCCTACATCTACATATGAATTTTAAGTTCTAACCAAAACTATTACCAGAAAGAATAAGTTTAGCATCAAAGACAACTAAAACTAGTTGATAACTCGTTGACAACTTCAGCAAATATATGCAGCAAATGCACAAGATTTTCAGGTAGCAAGTAGCAACTATCATGTATTTTTTATGGCAGAAAGTTCCTAATGCTAGCACAATGCATATCCAGATATCCACAATTACAAAAGCTGGTGACTATATGAAGTTTATGAACTGAACTCCATCATATCATAATATTTTGTTGATCATCAATACAACTTAAAACTTGTCTGTAATTAGACCGAAATGATCCTCTAAACAGAATTTCCAGATCCTCCCTATCTCGTGATCAGCTAAGGTCCAAGTGGTCCCACCGGCCACTACCAAAATTTCCCATCTTTTTAGGCAGATTGCTTGGTGAAATTATACCTCAAATTCTTAAACTTATCCCTGGGAACAAGAAACCGGGGGAATGGAAGCGGGGCAAAAGGCTCACATATTTGTTTTGGGAAATGGATGATCTATTGATTAAATTTCCTAGGTCATAAACAGTAACTATGAGGGATTCAAAAGAAACAACCAAACCCACTCTCAAACGAAGTGACTAGTGAGAATTCAAGCTCTAGTAACTGTTTTAAGCAAGTCACAGTTCCCTTACAATTTCACACATAAAACCAACCTAATGCAATACGGAAACTCTAACTATAGGTTGTTCCCCAAAATACTCACTACTATAACATACAAGTATATAACAACCAGCTCCATAGAATTGTCCCATTAGATATTAAATTACATATTAAAATAAGTTCATGATTCCTAATCTTCCATATGTATGTGTTATTACTTATTAGCACCACTACCTATTAATCAGTCCCTAAACTCCAAAGTCAGTGTACTTTACAGTTATCCACATAAACTTACAGATAGTTAATTACTGCATTAGTATTGAAACTAACAAGTAATAGTAGTACATTGCAAATTTAAAATAACAAGTGTAATAAAGCATTGATTTTTTAGTAACTAGCAATATTCCTATAGTCCTATGAACTAAGATAAATTGGTTTATTGAACAAATAATGTAGAAATGAGTGAGCAAACATAAACAAACATCAGTTCAAAAGCTGAAGTTCATTGCAGTGAAATTTAGAACAAAATTACCCTAAAAGCCATTTCAATCCAAACTAAAACTTTATTTCCGAATCCAACATTACACAAAATGTTTCCAATAATTATGAAATTAAAGCGAAGTTTCAAGAGAGGAAGATGACTTACTCTTTATCTGCAATGTGAATAGTGGAAACCAAATCAACCTACAAAAATCAAAATCAACGCCTAAAATTGATAAAATTACTAAATTAAATTAAATGGATAAAGGATGTACAAAATGAAAGTGGAAAAAAAAAAAAAAACACCTTGAGAAAAGGGCGAAAAAGAGACAAAGGAAACTTCTTGCGAAAGCTAACAACAGCAGTCTGCAATTCACCATCAGCGTTATCAGAGCGTTTACGAAATCTCATAAAATCAGCGATTGAATTGTTCTGAAGAAATTGTTCTGGAGAATTAGTTGAGTCATTTTCAGAAGAAATTGAAGGCGATTTGGAGAAGGAAAAGGCTCGAGGAGGAGAGAGAAAGAGGGATGAAGATTTAGGGTTTCGGCGAGAAAGAGAGAAAAGGGGGAAATCGGAAGTAGTAGTGGTGGTAGTAAGAGATGATGTTGAAGGGATAGTAGATAGAGAGTAAGCAACTACCATTGTTGATACTTGAGCTTGCTAGTTGCTACTCTACCACAACATTGGAAGAGGAGTGCCAGAAAAGGGGTTTTGTTTTTGTTTTTTTTTGTTTTTTTTTTAAAGGAGAAAAGGGGTTTTGTTTCGTTACCCGTTTTTCAGTTTTTTTCAATTCAAATAATAATAATAGGGTTTTGCTATTCATTGTCCTGAGAGCAATGCATAAGAATTAACAAATGTATTAAAAGTTGAAATTTACATTTAATATGTGTAAAAAATTCATTGAAAAGTGAAATAAATATATTTTATTTATTTATTATATGAAAATATTACATAGAAAATTGAAATATGTATTTAATATATGAAAATAATTTCACATTTCAATGGAAAATTTTCATATAATCATTATGTAAAACAAGTTTCAATATGTTTTTAAATTAATTAATGCATTTGTTAATTCTTATGTATTGCCCTTAGGACAATGAATAGCAAAACCCATAATAATAATAATATCTTATTTTATTGAACTGTGTCCGAATGGATTCAGAAAAAAAATTCCACAGCCCAAAAACGTGGATGCATTCATTACTGTGTGTCTGTGTAGGGAATAGGGATGTCAAATTGCCAATGAGGACATGAGGTGTTAGTTTAGATCCGGTTCACAAATTGTAAAACGTTTTTAGATGAAAATGGTTTTCGATGGAAAAAGGTTTTACATTAGAAAATTCATTTACACAAACGTTTTCTGTTGTTTGGTTGAATGTAAAATGTTTTTTCGTTTTAAGTATTTTTTGTTGTTTGGTTAAAAAACTGAAAATAAATTGTTTCAATTGTGATGGAAAATGTTTTTCTTCCAATTGTGATGTAAAATGCCTTGAGGGAGAAATATTTTCAATAAAATAGAACATGGCTTTTCCCCCCAAGTTGTACTCCCTCTATCCCTTAAAGATTGTCACTTTTGTTATTGTTCATTTGGTAACTTTGACACTCTATAATTTTATACATGTAAGAAAAAATATTGTCAAATGGAATCTCGTTTGATTCAGCTCAATGTGTACTTTTTTAATATGTAATGTAATGCTTATAATTTTTTATTATACGTATGTTAAGATATTTTTATTTAAAGATGTGTCTCGGAAGATGAGAAAAAGTAAATGGGACAATCTTTTAGGGACGGAGGGAGTACATCTTAATATTTTATTTCAAACCAAATAAAGTAAAATGCGAAAACATTTTACAGGAAAACATTTCACATCACCAAACGGACCCTTAATGTAAGTCTTGTGAATATCAAGCCTAATGTCACGGGTTCGAACACATTTTACCAAGATTCTTCATCTTCCCTTTATGGATGCATGTCAGCCAAATTGGGCCGAATTACTTGTTGGGGCTTGAAGGGCCCGATTCACGGCCACATTAAACAAGAGCAAAGAGTCACTTATTACATCTAAATCTAAGAACAAATTAGCCATGTTAAACCTGATTAATACTTAGAACAACCTACACAAGAACACAACATATGGCCAAGTAACATGTGTTGATTCCCCTTTGCTACTCTAATAATTTTTGGGTTAACTAATGCACATGCTCCAAATGAGATTCAATCATATTGTTGAATATGGATTTATACATCAAGAATAACAATACCCTGAAGATCTTATTTTATTTTTTTTATTCTTTCTATCCTTTAATTCTGCAGGTTTCATCATATGGCCACATAAAAGGGATGAAATGGAAGAGAAATATATTGCTGGATTGCTAGTATCAAACATATTGGGAAAAAATTCTAACATAACACCAGATTAATTAGTTGCTACTGAAACAATTGCTTTCCTTCTTAGTTCTTTCACAAATTATTAACAGAATACAGATCGGATCAAATCGTATGGCCGAGTCTATGATATTTACGGACAATACTTTCTCAGGCATTGCACTCGGCATGATCGATGCCAAAATGTAGTAAAGAAACAATATTTTCCTTTCTTTATAAAAATGCTTGATTTATTACAAAATATATCCATACAATATATGAATCTTACAATCGATTTTCGAATGAATTGGCTATAGATAATAAATAAATACCTTTCCAGCATCACCATATATAGAGGAGAATTGAACAACTCTAATTAGTACAAAAGAATTGAGAATAAATGAACATCAAGAAGAAAGAGCTTGATCTTCATGCCCAAAATATTGGTAACTAACTAGACCTTTTAGCTATGGATGGCAAATGCCTAATCCTGCATTGTGCCAGATGAAAAATCTTTGCACAATGGCATTTTAATAAATAAAAGCAAAATCCCAAAATACATGGCAATATGGCACACGCTTCATTCATGATTTTGGCATGTAAAAGGACTAAAATATCGTGCATGTTGTTTATTTCATCTTGCACAGTGCAGGATTAGGCAGTGCTACTGCTCGCTATAGATCATCCCCTTTTCTTTAGTCAGATCTAACTGACCTCTCATTGTGACAACGACCGAAGGCCTGCCTCCAAATCCTCTAAAGTAAGTGTCAACAATTCATCGGAGTCCATACAATCGAAGCTAAGCCTAAGATCCAAATTCTCTCGAGCATTAACCAACATTGGATCAATCAAACCTCCGTTCATCTCCTGTCGTTGCTTTACGGATGTTTCTTTCTCAATCAATTCTGCAATAGCATCCAAAGTGCAAGAAGAATGTAACCTAAACCCAAATAATAAGCTACTTTCTGTTTGGTGGATCATCTTTATATGGGTAATATTGGCCAAGTCCTTTGTATTAAAATCATCGAATTGGAAAAACTTTGTCACCCGTCTGCAAAATCCTTCGTTGGAACTTATTACCCGTTTCATGGGCTCGCTGTACCCAGCGAATATGACGACTATCTTCCCGTTGTCCATTACTGACATAATCTCCTCCAAAGCCTCTAACCCATAATCCTTGTCATCTGATTTCTGCATCGGTATAAGACGATAAGCTTCATCAACAAAAAGAATCCCTCCTTCGGCTTCTTTGATCTGCAAAGATAATTAGTTTACAGTCAATCAATAGCCATATGATTGGTTTATTACCGTCTCAAACGATTTGATTAGTTGGGTTCGGGAAGAAGGGAGATAAATGAATCAGGACAGTACCAGTCTCCTAGTCTTCGGCCCTGTGTGACCAACAAATTCACCCACCAAATCTGTTCTTTGCACCTCCGTCACTTTATCGGTTGGCAAAATTCCCACCATATAGAGTAATTTTCCAAGAATTCTAGCCACCATAGTTTTGCCTGTTAAGCAAAAATGATAATCAATCATTCTAGTATTCTACTGCATATTACAAATGATCAATTCATGTGCTCTCTAATAGTCAAGATACTCATGGTGACAACAAAGGCCACTTCAAAAGTATGACCAATTAAGGACCATGTGCAAGTATAATTATGCATACTTCTTTACAGAAAATTTATAATATTAAAAATGGGGGCGACGGTAAATAAAATATGGGCAATGTTTAACAGTTCCCTTCTCTTAATTAGGCTCCGTTTACTAGAGCGGAAAATGTTTTCCTTGAAAACAGTTTTCCCATTTTACATCGTTTACTTTGGGTGAAAAAATAAAATGTAAAATTTGGAGTGAAAACTCATTTTACACCATAGTTGAAACATTTCCCCCCCAAATTTAGGAGTAAAATGCATTTTCCATGCAAGTAAACATTGAAAATTTTCTATGAAAATGAGTTTTCCAAGGTAAAATGATTATCATTTTACGTAGAAAACGTTTTACACCCAAGTAAACGGACCCTTAATCAGTTAATCATAATCTGTTGAATCCCGGAAAACATATAATACAGAAATAAGCTAATCATTAATCAGAAATTTGCCTCAGATTTTGAGCTTTTGACTGGCTACATTTCAATAGTTAATGAACCTACCTGTTCCCGGATTGCCAAGGAATGCCATGTGTGGTGGTCTTCGAGTACCCACTTTTAATCCAAGAGCCCTACGCCTTTCATCAAGAAGCATTCCCCTGGCCCATTTCCTCAACTGCATTTTCAGGTCATGTAAACCCACAATGTCCGACAATTCGTTCTCAAGTTCATCCATCTTCGCTTTTGTCTGACTACAAGCTTCAAGGGCTTGGCGTTTTCTCTGCTCCTCAAGATACTGATTTAGTATCTGCCTCAACTTCTCACTTCCAGGACCTGGTGATAGATGGTTCATAGGGGTCATGCCATCCTACAAGTCAGAAATTTAGCATAATTGTAAAAAAAAAAAATATTAGCCAAGTAAAATGTAGACAACACGTGAATTTCATAGCAGTGTTAATTAACTTACATCGTCCTTAGCAGTGCAATCAGCATGATGCTCAAGCAAGGTTTTCACTGTTGAGCAGTCCGATGATCGAAGTGAATGCCAAACAGCGAGATGTAAAGGTGTCATTCCATTCTGCAAAGAAACAAGAAAGAACACATTTAGGCAAAGATTCAGATAGGTTTACTTACAACAATAGCTACTCTGTATTTCATAATAACACAAAAGAAAGGAAATTACATTGGCTTTGGCCTCTATAAAAGCACCATGAGAAAGAAGCAGCTTAGCAGCTTCATTGCAGCCATTTTTTGCTGCCATGTGTAGCGGAGTTTCCCCATACTGCAAAATTCAAGTTTAATTTTAGAGATAAATAATATTAAAAAAAAAAAAACTGTCACTAATGCTGCAATCATAGAAAACTCTCTTCGTACCATATTTTTGGCTTCCAACTCAACATCCTCTACACCCTTTGAATCTAACACAACTTTAGCAATCTCAACATTGTTGTAGCCAGCAGCAACATGAAGAGGAGTCTGTGCCATCTGTAATGGTAATACAAGCACGTAAGTAATAGCTAAAAGCATAAACTTACTTGATTATTTCAAATCTGTCGTTTTACAGAAATTCACGCCTATAACCCGTGATATGGTTCCTTTCATAAATTTTCCTCCCTTCGTTCCTTTTTGTTAGTTACGTTTGAAATCTTTATGTGAGAAAAAAAAAGTAGCGGCGTAAATAACACAACAGGGACAGAGGAAGAATGATATTAGTTGCCTGAAGCATTGTAAACAAGTACAACTCCCTAATCTAATCTTCTAAATGAAGCTCATTGTAAGAAATGACAAGTACTATTACATTAGCTTTCTATAGAAGTGAACCTGAAACTGACAGCACAAAAGCATACAGTTTTGCCCTTGTATAATTGCATTTGCTTTAGCTTAATTAACTTCACACATGTGTGTGTAAAAGTGTCAGATTCGACTATTTTGTGTAAAAAAAATCAATATTTTGACCCACAATGAAGTGTGAGTGTCAAGGATCCGACGCAAATACTTGAGTTGAAATGAAGAGTCCGAGTAACACTTCACAAACATCAGAAAATTGCACCTTATAATTTTCCATAGAAAGCCATGATTCCAAGAAGAACATTATATATATGCATATGCACTACATTATCAATCTTGAACAGGACACATCAAATTAAGTTTTGCCAATTTGAGAATGGCAGCACATCATATGATCTAATTCCTCCTCAGATCCAAAACTCAATACACATGAAGAACAATGCAAATGAATCAATGCATGATACAGAATTCAATATGCATGAATAATAAGTACTGAAAAGTATACAGATCCAAACCTTTTCACATGCTCTAAAACCCCATCTCATAAATCACATCAAGAACACAACTTTAGCACCGACAAAACCTCATACTATGAATACTACTAAAGAAAATAACAAAAATCAATACCCAGAAAACTCTATTTCCTGATTTCATCAAAAATCAAAACCCATTTCCCATTTACAACAAAAATCAAAAGAAAACAGCAAAAATCGACAACCCCCAAAAAAAACGTTTCGGATTGATTTTACGCTTCGAATTTCGCACCAAAATCAAAACCCATTTCTCAATTCCAAACAAAACGAAACACCAAAACATAAACACAAGAATCCATAGAAAAGATAAGAGACATACAACAGGGTTTCGTTCATTGAGAAGCGAAGGGTTTTCTTTGAGCAATCGCTGAAAGCCAGAAAGATCACCAGACTGAGCATAACCATGGATGGTAGTAGGCTTAGGCTTTGAGGATCTTGAGCGTTGATCCATCGCAGGTGCCATTTTTCTTTTCCTATTACAATTATTACTACTAATGTAATCTATTTTGGTAATTTATTTATCAAATCAAATAATGTTCCTAAATGAAGAATGAATCTCTCTCTCTCTCTCTCTCTTTTCTTTCTCAATTCTCCTCTCTGTATATCAGAGAGATGAGAGAGAAAGAGGAGTAGAAGAAGAAGAAGAAGAGGAGGAGGGGGAAGAAGACGATATCTGAGTTTCTATGATTTTTCGTGTCGAAGTCATTCGTGGTCACTGTCAAAGATGACTCCTTTTATTAAAAAAGTCCAAACGCGGTAACATACACTATTTACAGATACTCTACTGCTGTACATACTACATACGGCTGCAAAACATTGAAGATTTGAAGTAAGCATTTGCTTGTTGGATAGGTGTCAGTTTGAGCTGGTCTCGGTGTAGTGGTTAAAGTCTTGCGGACGTTGAATCTGAGATATTAAATTTAATTTTGACTAGTATTTGCGGGAATTCTTTATTTTTGTCTTGTGGATGTGTGTGTTAGCTAAATTGGGTCGGGTCTGCAATAGAGCCGGTTCAAAACCTACTGCCCCACGCACTATCAAACTAAAAACAAAAAAAAAAAAAAAATTGCTTGTTGGAGCAAAACTCGGAAGTGTTAATATGTGTTAATAGCCTAGTTCAAGAGCTTTGCTCGAGCCTGCTCATTTGGGTGTCTAATATAAGTTCAAGCTTGAACGATTGAGCTATAAATAAACGAGTAACTAAGAAAAGGGGAAAATGAACCCAGGCCCGTCCCTGGGGCAGGGCAACTAGGGCAACCGCCCTAGGCCCACGCTGGAAAGTCCAAAGTAATATTATTAATCAGTTATAAATAAAACCAGTTGTATAATTGAACAAAAGATGTAGTATAGCTCACTCGTATTTGTCCGCATTGCTAGCAATAGTTGTGTGTTCGGTATTGGGATCAAATCCCAGTGCTATCACTTTACTTTTTTTTTGGGTTTTTTGTTTTTGGTGTGTTATGTGTGTGGGCCATTTTTATCTAATTTACCATTAATATATGACTTTGAAGCTTTATTATTATTATTCACAATTTCCTTCTTATCAATTAGATCAACCTATTTGTTAATAGTCTTTCTTCTTAATTTTTTTTTTTGTAATATTAAGTCCTATTCTTTTCTAATTCGTAATTGATCGATTTACTAATTTTTATTCTTTTTGCATAACCTAACTTTATTTCTAATTAATTATAACCTTCAATTATTGTTATTTAACACCCTCATCCCCCCCCTCAAGCCCTCCCCATAAAAAAATTCAAAAGTGGGCCCGTTGGACAAATATAATATACTCCCTCCTTTCCCAATTGTTTGTCTTGTTTGGAATCTTACACTATTCATAAAATGAGAGAATCTTCTAAATTACTCTTAACATATAAAACATAATACAGTCATGTATGGTCTTGTTTGATTCGTCTCAATGAGTACGTCATTAATATCAAATTATTATAATTTTTACACATATACAATAAAAGATATTTATGGTCAAACAAGTGCATTGACATATGTGCAAAGTCAAATAGGACAAACAAATGGGAACGGAGGGAGTAGGACATAGGAAGTATGATATATATATATATATATATATATATATATATATATAATTGACAGGAAGTATGATTTATATTTATATATATATATATGATCTAATTTATCATTTTATTGTAAAACTTTTTTAAAAAAAAAATCTTTGTAGCCCTCTAGGCTCTATTTTTTTTGCTTTTATTGTATTTCTTTTCTAAACAATAATAACAACACAATTGATAAAACACTTATAGTTATATCAACTTTTGTTTCTTATTACACTTTTTAATAAGTGAATCATTAATGATTTACAATTACTATTACTATTATTATTATCATTATTACAATATTGTCGACTATATTATCTATTTATATGTGAAATTACATTTTTAATTTTTTAAATCATAAACTGAGTTTTTTTTTTTTAAAAAAAATTCAATATTTCAAAACGAATTTATGGGGCCTATAATTGTTATTTCATCCCGGGCCCTCAAATTGTTAGGAATGGCCCTGAACGAACAACCAATCATATCATGTACAGCATAAAAATTACAAATCTCTATATTACCTTTTATTTTCCTTTTGTATTTTAATTTTCCTTTTTCACAAAAATCTACATCCATAGGTATGTTCTCTTTAACTTATTTGTTTGGTTAATTGTTACGTATCTAAACTTATAATTACTGAAAATAAATTTAAAAAAAGGGGCTTATATTGTTTTAAAACTGTTCGATGTTGATTTATGTTTATCCTATAATCCTATGTTATTAATAGTTTTTTTTTTTAAAATAAAGGAACAAGCTTATAAATGAGTTTTTCACAAACTCAAACTAGTCCAATGTAATAGTGTTCAAACTTGTTCATTTACTTTTTGAATGACCTTTTAGTGAGATTGCTTGCAAATTATTCACGAAGACACCAGCACATTTGCAACCGTAATACAAAAGGAAAAGACGAAGTTTAATTTTAAGTTAGTAAGAAAAAATTTAAGTGCTTGTTTTCTTAACCAAAAAAACATAGAAACCACAATCTCCTAGGATATGGAAGAATGTGTTTTGTTTGGTTGGTAAAGATTGTGGGAATTTGCACCTTCTATAAAGTTCTATTTCCTACAAAGTGTAGAAAGTTACTTACCTAGACCCCTCTAGGTAAATGAGAATTGAAAATTTTAATTTTTCATGTTTTTTGTGCATTATTTGTTGTTCCTGAACTGATAAATAATTATTAGTTGTGCTTTTATATATATTAGACATGATATTTAAGTTCAATAGCTGTGATTATGAAGTATATAGACTAACAACTTTTAACATGGTATCAAAGCCAACGTGACACAGAGATCATGGGTTCGAATCTCGATCTCCTCCCTCTCCCTTTTAAATGGAATGAATTTACGTTGGGTATGAAGGGCATATATTGCGTCCACATTTCAAGTTCAAATGGGCTAAAATGACCTTTGATGTGAGAAGGAGTGATAGTATATAACGAACATAATTCTGAATCTCAACTATCCATGCATGCATGTTAATAGACCATCTCAATCAAAATTTAAGTTAATAGTTAAGGCTCATGAATATGTTGTATACTCTATCAGAAAATTTATGTTGAGTGGAAGCAAAGGTTTGGAGTTGATGGTGAGAGAGGCAAGATTCCCTTGCATTATCTACCTTATGCAATGTGTCAAGCTCCACAACTTAGAAATGAGAAATTATAAATCTCTCACAATGAGAGATTGAGGAATATCTCACACCCATTAAACGACAAAATTTAATTTTTTTCTTTTTTGTAAAAAAAAATCACCCTAAACTCAAAATTCTTGTTTCTCACTCGCAATCTAAGATATGATAAAATTTAGTAAGGATATGATAATACTTTGCTAAGATATGATAACCCGAACATGCGTAATTACTTGAAAATGTGAGTGAAAAAAAGAGGTAGGGTTGCATACAATATTTTTTTTATCATATCTCAACAAAGTGTTATCATATCCTCGCAAAATTTTATCATATCCTATATTGCGCAACCATCTCACACCACTAAACGACAAATTTGTTTCCACAAATTTGTCGCTTAGTTGTGTGAGATGGCAGCGTAATATAGGATATGATAAAATTTTGTGAGGATATGATAAAACTTTGCTGAGATATGATAAACAAATGTTGTATAAGCCCTACCTCTTTCTTTCACCCTCACTTTCAAGTGATTACGCATATTCAGATTATCATATCTTAGCAAAGTGTAAGTTATCATATCCTTACTAAATTATATTATATCCTAGATTGCGAGTGAGAAGTTAGAGTTTAGGATTTAGGGTGAACTTTTTTACAAAAAAAATTAAATAAATAAAAAATAAATTTTGTCTTTTAGTGGTGTGAGATGGCGGCGCAATAAAATTTTGTCTTTTACCAAATTTAAGTGGGAATTGAGTATTGAGGGAGTTGTTTGGTTGACAATAAAATATAAAAATATAGGAAATGTAAATTCATGGGAATTTCCCACAAACCATGGGAATTTAATTACCAAATCCCCCTTGGTAACTCCAAATTCCCAGGATTTTTAAATGTCTTCATAACAACCAAACAAGTTTGTTTAATTCATAGAAAATTCAATGGGGGATTTAACTTCCAATGAATTGTAAATTCCTATAGGAATTTGGTTCCTACATCAACCAAACAATCCTATAGTATGTATCTCATTAGTTGTGTTTTAGTTTTCTTCATTCATTAGTTATGATTTTTTGTGCATTATTTACTGTTCCAGAAAGTTATAGAGTACTTTTAGTTTTCTTCATTAGCTATGTTTTTTTGTGCATTAGTCATCGTTTCAGAACAGTTTTAGGCATTGTTTGGTTGCAATGGGAATTAAATTCCTATGATATTTTGGATTTCATGGGAATTCACTCCCCTATCTAACTTCTAGAAATTTTCAAATTGTGTTTGGTTAAGATTTGGTAAATTAAATTTTCTTGGTTATTTTGTTTGTAATTATTTTATTTCTGTGCATGGTCTAAATTTATTTGAACTATTTTTATTGCTTGAATGTGACTATTTTATTTTATGACTAATTGATTTATTATTTCTTCTATTTTAATTTAATTAATTAGAATTTTAATTTTAATTTTCTAATTAATTAATTTAGTTTTGGGGCCAAGTGCGAATTTAGTCATGAATTAGTGCAAATGGCCCAAGTGATCATTTTGGCCCATTTCCTTAGCCCATGGCCGGCCCCCTTGTGATTATATGGCTTGTTTTGCCACTTGCTTCATGTTCACACCTTAACTAACTTCTACAAATAGAAGTGTTAGTAAGGCTTAAACATTCATTTGTCCATTTAATCATCATTTGCCACAATCAAAACCAAAGCACTCTCCCTCCATTTGCTTTCCATTTCCACGCCTATTTTGCCTTATGAACACCCATCATTTGTTCATCGTTATTTCAAAACCCAAACTTAAAGATCCAAACTCCATTGATCTCTAAGTGACTAAAAACCCATTAGCCTTCATTGTTTTTATTCAAGACTTCTAGTTCGGGTTGGGTTTTTGGGTTTCACTCGTTTGGTTCGTGTGGTTCGTGGCTGGCCATGTTGAAGGCCGTGTTCAAGAGGGTGTTCGTGTTAAAGGCCATGCGTGGTGGTCCGTGCTCGTGGGGTGGTGTTGTGGCCGTGTTCTGCGGGATTGTTGGGGCCGTGTGGTATGCATGGTTCCGGGCAGCGAGTTTTTGATATTTTTTGTGTTTAATCTTCAATAAGGTAACATACTTTTCTACCTTAATTTGTATACTATGATTATAGGGTAGATTAGATGATCATGATAGGATGAATTGTTGATGATTGTTGGCCATTTCATGCGTGAATATGGGCAAGTTTGGGATGATGTTTTTGTGACGATTTTGCCTTGATTCTATGTATTTTATGATCGATTATGATAAATTTCATGTTTGATTATGTTCATGTTCGATTTTATGAAGTTTTGATGTATGGCATTGATAAAATGATGATGAATGGTGCTTATGGCATGCGTGATTTTGATAGTGTCCTTGAGGATGAGTTCTTTATGAATCTTGATGAGTTCTTTATGAATCTTGATGAGTTCTTTATGGATCTTGATGAGTTCTTTATGAATCTTGATGAGTTCTTTATGGATCTTGATGAGTTCTTTATGATTCATGATGAGTTCTTTATGATTCTTGATGTGTTCTTTTGTTTCTTGAATTCTTGAAGTGTCTTGATTATGTTATGATGAGTCTTGGATTCTTTGTCATGATTATGTAGTCTTAAGCGTGGATTACATAGTCTTCATTAAGGAAAGTCAAGTTAAGTTTTAAGAAAGGTTAATTGAGGTTCAAAGAAAGTAAAATAAATGTTTAAAGAATTATTAAAGATTGATTATGAAGTAGGCTTGATTATGGTTAGACTCAAGAAAAGGCGAAAGAAGCGGTCTTGAGAATAACTTCGATGGTTTACATGTTAGTCTTAAGTAAAGGCATAAGATGCAACTTAAAATTAACTAAGAATGTAAATAACGTAAGATTAGCTTGAATTTGCTATTAGACGCCTAACCTTAGAGAGTAAGATTCTAAGGCTTGGGTTAAGACGTTGCTCCTATCCTGACTGCGGTATTGGGATAGTGTATACTTACTATGTTGTCTTTGATATGGATTTCCCGTAAGATGGGTTTCATGGGGTTGGGAGTAAGATTCTCAATCCTGACATAGTAGGAAAGTTCGTTCGCATAAGAGGCGTTCGTACGAGCGTAGTCCGGTCTAATATGTAAATGATAGCGCCAAAGATTAAGTAAAGATAAGTCTAAAGTTGAGTGTTGGGAGTTAGTCGAGTTTTGGATATTATTGTTGGTTGTTGTTATTATTAACGTGATTATTATGGTTATTGTTGGTATGATATGTCGTTTTGCATGATCGTATGTTGGATGCCTGATTTGGTGATTTGATGTATTCTATGGTCATGTGTATCCACGTTAGGGTGGGACAACTATGTCACTCGCCACTGACAGTGGATTGTTGTTATTTTTCAGGTAATTCTGATGATGATTGTGCTGCTTAGCTATTGGTTGGGCGAGTGCCATTCTAGCGTTTTGTTTTTAGACTACGTTATGTTATTAGTTTGGACTTATAGATTTATCTGTAGCGTATTTTGACTCTGACAGTGTTTGGAGTTATTTTCTAGTATTGGTACATTTGGATTTAGTATTGTACAACCTGTGGGTATTTTACGTTTTTGGGTTATAGTAATAATATTTCGAGGTTTCGTTTTAATTTTTAGTAAGTTTGTTTGTTAGATCAACAATTCGACTCGTCGGTTTCTTCCGCGCCGGTTTAAGCGAGTCGGTCGTCCCATGTAGCCACGATTTTTGAAAAATTTCAATTATACCCATGACATTTTTAAAAATTCTTAACGGTAGTCAAACAACATAATAATAGCTAACATGGTTAAGTCGTTAGCAACAAACTAACATTAATTTTCACCACCACAAGTCCACAACTACCAAATCAACTTAACAAAAGTCTACCACACCCCCACTTTTCTTTGCAAAGTAAACGGTGCTAACGTTTGTGACTTATAATTATGTTTTTTGGCTACAATTAAAACTTTTTACAAACCTCATAGGTATAATAAAGAATTTTCAAAATTCGTGCTAACGTTTGTGACTTATAATTATGTTTATGTTATACTTACATAATGTAGTGCCAAGACCAGTTCTCATACTTAAAGGGTTTGTTCTCTTCCCTTTACAAGTTTTAGGTTTAATAAGTTAAGTTCAGGTGTAATAAGTTCAATCAGGTTTAATAAGCTCAGATAAGTTCACATCTAATAAGTTGAAGAGAACACACCGAAAGTGTGTGTGTATATATATATATATATCCGCAGTTGGCAGTAGTAGGGATGCTTATGATGTGAGTGAAGTTCGCGTTTATGGTTGCTCGACTCAACTCGTTAAAATCGCAAGTCGAGCACGGGTTCATTCAACTTCAATCAAGTCGATTGTTGACCGAGCTTTGGTCGAATCGATATATTGTTGACTAAGCTTTTAGTCGAGCTTTGATTGAGTTTTGATAATTCAAGCTTTGACCGAGTATTTATCGAGTAATTTTGAAATATTATGGTCTTTTCATATTTTTAAAATTTAGTTTCAAGTTATTCAAGTTAAAAAAAATACTCGAGTTATAATATATTTGACTAAAATGTTTGATAAATTTAAAAACAATTTAATAAAATCCATATTTCAATGTTACATTTCAAAAAATATACATATTGAGCTTTTCGAGTCAAGTATTGAGTTGTTCGACTCGACTCATTAGTGTCTCGAGTTGAGCATGATTTCGAGTCTAGCTTACTCGAGCCAAGCTTTGGTCGAGTATTGACTGAGTCGATCTCGAGTAGTTTGTGAGTTGTATTATCTCATA
This sequence comes from Salicornia ramosissima, assembly GCA_951394345.1. Classification (NCBI taxonomy): domain Eukaryota; kingdom Viridiplantae; phylum Streptophyta; class Magnoliopsida; order Caryophyllales; family Amaranthaceae; genus Salicornia; species Salicornia ramosissima. The sequence goes on from OX596233.1 coordinate 4,955,917, forward strand.
AGCTCAGGTACATCAATTGAGCAAAATATAAACTTGAATATATACACTCGGGTATCAAATATAAATTTAAAATTTTTTGTGGTTATCCGACCTCTATGTGCACAAAAAAGTTTCTAACTGAGGATGTGTATATAGATTTAGACAAGGTTTGTTCAGGCTTGGAAGTTTGTAGTATTTAGGGGTGTAAATATGGGTCAGAAATCTGTTTGACCGACCGTTACCGATCGATACCGAACCCGTTTTTGACCGAATTTTTAGTGACCGAATACCGACCGCTATCGAACCCGAATTATACCGAAACCGTTTTCCGACCGCTTTTATGCATACCGAAACTGACCGGTACCGACCCCATTCAAAACCGAACCCGTTTCTGACCTGTTTTTATTATACCGAGACCGACCGTTACCGAATCTGTTTTCAAACCGAACCTGTTTTCAACTTGCCAAAAACCGATTATTGACCGACTGATTTTGACCGAAACCGTACTGTACTAAACCTGTTTTGGATGGGCCTTATCACCGAAGTCGTTTTCCTGTTTACAACCGAACCCATTTTTTACCGAACTTATCTACATAATTTCTCTAAGTTAGACAAAAATTGATGAAATTTTTCTAAATTCATTTAATTAAAACTTAATATAAATAAATTAAACTTAATATAATTTCATAAAAATTAAATAAAATTAATGTCGTTGTTATTCTCATATATTTTGTTACAATGTTGCTATAAACTAGGGGTGAAAGTTTGGATTATTAGCAAAATCAAATCCGAACCATAATAATTCGGTTTTGTAATTTTCGATCCGAATCCAAACCAAAAAAAATTCAATCCAATCCAATTTTAGTATTTGTAATCCAATCCAATCCATACTTTTGAGGCTATTTTTAAAAAAAAATGCATCTTAATAACACATAAATAAAATAATATGTTTTAGCAAATAGCAAGATATTCAACTAATTAATAAGTTTATAGTGCCTTCTCAAACGCTTTAGGAAATTAAAAGGTCTACATATAAATATTTTATGAGCACTTAATCAATTCAAAGCTTAATTTTTTTATGAGCACTCACTACTTATCCTAGACATAACAAACTGAATTTAACTTAACACTAGCAACTTAAATTCGGTTTGTAATCCGGTTTTCGGTTTTTAAAAGGCCAAAACCGAATCCAATCTGAAATCCAAATTTCTTAAACTTTTCAATCCAAACCGATCCAAAATAAAATAAAATCCAATCCAAAATTATAATTCGGTGCGGTTTGGTTTGGTTTTCAATTTTTATCCGGATTACTTTCACCCTTACTATAAACTCAAATAGAACATAACCCGATCTTAATTGGCCTGAATAGACTAGCGTAAATAACCGATTATGACCCGCATACCGATTTTGACCGACCGATTTTCACATGTATGCCGATTTTGACTGACCGTTTATGACCCGTATACCGATTATGACCTGCAAAAGACCGTTTTTGACCGACTAAATGTGACATGTTACCGACAAACGACCGAGCCGATAAGTACCGGACCAAAACCGACCGACACTTGTTTTAGAAAATACCGAATTCATCCGAATACCGAATAAGACCGACCGCTACCGAAAGGGGTCATATGACCTGTTTTTTACCGACCGTTTTTGACCAAACCCGTTTTTGACCGATCTGTTTCCGACCGTTTAACCTGTTTTTACACCCCTAGTATTGGATCTTTGTTGGGCATCAAAATTGCCGACGATCACGGAACTTGGTGTTGAGAAGGACACCAAAGGTTGTAAGAGTAACCCACCCTCAAAACCAAAAAATTACATGAACTTGGAATTTTTTGACTCGAATGTGACTCGATTTAAAACCGAACTAAATTATTCGACATTTAATTTGGGCAATATTGATTATTATGCATTGTTAATCTATCCGACAAAAAATTCTAATTTTTGTAAGACCTCCAGAATATAACTTGGCATGAACCAGCCCAACGCCTACCCAACCCGAACGACCAATTGCCACATCTCAGGATAGCCCATATAGAATGATGCAATTAACAAGTACATAAGAGCGATATAGCAAGCATTGAGATAATCAAGTTCCAATGCAGTGACGTCGGGATTATCCTTGTATTATCGAGGTGTGAGACTTGGTTTTCACCACCAACAAGTGAGTACTCTCCCGTAATATTCAGACAATACTAGTGTGGTAATTTTTGATTTGAGCTACGAAATGAAGCTTAATCTATCTTACCATGTAAAAAAAAAAAATGCAAGGATGAATTCATAAATATCACCAACTTTTATAAATGTAAATTAATCACAATTTCGAGAAACGCTTAGAGTGTTGGATTATTTGACAAATTGGGTTCAACATCAACCAAATCGTCATAGATCTTTTGTTTCTCATTTGATGTGCTCCTCATCAATCATCGTTTTGAATAAATGGCGCATTTTTTCAACTTATTAAATTTGAATTTATTTTAAATATATCTAAACTTATTAAATCTGATTGAAATTTATTAAACCTAATTAGCCCTGATTAAAAATAACAATTGGACCTTATCAGACTTGTTTCAACCTAATTAAACCTTATTACATCTAATTAACCCTTATATGAACTTATGTGACTTAATTTTTTTTCTTATAAATAAGTGTTTGTTTGGTTAACAATAATTTTCATGGGAATTGTAAATTACTAGGAATAAGAATATGGAAACTTGTTTGGTTAGCAAAAATGTAGGAAATAAAACTTCCTATGAAGTGTAATTTCCTACAAAATGGAGGAAGTAACTCATCTAGGCCCCCCTAGGTAAGTTGAACTTCCCGGGAAATTTTATTTCCCATGCTCATCCAAACAACATAATAAATTTCTTAGAATATAGAAAATCATGAAAAAATAAATTGTCTCGGAAATTCTATTACCCATTTGCAACCAAACAAGAGAATACTCTGTTTCTAGTTAACCTAAAAAATAAAAATATTTTTTTTTAAAAAAACATATTGGATATTCATTGAAAAAAGTGTACGTGGAGGTTTATGATTAGAGGTTGAGAATGATGAAGCTTTGCTTTAACGTGTGGTCATCACACACTCTCCTCCCCCACCACTTGTCTACTTCTCCATACATGCACTAAAAAACAGTGAACACTTATCTGTGCCGATATTATTTCCCTTCCTTCTCAACTCTTCATTTTATCCTTTACGTAACTTCCTATATTTCAGGAACCTGGATTCTTACAGTGTATGTAAATTTTAGTACAACATCAAATTGTAAAAAGGGTAAAGTAAAGTAAGAATCTGAAGTTGAAGATAACAAAAAGTTTAAATCTTTGGCTAAAATATGGCTACCCTGATCAAAATGAATTCATACCCAGATATCCAATTTCCGATCCGACCCGAAATTCGCCGGGTTTTCTCAATTCCGGGCAATTTTCCGGTGATGGGTCGGTCTAAAAAGGGCAGAAAATTGTGTAGGAAAGTTTGCAGGGCGTTTAAGGAAGAAAGGGAAGGGACAGAGGAGATAGAGAGAAAGAATGTAGCTTTGAAAGTGATGTTGAAACTTGAAGAGAACAGGAAAGGGATTTCTAGTTCCATAAAGTCTGGAATTGTGAGATTGTGTAAATTTCCTTCAGGAGATGAGAATAGAGATGCATTAGCTGAGCTTGAGAAGGTTCTTTTTGCGGTATGTCTGTTGGTAGTTTAATATATTGCTTTTGGTCTATTTAAGTAGTAATTTATTGTGTTGACTGAATGGGAATAGTTGAAATTTGATTAAAATAAGCCAATTTTGAGGCTAATTTATAAGTGAAAATGATGAAAATTCTGAAAAGGTTTTTAATTTGGGAATTAGGGTTTTGGGATCTAACTTGAAGCAATAGATCCTATCAAAATCCTTTTTCAGCTGTTAGTTAGGAAATTTCAGACTATAATTTGGATGTTGATTGTATTCCATTAAAGGATTTATCTTGATGACAGTGTTAATTATGTTTTTTATGTTGGATGTCTAAGAAGTTTCGTGAAGAATTTTGTATGAAAGAAATGTATGCTATGCAGAAGACAACATGAATATATCTTACTCGTCAAAAAAACATGAATATGTCATAGTTGGAACTTGGAACTTGGAAGATCATTTGGGTTAATGCCTAATTCAACACTGTGCACCATTTCTAAACATTGCACAATGGCAATTAGAAGCAAATACAAATGACATATGTTACACAGAGGTGATTTTGACATACAAAATTACAAAAATGTCATTGTGCAATGCTTAGAAATGGTGCCATGGTGCACAATGTTGAATTAGGCAAGTCTCAGATCATTTGTTGATGCAGTGTGGTATGTACATTGCCTTTTCAGTTCTGGTATTCTGTACATACACATTGGGGATTTTGCTGTCTATTTGTTTCGACCCTTTCATTGTTATTAACAGCTCTATTCTATGTGAATAGGCTGCTTTACATGTTGGGAGATACATTGTAACGATGATGAGCACGGGTGTTGTTCTATTTACTGGATTTCAATTGTCAGGTTAGCTTGCATATACCTCAAGTACCTTGTAGTTCTTTGTATTCTTTCATACTGATTATGCAACATTTTCTTAATATACAGGTGGTGAGATGCATGACTTGATCTGGTATAGTTGGCTTGGAGGGGTTATAATTGGTACTATGGTTGGGGCTAACATGGTTATGGAAGAGCATAGCCGAGCTGGTCCGAGGAATATTGTAATAACTGGAAGGTACTGTGAGTTATGCCGTTGTTTATTTTCTATCTATGCTTGACATATAGGGTCCGTTTAGGGCGTAAAATGATTTCCCTGAAAACTATTTTCCTCATTTTACATTGTTTGGTTGGACTGAAAATTGAAATTGAAAAGTTGAGTGTAAAATGGTTTTACACCATAGTTGAAAATGTTTTCCTCCCAAAATCAAAGGAAAATCGTTTTCCATTCAACAAAACAACGGAAAACTCTTTTGGGTTTTCCGTTGTAAAATGATTTTCATGCATTGAAAATGTTTTACGCCCTACCAAACGGACCTATAATTTGCATTGATGTGTCAAGTTTTCCACTTCTTGAGTATGAGAGCCCCTTTTAAGTGCAAATTTGGTTGGTTTGGTATCTTGAACTGTGTTTCATTTCTTGGCCGAGGTCAAGAGAATACTATGTAGTTTATATTTTCTATTTCTGAGGGAGAATGCAAAGGCATATGAGTTTATTTTATAATCTTGCTTTAGCATATAAAATATGTGTTAGAACTTAGATTACATAACAATGCATTGTTTACTTTTACTTTTGTTTTTTGACTTGCAAGGTAGCATTCTGCATTCTAGTTGTAGTCTTGTAGTTTGGCCATTTTATAATCTAATTATTCTTTCTCACTGCTTCAGTTTTCCTTTGTTGACACTTATGATTTCATAATTTGGTGCAGTACTAGAGGACTTGGTAAAGCACTTTCTAGAGAATTTCTGCTTTCTGGAGACCGTGTAGTTGTGACATCGCGCAGGTTGTATTTTGGAAATGAGGGCCACCTTTGTTTTCTTTTGTTTCTGTTTCAAACTCACACTGCACTCTTTTGAAGGCAGTGCGGAATCAGTGGGTGAAACTGTCAAAGAGCTTGAAGAAAACTTAAGGGAACTTAAAGCTGTAAATGGGAATAGTATGAGATATGCCAAAGTGGTAGGTGTGCCATGTGATGTTTGTGACCCCAATGATGTGATGAAGTTAGCAGATTTTGCTGTACATGAACTGGGATCAGTTGACATTTGGGTGAGTATTGTGCTTTTTCTTGCTAATGGTTCTATACAACCTGCACTTCTTAGATCTAATTTTGTTCTATCTTCCTGGTTTTATTTTATGCTTCTTGGCTCTTGCTTGTGTAATTACGTTTTAATAGTAGGTGTTATGAACTGAATTGATGGATTGATTTTGAGATAATAAAGATGATGACTAGTACTAATACTATGGAAATTACTACAAAATGTAGATGATATTCAAGCTTTTGAGAGGCTTTATAGTTTATTCTCTCCCAAATATAAGCATTTGAGTGGTTTGTTCAATCCCAAGAACTAAGTAAACACTTAAACAATATTTCCATAACTCCCCCCCACCCCCCCCCCCCCCCCCACCCCCCTCCTCCTCCCTAATCTATCCTATTTATAAAAAAAGCTACCAACTCACAAGTCTTACTAGGTACTTCCACAAGCTACGAATCACAACTTATATATGTATTTCCTGAAATACCCTCCGTACTAATTTTGATTCATAACAGTTGGATAGTTATCAAAATCTGCTTGATGCAATTTGATATCAAGCTTGTATCATGGTCACAAAACACTGCTGATGTGATTCATTGGCAACCATTATGTCCTCAGCCAAGCTAGGCTGTTTTGACAACCCAGTTGATTCGTATTTGGTTAAAGAATTTCATTCTTGACTCTTGAGTCCAGGGTAAGTTTCAATGTAGGATTGTTTCTTGTTGTACATGAGCCTTTTTACTGCAAACTGCAAGGTCTCTTTATGTGGTTTCTGTGATTATGTGGTTTCTGTGATTAAAACTTAATAGACTGAATCCATAGTACTCATTTTAAGTCGAGTTAGTGATTGAATTATAGATCAAGGTTCAAATTAAGGTAGCCTTTCTGTTATACTGCTCACATTCAATCTAGCCATGGGAGCTCTTTGAAGGCATATAGAATTGACAAATAAGTTTGAATTGAATTAGCAACCTTGCTTTGTCCACTCTAGCCTTTAAAATTATTTTTAGGGTTTGTTTGGTAAAACCTTTTAAATTAGAAAATTCATTTTCACAATGGTTTTCCGTTGTTTGGTTGCATGTAAAATGATTTTTTATTTTAAGCTTTTTTCATTGTTTGGTTGAACTGAAAATCAATTACTTCAATTGTGACGGAAAATATTTTCATTTCATTTGTGATGTAAAATGTTTTTCTTCCAATTGGGGGAATGCTTTCAATAAGGTGGAAAATGTTTTTCCGCCCCAAGTTTTACATTTTAATGTTTTACTCCAAACCAAACAGTGTAAAATGGGAAAACAGTTTTCACGGGAAACGTTTTACATCCTACCAAACGGATCCTTAGTGTATTTAAATGATAACTCGTCTTATGTATTCATGTGGTTTTGATTAAAAATATACCATCAAGCATCAAATTCTTCAATGCCTTTATCCAATTTGTTACCTTTGTGACTGCATTATTGAAATTTTCATCTTTTATGAATATTTTGATGATATTGACTTTACTTGAAAAAAAAATTGCATGTGGCAGATAAATAATGCAGGAACAAATAAAGGTTTTAGACCCTTGTTGCAGTTCACTGATGAAGATATCAAGCAGGTGTGTAAGATGAAATTTTTTGTTTCTACTTATGCAAGAAGTTTTGTGATATTGGCCATATTGCTAGAAGAATTTGTTGGTTATGATGTTTGGAGGACTTTAAACTTTAAAGCATCGAGATGCAGTCCATATTTTTTGCTTTCACTTTCTTCATGCTCTTCAACAGCAATTGCGTGTGCATATTTGCTATCTCTGCTGTTATTTTACAAACATACTGAATTAGAGGAAGTTTATATGAAGTTGAAACTGAACTATTTGACTCTTTTGTATTATTTATAGATTGTATCAACAAACTTAGTTGGATCTATAATCTGCACCAGAGAAGCAATGCGGGTTATGTCAAGCCAGAAAAGAGGGGGCCATATATTTAACATGGACGGTGCAGGTTCTGGGGGCTCTAGCACCCCATTGACAGCTGTGTAAGTTGTACATCTTCTCCCTAGGCCTAAAAGATTGAGTAATTATTAATAATAACTTAGTTTTAGACATTTGGTATTGTTATTTGTCTAATATTTCATCATCTACTGACAGGTACGGGTCAACAAAATGTGGATTGAGGCAGCTTCAAGCCTCACTCTTGAAGGAATGCAGGCGTACCAATATCGGTGTTCATACAGCATCCCCTGGCATGGTTCTGACCGAGTTACTGTTGAGGTACATAATTTTCGGAAATTTGTTTCTTGCACTGACAATGTTTTAGTTTCTCTAGTATGCAATTAGTTGATCCCTGAGCGATTCTCGGTTTTATTTAACTAATATAGACCAAAGAAAGAATAACATGTTTATTGAACCTAAATTTCTAGCATTATTATCAAATTATCATTGACAGCACAAGTTTCATTAATTAATGGTCATTAGTTAATGATGTTTAGGTTTCCAGTGCTAATATTAAATTAGAATTGCCTTTTCAATCATTCAATGTTGCCTTTTTTTTTTCGGGTGCAAATGAGCCACAAAGGGCGGGGATGAGAATCGATCCCAGCCTCCAGGATCACCTGGAATCGTGAAGGAAGCTCTAACCACCTGAGCTATCCTTCACTCTCTATTCAATGTTGCCTATTAATAGTAAATAATAGGAGTTGATAATGGTACTTCATTTCACTTAGTAGGTTTGGGAGGCAAAAAAGGTGATTTTAGGGGGGAAACTATTAAGTATTTTTTGGTTACATGTAGGAAGCATAGTTTCCTAAGAACTTCTAATGCACATGAAAATTAATTTCCTAGGAAATATTAAATTTTTTTTGCTTGGATCTAGGAACTGCTAATTCCTATGGAATTTCAACTTACCTAGGGGGAATTAGGTAAGTTAAGTCCTCCATTTTGTAGGAAATAGAAATTATGGGAATTTTCATTTCCTATATTGTGGTCAACCAAACAAAATGCACATACATCTACTTTCTAGGAAATTCAAATTTCCATGAATTTAGATTCCGACCAAATAAGCACTATAAAGGGGTTTTAGCTTTAGTATATAGATAATAGATGGTTAAAGTGCAGCTTATTAATTCAACGAACCACTACAAGGATGAGCCTTAATTCTCTTGCCTACGTTCTAGCTTTAGTTAACTACCTGGTTTATGGCACTGATTTGGTTATGCAATAAATTTTACTCAAACATCTTCGTACTCCTGCAGTGGGTCCAGCCTAAAAAATAAGCAAATGTTTAACATCATATGCGAGCTTCCAGAGACGGTTGCAAGATCCTTGGTCCCACGCATGAGGGTGATCAAAGGCAATGGGAAAGCCATCAATTACTTGACTCCGCCAAGGATTCTGCTTGCTTTGGTCACTGCTTGGCTTCGACAAGGTCGCTGGTTCGATGATCAGGTAATTCTTGATTACCCTATATCCCATACTCCATATCATCATCTTCACTCATGCCTTGCCAAAAAAAAATAAAAAAAATCTTCACTCATGGCCCCAAACCTGCTGCATTTGAACCTTAGGAGGTATATGTTTTGCAATTTTGGCTTGTTCTTTTAGTGTTGATAGATTTGGCGGTGTTCCGATGTCATGATATTGACAAGAGGATTTGATCAATGTGATAAATGATGTTGTTCTAGAACATTAGAAGTATATCTGTATATAAGCATTTAATATATTTCTGAGAGGAATTTTTTTTTGGAATGAACGCCGAAATCACGAGTCTTTAGGTGTTGTTTTTAGTTAATATTTCCACTTTAGGCATCTTATATACAACCATATGGGTTGTATTTGTCATTTTCCTTTTATCCTATTCCTATGAAGAAGAAAAATTCCAGAAAGAAAGGTATTATTCTACAAAATACTTTTTCACAAAAGAATCTATGTTTCCATGAAAAATTTAGAGGGACAATCTTAACAAGGATGGATCACCAAAACTAAATCTGGCTTCAACTATAACAGAAACAATCTGGCTTCCTTTATGCAACTCTTTTAAAGATTACTAATGAATGTCCAAACTTACATATTAAATACTGTCATCATGTACTGACTGCAACGAAATCCAGGGACGAGCATTGTATGCAGCGGAAGCCGACCGAATCAGGAACTGGGCAGAGGATCGTACCCGTTTTTCTTTCACCGACGCGATGGAAATGTATACAGAAAACACTTGGGTTTCTGTTTTCTCCCTCTCGGTTGTGTGTGCCTTCATCATCCTTTCAAGCACAGGCAGCTCATACCACGGCACTTAAACGGGTTATTATATGCCCAGTACATCACAAATGTATTGAACCTGCTTTGAAGGGGTTTGTTTGTATAGAAGTATAATACAAGTTTTTAATGTCTCACTGATTTTAGAATTCATTTTAAGGTCACTTCATGTATATATACATAGACTATGCTGTATTCTCGTTGTATTCATTCCTGAATTGTAAAATATGAAAATCTTCTACCTAATATATATATATTTCAGAATTGCTGTCTAATCTCTCAAGACTTACAATAGTTTTTATTTTTATTTTTTATTTTATATTTTTTATTATTATTATTATGTCACATCGTTGCACATAATAATTAACCGAGATAGTATATTATAGTAACACTAGTTTGACAAAGTGTGAGTCTTAGCCTATTGGTGAAGTCTTGTAAATGTCAAACCTCACGTTTTGAGTTCAAACTTCAAGGATTCCCTCTTTCCTCCCAATTAGATACGTGTATCGGCCATATTAGGCCGGTAATCTGCAGTAGAGTCCAATTCAAGACCTAGTAATCACAAAGATAAAGAATTTTTTTTCCTAATTATATCATATCTGTAATCACAAACAGTGTAAAAAAATCTATAAAAGTTATTTAAAATACTCCCTCCGTAACATATTAACGACAACGATTTGACATAAATCGTTGCCATTAATATGTTACGGAGGGAGTATATTAAAAGTTCTCAAGTTGTTTCATGCTCTGTGCATGTATAACTATATATATGTTTTCTATAACTTCTGCCAATTTTTCTTTAATGTTTTCTAGTGAGACTTGGTCTTACAATGAGACCATCTCACCAAAGAATTTGTAAATCACAAATCGTAACTCTAATTAAGTTCAGCCAAAATTACCCAAACCCCTATCTTCAAACTATCTACTACTTATGTATCGCAATATTTGTTACATAAGTATGTTATACAGATCTGTAGGCAAGAAAATGGATTTTAAGAGAGATAGATAGAGAGAAAAATAAATAATTAATTAGGCAAGGGCAAAAATAAAGTTAAATCATTTACCAAAATTTGGTTAATAAATCATTGCAAATCTTCAATCACTTTTTTTTTCTTCAGAATTAGTGGTTACAGTCTTACAGAGAGGCTATTGAGGTCTTATTAACTTTAAAATCGACAAATTTTGTTAAATGATGGTTGTTACTTAACCTTCATGCGGAGTAGGGTAGTCCATAACTTTAGGTGGTTTGTGATAAAATTTCCAAACATGAATGACCAGAATATGCATTAACAATAATTAAGATATTAGTTATTCATTAAGAAGTTTACTGAGAATGATAATAATACTGACTTGTTGTGAAACAAATCTTAGTAGTGACCAAAACCAGAAAAAGAAAGAAAAGCTATGTAAAGACAACAACAAATCCCACATCGAAAGTTTTAAGCTATTATAACTAATTTATATTTCTCAATGTTATACAACTTATTGCCGAGCACAGTTGCGAGTGCTTGTAACCCAAGTGGGGGCATTAAATTGATGGGATATGGTTTCGGCCCATTGAATCGGGTTATGTTTAAGGCTTTTTTCCGGCCTGCCCTATCCAAGTTGGGAGTTGGCCCATGAGGCATAGGCGAAGGCCTGTTCTTCTTGGGCCCTAAAGTGGAGGGTAATGCGTGAGGCTGGTTTCACAGAGCAACGAAAATCTCCCGCTCTTGTCAGTGGATGGATTACAGGCTAGTGGCTTTACAGGCCCAGTAGTGTTCTGTTGAGCTGATCATCCAATTGGACCATCATTTTTTCATTTTTGTTTAGTTTGGCCAATGGCCATCATTTTATTATTGCTAGTATATAGCTTCATAGGAAAATACATCCATATTATTTATCAGGGGCGAAGTCAGTATTTTTAAGTTAGGGGCGAGCATTGTGTGTCTGCACACACGTATTGGATCTTAACATCTTTAGGTTAACTTACACTAAATAAACAAATTGATAAATTAAATAATTTTGTTTTGAAATGGAGAATAATTATTTTTTAAGCCCGATTAGAAAAAGATCGAAAAGTCTGTTAATCTTGCACTAAATTTATGAGTTTTGGTAAGAATTTTGAGCCCAAACTAAGTCCAACCCGACTAATGGACTTATTTTTTATGCCCTACGCCTAACCCAGCCATGATAACCTCTAATTTAATTATTAAAGTATAGCATACACCTATTTTTGTTTAAGTATAGCATACACCTAAGACCTGTCAATAAATTAAAATATAACATCTGTCTGTAACAACACATAACATAACAAATATACAATCTTCGGTGACTGCCTATGAAAGATAAACATCTACCAGATCGAGCCAAAGAAGCAAGAATTTGTCCCCAATGCAAATAGCGTACGTTTAGCCTACGTAAAATTCAAGCTCATTTGTATGTGAATGTGATGCATGCATGACAAATCGACAATAATGACTCATTTTTCTAAAACTACTTCAACCAATACTGTTTGCTAGCCTAGGCCAAAATATTAATTGGCAAACTTATCAACAATGGGCATTGGTTCCAATTAATTATAACATAAAAATTGGGTCAAATCAATAATTAAGATGTAAAGTTAAAATAAAATATTAAAAATTATATGTTGAAAACTTTAATATGTATAGGCCCTTGTAAATTCGGAACCTATGTTGTTAGTCTCTTTGCTCACCTTCATCGATTAATTGTAATTATGTTTGATATTCACCGATACGGTCCAGTCAAAACTCAGAAAATTTTGTTATGAATCGATTTAGATCTAACTTTTAATGTCAAAATTTTTAGTGTCTGATATTCACCGATACAGTCCAGTTAAAACAACAATTCGATGAAAAATTTCAATCCAAATCGGTCACCCCTTCTAGACTAGATTTATACAAAAAAAAATAAAATACAAAATTGACCCAAACTGAATTCACATCCACCGATCTAACCCGTACCAGTCCGGTTTTGGACCAGTAAAAAAAATACCTCTCTAGTCATAGATGCCTAACTTTTAAGGTTTTGGTTTTTTTTTTTCTATAAGAATCTCAATTTACTGATAATCAACTAAAAAAAAAAAAAATAGAAACAAAGTTGGAACTGTTATTGAAAAAAAAAGGGAAATTTCCAATGGTACCATTGTACTATTGGAAATTCCCAAAGGTACCATTGTGTTTTTAAAAAAGGGAAATTTACCACTAAAATTATCTAAATACGTTAGTTAAAAATATATATGCTTGGCCGCTTGGGTATTATATCTATTATAATGAACTAAAAAAACTGAGCAATTGCTCGGATATAAACTAGTAATAATAATAATAATAATTCACCCAATCACCACCCTTCACAACCCACCCTTATTCACCAGCCACCGCCACCACCCAGCCCCACCGCAAGAACGAGGTGGTGTTGGTGCTTTGGATGGCGACGTGGCTGCGGTGGTGGCGATGTGACAGAAGACCGTAGTGGCGGTAGGGCGGGGGAGGTGGGGCTGGGCGGTTGGGTGGGGGAGGTGGGGATGAACGGTGGAGGTGGCTGGGAGGGGTTGTTTCTGATTTTGATTTTTTTTTCCCTTTTTTTTCTTTTTTTTTTCTTTTTTCTTTTTTTTCTTTTTTTTTTTTTTTTTTTGCTACTTAACATAATTTTTCATAAATCATGTTACATTTGGGAATTTTAAAAAAAGTTGTGGTACCATTGAGAATTTTAAAAACACAATGGTACCATTGAGAATTTCCAATAGTACAATTATACCATTGGGAATTTTCCAAAAAAAAATTAGACTACTTTGTAATAATAATCAATTTACTATTTATGAAAGACCAGTCATAGTTGGAACTGTACTATTGAAGTAGATTTTACCTGCAAATTTAAAGGTACACCCGTGATAAAATGAAACTCATGCAATGTACATTACTTTAACTCTAATAGACATTAGTATACAAATTATCAAATTAATGAACATTTTATACATTTATGGAGTGTCTTTGTTTGTGTATGTACCTAGAGTGCGGTCTAGGGTTTATGTCTTTTGTTTTTTCTTGGGCCTTATCTATTTGTTTAAACCCGCAAGTCCGCAACTATCTAATGCTTCCCTAACTCTTTAAGGCTCTAACAAAAAATAAATCTAGGGTTTATTATTTCTTATCAATTATTAATTATAAAATAAAAAATTTAAAAAGTGGATTAAACTGCAAACTACACCGCACCAAATTAAACCGTATTTTGCGGTGTTGTTTGGTGCGGTTTGATATAAATTGCAGTGCGGTGCGGTTTCAAAAAATGACAAAACGTAATTTTACGATTTGGTGCGATTTAACGTCTAAAGTCCAAACCGCACCGCGCTCATCACTATATATATATATACCTTTTCTTGTTCTAGGGTCATAACTGTCAGCTCAACGTCCTTTATGATAAAAATAATATGCACGACGAAAAGATGAAGTGCAACTGTGAATTTCCTCCAACTTGATGAATTGGTGTTAGGGCCAAAGACAAAAATTTGGACAATTATTGGACATGAGCTATATATGCCTATATGTATGCTGTATGCATATTCATTGGATAAAAACAATTCCTCATCATCCAAATTAAACCTTAGTCCATTCTACTTCTCCTTTTCATCATCCAAGTAGTTTTTATTGTTGTTACATGTGAAATTTCTTGCCTTAGCTTGCATTTTTTAATTGGACAACTTGCATCTATTAGAACACCATTTGATGTAACACATCTACATTTATTTCTTATAGTATAGAAAGACAAAGATGATATATTTTTTGAAAGGGAAAATTATTTTATTTATATTTTTCTACTTAGTAGATCTCTCGTGATGACTAACGAGATCAGACTAGGTCTTGTGTAGAAAAGTTATGAAAAAATCTAAAATATTTATTGAAAATATCTAAAAAGTTATCAAGTAATTTTATACATATATAACTATGTTTTTTGTAACTTTTGCAAGTAATTCTTTAACTTTTACTAGCTAGTGAGACTTGATTTTGGTGATGAGACCGTCTCACCAGAGATTTTGTACTTTCTAATTGTATTATTATATTAACAAGTCTATCTATTTGTAAAACACATGCGGTCTACAATGTTAATTAAGATTTTTTATGCTATGTTCTTACTCAAGCATGCATTGGGTATCAAGATTAGTTAATACGAGTAATTTTTATGAATGTGATTCGATAATTTTAATTGTAGAAAATTTTCAGATCACGTGAGTTGGTTAAGTCTAAATTTGTTTTTATTTAATAAAAACTTTCCAATAAACAAGTTGGTTAAGAAAGATCACGTGAGTTGGTTAAGTCTAAGTTTGATCGATTTTTAGTTGTATTATCCTAATTTATAAGAAGTCGATATTCCTAAAAATGACCGATTTAGATAAATCAAATTAGATCCGATAATGTTACTATAATTTTATTATTTATAATAATATATAGTCATTTTTAGTAAATTTGAACAGGATGACCTTTATAAAATAGAGTTAGCAGAATGTTGTACTCGGTAGTACTATCTCCATTTATTTTTATGTGCAATAACTATTATACACGCATTTTAAGAAAAAAAATTAAAGATCTAAATAATTTATAAAGCGTGGAGGCAACATGATTGCCCATAAGTTAGCACAACATAGCGTGGAGGCAACATACTTTTGTTAGAGATCAGATGACGTAATTTTGGACTCTACTTAATAAAATGCCTCAATTATTTTTCTTTTAAAAAAAAAGGTACATCAAAGTTCGCAAAATTTTTGGGTCGAGCGGGTCAGGCCAATAATGATGATCAGTTTAATCACACCATTGATGAAGCCTTCTTTATTTTTAGCTCCGAGTGCTCGTCTCACACCACGACTCCATCTATTGTAATTGTTGCCATTGAAGAGCACCTTCACCAAGGAAGAATTAGGGTTATCGGAGTTAGAAATGAAGAAAGGATCAAGGGTGTAAGAATTCGAATTAGATGCAAAAATTGAAGAATCTGTTGGAACATTTATGAATAAATGGGCTAAGGCATTGGACAATAGTTAAGTAGGCTAGGCAAAAGAACCCAAGAGGCAGAGAGCATATCGCGGCCCGCGAGGAAGTTTTCGCACCCCGCGAAAAACCTACTGGAAAAATCTGGACCTATTTTTGTTCAGTGGTCGCACCCCGCGACTGGGTCTTCGCACCCCGCGACGGGGTCGTCGCACCCCGCGTCTGTATCTCTGGAAAATTCGAATGGTTGTTCGAATTCTTGAATTCTTTTCCTAGGATTCCTTTACGTGTTTAAGCTTGTCCTTTGAGCTTCTATGCTGATGTAAAGGGGATTAAATCAGATTGAATGAGAAGATTAAAACTGAGCTTAGTTGATGGAATCATCATTATTTCATCCCTTAAACCAAGCTACTCTTAATTTCTGAATTCATGAGGTTTAAAGTGTGGAATAAACTCAAAATTTTCCGAGTTCTTTCACCTACTTATGTGCTATAAATAGGCATGTATTTGTTCATTGCAAGTAGGAGAAGAACACAAGTAATTCTGAAATTCTTATACTCACTACAACTTGTTAGCACTTAGTAATGTCTAGCTAATTTTACTAAGTGTGTTTAAACACAAATAAACACAAGTCCTTTTGTTTCTATACTCTTGAGATCACATGCATAGAGTGTAGGGTTCTTTTCTCCATTGTATCTCACTAGTCGTTCGTGGTAACCCGGTGATCTAAGGGGCGAATTCGATTAGAAGGAAAGTGTAATTTCCACGCCTTGGAGGGTTTACATGAACACCATACATCACCAACAGAATATGCACTGTCTGTCATGTTTAGACACAAAACAAGCTTCAAATTGAAGAAACGAAAATCTCAGTTCAAGAATTGCTCTGATACCATCAAGAAATCTAAAACTTCATGTATTTAGAAAAATATTTGGGAAGAAGAAAGCCCAAAAGCTATTACAAGAGTTCTTACTCTTAATATTTCAATTTGTAGAATATATTTCCACTCACACTAACATGTGTCATTAGACACTATTTATACTAATAATAAAACCATCCTAATAAAAGGAAAAATAAAAAAGAGTATATTCCTATAATCAGCTTTGTTCAATTTCATAGTTATTGATATACCATATAGTTAATTAAGTTCTTTCGGCCATGTTCTTTTGGACCGAATTAATGTGAACTGAACTAAACTACACTGAAATGAATTAAATTAAATCATAGACTTAATAGGAACTGAACTAAGCTGAATTTGTCTGAACTAAACTAAAATTTCAAATACTAAATCCAAAACAACAAAGCTTTTATCAATTACTCCACATATGACACCATCCTATATTCCTATTGTCCTAGGAATAAAAATGAGTTTGAAATCTGAACTGAATCGAAACCTTCCATTCTCCATCCCATTCCTCCATATTTCCCTAATAAACAAACACTAAAACACCCCATTATTACTTCTATATGCAAGCTAGTATGATAATTGATAAAAAAGCTATTTCACGTGGTATTAAACTATTAATTACTAGCAAGCTAATTGTAGATTATTTAGGCTAGAATAGATGAAGCACGTAATAAAGGGCTCATTTTGAAGATGTTGTATTTACGTATTATGAACCTATAAGCACGAAACTTAATATAGACAGAAAATAATGTTAAATTGTTGTAGTTCATATGTTATGGAGGGAGTACTTCGTAAAATATAACGCATTGTATTCATTTTATTACGAGATCGAGTTGAACTTATTTGAACTAATTTTATTTCAATTTACTAATTTGATTGGAACTTAATAAATTTTTTGGATTGATCAAGTGTGCATTTGATTCACCTTTTTTTTTTGAGAAGCTCCTCCTATAAATAAAATAAAATCTCAATTGATATATACTTTTCCCTTATGGATTAGCATATATACGCAGTCAAAATTTAGTCAGATTAGACAATGTCAGATTAGACAATAAGTTCATATCAGATCAGAAAAAATAAGTTTAGATCAGATCAGATAAAAAAAAATTTGGTGAATCAAACAAAGACTAAGCATGTGTTAAACATGCATCGAAAATTTTCAAATCTAGCATTTTTTTTTATTTTCCCACGCCGGAAGCCATTTTAATTACTCAAATGTCCCCAATGCATTTTTTTCCACCTATTTGTCGGCTTGTCACACATGGTCTATTTTTATAGAATTTTTACCTATATGGTTAATTAATTTGAAACCTGATTTCAACGAACTTATACGAACATGAGTACTTTGTTATTGTTGTTACTAAATTGAACCCCGCTTTTTTACTACGGGTGAATTGAATCTATGTGAATAATCTGATTGCTAAATCATAAAACCAACTAGTTTTAACCCCGTGCAATGCACGGGATTTATTTGATTTTAAAACCGTTTGAATCAAATAAAGAAGTTACAAAAGTTGCCCAATTTATGACCAAAATATAGAGTTGGATAAAAGTAAAATTATAGAAGATGAGTTTATGATAATAAGTACATGAAAAATTGTTCCCTAAAGTACTTTTCCAATTAAATAGTGCAGGAGCTATTCATCTACTCATAAAATTGCACACGAAAGTCAAGAGTCGGAAAGGTTGAATGATGGACAACAATAAACATAGAAAGGAATATGAAGAAACATAATTTATTTATTTTTATTATATAAGTAAAAGTAAGAAATTAAAAAAAAAACAATAAAAATAAAAAAGGAGGTGCTAAGGAATGACACGTGGCGGCTAAAGTTCCGTTTTTAAATATTTAAAAGTATAGATTTGATTGAATTGGAATGATATTTAAAAAAGCGATAATTAGGTAGATAATTAATTATATTTTGCTAATCAATGTAGTTGGTTAAATGTCTAATGCCTCATCATTGAATCCTGTCCAACTACGAGGTTCCTCCTGTCCAAATATCAAAAAGAAACATGCATCATCTAATTATTCTCTTAATATTAATTATTATTATTAATCCCTTTTGGAATCTTTCAATGGAGTTGAGGGGAATAACCATAATTGAATCTCGTTTGCATGGTAGTCGGTCATAAATAGAGGTAATGAGAATGAATTTATAACTAGATTTGGAAAGAAAATCAAAATTTATTTTCACGGTGGTGCTACCCTAACTCCAATTTATCTAATTTTATTCACAAATATCCATTCTCATCTAATACCACCCTTCCACAAGGTAATGAAAAATAAGAAGAAATTTTATGGTTGGGAATGAAAATTATGTTTTCCATGCAGATTTTGAAGTTTTTCTTTAACAAATTACACTTTAAATTCATTACCATTACCGTATTTCATTACCAACAACCAACTGGACCGTCAATTCCATACATTTCACTTTTATCTTTTTTTATTTTAATTTAAATTAAAGGATCTTAGACCAGCCTGTTACAAGTCATTAGTCATATATCCATGTTTAAATCTTGCATTGCCAATTTCATCCTTCTAATTTAAAATAATGATCCATCCATAATCACCTTTCTAAAAGAAACATAATCAAATAATAATTAAACCAAGATTTGTGTTTGATAATGAGGAATAATATATTACTTAATTATACATTATTTTTAGTGGATAAGAGTCTTATTATTAGAAGAATTATTCTGATTTTATTACCATTAGGCTCAAATTAGCCCATTAGGTATCAAATTAAACGATTGAATTGACCTTTCCAAAAGTTCCCTTTTCTAGGTTTAACATTTCTCTTTGAGTCTAGAGTTATAAGTTATGACTAGTATGAAATTGGTATGCGATACACCTATTAAAAAATATATACAAGATATGGGTATGCCAAAGTAAATATTACATAATTATTTATAATGAAAGGAAAAATTGTTTTAAATATATATTTTGAAATTTTTTTCTCAAGATATGCAATTAAGTAGCATGAAATATGTGTATTTAATAAAAAAAAAACTAGACCTAAAGACTGCTGCAATATTTTTATTTTTTTTTGTATAAACACAATTAAAAATATAAAAGAGCTATTAAGTACCCATGGTTACTCGTATAACTGTATATGTTTGACATAATAAAACAATTAAGTTGTACAATAACTATAAAAAGTTACAATTTTATAATTGAAAATTAAGCTAGCGGTATCTATCATACAATTTTCCAAGAGAACAATTATATTGTACATAAATTTTTCTATATATCTTGTCATATTAGATTTTTTTTAAGCTCACCGACATTGGAATTACTTTCTTTTTTTTTTTTCTTCATGATTGATTACTAGGAATTTTTTTTATAAATGGTTACAAGCTTGAAGTTTGGACCACGTATGTATTTTACAAACTTGCTCAATGCATGTGAATATGTGACTATGTGAAAAGGAATAGCTAGGAATTTAGGATCACGTACATACAATCGTATTATTGTGGGAACAGATTGTAACGGTAAAATGGAACATTTTACAACCACTGCGGTGTGAATTTTTTCAATATTTTAATCATTATTTATTCATTTTTACAAATGTTTGAACATTAGGGTAGGCCGTGGGCATATATGGTAATCTTGGTAATGCTCCGTATAATATAAGGAATATTTCTTAAATTTTTAAAAAAAGAAAAGGAATGATCAAAAAGGAGTTTATTTAATTTAGTAGTTCCATTTTTCCTTTAAAATAAAAAGGAGTTTCTTTCATATATGCAAGTATGCAATATATAACATATTAGATAATACCCGAGCAAATGCTCGTTTTAATTAATGGTTAGAAAATATTTTTGTAGTGGTTATTATATTAGTATAAAAGTATTGATATACTATACCAAATAGAATTATTGATATGTTGGGATGGATAATTCAGGTTTAGGAAAGTTTTTTGTGGTTACTACATTAGTACTACACCCGTATCGTAATACTCGCAACTTTTGTCATTTTAAGTTGTAACACAATACTTGCAACAAATATTTTCTTACTATATATTAATTTAGTGAAAAATTACCCATGTGTAGTTTATTTTTATGTTTAAACTTTACTTTAATTTTAATTTGTAGGTGGCCCAATTAATTATTCATTTTTACTCTATCTCCTTTTAAATCTATTTTTTGCCTAGTAATTCGTATCACATTCTTATGTAACAAGTATTGTGATACGGAGGTAGTATAAAAGATTAGTAGATATATAAAAAATTAATTATAATAAAATACACCCCCCATTTTTTTTTATGTCTACTCATTTGTGTTTTCATCAATGACAAAAAAACTACTAAAGCAATAGAAAAATGGGGAAATCATAAATTATGATAAAAGTTGTGCAATTAAATAAGAGAGAGAAAATGATAAAGTAACTTAGGAAAAAATATATTAATAAATATAAAAGAATAAAATCTTACTATAGTTAGATAATGTAGGAAGTTATTAGCAAATTAAAATAAAAACAACCAAAAAAAAAAAAAAGAAAAGTGTGCAAATTAAATAAAGACAAAGTGAGTAATTTAATTAGTAAATAAAAAAAATTATGTAAATGTTTGAAAATCATCATGTCAAAGTTTTTTGTTATAATATTATTTTAGGTTAAAAAGATATTTATTATGGTATTAAATATATAGAGAGGTAGAAAAGTGAGATTAGGAGATAAAAAAGAGAGTGATTTGAGAGAGAAATTATGGTTAGAATTTTAGTAGTACAGAAAGAAGAAAAATATGTACAAAGTACGTAGCCCATATTTTCTAATTATTAAAGCTACTAGTCGTAATATGGGTCATGGGTGTATATATCACTAATTTATGCTTGTAACATTTACCAATTAGTGGAGTGTCAAATATGATATATGCATATCATAAACACTTCAAATTGTGTCATTATGAGTTTATTTTAATTTATACACACAATGAATTATCCAATTTTCTTTTTTAAAAAAATGATATCCGATTCATATCACATTATTGCTTTGGATCAAACGTTACAAACTCAATTTCAAAATTTGACTGTCGTGATTCTTTAATCGATCTATTGCGCCACCTACAACAAACAACCAATTAATTAAGTATAAAGTCTTATTTTTTTTAAAACCAAATTAATCTGAATTAAAATGAAATGAACCGAATTGAAATAAAATGAATCGAATTAAATTATATTTAGGCTCAACGGGAGTTGAACTGAACTAAATTGATTTTATTTGAACTGGACTGAATTGAAATTTTAGAAATTAATTAAGTCCAAAAGATCGGGGTTTAAGCGTGTTGTTCAACAAAAACATAGGTGATTTTACTATGTATGTTAGAACTTAATTATTAGATTTGAGATTTTTGTTATAATCAGGTGATTTCAATATGCATAACTGCATAAGTATTAGCTTCTTCTAAAAAAAAAAAGTTGGGCCAATTGACCATATGGGTAAAAAAAGTGAACATGTGCGACAAGTAGGTTAAAAAAATATGCTCAGGCGACATTTGGGTAATAAAAATATTATCAGGCGACAAATAAGCCATAATTTTGATCAAATTAGAAACTTTAATGCAGACCAATTGACCAAATTGGTAAAAAAAAAGTGGTACCTAGCGACAAATTGGTAAAAATAATAATTTTACGACAAATTGGTAAAAAAATATTAGTTTTGGGTGACAAATTAGTAAAAAAAATAGCCTCGGATGACAAATTGGTAAAAAAAAACATAAAAAGGCGACGACTTGGTCAAAAAATGAACTTCTGACGACATTTAGGCCAAAAAAATATTTAATTTGCATTTGCGCTCGATCTAAAAGAAAATTTTCCCTCTTAAATTGAATACATTTGCGCTCTATCTAAATGAAAATTTTCCCTCTTATATGTTACTTATTATGGCAAGAGATCGAAGGGGAAAAAATTGGGCTCATTAGATGAATAAATGTGTTATAAAAGGAGTTAAATTTAATATTAAAAAAAGTTATGGAAAAAATAACTAGGGAATTTTAGGGGCAATAATCTATACTTTTTTCCTTCTAGTATGTCACTTATTGTTATGGTAAGAGAAGAGAAAAAAAAATGATAATTTGGGCAGGTTGGATAAACATGTGTGAGTAAAAGGAGTTAAATTTAATACTCATAAAAAGATCGAAAAATTTGATAGGGATGTATAATTTTGTGTATTGACCAAATTATAAAATGAATTAAAATTAAAATTTTGGCTTAAATGTCGTCAGAAGTTTTTTTTTTTACCAAGTCGTCGCCAAAATTATTTTTTTTTACCAATTTGTCATCTGAAGCAATTTTTTTTTACTAATTTGTCACCCAAAGCTAAGCTTTTTTACCAATTTGTCGCAAAATTAATTTTTTTTAGCAAATTGTCGTTGGGTGTCACTTTTTTTTACCAATTTGGTCAATTGGCCTTTTAACGCATGTATAATAGTTTCTTAATTTTTTCATATTTTCTTCTCATTTTTTTTCCTGTTTTTAAACCGTTTTATTTTTAATTTATTTCTTTTCATTAATTTTCCACCCAACCCCCAATTTATCTCTCTAAAATCCCAAGTGAAGTTTTATAATCTACATGAAGGTATTTTTAACAGATTTTGAATTCTGCCAATTTTGATTCCATTTTTTTAATTTGTTGGATGCACAAACTATGTGACTTCAAAGGAGTAAATTTTGATAGAAAAATACTGAAAAAATTTAGGATTTCTACATAAACTTGAAAATACTCAAAAACAACAATCAAGAAAACAAAATCAATATAGAGAAGAAGAGTAGGGGGCAAATAGGATGTGTTTGGGGAGAGAGCTTATAAACCCAAAAGATGAAATCGAAAATGGAGAATTAAGGGAGTTGATGAAATAAATAATAAATAAAAAATAAATAAACGAAGATGATGAGAGGAAATGAATTATATATAGATCAATAAATAGCAACTGCAATACACATGTTAAAAAATTTCTAATCTGGTCAAAATTGTGGCTTATTTGTCGTCGGAGAATATTTTTATTACCCAAATGTCGCCTGAGCATTTTTATTTACCCATTTGTCGTACATAGTCTCTTTTTTTTACTCATCTGGTCAATTAGCCAAAAAAAGCTGTTTGAATATAGCTGTTGTTGCCTTGTTGGCTCTTTGCTTTGCTTAACCACCACTGCTAGGCTAGCTAACAAGAAGCCAGCCACAGGCCCACAGGGCAACGGAAACATCAATTCCTAATATTATTTTATTTGCGTACACAAGGATTAAAAATTCAACATATTCTTTCAAACAAAAATATAAATAAAAAAAATTTAAACATATAACATGTAGTTTTGTTTTTCTCGCCTAACATTTGACCTTATTTACTAGAAAAAACAATGCCTATTTGCTGGCTATCTAGCTAGTTATTAGGCGTTAGCGGAAAATACAAACTAAATTAATCATCATCTAGTTTGCACAAAAATGGTTTTGGACAAAGGTATGAAATGATGTTTATTTTTCTAATTAAAGATAGACGATTTATGCTAGAAGCTTAGGAGATCGAATATTTCATCTGTTTCTAAATGTTTTCTCAATATGTATCATATATTTGTCGATGTAATGTGAATGCATATGAAATCAATATTTTTAAATATTCATAAATAAAATTACAACAATTTTTATATTTTTAGAGCTCTTATCATTAAGAAGAAACTTCCTTAAAAATCAATTAATCATAAACAATGACAAATTTCTAAATAAAAGGAATATATAGAAATTAAACCAATGGAATATTTTAACAAAACGTAATAATGGATAAAAGTGAAACGGTTGCAACTAATTGATAAAACTAGAACAATATCTTTTTTGTTTTTACATTCTTTTTAATTGCAACATTTTGACTTTTGCATCAGTTGTAAACTAACTTTGACCACACTTTTTAGTTTTTACAACCATATAGCAGTAGAATTAATATGTTAGACAACATGGTGTCGAATTCATTTCATATGTTTCTAAGGTATCAATTTTAAAAATAATTTCTAATAATTTTATTTAAAAAATATAATTGGGCGAATAATTTTAAAGTTAAAGTGAAACAATTATGGTGTTTCCATTCAATAATCAATTGTGTCAAATTAGGATAAAAGTTTAATTTCCATATTGGTGTTGGAAATGTATATATAGTATTTCCATAATTCCTAACTAATCATTAAAATTCTTTGAGCAAAATTTTTGTGTGTCATGATATTCGTCTACTAGTGAATTAACAAAGATTCATCCACTCCCAAGCACCATATATTATATTTTGTACGTTATGTGAAGCTGTACATGCAATGTTCCTAGTTGGAATTAATGGACTAATCTCTACTTTTTTATTTTTTAAATATGCAATTAAGAAGCTATCTAGCTAAGAATTTTGACTAGGAGGAAGGCGTGTAAATATTTTTAAAGAAGTTGTTTGACTAATAACAAATCAACAATGGTGTTCAATTAGGGATATGATAATTTACATGGATAGATGATTTTGGATGAATTAATTACCTATTTAGGGTTTAGAAATTAACATTAAAGTTTGGTTCTTATTGGAGCAAGTGAGCAACTATATATAAAGGTTAGAGCACATAATTATAAATAGTAAAAGTTGATCATATTGTATGTGTTAGATATTTTTTAATTTTTTTTTTGAGTCGTGTGATAGATTTTAATTTTATTAATATATAGCAGGAGTTTATTATGTATTAATAGAAAAATAATGTAAAAGAAATTGAAGTTATTAAACATTAACTTATTATAGTTACACAAAATGATCGATGATTTTAAATAATCATTTTAAAATAAAGATATGGATATATAACCCAATAATTTGTGTATTTTTTAGGACTACACATATGATTTGTTTTCGGATTACTTGTACGTATGATAATCATGTGTGAGCTATATGATTCTACTAGCATATGACAATCTCTAGTGCATGCCCTTCTTACAAGATGAGACACCATGTCGTATTGATGTCGGTTTTGATAGATTTTTCCTGTGGAGGAGTGTGTTGTACGTACTAGTTATGTGCCATGTCCATTTTATATATATTTTTTTAAATAAATTAATCTTTAATTAAAAAAATGACATAATTCGCCAATGATTGGTATGAGGGTTAAAGCCAACTCCCCATTTGTTAAATTGCTTTCAATGTTAGACAAAACATAGATAATAATTAAAAAATGTTACATTTGCGAATTATATGGAAAAAGCCAAAAATCTAGATAACTTAAAATCTAGAGCTAATTACATATTACATCATCAGCTATTATGAAGAGCAAACAAATGTAAAAAAATGAAAAAAAAAGATAATGGAATTTTTTTTTTAAATTTTTATTTTTGAGAAGAGATAAGGCAAATTACAAAGGAAACAAATCAAACAATCATTTTGATAGAAGAATTACAACTTTTAAACGCGTTGAAATTACTAGCACTAGTTTAGTACACACTCTACACTGCTATAGATATATAGATAATAATCAACAAAATTTAGCAAAGGAGTTAAAACCGGAGAAATGCGCGGGCCATTTGCGTCGGGCCCACTTTTTTTGACCAAATTACCCCTCTACCTCCCCCCCATGTGCTGTCCATCGTGAATAAGCCATTCTCATATTCTTTCATTCAAACACTCATCAGCTTAAATAAATAAACAAGAACAAGAACAAAAATCTGTTCTTAATTCTTTATTCTCACTCTATAATCGAAGTTTTTTCACTTCGCTTTATCCCTCTGTGATTTAGAGAATGTCATCGCCGGCTCCGGCGACGTCTCCTCCGGGGAATTCTACATCACCTCCACCTTCTACAACTCCGCCGCCGGAAGCTCCGACTACTCCGCCGCCTACTTCTCAGCCTTCTCCTCCGCCGTCTTCTTCCACCGCACCTCCGCCGTCGGCTCCTCCACCTTCCACCACTCCGCCGCCGTCGGCTCCGGCTTCTGCTCCCCCTCCTTCTACTCCAGCTACCACTCCTCCGCCGTCGACTACTCCTTCTACACCATCACCTCCTCCAACGTCGTCGACTCCTTTGCCACCTGCACCTCCTACTGAAACCCCTTCTCCTCCTGCACCTACTGGAGAAACCCCATCACCTCCCTCTTCTGGTGGGGGTTCCCCTCCTTCTTCATCCGGCGGTGGGTCCCCACCCACTCGTTCGTCCGGGTCGGGTTCGGGATCGGGCTCCACCCCAGATTCAGGTTCGGGATCGGGTTCAAGTCCAGGGTCGGATTCAGGGTCGGGAGGAAGTAGTGGGATATCGACTGGGACAGTAGTGGGGATAGCAGTTGCAGGAGTTGCAATTTTGGTGATTTTCAGTGTAATTTGTGTGTTTTGTACCAGAAAAAAGAAGAAAAGAAGAAGAGATGAGTTTGGTGGTGAAGGTTACTATGTTCCTCCTCCTCCTGTTCATCCTCCCCTTGGTCCTAAAGGTTTGTTTCACTCCACCATTTCACTTTTTCTGTATTTTCTTTCATTTCTTGTTTTTTTTTTTTTTTTTTTTTGAATTTTAAGTAATTGGTTGGTAATTGTGAACTCTTGATTGTTTTGAGAGCTTCATTTTCATTGGGTTCTTGAAATTTGAAAGGTTTTTTCATGGATCTTTCAAGTACATTCGCATGTACCAACTTATTAGGTGATCTAAAGTATTCAAGTGTTCTTCTCTGCTTCAGTAGATTCAACTACAGGTTCATGAAGTTGATTATGATTCTGCATTACTGCAAGCTTTGTTGCTTCATAGCTACGCAATT
This sequence comes from Salicornia ramosissima, assembly GCA_951394345.1. Taxonomy (NCBI): domain Eukaryota; kingdom Viridiplantae; phylum Streptophyta; class Magnoliopsida; order Caryophyllales; family Amaranthaceae; genus Salicornia; species Salicornia ramosissima. The sequence goes on from OX596233.1 coordinate 4,983,500, forward strand.
AATGGAGGACTAGATCTGGTTGTTTTGCTTGATGTGCTTCTTATTGGTTGATTTCAATTGCTTTTCTATTATTGTCCTTTGATCATTGATTTTTCCTGGTTAGGTTTAGATACTTTGGTTGCATATATTCGGTATTTCGGTATGTGTGTGTCACTTTCATTGATTATGATGTTTTTGTTAATGCTAGATGGTCCTTATGCTGTCCAACCACAGCAATGGCAGCAGAATTATCCCCCACCAGCTGAACATTATAATATGCCAAAACCCCCTCCTCCGCCAGCCGCCCCACCACGACCGCCTAAATCTCCTTCTCCCCACACCCCACCACCGCCTCCTGGACAGTTTATGAGCAGTGGCGGGGGTTCTGGGTCGAGCTTTGGGTCTGAAAACCCACATCCACCGCCTTCCCCTGGATACGCACTAGGGTTTGTAAAGAGCCCCTTCTCGTACGATGAATTGTCAATGGCAACAAATGGGTTCGCTGAGTCTAACCTTTTGGGTCAAGGTGGTTTCGGGTATGTCCACAAGGGTGTTCTTCCTAATGGTAAAGAAGTTGCTGTTAAGTCACTTAAAACAGGTAGTGGACAAGGAGAGCGTGAATTTCAGGCAGAAGTTGAAATTATTAGCCGCGTCCATCACAAGCATCTTGTTTCTTTGGTTGGATATTGCATCACTGGGTCACATAGATTGCTGGTTTATGAGTTTGTTCCAAACAGTACTATGGAGTTCCATCTTCATGGTTAGTTTATTGTTTTTTCTTTGTAGGTATACATCTTTAGTTCCGTGCCGTTATTAGTTATTTTCAATAAATCTGATTGAAATTGTAATTGCCACACTGCAGGTAAAGGGCAGCCTACCATGGATTGGCCTACAAGACTGAAAATTGCTCTAGGATCTGCTAAGGGATTGGCATATTTGCACGAGGATTGTAAGTACCCTTTTAGCAATAGCTTTTTACCCTATGCGGTAGGTTTTACACTTTACAATAGATTGTTGTTACTTGTTTTGATTTTATATTGCCTGTTTCTGCAGGTCATCCGAAGATTATTCATCGGGATATCAAAGCTGCCAATATCCTTTTGAATGACAAGTTTGAGGCAATGGTGAGCTTATACTCTCAAATGTGGCCATTAGACTTTTAGTAGTCTCCAGACCCAACACTTTAGCTTTATTGTGTATTTGTGTTCTTCATGGGCTTGTTGAGTTGTCACATTTTGAGCTTCTTCACTTCATACTTTTAAGCTGATAGATTGAATATTTTGGAGACTTCTATTTATGTGCCCTTGCTTTTTAATCCACTCAGGTAGCAGATTTTGGATTGGCAAAGTTGTCTGAAGACGTCAACACCCATATATCCACCCGGGTGATGGGAACCTTTGGGTATGCTTTTATCTTCTTTTATTTTATTTTAATTATTTTTTGCTCTTCATATGATACAGACTCTATATTAAGGTTTTTGCGGATGGAACTTTGCATGCAACAATTTCATTCATTTCCTTTGGTGTGTTGTCTGTACATGAAATTTTTTCTGTTTTTTTTTTTTTTACTCGGGACGAGTGCTTAGCGAGTTTCCTTTGTGTATGGGTTTCCAGATACCTAGCCCCTGAGTATGCTTCAAGTGGAAAGCTTACAGATAAATCTGATGTTTTCTCCTTTGGAGTCATGCTCTTGGAATTGATCACTGGACGACGGCCTGTTGACACAACAAATGCTTACATGGATGATAGTTTGGTTGACTGGGTAAGCATCTAGTCCATTGGTCGAACTTTGTTCTAGTTACCTACAAACATCCTTTCTTTAATTCATCAGCATTTAAAAGGAATTTTTTACGAGTGAAATGTGTGGGTTATTTATTTTCTCTGCAGGCAAGACCTTTGCTAACAAGGGCTCTTGAAGAAAATAATTTCGATTCTCTTGTTGATCTGCGTCTTGAAAACAGCTTCAACCCCAATGAAATGGCCCGCATGGTCGCTTGCGCTGCTGCTTGTGTCCGTCACTCAGCACGCCGCCGCCCTCGAATGAGCCAGGTCAGACTATCTCTTGTTCTGCTCTGTAATTCTTGGTTCACACATGTGGAAGATATACAAAAAATTATATGCAAAGTCACATATTTCTGGGAAGAGCTTTTGCTCAGTTTTAGTGAAATAGTGCCTGAAAGGCTGAAAGTAGTTTGGAACTTAAAACTAAGTATAATGCAGTTGATAAGTCTACTGAATCGTTGAGCCTAATCACTGTCCAAAGTGTTTAGGAAGTCAAATCCCTTTTTGAGACTTGATCATCGTACTGTAGATTAGTTAATTAATTTCTAGAAGTTACGATATTAATAGCAATTGCTGAACTGAGGGTCAGCTATTGAATAAGTGCAAGGTCTTTAATTAGTTGGATACATAATATTATTCTGTTATACTTTAGAGGGACCATTTGTCTGGGTTAAGTTCTCCCTTGTCTTTCTCTGAATAAGGGAATTGATTCCTCCCTAAGCTTTTTAAGGGAATTTGAATATGGGGTAGTAATTTTCTTCTTATTTGCAATCCCTTTTTTGTTTGAGGAGAGATTCCTATTTCTTAGGGCAATGCATCTTATTAGCCTTTTATTTTAGGCTCATGTGAGAAGGATGAGAAATAACTATAACACTCTGATCAACAAACGAATGGTTAAGACTAAATTTGATTTGTTCTTCTTTACTCCTATAGTTTGGAGTCAATGTATCTATGGTATAAAGTTAATGTATTTTTACTCAATGTACTTAAAGGTCATAGTTGATGTATCTATCTCCTTCTCACCATCTCACGATAAGAAATTTCTCTGGAACCCAACCCTATTAAATGGTCACTTGTTTTAAATTTATGTTTGGTATTAAATTATTAATAGTCTTTTTTTGGGCTTCATGTGTCACTGCTCACTGGTCAAATGTAAAACCCATGTCCCTGGTTCAGGGCATGAGTACCTGCATATATAAACATGTAAAAACTCTTTAAAAAATGTATAAAAACCTTTTTCATATGGGTAGCGGGTACCCGTTGACACGACCCGCTAAAAGTGGTTACCAGAAATGCAGATGCCTGCTTTTAACAGGTCGGGTTATGGGCCGCAAAATAAACTATCCGCATTTGCGGGTGCCTGCATTTTTGGATACCCAAAAATGTTGTACCCGCTAATGAACACCCCTACATGTCCCCTACTTCCCTTTTACATTTTCAAAAGATTGTCTAAAAATTGGTATCATGTATCAGAATGTTATATCAACATTAGTAGTGTCTTCTTAAAAAAAAAAACATTTTTAGTGTAGTAAGATTTAACATATATGTTTTGGTTACTTATTGGAAGTTTAGAACCTTAGCGTCATTTTTCATATCGCACATCAAAGGTCACCATCATGGAATCACAGTGCCATTTATCGACGTTGTTTTGAAAAGATTTTTATATAGATCCCCCCCCCCCCCCCACAACACAATCGGATTTGCTTAATCCACTGACATACCATGGTGCGCCACCACATACAATACCCCTTTTGGTTGGGTTGATGAGTAGTATTTGCAAATTGGACAGAAAGTTAAGTTTCTGGATTTACATGATAGGCAGCTGCCCTTCAATCTTACCTAGAAGGGAAAGTAATATCTGAGTAATCCTCAAGGACAGCAACATCTGGTGCATTTGTTGAGTTGAGTTGGTGGGCTTTTAATGTTACCTAGTCTTTGGAATTTGAAAACAAGTGGGAGCCGGAATTGACATCATCAAACTGATTTATTAGAAGCTCAACATATGCCCCTTCATGGCTTCATAACTCGCTATATTAACATTTTACCTGGAAAATTTCTCACATTTTACATTTGTTCTCTCGTCACCTTTGCAATTTTCATTTATGGTTGTGTATGCACAGACGACTGACCAACATTTCTTGTTGACACCTTGACATAACGAAATGGATTTTCATACACCGAATTTCACTCTGGAGATCTTGTTCTATAAATTATGGGCTTCTCGTTTTTTTTTTTTATAAAATGATACACTTCCACCGCAATGAATTTTTTTTTTCAAGGGGTACCTTTGAGGTTTTACAAAATTCACAAGGTAGTCCAATTGTTTTAGAAATTTACCATATAACCCTTAGATCTTAATAAACCGTACAACCTGCACTTTTATAACTAACGATTATTGGTTCTTTTTAAAAATAATTCTTTATAATCAAGTTTTGCTCCTTTTCTCTTATACCCATCTTGATGCCTAAAACTTAATTGAAACATTAAAATAATGGCGAAAAGCTTGTGCTTTTGTACGTTTGTTTAAAACCTAAGGGATATGTAGTGCATTCTTGAAACAATAGGGTAATACCTCAAGAATTTCATGAAACCTTTGGTGTACTCTGAAAAAGCCAAAAAAATGAATCTCATGTGTATTTGCTGTGCTGTCCTCTTTATTCATTGAACTAGTGAAGTGGGGTATGGTCTTGATAAAGAATCCTTATCTGAGATTGAGCAGGTTGTTAGAGCCTTGGAAGGAGAAGTGTCTTTGTCTGATCTAAATGAAGGAATAAGACCCGGACACAGTTCGATCTACAGCTCCTACGGAAGTTCGGATTACGATACCTCTCAATACAAGGACGACTTAAAGAAGTTCAGGCAGATGGCCCTCGGAAGCACAGAGTATGGTAGCAGCGAGTATGGCGGGACCACCAGCGAGTACGGCATATACCCGTCTGGATCGAGCAGCGAAGCTCAAAGCCGACAAACAACTCGAGAGATGGAGATGAGAAAAATGAAAGGCGAAAGCCAGAGTCGTGAAACAGCTCTGAGAGAGTGAGACAGGAAAAAAAAGAGAGATAGTCAGAGGTTTTAGTTGAAGATCTTGATGCTGAATTGAACCAGCATATTCTTGTTGTAAAGAAAGTGAGTTCTGATTTGTGGAAAGAAAAAATTAATTGTTTGATATGGTAGATGTATTAGATTGTGAGTGCCATTTATTCTAACTCAATTCTTTTGTTTTTTGTTTTCCTTAGCATATTCTTGTTGCAGCAGAATGTTTGCTTCTTCATCCTAATGTATTTACTATTGCATATACAGAGAGATAGCACACTACAACTGGGTAATTCTTTTGTACAATGATTTTGATTGAGCTTAGTTATGGTCTATGGATACACTATTATCATATGACATTATTTTACTGCACAACTAATTGCTCCCTGTAACAAAGGTTTTGAACTTGAAATCCCATGGAGGTTAGTTGAGTTTGAGAGCAATGACTAGTTACGCACTCTGCAGGGCTGCACTGTGGTAGATTTGTAATTTTGCTTGTCAAATTCACCCGTGTGTGATATGTGTGCTGGCTAATTGGTTTTATTCATAAAACAGCCCGCAGAGTGCAAAACTGGTCATTTGTCGTTCTGTTGAGTTTTGGGAATTTTTTTCTTCAATTTCTTCCAAAGATTTTCACAAATTCAGTGAAGGTACACCCATGACTCCATGAGTATCTAGAAGAATGTACTCTCCATACAAATGGGAAGGGGGAAATACCCCAGCATAATGTTGGGGGTAATGATCGAACCCGTATCCTTACTCCTTAGTCACAGGACGTGGGGAGCTTATCACCAAGCCATACACCAAACTCTTTTCTTTAATCATTATTTTAACTATGCGACAACTTTACTAATAGTCTAATAGTGGAAAATTGAAAGCATTGTTCATTCATCAATATAAGAGGCGCAAGTAAATTGCTTCAAAGCATTTTGCACACCAATTAATAATCAAGCAATTCTATTAACTAAAAAAAGCACTAAGTTAACAAAAACATTTATTAGGATCTACTTAAGATAAAAAAGACATTGAAACATAGGAATATTGACGATTTATTAAAATAAATTAAACGGCATGAATTTACTAGAGTAAGAAAAATAAAGAAACTTCATAGGAATATTGACGGTTCATTAAAATAAAATGGCATGAATTTAAAGAAGCTTTAATTATTTTGATGTTATTTATTGCAAGAATTAATTGGAAAAAAAAATCGAGAGACAAAAAAGAAGAAAATACGGAGTATGTAATTGCACCCCATAAATTTATAGATGAAGATGTTACACGCCATTAAGAGTTTTGTCATACTCCGTGATAAACTAGTTAAAGATAATAAATAGATGCTATTTTATGAAAGAGTAGTTGTACAAGGTATAATATCTTTGCGTCTAAAAAAATTACTCCATACGTTCACAAATAAGTGCTCCATTTTGACCAAAATTGTGAGAGCTTTTTGGTCAAAATGGAGCACTTATTTATGGACAGAGGGAGTAATAATATTAGGCCTTACGTTGGGTTGACATGAAACACAACGTAGACTAGTACAACAAAGAAACACATAAATACATAATTACAGGATGAGCTATGACTATGTAGCATTTTTGTTTCGAAAATTTTGGTATGATGAGGTTGTATATTTGTCAAAGAGCAAGATTTGAACATCAATAAATCAAGATTATAATTAGATAAATCCTTAAAAAGTACCATATTAAAAATTACCATAATAAATCAAGTCAGACAACAAATGACAAATGAATTGAAATTAACTAACCTCGGACACAAAGACTTAGCATGAGCCGAGCCGTGCCAAACCGAGCAATGGTGACTTGATGACTTCACTTGGGTTACTTTCACCAAACCAAAAACTTGATTAGTGCTTAAACTTGACCACACCAAAGTCACCTCAACGGTCCTAACTCCTAAACTGTTGATTGATTAAGTGGTGATTGGTGAACTGTTGTTGTATTGCAACAGTTAGTTAGTTAGTTAATTGATTAGCCTGCGTCTCTACGATGCATACTTTTCCCTCAAACAAACCCAGATTTCTTCGATAAATTTCTCTCACCACTTTTTCACCTTGTAACTGTCTTTCTTTCTCTAATTCATGAAGATGAAGATCATTCTTAGAGAATTGCTTGCAGAGATTATCCATTTCGATGGAGCAAGCAGTTCGCATTTCGAAGAAACCGCAATTGGATTTCATGATGTAATTTTTCGGAATTGCTTGGCTAAGAGACTGACTTTTGAAGAAGAAGTTAAACAGGTGATTATTAACGACAAAAGATTTGCAATTCTATCATGCACCTCGCTAAATTTCTCATAATTTATTTGATTTTTTAAATTAAAATACATTACATCATGATTTAGGGTTTTACGATCAGACTTAGGTTGTTGAATTTTTCTTCCATTATTTTATTTTATTTTCACGTTTGTTCCAGCTAGATTATGTGTGACTATAGTTGAGGCAGGAATCAAACTGAAAACGTCTTTATAGTATAGTCATGCGAGTCACAATTTTGAGTTTTTAGCCGGCACGAAAGAACCTATCGTTTGCTTTCTCATTACTCGTACAAAATTTTAATGATTAATTATTAAAAGAATTAGGTCATGATTACAGAAGATTTGAACTGAAGAACATATAAAATTGGAAGTTGTAATGATCTTTAGTTGACTTTAGGAGTTGCCAGGTTAATTGTTTCAGGATTTTGACATCCAGACAATCTGGGAATTATTCAATCCATAATCTGGGTTGCATTTTTATTTTATCATATTTTTTTCCTCCCTTTCAAACATTTCTATTGGTTGATATATTTATCCATGTGTTGGGATAAATATCTGATAGCTTAATGACTTGGTGTTGATTTGAACTTGATATGATTATAAAAAAAACCAATCAAAAATTGAAGTTCATAGAAGGTGTGAAGAGTGGAGACAGCTTTCTCTTAGCTAGTTCATGACATGCAAGGTTGTTTTTACAGATAGTTGTGTGAATACTGGTCAAACTCTTCCTTTCTAAAATTTGGGTATAGAACTTGTTCAGGTATAACATAGTGAGCTGAGCACGTTTTGGTTTTTGAGAGAGGGATTCCTTTTATACAAAAATTGTTAATTAATTATACATTGACCACCCAACAAAAACAAAGAAATTAGAAGGAAAGCCTGCACAATGAATAATGATACTGATCTGAGGTTTGAATTGTCGGAAAGACATTCAACGTGATACATTGTCCTGTATTCTAGCCATCCAGGGGAGGAAGGGGAGAGCTGTTCTATTTTGTCCTTTTTTTTTTTTTCTCAAGAAAGACAATAGAAGTCCCAGGGAGTGCCTGGTTTGATATTGCTGTTATAGGATAGTTTCATAGTTTCTTCATAAATGGCAACACCAGCACCCTCAGCAACTGATCCCCCGCCTCCCAGTCCGTCACCTCCACCTCCGACTCCATCTCCAAGCCCGCCAATTGTGACTCCGTCTCCAAGCCCGCCAATTGTGACTCCGTCTCCAAGCCCGCCAATTGTGACTCCGTCTCCAAGCCCGCCCGTTGTGACTCCGTCTCCAAGCCCGCCTGTTGTGACTCCGTCTCCAAGCCCGCCAATTGTGACTCCGTCTCCAAGCCCGCCCATTGTGACTCCGTCTCCAAGCCCGCCAGTTGTGACTCCGTCTCCAAGCCCGCCCGTTGTGACTCCGTCTCCAAGCCCGCCAGTTGTGACCCCGTCTCCAAGCCCGCCGCCACCTGTGACTCCAGCCCCTGTTCCATCACCTCCACCTCCAAGCCCATCACCTCCACCTCCGAGCCCCTCACCAGCAACTCCAGCCCCTGTTCCTGTGAGTCCACCCCTAAGTCCTTCACCTGCAACTCCAGCTCCAGTTCCCGCGACTCCACCTCCAAGCCCATCACCTCCACCTCCAGCACTTGTTCCTGAGACTCCACCTTCAAGCCCATCACCTTCACCTCCAACCCCGGATCCCGAGACTCCACCAAGCCCGTCTCCTCCTCTAAGCCCCTCCCCTTCACCTCCGAGTCCTTCTCAGCCTCCAAACACTGTCCCTTCTTCTAGTTCACCACCATCCCCTGTTCTTAGTCCGCCTTCTTCACAACCATCTCCTGAAACTGTCCCACTATCTCCGCCAACTGAGACTCAGAATGATCCACCTTCTAGATTGGATCCAACAGAGTCTCCACCATCGCAACTTGAGATTCCTCCTCCACCAAGTTCCTCATCACGTACATCAACGGGTCTTATTGCCGGTGTTGTAATAGGGGGTGTGGTAGTACTGGCTGTATTTGGCCTGCTGTGGTTTATCTTTGCTAGGAAGAGGAAAAGGAAGGATCAATATGGAGCAGAGGGTTATTACATACCCCGAGGTTTGACTTTTGATTATCTGATCATTTGGTTGCATATCTTGTGTCTGACAGCCTTTTCTTTTCTGGATTTATCTTTGTCATGATCAGCCTTAATGATTCAGCTTTATCATAGCATACAACTAACTAAAGTGCTGGGATGTGAAAAAGTGTAGTGAATCCATTTTTTGTTGTTAATTTTCCACAAGTTGGAAAGGTACCAGAATAACCAGATGCTTTTAGTAGCCTTTTTCTCCAACATCAATTGTAAAACCTATGCTTTTACATTCTTTTAAGGAATATACTACCTTCGTATGATACGAACTCCTAGGCAAAAAATAGATTTAAAGAGAGAAATAGAGTGAAAAATGAATAATTAATTGGGCCCACAACAAAAAAAAAGTAAAGTTTTTTTGTTTTTTTTTTTTTTTTTTTTTTGTAAAAAGTTACACATGGGTAATTTTTATACTAAATATAGTAAATAAATATTTATTGCAAGTATTGTGTTACAGCCTAAAATGGCAAAAGTTGCGAGTATTGCGTTACAGAGGTAGTAGGAAAAGTAATGAATTTAGCTTGAAGAATTTGTTGTGCTGCTCTTGCTGATTTTGACCTGACTGTATTTGCTAGATGAGTTTTATCAAGGGTCAGCACAATCTGGGTTGCCTGCTAATCCACATTCAGCTCAACAGTCATCAGGGCCTAAGCCATCTCCTTCCCCATTAACATCTGTACCATCAAGGTCAAACTCTTCAACACCTCGACAACCGCTGTCGACAACTGGTAGTGGAGGTTTCTGGTCCAATAGTTCAGGGACTGATAACCCTATTCCATCTTCGCATGGAATTGTGGTTGGAGGTTCATCGAGCTCCTTTACTTATGAAGAGCTTTCTGTCGCAACTGATGGCTTCTCAAGTAACAATCTCCTAGGACAAGGCGGTTTTGGATATGTTCACAAAGGGATCCTTCCAAATGGGAAAATAGTTGCTGTCAAATCACTCAAAGCTGATAGTGGACAGGGAGATCGTGAATTTCATGCAGAAGTGGAAACCATTAGTCGAGTGCACCACAAACATCTCGTGTCACTGGTTGGATATTGCTTCACTGGTTCACACAAGTTGCTTGTGTATGAGTTTCTTCCTAACAAAACCATGGAGTTTCATTTACATGGTTAGTTTGTTACTGACTTATATGGACTGTTATCATATGGTGCAGCTGACCTAAAACTAAAAATAATCCTTTCTTGATTTCTCTATTAATGCTTAGGTTTGGGTGTCTCTTCTGTAAGAATGATGTTTTGAATTTGATGAGAATTATCATATCATATTGTAGGGAACAAACAAATTGTACTGGATTGGCCTACGCGGCTGAAGATTGCCATTGGTTCTGCAAAGGGCCTGGCATATTTGCATGAAGATTGTAAGCCTTTCTTCTTACAAATTCCTGGTTGTAGACCCTGATGTTCTGATTTAATTGCATACGAATCTGAATCTATGCTTGCTTCTGTAGGTCATCCTAAAATAATTCATCGGGATATTAAAGCAGCTAATATACTTCTGGATTTTAATTTTGAGGCACAGGTAAGATTTTTACTCCCCCCCCCTTAGATGATGTTACTTGTTTTTTGTAGTTGTTATACTCTAGCTTTATCTTATCTGGAATTTTCTGATTCAGGTTGCTGATTTTGGACTGGCAAAGTTCACTTCTGATGCTAACACTCATGTATCCACTCGAGTTATGGGAACTTTTGGGTAATAATTGACGCCTTATCTTTTAGTATATATTCTCCATATGATAATTATGCGAATAAAAGTTGATAAATTCTACAGTAATTTAATGGAAGTCTACTATGGTTTTTTAGTCTTCAAGGAGACTGTCATAGTGTTATATATATATTCTCATGTTTACCTAGGGTATGATCTTCTGTGCATGAATTGAAATTGGTGAAGTTTTTATCTGCAGATAAAGTTCACGGTTATATTTATTTTCTATTATTCCTTCTCTGAATTGGATTTCAGTCACAAGAAAAGGGCTATTGACAAGGAGGAAACTATTTTAATGACGGTTGCTTTTGTTTACTTTTTGTCCTTTTAATATTGGTAGGTACTTGGCTCCAGAGTATGCTAATTCGGGAAAGCTCACTGACAAGAGTGATGTTTTCTCTTTTGGAGTGATGCTTCTGGAATTAATTACTGGGCGTCGCCCAGTTGACTACTCTCCAGAGTCTCAGATGGAGGATAGTTTGGTGGACTGGGTAAGCAATGATTTTAGAAGTCTGAAAACTGATTATCAAGTTTATAATTTATGTGTTCCCTTTGCCTTGGCCTGTGCATGGGGTGGGGTGAGCCGTGAGGGTGTAATAGGATTTATAAAACCTCATTGATTGTCACTGCAGGCTAGACCACTGCTGTCAAAAGCTGTGCAAGATGGGAACTTTGATCCTTTAGTTGATACAAAGTTGGTAAACAAATATGACTATGAAGAAATGGGTCGCATGGTTACTTGTGCTGCTTCTTGTGTGCGCCATTCTGCAAAACGCAGACCGCGAATGAGTCAGGTAACATTCTACTTTTAAACTCTGGTGTTTGCCTGATTAAAAAGTGGTTGGGCAACTATATTTTATCCAGGTCTACTTTTAGGGCTCTCTGGTTATTCAAAAAAAAAAACTATGTTGGATGTCAACTGGACCAATATCTAAGTGACCTAGAAGACTAAAAAGAACCACCTATCTGCAGCTTACCTCTTGTTTGTTGCTTGATATTTTTTTGACTAGACTTGTGTGAGAAGGAGAAGCAATGGTGCTCGAAAAATTGTATGGCAAAAATTGTGGTTGTTCGAGTCCCACCTACATGTACTAGGTTGCTGACTAGCTCTTTGGAGAATACTGCTGTGTTTTGTCTTAATTTCTATAATCTTGAAGATCACATCATGTAGTGAAGGGATGGGTGGGCACAAATAATATGGCATAGGTAATGAGTAGGATAAAAAAAAATTGGGTATTTTTTTAGCGTCACAAGATGAAATTAGATATAATTACCGAATTCAAAACTTATTGTATTCTTTTACATTCAACTATCGTACAGCTGTCGTGTCCTTTTCGACTCAAGTTTCGTGCCAATTTTAGCAAATTGAAAATTTCAACAAACCCATTAAATTGTCTTTTGAAACGTTATCCTAGAGATGGCATGTCATGTTCGTGTCAATTTGTGATATTCCATTGAATATGACAAGTTATATAAAAGTAAAATAATTTCATTATGTGACAAACATATCTAATTAGATCAAACTCGTGTTGTTTTGTGTTGTGCCGTGTTGAGTTTTGGTTTCTCTTTTGACTCAAGTTCGTGTCGTGTTGTTGCGTCATGTCAAGGATCGCTAGTTCTAGGCTATATTCTCAATATCAACTATCTTCAAACTTGTCTTTTATGGCTAGACTGATAGGAGGTGGGAGCATTATAGTAGGAAATCGAAAAAAATCTACTAAATGTTCATTTTTTTCATGAAATGTCCTTGATTATTCACTTTTTTTTATGAAAACACCTACGGCTTGTTTGGTAACCGATTATAAATTATGGGAATGGGAATGGATTTATATGTAAACTTGGAAGGACAAACAATTTCCAATTCCATGGTGGTGTTAGTTACCTCCAATTGATCTAATTTTCTTCACAAATTTTTATTCCCATCCAATACTACACTTCCCATTGATAATGGATGGTAATAGAAAATATGAAGAAAATTCAAGCTTGGGAATGAGAATATATCTCCGTGTGGAATACAAGGTTTCTTCTGTTGCTAAATTTTTTACTTAAAATTCATTTTCATTACTCTCAAATCTCAATAATGTTTTTAAAATTCAGCTAATGTCCCTAGGTTTAAAGTTTATTCATGAAATGTCGTTCTCGTCAATTAGTTTTCCGACTTTCCGTGTTGCTTGCTTTTATGTAACACCACGGCACACTTGCTTTCCGAAATAATTTTTGTGCACAAAAAAATTATTATTGAATATAATCCTGCAGAATTATGTAAGGGTTGCAGTATTTATATACAGATTTATTGGAAAAAAAATGCTACATTTTTCTACGGTTGTACACGGTTTGGTATGGTGATTTTTGGAAACCAAACCATATTAGTACGCAAACCAAACCAGAGCAAACTTTTTCAAAAAAAAAAATTCATATTTTTTACAAATCAATATTTTTTTATGAATAATTTACAATATTACTAAATATTAATAGGCCTTTGAATGACAAAAGTATAACTTGAAGCACTTTACAAAACTACAAAGAGAAGCTCAAGTATTTTAAATCATAAACATACAACTTTATTTGGATTTTTAAATGATTTTTAGCACATATTAAATAAAAATTCTAGTGTGTAATATATCAATATGTCGTAAAATGGTTTGTGGTTGGTTTGGTTTTGTATATTTTGAAAAACCAAACCAAACCATAATTTTCTAAAATTCATAAAACAAACCGTACTTTTAAACCGTAAATCAAACCAAAATGCTATGATATTGTTTGGTTTGGTATACGGTCCATACCAAACTCTGCACAGTCCTGATCTTTTCTGCATAATTAGGTTTAATTAATGTTTAAATAGAGATATAATGTATGTTTAGTTTCATGGTAAATTAAATATTGCATAAATTAAAAATTGAGGTCTGGTTGAAAGAAAGAGTATTTGTATGAAAAATAAAAACTTGAGGGGTATATGGTGAATTTTTAAATAAGTTGAAAACTCGAGGGCATTTCATGAAAAAACTATTAGACCTTATCAAGCGAGTCGATCATGAGATGAGGGTTTAAATTTCGAGTCGAGCTAAATCGATCACGAGATGCTTTCTAACATTTTTTGATTATATTTTCTTTTCTTCATACATTAGATTTCTTAATAAAGTGTATCAGATTATTTTTATTAAGTGCCGAAGTAAATTTTATTTTGAAAGATGAGAGAATGGAAAAATATAAATTTCCTTGTACATTTATCGAGTTTCAAGCTAATTTGAGCAAGCTTGAGCTAATTTGAGTTGAATTTTGACCGATCTTTGACCAAGTTGAGTCTGAGTTGCTCACGAGTTGCTCTGCTCAATAAGCACCGTACCCCATTTAGAAGTTTATGGAAATTGTGATTTCCAATAGCCCTTAGCCTTTCTCGACTTCTTGAAAACTCGATTACTTTGGCTTGTGTCAATAGAAGGTAAATGCTGGGGTTTTGTGGAGATCCAAATCTCATTTATACAAGTCAGATTTTTAAAAAAAAAGTGGTGCATACCCCTTCTCTTCACTTGTGTATATATATATATAGGATTGGGTTCCGGTGAGAAATGTGAGAAGAGATAAATACATCAACTATAACCTAGAGGTACATTGATTAACAACTATAGTTACATTCAAAATATACTATAAATATATTGAGTAAAAATACATTGATTTTATGCTATAGATACATTGACTCCAAACTATAGTAGGAGTAAAAAAGAAAAATCATATTTAATCTTAGCCCTTCATTTGTTGATTAAAGGGTTGTGGTTGCTTCTCACCCTTCTCACCAAAACTACATTTCTCACGTGATCCTATTTCTATATATATATTTGAAAAAAATTATGCACATATTTCTTGAACTTACATGTGTAATACGGAGTAACTTAATTAAATTTATTAGCACATATCAGTACATTTAATTTTGATTTTCTGGGGGGAAAAAGGTGATAAAAGAATGAAGCTTTATTTGGGTTCTTCATAGTAGAACTCTACATCCTTAATTGACCACTACTCCGAAGATTGGATCACTTATATGGAATTATGATTTTGATGGCATCTTTTGTTGTCGAAACTATCTCAATTAGCTAACCTTGTAAAGATTTTTGTTGTTGATTCCTGGGAATCCGATCTCAACAGAATCTCATGATGTACAATGTGTCATTATTGAACAGGTAGTTCGAGCCCTAGAAGGAAATCTTTCACTATCTGATCTTAATGATGGTATTAAGCCGGGATTTAGCTCATTCCATAGCTCAACTGACCTGGATAGTGTTGCGGACAAAGAAGAAGAAATGAAGAAATTCAGGAAGCTGGTGTATCTAAGTGAAGATTATGGCAGCAGCGAGTTGAGTCGGACACGGAGCGAGTTTAGTGATGGTAGTAGTGGAATGCACCGTCAAACACGAAGTCAACTGAATTGACCTAGCATGATTTTGACTTTACCTAGCATGATTTCATTACAGAAAGAAGAGTTGGGGAATGGTGATGGTGTGCCAAAAGTGGCTTGTTTCTTTGCCTAGCATGATTTTGATTTTTTTTTTTTTCCACTTGCCTCATTGATGTATCTATTTGTTTATAAGTATATTTATTTATTTACACTTGTAATTTGTATCTAGTATTGCTTAGCATGAAAAATCTTGGACAAAACTGAACCGGCTTTGTTTGTTGATAAATAGCAACTCTGAACTGAATCCAAGATTTGTTTGGATGATGAATTCTATATTTGCATCATTTGATTTGGTATTGGCCAGAGTCTGTAACTCCATCGGTAGTTCTGTACTTTTAAGGCGACATTAAGCCGGGGAGTCCGGCCTTGTTTTTTTTTTTTGGACTTAATTTCTGAAATTTCAGTTCAGCTCAATTCCTGATGAGTCTAAGATTTGACTTAATTCAATTCAGTTCATATTATTTCAATTCAAAAGAACATGGTCTTATTATTATTCACTCAATAAGATTATCAAGGCACTGATAGGCTGATAGCTGATGCCTTGTGGTTTTGTTGGACAAAACTGCAAAATTTTCTTCTCAAGGGAGTGAAAAGGTGTTTGGTCCAATCACAAATCTTATCTATTCCATTTATGCTCGACACAAGTGACTAACCCAATCACATTCCTAACTCTCTCAACATTTGTATAAATTCTATGTTGTGCCTACTTTGCATCTGGAATTATTTATTTATTTATTTAAAAAAAAAAGAGGATTACAAATCTACAACAGTTTAGGTCCAATAATGCATCATGTTTTGCCATGAATCTTCTTTATGCTACAACCTTATGCCCATCTTTACAGTTCTTATATTTTATACAGTACTTGATATGAAGTTGTATATGCATGCATAGTGTTGGAGACCACATATAAGCAATTTTTCGAACTTTTTTCAGTCTTAAATGCACAAGTGCCTTTTGTTTAATACACCCTTATTATACTACCTCCATAATAATTTATTTGCAACGATTTGACATAAAGTATATAGAAAAAATGTCAAATCATTGCAAATAGATTGTTACGAAGAACAAGTAATAAAATATGAAGGATTGAAGGGAGTAGCATACTAAGGGAGTGAAAACCTCTTAAATCATGCACCCATCAGATCAAATGCAATTAGACAGTTTGACTTGATAATATAATGCAGCACTTTGATTGAAAAAAAAAACGGATGATCACATCAGAATCAGCTGAAGAAAACGTCAACTTGTACTAATTTCCCAGGCGGGGGGGGGGGGGGGAGTAGTTAGTTGGGTTAGTGTTAGTAATGAATTTTTCATATCTTTTTATATATATATATATTTTTCTCAATGATTTTTTCATACTTTGGTTTGATGACTATTTCAAGTTTCATACATATTGACTTCATTATTATTGGCATACAAGAAAGTATATTTCAGAGTATCATATCATATTATCTACTTGGTCTTGGTCTGACATTCATGATTTTAATTTGCACCCTCCCATAACTAAAAGTTTTAACTATTCAAGCCACTAATTGTCCATTCTCATCTTAGTTTTATCATATATCAGGATTTGGTATTTTTTCAGGCTTCATTTTGCTGTATAATTTGGGAGTTTTTAGTTCATAGATGTTATTATTATGGGGTTTGATATCGAATCATTAGGTTTGTCAACTGCTCCTAAAATTGTAGCAGCTATTGCTGCAGGAGGTGGGCTGGTTGTGATAATCGTGATCGTGTTGTGCATTTGCTGGTGTTGTCGACGAAAATATAGAGAAAACAGGAAAGAAAGTAATAACAATGTCTCTGCTGAAAATCCTCCTGGAGGTGCTACAGGTTTGAGATTTCCTGCAGTTATACAGAATTTGTTGTTCTGTTTCACTATGGTGAATTGGTGATTGCATTGTTTTAGTTTTTTGCATTTAAGATGTTATTAAAATGAAGTGGATTTTATATGGTTGGTGAATTAGATGTTATGTGCTATATTTGTTGTTGAATAATCATTAGGAAAATTTGGTAAGAACCACCAAATAAGTATTACTTTTTTGAAATATACAACACACAAGGTTATTTTTTCAAAATTTTTAAAATCTATACCACCTAACGAAACATAAATAAAAAAAAACCCATTGACTTTCCGTTAACTGGGCCCCATTTTGGTGCTCAACTACCGTCATTCAGCCACTATCATCACCACTGTACTACCACCACCCATGATTTACAAACCTGAATTTCTTGCCCCCAAATAGGTTTGGATTGATGTTAAATGGTGGTGGTAGGTGGTGGCTAGGTGGTGGTTGGGCACACATATGAGGCTCGCTTAACAGGAAGTTAACAGTTTTGTTGATTCCGTTAATAGGTATTATTTAAAAAAATTTGAACTTATGTGGTGGTTAAATTTAGCGGAAAAAACAAACTTGTCTGATATATATTTCGAAAAAATGGTACTTATTTGACGTTTATTTCCGATTTTCCCTAATCATTAACAAGACTTTCTTATTGGTGGCTGATCAACTTTCTAATTGTTCTCAATTGACCTTAAAAGATAGATAATCATGCATACATATGGCTTGGGAGTTTGATTTCTTGGCTGAATTAAGATCACCAGAAATTGTCTGACTAAAAACATTCATATACACTTTTCAATGTTTTTAACTGTATTCCATGTTTTGTTTTCACAACAACATATGAAAATCTTTATGTCATTGAATTTTTGTAAAGGCCTAAATGGAAGGACTGCTTAATAGGTAATAACCAGCATGTTGTACCAGCTCAACACAGACATCAGCAGCAGAATAATAATCCACCTAGAATGGCTGAACATCACAAGGCTCCTAACCACTTTCCTCCTCCACTTCAACCACCATTAAGGAGCCCTAACCACTTCCCCCCTCCACCCGAATCACCACTAAACCACCCGCCAAAGCGTTCTCATGCACATAAGCCTTCACAATCTTCTACAGAAAGCACTGGCAGCAACTCTCTGCCCCCACCACAACAGTCGAAGCGTTCACCAACTCCTCAGTATTCACCAGCTTACAAACCAAGCCCAGGGAAGTCTAGTGTTTCGGGGAGTGAAATTAGCTCAGTCCCACCTTCATCACCTACATTGTCATATGCTTCTTCACAGACTATGTTTACTTACAATGATCTTGCAATGGCAACTAATGGCTTCTCAAAGGCTAATCTCCTAGGACAAGGTGGTTTCGGGTTAGTTCACAAAGGACTTCTTCCTAATGGAAAAGAGATTGCTGTTAAGTCTCTTAGGAGTAATAGTGAACAAGGGGACCGGGAATTTGAGTCAGAAGTTGAAATTATTAGTCGAGTTCATCATAGGCATCTGGTTTCATTAGTTGGGTATTGCAGCACTGGCTCACACAGATTGCTTGTTTATGAGTTTGTACCTAACAAGACATTGGAGTTCCATCTTCATGGTTAGATTTTTCCTTCTCCTACTACTTGTTCTAGTTTTTATTATTTCCATTTTTGTTATTACTAAAGGTAATGGGAATGAATTCTATATAAATATAGGAATGAATTCTATATAAATATGGGAGTAAAATCATATTCATTATCATGGTAGTACTAATTTACTTCAAAATCACCCAATTTTCTTCATAAATTTCCATTCCTTTCTGATACCAATCTTTCATGTGGTAATGGATGGAAATGGAAAATATAAAGAAAATATAAGTTTGGGATGTTTCTATTATGTTTTTAAAGGAGATGATGATGTTGATTCCTTTACTAAATTATACTTAAAAAATCATTTCCATTACCACAATTTATTACTAGCAACCAAACGAGGGTAAAAGGTTTACCTGTCCTAATTCATCTTTGCTTGCATTTGATTGAAAGACGAGGAGCAACCTACAATGGATTGGGCCACAAGAATGAAGGTGGCTATAGGTTCTGCAAAAGGATTAGCTTATCTACATGAGGATTGTAAGTACTTTGGTGTATAATAATTCTATGATCTACATGGATGTAAACCATCTAATTATGTATGGTCACCCTAATGTAGGCCAACCAAGAATAATACACCGAGATATTAAAGCTGCTAATATACTCCTGGATAACAAATTTCAGGCAAAGGTAACTTTTCATTTCTGTTCAAGGATTTATGTACATCCTTGATTACTTGCTTAGTTTTTCTATCCATTTTTTAATCATGAATACCTCTATTATGTTGTTGAAAAACTTGTTCTATATTATTGGAAATGGCTATTGTGTATTATGCAGGTTGCAGATTTTGGGCTTGCAAAGATTACACCCGAAGAATCGACACATGTAACAACACGAATTATGGGGTCTCTGGGGTATGTTCTGATCTCTTTTGCATATTAAGGCTTGTTTGTTTTAAAGGAAAACATTTTCCTAGAAAACCATTTTCTCTTCTTCTTCTTTGGTTTTGAGAAGAAGGGAAAACAGTTTTCCAATAATTGGAAAATGATCTTTATGCCACATTTTCCACCATATTTCATTCGTCACTTCCTTTTCTCCTCCCACCCATACTTTCTCTTCCGTTTTTCTTCTTTTTTCCCTACATTTTTGTTTCCCATGGAAACAAACAATGGAAACTTAATTTCTAATTGTATTTTACTTGGGAAAATGTTTTTCATCGAAAATCATTTTCCTTTAAGTTTGTTTTCCACTAAAACAAACGGATCCTAGGTTCTATACAATACATATGAAGAAAAATCCATGTTTGAAAAAAAGCTTAAATTCATACATTACATTGATATTACACTTTAATCACATGATTACAGATACTTGGCTCCAGAGTATGCTTCATCTGGGAGACTCACAGAGAAGTCTGATGTTTATTCCTTTGGTGTCATGCTTCTAGAATTGATTACTGGTAGAAAACCAGTTGACAGGAAACAAAAAGAGTATAATATTGTAGAATGGGTATGAATATATACAGTTTTTATTTAAGATCCAAGAAAAATTGAAATGTCCCTGAATGAATCAATCTAATAGACTTCCATGCATTGTACTGAGTTTGCAGTCAAGATCATTACTAACAACTGCTCTGGAGGATGAGAACTTCAATATGCTAGTTGATCCGCGCTTACAATTTAGTTACAAGCACAGTGAGATGGCTCGTATGGTGGCGTGTGCTGCTACTTGTGTTCGGAAGTCAGCACGTCGTAGACCTCAAATGAGTCAGGTACTCACTTCTCACCTAATCCGTGATTCCATGAATCGTGCACCTGGTGTACAGTGAATGTCATCCACCTGTCTTGTCCTTAAAATAGAACATGTTTTATAAAGTAACTTCTTTAAATGTAAAAACATTAATGCCCTAGAAACATAACATAAAAATATTAGAAATGCATAAAATGAATGTTCTATTTTAACTCTGGGTGCATGATCATCATGCTACCGGGTGCACAAAGAAATAATCGTGCACTTGCTGCATAACAAGACATGCACATTCTACAGTAATTTTGTTGCAAATTTGAAGCAAGCATGATTTTTAGATCGTACTGAGAACAACTTGGGGTCGGCTAGACATAAATCAATATGAGAAATCATGAAAGTCACCTGCATATATCATTTGACATTCTTCTAGATCAAATATTCCCATTGCTAGATCGTTCAAATTACAATTATATGATGAGATTGTATTACATTGATGTTGGAAAAATGAGCAGGTAGTTCGAGCTCTTGAAGGGAACTTGACGATAAATGAGTTGAATGAAGGCATAACACCAGGCTTAAGTTTTGTAGAAAGGGATGATATTGCATCAGAGCATAGTGGGAGCCAATATAGTGGGAGCCAATTCAGTGGGAGTCAATACAGGGGGGACTTGTATTCTGTAGATTTTGACAGTAAAAACATGGGACCTTCTACTACCAGTGAGTATGGTGGGACTACAAGTGAGTATGGATTGTACGCTTCTAGTTCAAGTAGCGAAGAACGGACTACCCAAGAGTCGGGTTCTGAGCAGGTGCACAGACACAGGAGACATTTTAAGCAACAACGCTTTTTAGACTCCTCAGGTTGATCGATTCATTCTAGCAGATCAACTGCGTACATACAGCTCAAGACTACTGATTGATTGATTGAATGAAGCCATTTTTGCAGTTTTATTATTGTTTTATATACACATATACATGCATTGATGCATATTGCATATATATATTCATTAACTTACATAAGGAGACCGATCGAGTTGTGACTAACCATTTCATTTCTTTTGTTGTAGAAATGGATTGGTTTGTAGGTTTAATTATGTTGTATGTAAAGAAATCTATGGTGGGGAATAGGTTTTCAAACAAAAAATTATACCACATTTACACTGTTTCTAGAATTGATTTTTGTACACATCTCAATTACAATGCCATTTCTCAAACTCAATTTCCCTATTATGAGATCCAAAGGTGTTTTTAGACCTAATAACTTTTACTGTATATCTTTGAGCTCTCCAAAAGTTAATGCAGCCATTTACAGGATTTTAGGTGGCAATATATCTAAAATTTTACAGTTGGATTAACTTGCAAATGTGTTCTGTGTAATTAGCATTATCGCACTTCACTAATTGGTTTAGCTGTTGAATTAAATTAGTAACTATCATTAATGAATAATCATGTCCTGGCATTGAAAAGTCAGGTAAAGATCCCTAGCTACCTTCCCCTGGTAATACATTAACATTAAAACTTGTTTGAACATAAAGTGAACATTTGCTAATGAATGATAACAAATCTTCAAATCATGCAAGTTGGTGAAAGAGGTAATTAAATCAGTAAAACGACGTAAAGACCAAAACAGATAGTCATCTTCTCCAAATCATATTCCATTATTATAAGCTAAAGATCTTCAACTCATCATCAAAATGTTAACCGAGTACAGCTAAAAATTTTCATCATACTCAAAAAAAGACGTACCAAATCCAGGCTAAAATTGAAACAAAACTTCTCAATACTAGAATTAAAAGAAGAGACAACGTTACTCGATAGATTGTACAAAGATGATCTAAAGTCCATGATGAACATCATCTGTATCAACCACAGATTGCATCACAGGGGATGGAGCAGTAGTAGTCTCTGCAGTTTGGTGCAAGTTACCGTCAGTGGTGTATCTCTCATCAGATCTGAACTCACCAGCATGAATTGGATAGAATCCTGATCTTCCAGCAGCACTAACTGACTGACGAAGATGAGGGAACGGAAAAGCAAGTCCATGAACAACCATCTTGAGGTTGTAGATGAGGTTAGGGTACTTGATTTTAACGTAATTGATACGCATTGGAGACAGAGCACCACCACCTCCT
The DNA here is from genome assembly GCA_951394345.1 of Salicornia ramosissima. Classification (NCBI taxonomy): domain Eukaryota; kingdom Viridiplantae; phylum Streptophyta; class Magnoliopsida; order Caryophyllales; family Amaranthaceae; genus Salicornia; species Salicornia ramosissima. The sequence goes on from OX596233.1 coordinate 5,006,121, forward strand.
GGAGTAGTAACAGTGAGAGTTTCACCAATTTCGAGCGTGGGAAGGACGGTCATCGCTGGAAGACTCTCGAGGTCAGCGAGCTTCAGAATTCGGTTAGGAACAATGTGAAACCGAACACTGTGAACATACGAGTGACCTCCATGGAAGATTGAGGAATCATCAACCGCAAAGATCGTCATGTTGTGGAGAGTGATGAGTTCAGCGTACTTAACACGCATTGCAAGCGCAAGAATGCTGTAGCCACTCGTCCTGAGACGGATCATCGCTTCTGCCATCATCATCTTCTTCAGTGCGGCTGAAGGAGAAGGATGAGGAAGAGAGAGCGAAGTCATTCTGTCAATGGAGCAGGAATAAGGCGAGAGATGAGAGATGAAGCCGTGCAATTGATGGATGATGACATGATCACTGACGTAGAGGTTAGGACGAGTGATTTCGGCACCTCCGATGAAGATTTTGGTGGAGTTTACAGAGGAAGTCACCGTCAAGCATTTTCCGGCAAGAATCGTCTCGATTTTAGTGCCGAAAATGAGGCGATCGAGGTAATCGAGAGGATACAAACCAGGAACAGTGTGCTCTTGCAAAAGGAGAGAGAGCGAGCATGAAGGACAAGTGCGCACCGCAGAATCCATAGGAGCAAAGACGGTGATAGGTCCTTGCCATGAGACGTGTGAAGCATAGGAGAGAGAAAGTGAGTGTGACGCCATAGCGAGGTCGTGGAAACCGAGTTCAGCGAGTGTTTGAGTTATGGACGCCAGTGGATTGAGATACAGAGGAGGTGTTTTCAGAGCTTCAGATGAGGAAGAAAAAGAAAATGGCGATGAAGGAGAAGAGGTTGATAAGGTAGCAGAAGGCGCCGGTGAAGAAGAAGCAGAGGAATAAGATGAAGAAAATGTGGAAGTGAATGGAGGCGAATCAATGGCGGAAACTAGAGACTGAGGAGTAAAGATTGTAATGAAGATGAAGGTTAGTAGGCGAAGAGACGCCATTGTTGAATCTTTTGAGAAGCTTAGAAAGAGAGAAGGGGGAGTGTGAGAATTTGAGCAGAAAGAATAACAAAATCAGGAAATGATGAAAGTGTGAGTACTGAAGAATTGGGGGCTATTTATAGGGAGTACGGTGGTACGAAAAATGGAAAAGCGGGAAAACTTTCTGCTAAGATTCTGTTATGGGAAAGATATTTATTGGATACGGGGTAAATTCGTCCTTTTTGTGGAAAGAAAAAGTTGTGCTGGATTTCTAGAACTTTCAACTTTTTACTTATTGTTGCCAAAATAAATTACTCCGTAGTTATTGTTTATAGGATGACAATTGAGTCTGAATTTGGCACTAATGTCATTGGATTTGTTTTATATATAAAAAAAAAAGTTTCGAATTTGAAAAATAAAAATGTGCATATGACTATGTGTAAAAAAGGACTCTGAGTCAGAGTCTAGTCGGAGGCAGGTGTTGGAAAAAAATTCAACAAAATAATTAGATTCTGATAAAAATTCCTATTTTCTATTTTTCTAAGTTGTATTTAATTAAAGTTATATAGTTTTTTAAAAGATAGAAGTATTTGGTATTGGTTATGTATTTGATTAAGGTTCAATATCTAATTAGTTATTAGTTATTATTAATAAAATATAGTGTAATTTTAATATAATATTAGACATTTATTTGATTTTATTAATGAAATACCAGTTAAATTAAATGTTGGAATAAAATTTTTTGCCTTAAATCGAACACTAAGTGTTCAATATCGGAGTCGAATGTCAAATGTCATGTATCGGACTCGGATCATGCATAATCCAGTTCGAATCCGACTTGTTATCATCTCTATAGCTCGCTTATGGAGAAAAGATAAACGAAATGAACTGAGTCTTAGGAAAAATTGTAATAAGATTGCTCAATTTTAAAAAGTTGCAATTTGAATACTAAAATAACTTCGGTCACTTTTTGACAAGATTCTATTAGAATATATGGGTTAAGCAATTCGATCTTTTTTATGCCATTTGCAATGTGGGCCTTTTTACTTGCCTCCTCATTTACTTCTTTCCGAACTCATTTTTTACTTTTAAAAAAAAACTGCTTTTTTCGTTTTTTTTTTTTTTATCAAAACCTTATTCACATAAACACAAGACTATTAGAGGGAGAACAAAACTAAACTTATAAGAAAGGCTAGAAACTTATAAAAAAAAATTACCATTATTGTATAGATTATCAAACTACATACCTTTGATGACAAGATGATGGATCTACATAATAGATGTTAGTGATGTCTACTCGTCTAGTACCCAAACTGCTACTTTTCAAAGTTGGGTAGTATTATAATTGACTAATTCTAATTCGTGGCAAAGTTTAGCTTCTTCCATTAAACTTAAAACGGTGCTTATGATGCGAATCTAGTTCAAGTAGTGAGTCAACTCAACTCGTTTATATTTCGAGTGAAGCTCAATGTTCAAACGAGTCGGATTTTGACCAAGTTTCTTGCCAAGTTTTTGATCAAGCCACTCTTGAGTACATCATAATTTTATGACTTACTAGCATCTCAAATATAAACATCTTTTTAAAAATTTTTTTTAATATAAAGATACTTGGTAGTTAACTTTTGGAATCGAATATTGACTTGTTTGACTCAACTCGTTAACTCTTTGAGCTGGGTTCAATCATTCAAACTCAAATCGAGCTAATATAAATTGAGTCAATTTTGACCGAGTATTAACCGCACCGAATTCGACAACTCACCAGTTGTTTTGGCTTGTAAGCACCCTGCGCCCTATTGTGCGCTAGCAAGCAGAGTATAATAAGTACCAGCTCACAGCAAAAGTTAGTTAGATAGCCTTGCCACGTCAGCATTCTGTTTGTTAGGTATAGTTTGTTATTTGTCAAAATTAATCAAAGTTACTACTTCTTCCGTTTCCATTTGTTTGTCCTGTTTGACTTTGCACATATGTCAATTCACTTGTTTGACCGTAAATATCTTTTGTTGTATATGTGTAAAAATTATAATAATTGGATATTAATGACGTACTCATTGAGACGAATCAAACAAGACCATACATGACTATATTATATTTTATATGTTGAGAGTAATTTAGAAGATTCTCTCATCTTATAAATAGTGTAAGATTCCAAACAAGGCAAACAATTGGGAACGGAGGGAGTAATACACTACTATTTTTTTAATGGCCAAGAGACAAAATTAGTAATATTGATAATAGGCCAAACGACACTTATAATTAGAATAAAAACACAAGAATATCATATCTAAAACATTAATAAAATTTTCATTTCCTACTCTTCTAATAGCATCGCTTTCATTGCATAATCACACATTCATTTTTGTTTGAAGCCAATGCTTCTTTTCCAACTGCAACCAAATCATATATAGTATTGGAGGAGAAAAATAATATTGAAACCCTAGATCTTCAATCCAAACAAATAATTGACCACTAAACATAAAATAAGAAAAACAATCCCAAATTAATTGGGAAAAGAGTAGTTGTAAAATAAGGGAAGAGAGACTCCAAAAATATTAGGACAAGAAAACCATCACAAAAGATGAAAACGTTATTATACTAGAAGAACAGTGAAAATTTGGCTAAAAAACTCCTAAAAAATTAATTGGCTAGAAACAAGCCCAAATAAATTGAAAAGGTGTACTTATATAACTCTATTGGCACTAATCCACTATTGAAAAGAGGGTTAGTTAAACGTTGCACCCTCTTCGTTTAATACAACGTTTTATTATAGAAGCTTAATACAAATAAAGATAAAAGCTATAATACTTTGGGACCTAAATGAAAATAGAGGGCATAAACATATTTAGATGTGCAAGAACGACCCTTTAAGTGTTGAAACAAAAAGGCTTTAATCCAATTTTTTTTTTTGTTTGTTCTTCGCGCCTTAGAAGGGGAAAAAAATCCAACACATGTCTTTGATAACAACAAGACTTAATTAAGGACTAATATTAGAGAATGTGAAGTCATATGATGGAAGTGAAAAACCTCAAACACCACACAACCAACTTTAAAAAAAAGTGAAGTCAATAAGACATAATAAGTTTGTTATAAAGAGCTAAAATAAACAAGATCCCTCTATAGGTATCTGTATTAAAAACATAAAATAAAGTAAAAATAGATGTGGCGACGCCTTGGAATGAGTCCAATAATCGAAACCGAATATTTAATCCATGTTTTCCAGGGTTAGTTCTCATGCCCCAAAACAAAAATATCTTGAAATATTGTGGTGAGATGAAAACTCCCAAGATAGATATCGAATGATGCAAAGTCATGTGATGTAGTCGATCGGAAAGTATAGTGTTTCGCACAACTCAACATTAAAAAATCTTTCAAGATGACACACTTTGTTATACATTCTTAAAAAGAACAAAGATCCTCCCATCAAAACCTTGGGACTACGAAAAAGGGAAAAAGAATAGCCCTTGAAATGAACATTCAAAAAGCCTAAACCAAAGTTTATAATTCACTTTTCGTTTATCTTTGCGCACATAACATTATGGAGGAATCCTTCGATGGTAGGAAACTCACAAAACATATTATAATCTTTTTGAGACCCCATAGTAGAGAATGAATAAAAAAATCCCGAAATATTTTCTCAGGGTCCTTTGAGGGCAGGACGCACCATTGCATGGATATGCATAAGACGTTGAGAAGTCATATAATGCAGTTGAAAAAGCCAAAACAACACATTTTCCGATAACGAAAAAAAACTAAACTAATAGCATCTATTGAACAAAAAATTAACCCCACGTACTACCTCCGTTTCTTTTTTTGTTGCAACGATTTGATATAAAACCGTATAATCATTGCTAACTGTAACTAAAAAGGAACAGAGTAATACAGGAATTTGTACCTATAACGGTTTAGCTCAAGGACATACATCAATTTGCCCCATACAACACTTTCCCACAAAGCAACGTTACTAATTGGACCAAATTTGATCAGATGACATACAATTAGGCTCGATTCAAAATTCAATACTATACCACTAAAAAAAAAGGTGTTACTAAATGCAGCCGTCATTTTACTTACTAAAACCCGCATTTGGACAATTTTGCCCTTGGCTACACGTGCGTGTGTTTGACTTAGAGAAAAAAAAACACGACATATACCAGGGCGTCGACCATGCGCCTGAACATAGGCCGGGGCGCATAGGTCATGCGCCCTAACCTAGGTCCAGGCGCATGGTCCATGCGCCTGGACTTAGGTCAGTATCTCCTTCGTTTCTCAGCGAAATTTGACGTATAATATATCAAATCGAAGCTCTCGGAACAAGAAATCATATGCAATTTGAATTGCCTAAAAATCTGTTATGTGTAAAAAGTTATGAGTATTTGAATAAGACCACTATGCAAAAACACTTGTAATGCTTTCAATTCATAATTTATGTTTTAATTCATGATTTTAGTGTAATAATATGTTTTGTTGCATGATTAATTTTGATATAAAATAAAAGGTGGATAGAGATGAGATGTGATAGGTAAATAGTTATGTTTTTAGGAATAAGGATAATTTCGTCCATAAAGATACTTTAGTAAATAAAATGAGGCTATGTTTAACAATTAAAAAAAAAAATTGTTACATCCACAATAATAGTACCAAAAAAAAAGAGTAAAAAATTAAAAAAATACAGCTGCAAATTAAACCCACAAAACAACGAATCCCCCTTAGCTTGCATATTCCTTCTGTGCGTCTTCAACTTTTTCTCCTTATTCAAACCCCAAAAGTCTCTTTTACTTTCTCTCTCTTTCTTCTCTTTTATGCAAATTGATTAGAACGAGGTTTTCAGAATTTCACAATTCAAACATCAATGGCATCACGTCGTCGAAAGCTTCTCAAAATCATCATCCTTGGGGATAGTGGGTAATTTTCTTTTTCCCCTCCTCTTTTAATTAGTACTTGTTAAATTGGATGATGGATTGATTTTAATTCTGATTTTTTTTTTTGTGTTGATTTAACAGGGTTGGGAAGACTTCACTTATGAATCAGTATCCTTTGAATTTAATTTAATTTTGCCTTTTTTTTGTGTCCTTTTTTGAAAATTGTTTTGAATAAGCTATATTGTGTTTCGCCTTAAACTTGATAAAATTCAGATTTGTGAATAAGAAGTTCAGTAATCAGTATAAAGCAACAATTGGCGCTGATTTCTTGACCAAAGAACTGCAATTTGAAGATAGGTTGTTCACATTACAGGTATGATCATATTATGTAACAATCCTTTTTTTTTTTCTGATGTATTTCCTCAATCTGAGATTCTTTGCTACTGAATTTTCTTCAATTGCTGTAGTATTATGGCGACTATGCTGAGTGGAATATGCATGCGTAAGGTTGAGGTTACAACTTGGTAGACTCTAATTTGGGAAAAAGTAGTTATGTGAAGCTTTTGATCTGCTACCTTCTCTTTGCTAAAAAGAAGGGAGGTGTCAAATTCCATGGGCTCTGTTTAAGGCGAAATTTAGCTAGAGTTACTATATATAGCATTGTGTATGATTTTGTCATTAATATCACTTTAGAGATATACTTGCCTTTGTTGGGTTGTAGACTTGTGGTATTGGAGGGAAGGGGAGTTTATATTCCCTTTTTTGGATATGGAAAAGAGGGAGGCATCCAATTTTCTTCACCTTCCTGTCTTCATGGTTGCTATCAAAACACAGTATTGCCGTTTATGTATGACTATGAATAACAAATCCTCCCCCCCTCCCCCATAAAATTAAAATAGAGTAGAGGTGCAGTTTCTTTTTCTGGGTGTATGTAGGCTGGTCAATTGCCTGGCTCCAATTGCATGAAAGGTTTAGGTCCTTAGAACTTCCCAAAATCCTGTGAAGTTTATAGATCAATAGTGAATTTCAATTGGTCATAAAAGATGCGAGCAATAGTAGCCGATCGCCCAGTTTCTTGCGTGTACCACACTGTATCTATGGTCTTTCATCAATTATTACTTGTCAAAGTTAGGCTCTGTTTGGTAGGTTGTAAAATATTTTCAATTGAAAATAATTTTCTATGAAAAACATTTTACAATTAAAAAAAAACACATTTTCATGGAACTTGTCCCTTTTTTAGTTGGAAGGAAAATGGTTTTCCATTGTTTAGTTGAATTGCAAATCAATTACCCCCATCAACTTTTTTAATTTTGGGGGAAAATATTTTCAATAGGTTGGAATGAAAACGGTTTCACTTCAAAATTTGGGGAAAATATTTTCAACATTGTGTAAAATAAATTTTCAGCCCAAGTTTTTTATTTAAATTCTTAAATATAAAATGGGAAAAATAGTTTTCAAGGTAAACAATTTTCGTCCTACTAAAGAGACACTCAATGTTTTTTCATAGCCAGGATCCCGGGAAGGGTATTGTTTCAGTTCTGCTCCATGGACATAATTGTTCCTTCCCACTCATCTTATAGTCTGAGTAATAAGTTTTTTTTATCTCTCTTTAGTGTGATGGCAGATTTTCAGGTACAAATTACAATAAATTATGGGATCTTTGAACTTCCAACTTGCTTTACTTCCCTTTCTTTGTTTCCATTTTATTATGTGCTTTACTACGGAGTATTTACTATGTTTTGTTTATGAAATATGGCATTACAGTTACGCTGAGAGCTATTGATCTTTATGATAAATTTGAAAATAGGAGATTCTGTGAAATTTCTAGTTTTTTACTCTCATTTTCATTTTCAAGCATTAATTGAACATTTGAAAGCTTTATGGCTTTACCCGTTGTTTATGGGGTTTTTTCGTTGTGCAAGAGGGAGATAACCTGAATCGTGCTACAAAGTTAGCCAATTTCCATGATTTGCATTTGCTAGAGGTGTTATGAGTTTTGATTTGCCTTTTTCTTTGTACGCCCTCTATCCCAAAATGTTATCCCCATTTCTCAAACTTTGATTTTTTAAAACTTTTTCCCCCTTTCAAATTAGGTTATCGTAAAACCTGTCTTTTTTTTTCTTGGGAACAAATTCTTTCTATTGAATAAGAAGTTGGTTAAAATCTAAATTGTCCACAAACATTTCTCCTAATTATGTGTCCTAAAGAAATGATAGCTATAATATAGGACATAGCCTTAGGGAGTAATAAAGAAGTGACAAATGAGTATTGATGCAGCTTCTACTAACCTAAGTGAGATGATAATCTTTTTTTGGGAAGCATTTTGCCTTCATGTAGTAGTAAACTTCTTTATTCATTAGAAGCATAATGGTAGTTAACCTGTTGCAATGCTTTGTGATACAAAGAATAAAGTGTAAATCCGGAGTAGAATTTTGTCAAAATTGCTGCAAATAATGTATTTGTATGTTGCCATCCATTCATACTATTTGCTTATAAGCCTTATATTAATTGTCTACCAAAAAATCCTTATAGTTATTCTTTCTTAGATGCTCATCTGTTGTCCTCTTTTTTTGTATTTTTATGTTCCTTGTACTTATCTTATAAATATATTTATCTTCTTTATGCTGAGAAACGGGTTCCACACACTCCTAAGTTAACTAAGGTGAATGCTCCTTGATCAAATTGTAGATTTGGGATACTGCTGGACAAGAGAGATTTCAGAGTCTAGGCGTTGCTTTCTACCGTGGTGCAGATTGTTGTGTTCTTACTTATGATGTAAATGTCATGAAATCTTTTGAGAACCTGAATCGGTGGAGGGATGAGTTTTTATTACAGGTATGCTAAAATGTTTTGCTTTCAACTTTTATCTAAATACATGGAATCTGAGAGGGTGGAAAACACTGAATTATAATCTTGTTTGGATAACAGGCAAGCCCAAGTGATCCCGACAACTTCCCATTCATCTTGCTTGGGAACAAGGTAGATGTTGATGGTGGGAGCAGCAGAGTGGTAAAAATTCTTTCACCTCTTGGATAAATGTCTTCATGCTTTTCCTACCAAATTATTTAAAGGTAGTCAAAAAAATTTATCCTCTTTGCCAATAATGATATACGTCAACAATCAGGTTTCAGAGAAGAAGGCAAAAGCTTGGTGCATGAGCAAGGGGAATATTCCTTACTTCGAAACTTCAGCCAAAGACGGAACAAATGTTGAAGATGCATTCCTGTGTATTGCTAAAAATGCCATAAATAATGAACCTGAAGAGGAAATGTGAGTATTCCTAAAAAATTAATATTTACCTACCTTACTTGCTCGAATAAATGATCTTGCTCCATGTTTCCAATCTAATATAGATGTGTTGCAGCTCTGATCTTAAGGATCAAAGCCATTGGTGGTTATATGTCTTGTTTAGCTGCTTTTATAATCTCAACTCTTAGATTGTCCGAATCAACGAAATGGACTCTACATTTAAATTATTTTTCCGTTTTTGATGAATCCTTTAAATGCTCTTGAAGTTCAAGTAATTGCTATTTGGTAACACCTACGTAGTATTTTGTGGAGTACATGTTAATGAATATGGATTCTTTTTCTTCATTTGCTGTTGTGACAGGTATGTCCCTGACACCATTGATATGACAAACCGAGCGCAAACTCAAACTTCTTCAGGCTGTGAATGTTAAGAATCGAATGTTGCAAAAAAGAATTGTTTCTTTCTTTTCTTTTTCTTATCTTTTCTTATTCTTATGATTATTGTTACTTGTTTCATACTATCTACAAGAAATTTGTCTGTGAATGTTGTACACATCATAATGGAGAAGCAAGGAGGAATTGGATGATTCTCTTTTTGCCTACTTGTTTTCTGACCATTCGAATAATATCTTTATGTTTGATGTTGATTCTGAAGAAAGGTTCTACTGCATTGTTGGTCCTAATCTATATAGAATTAACTATATTGAAGTCTTTTAGGCTTTTGTTTATCCACTTTGCATTCCTTTGGCGAAGGCATGAACACCGTTTGAGAAACTCTATTTCTGAGAACATTACGCTTTGTCATAACCAAGTCTCCTAGATTTTATTTTTAACATGTTTGATAAAGAAGGTATTGGGCTAGGCAATGTTGGATAAAGATGGTAATGGGCTAAGCCAGGTCAAAGCACGACATGACCTAGCAAGCTAGCACAAAAACGGTGCACACGGGAGGTATTTTGGCTTAAGCATGCAAGGTGGATCGAGCCATGACACAATTAGTGGATTGGGTTATGTGCCAAGCCTAAGCAGCATTAAAGCACATGGATTGACCATATTTTTTGGGTTATGTGCCGAGCCTAACCAGCGTTAAAGCATATGGGTTAACCAAATGATCTAACATAGTTCAACATGGTCTAGAACTATCTTTAATCACACTAAGTGTCTATAATTCTATAATAGCATTAAAAAAAGCTCCATAACACATTTGTGTTGCATCAATGATTTAATTTGTCTTTCATAAAGTTATAGAGTTGTTATATTATATTTGATGGTTTTTGGGCATTCAAAAAAGGAAAACTTTGAAATACTCCTTTGATGTTACAAGTGTCCATATTTAATATTTGAAGCGATGCTTTAGGCTTTTAAAATTTTCGACAATTCTATTTAATGAAAATTTTCGAAATGATATATTGGGTCGCCTCTAATATGATATACTAGCCTTTTTTGCACGCTTTGCGTGCGACTATATATTTGATGTATCTTAAAAAATCGAAGGTTTTTGTTCGAGAAATTTAAATATTTTTTAAATTCACTGAATCGTAAACAAACTTTCCCCTTTTATCCAGCCATTCCACAACAATGAACAAAATCGGATATCAAATTTCTACGATAATTAAAAGGTAAAATTTTTATGTGACAAACTATATTAAAAGGGGTGTCTATTTATAGAGAATTCAAAATTATGAATTTTGATTATTTTATTTTATTTTTCCGAATTGTATATTTTGTAATATTTTAATTTAAAAAAATTCAAAAATTGTAGTAACTTTCCGTAATAAATAAGAGGGATGTTATTTGACTTTTAATAAATTTATAAGGGGCATTATAGACTTTTCGTGGGGGACACCATGGCTCCCCCTGGCTTATATAATAGAGATTAATGTCAAAAAAGCATCAAATATGTAGCAATTTAAGAAATAAATTCATGTGTCACCTCTTAGGTAATAGGTAATACATAAGGTTCTATGTATCAATATTAAATACAGTTTCCATTCCATGTTATAACATATCGGTATTTCAAATTAGTTGTAAAATTATTTTATTTGGTAACTACTCTCTATATCTCTCAACTTCACATGAATTCCACTTTTATTTCTCCATATCTCTCTTCTCCTTAAAACTTGTACATTTTCCTATGTTGTAACAAATTAAAAACGGATGTAAGTAAAGGACAATGGAATATATTAGCTTTCTACACATCCATCCTTAGCAATTATAGCATGTACTGTTTTTATAGTTAGTTAAAAATATTTTAGTTTGAGCAAGTACAAACTAAAAAGTGCATTTTGTAATTTTGATGAATGTATTATAAAGAAGATTTACACCAAAATCAAATTCTACCGCATCTTACATCACTGAACATAGTTCATTATGTGCAAATTTTAAATCTTGATCAAAGAAAACAATGTTAACAATCAAAAGTCAAATTGCTACACATAGAATGTTAAGTGCATTAGCTCATTAACCTATTTGATAAGTATTTAGGGTTGATTTTTTGTTTGGATCATACAACTCAATATTCAGAATTTCTCATTCCCTCAGATTTCAAAAGATGAAGTATTTCATCTGCGAGGATCTAGATTTACATTATTAAAACTAAAAACATTATAAGTATATATATATATTAATAAAAAAAATAAAAAACCAAATGGATCCCAAACACGGGAAGTATTCAAAACAAATATTTTTTTAAAGGTGCTGTTCAATATCCATTACTCCATATCTCTGTGAAGGCTGTACATCAAAGATAACATATACAAGGAGAGAAATTTCCTGCATAGAAAATTTTAATACTAGCCAGCTAAACGATTACAGTTTCCAACAAAGATCTCTTCACTTGTGATTTTTCAAGGCCTTACATAATTTGGACCTATCTGCAATCCAAGAGCTAGCAAAGTATGAAAAAGACTAACCTACCTTTCAGCTTCAAATACAGATTCTACCAAACTAGTTGTATCACAATCTCAAGAGCTTTCATCTTTGCTACAAAATTTCCCCTCCGGTTATTACACGTTTGGATATCTACTCGAGCCTGATCCTTTCCTCCGCCGCCGGCGCTTTTGTCGGATTCGCCAAAAGCTGAAAAAAAGTAAGAACCCTACCCAAAAAAACACATGATTAAACAGATAGCTATTGATCACAAATTCACAATCATATTACAAGGTACACAATCAAGGGTGACACAAGATGAATTGCAATAGAAGAGCCTTGAAAATATTGGAAAATTTAATGACAGCATATAAATTTAGGGTTACGCATAGCATTAAATACACTTCATAAATGGTAAAAATCTATTAATGCATGTCGAAATCACATGTAAATCGGTGTACTAAATGATAAAAATTGCCATTTTCGGCTCCTTAAACATAGCCCTAACAGCCTTGGCACCCGGACGTAGATAATAGGAATGAATTTGGAAAGAAAATCAATATTCATTCCCATTGTGATGCTATCATATCTCCAGATTACCAATTTTTCTTCACAATATTCATTCCCATCCAATAATACCATTTCAAGTAGTAATGGATAGTAATGAAAAATATGAAAAAAATACAAGTTTGGAAATGAGACTGTTTTCATGGAGATAGTGATGTGATTTCTCTTACTATATTATATTTAAAAATTTATTGCATAACCACAATATATTACTAACTACCCAACAAGCCGTTAAGGCTATGTATAGCATTTTTCATAAAAACATAACTGAAGTAGAAGCTTTCAAATTTTCAATGACATAGAAAAGGTTTAATGAAGTGGAAGAAATAATTATAATCTAAAGAAGATATTAGAAGGTCAAAACGAACCAGAAGTCGCAATTATTGCAGGTACAAGCCAATGACTAGCAACCAGCACGGGCATGTCAAGCTGCATGAGGTTCCAAAAATCATATACCAAACAACAAATGTGGAAATGATTTACATAAGAATTATCAGTTCCTTACCTCATCTGTATAAAAGAGACCCAAATACTTGTTACTGATTGGATCGTTTGTTTTCTGGGAAACCGTATGGTAAACTTTCCCATCGAAAGTGTCAAGACTGGAATTTGAACCTCTACCCATGTCAATAGCATGATAACCAGGCAGTTTTCTGTTTCTTCCCCTAATTTGTATATTATAACCTTTAGTTTGCACTACTTCAAACCTAGAGTCAGTCCTGCAGATCAATTCCTTCCCCATGACAGCTGAATAAGCTGAAAAATTTACATCAGTCCTACGAGATGGTAATTGCTTATCATCTATGTACATGGATGTAACTTGTCTAACCGAATCTGAGAAAAGCACTGTATCCTTAATATTCCCACTTGTGAACTCTAATATTTTTTTGAGCAACCAAAAACAATTATTAACCATATGGCTACTGTCAAGACAATTTGAATCTCCATAAACTGAAATTCGACCTTCACCAGCCTCCAGGAAACCAAGAATTGGTGAATTTTCCTGCAAGAAGCAAGATAGGAAGTTATTAGTGGACAGATAGCCACTTAAGGAGGGCTTAAACCTTATAAAAAGTAGCATCAATCAAACTGCCAACTATCGTTGCCAAAAACAAGGCTACCTAACCTATATCAGAGAAAATCCCACACCACAATCCACAATTAAGCATATATTAGCTGGTATAATTATGAAGAAAAAAAAAATGATACCATAAAAGCTCACCTTTATCATACTAGAAGTTAGTACGTTCTGAGAAGCTCCTCCATCTGACCTATCTAGAAAAGGGAAGCTGTGAACATATCCACCAGCAGGAAACCTTACTATATTTGTCCCTGATGCATACCGAATTTGTTCGCCATTGACAGAGAAATCACCATTGAGTATCTTATCACCAAATGCAATTCCAAATGGGGCCAAAAGGGCATTCAATGCAGGAACATTTGCACCACCAGTTATGGGGGTCCACCAGCTCCTTGTGTTATCATCAAAAAATCTCATTTTAACCATTGTTTCAACATTATACCACTCAGCGAACACAGCCAAACCCAATCCAGTGTTCAAAATATCTTCCCTCAACTTGTTTATCTCTTCTTCAAAATACTCATCTTCTAGATCAACAAGCAAGAGTGTTCCATAATGGCGAGCATCAAAGCATGTAAGTGGAGAACCAAGGATCTCAACATAGTATCCGGCATCACTTAACATGTTGAACATTGTATGAAAATTTGTATGTGGATGATCCCCATGCCAATCCAGGATATCATTGCGGACATCCAAAGAATCTCTAGGCATATAGCCAGGTGGGTATTTAATATTGTGAAACTGATCCCACAGAATCCTTTTGGATCTTGCAGGCGTAGGAATAACTTTCAACCTCAACCGGAGCACACACATACTAATTCTTACTGTTTTCTCACCTTGAGCAGGTGGACTGTATACCTTAACAGTAATGTTGCCCTCGATTACTCCAAGGAATTGCGAACCTTCTTCCTTAATTTGCATATGAAGTGCCAAGTAGCCAGTCCATGGCCAGATAACCTCTGAATAAGTGAAATGAATGCTAAGCAGATTCGCTTCCTCATTGAATGGATGCCAAGTTGGAGATTCATTCACATAGCCAATCACTCCCATTCCATTCAGAATAGTAGCGTTGAAGATAACAGGCATAGCACCAGAATAGAGCGGCTGACGACAAAAAGGCCACGAATAAGGGCAATCCGTGAAGTCAAGAATGCTAGGAAAGATGCTTGCCCGTGGTCTATAGTTCTTTAAGATTTCATATGATTCTAATCTGACACCAAAATCAGCAATTAATTTCAATAGTTGAAATACAGGAAAAACAATGGAATTTGCATATTTGCCAGAAAATGAACTGAGAAGGAAGCACAATTCAGGTAACTCACAGATCAACTCTCCCAGCACCTTGTTCATACATACTGGGACCAGAAAGCCTGGCAGCACCTTCAACTAGTGCTTGCTTCATGCTTGCAGGATTCAAGAAACGTTTTTTGCTGCTCTCTGGGATTACGCTGACCAGCAAGCACACCACCCCAGCAACCACAGGACTTGCAACGCTAGTGCCTGATAAAGGTTTACAGCCTGTACTAATTTTTGACCCCATAATATCACGTCCATAGGCTACAACATCTGGCTTCACACGACCATATCTGATCAAAATGGATCACATATAAGATTCATATTCACAATATAACTGGATAAAGAAAAGATGCACAAACCATAATAAACATTTTCCTACATAAGATCTCTCTTCCGTTGCAATTCAAATATCCTCTCAATCCTCAAAATGATCTTTTATTATTAACAATCTTAATATACAATTAAAATTATTACCCATGTGGGATCTCCCATGTGCTCATGCCACGTGAAGAAAACGATGCAATGTGATCAGTGTAGTCTATACCACCAACTCCAATGACATCGCTTTGATCAGCTGGATTGTTTAGCGTACCATAAAGTGGTCCATCATTTCCAATGGCAGATACCATGATTATGTTGTTCGCTGTTAGTTCCCAAACCTAAACAATGCAAAAATATCCCCCAAGAGGCCAAGACATCAATTATCTTGCAATGGTAGTTCAAAAAACATTAGGAAAATGCAACAGCAAGTCTTGCAGGTAACATTTATTCAAGGCACTAGGTATATATAAAAAAAAAAAAAATACACCCCCCCCCCTCCCCCACACAAAAAAAAACAACGGGAAAGAAAATCTTTGCTAATGATTGTAGATTTAGCACCGCCTTCCATCAATATGTAACTATATAGTCCATGACTCCATGTTGTATAACGATATAACCCGATCAACAATCATTTACTGATTCAGGAAGCTTGAAACATAAAGGAAGATTACTGTGACAAAAAAAAAAAAAAAAAAAAAAAAAAACTTAACAGGGAATCTATCAGTAGCAACAACACAATCAACCACTGAGATTCCCACCTAAATAGATTTGGAGAAATAAAATGTTGCATCCATCATACAATAAACAGGCAGCTTCAGCTTCTACAACAGGAAGTCATCAGATAAAAACAAACTAATGTTATGGCCTTATGGGACTAGAAATTGCTTCTAATGCAGGGAAATTGAAAAACATTCTGGTGCAATGAAAACAGAGAAGTAGAGAAAATCACAAAATCTAGCATTTGAACACAAAGAAAGCTATAAACTCTCCCAGAAATATATAAATCTATTATTCCCCTAAGCTCTTCCCACTTTTCATCAAAAGGTGTTCATAAAGTTCTTCCCACATTAACTAATTCCATGTTTGGCAAATATTTTTTCCCTTTATGTTTTTCTTACTCCACTTGGTAAACCCACTCACAAGCACACCCTCTCTCCTAATTTCAAAAAACAAATTCCACTTTCAAATTCTCTCTCCTAATAACTTAGTAATGAAGTATGTGTATTTACATAAGTGCAAAGAGCATTTTAGACCGGAGAAAGTATATGCTACCTCTTCAATATACAAGGTTAATGGGCAGGGTGGATCAAGGTCAAGGCCAACGCTAATCACTTGTAGGCTTTTAATGGATCACCTTATAAAGGTAAAACAATGGTTTTGTACAAGGCCGGTAGATAGTAGGTGAGCCAATAAACAAGCAAGTAAACATGAAAAACACACAAAAAAGTGACTGAAAGTGCATTCGAATCAATACAAGTGATTTTTTTTTTCTTTTTTTAAATCACAACATATTTCTTTTATGCAAAAAATAGTGTTTATCATTATTGCCTTGTCCAGCCCAAAGACTCAAGATATTAAAACCCTATCCAATAAAAGCTGTTTCAAATTGAACATATCTATATACCCGTTAGGGTACCCTGTCCATTAATTGGGCTTACTCTTAAATGTCAACTATAAAACAAAACGGTATAACAAGATAATAAGAATCAGGCACATAGAAAGAAAAAAAATCTGTAGTAGCAAGTCTTTGAAAATTTGAAAGGATTAAACATTACTTATTATGCTGTAACAAAATCTCTGGTTGTGAAAGTAGATTGTTATTATTTATTTAACCTTATAAGTAGCAACCTAGAAAGGGAGGTAAAATCTAAACTCTAAAGTAAAGAGACTATACTCCTCATTCTGAAAAGCATGCACTTAAATTGATTAACATACCTTCTCCACAAATGGCAGATCCAAGTGGTCAGGACCACCAATACTTAAGTTAAGCACATCCATATTAATTGCAATGGCATAGTTGAAGGCGTCAAGGAACCATGATGTGTATGACACCTGCAATAAGCTGAATAGAAGATTATCATAATATTGCTGAAACTGTGCTGCTAGAAGTGCATGCCAGAGTGCAAGACAGATGCAACTTGTAAGAGCTGTACAGAATTCTGAAATCTGAAGTGCATGTCAGAGAGAGTCGACTATAGTAGGACTGTAGGAGCCAACAATTAATAAGACTAGAGAAATAATACTTCATTCAGATGCACATATAATTATTTTTAAGCTTAAATAGCGATATATGATGAAGGCTCTTTCAAATTTCTTTACTACAAGGATTAAAGAGAGTGAAGCAATGCATAAAGCAAATAGAAACTGAATCCATTATACCACTATCCCATTGCTTCGGCAACAAATACATAAAACCTTGCCATTTACCAAAAGAATGTATGATAACTGATAACGCCACAAAACTTAAACCAAATTGTGTTCGCTTCTCTTCTCTAATAGTATAACAAAAATAAATCTTTAAAAGTACGTTGCTGAATCCTTTTGTCATTGAAGACATAAATAGATGAATGCAGCAATTTAATTAGAGGAAAAAAATTATAGCAGTATATACACCAGGGCAACTTTTACCACACGAAGATAATAAAAAGCAATGAGAGAGAGATAGAGAGATAAGTCAGAGAACAGTTAAAGTTTATTATGTCCGGCTCCAAAAGAAAATTGAGAAGGCTGGCAAGTCAAGCTTTGGTAGCAAATTGACTGCTATCTCTCCCCTGTTGCAAAATATGAATTACCTGTGCATCAGTAAATACTCGAAAGGCGTAAATTTCAGTATCTGGAGCAAATCCAAGGCACTCTGATTCTTGGCCCGCAATAACTCCAGCAACAAATGTCCCATGACCAAGATTGTCGTTTAGCGTATTCTCATTTGTCCAGTTAGTGCGCTCCTACAATCCGCTCAAATATCACATTAACTGGTTTGCATATTCAGTATTTAAGGTAGCATCTTATACTTAGATGAAGTATAAGTGAAACTTCATCCAGTTAGGATTATAAATTTATATTATACCTTGATGTTGCGAAAATGTGGGTGCTTTGCTCTAATTCCTGTATCAAAGATTGCCATCTTTACTTTGGCACCAGTGTAACCCTTAGCCCAAAGAACATCAGCACCAAATAAAGACGTTACTTGAGAGTTCTGCATTAGAGATAAAACACAAATTATGTGACCAATGTGCACAACTTCCACCCATCAAGATATATCAAAGCAATCTACAGTTCACTCGTGGATACAACAACACCTAAAATCTTGACACAAGGAAAGAACATAAACTGGTGTAGTGGTGTTCACACAAATTACAACCCTGCCGCCATCTTGATAAATTTACCAAATGGCTTACCTATTATACCTCCATAACAAAATCTCATTTGAAATTACTAAGCAATTTGTCAATTCATATCCCTTAATTTTAAAAACTTCATAATTCAAACACTAAAATTACATGTTACTCCCACTCTCTACAAATTTAACATGATTGTCAAATTAGGCCCCATTCTCTTGCAGTGAATTAATCTTAACTAAACTGAATTTGTGTGACTTAAATGAATTGAATTAAAACAAATACTACACTCAGTAGGAGCTTGGCTGAACTAAATTTTTGCAAAATTGAAGTGAAATTTCAGAAATTAAGTTCTAAGATGGCCTTAGTTAGGTAAGATCGAAAAAGTTGGTCACATCACAATTCACACGCTCATAAAAATGCAATAAGTTATTAAAAAAATCACAAATTTCATATCAGAGAAAAAACAGCATAACTGCATCAGTCTCTAAGATGTCAATAACATCACTGACACTGTTGTTATATTAATATCATCGGCATGGATTCCCGTCATCATTTTCATATCGAGAACTTCAGTTTGCCAATTGATATATTAACAACAATTCGAACTGATCAAAATCAACTTACCTTCCCCAAAAGATGCCGCTGCCAACTTATCGTCTGATTGCCGAGCAAACTCCAGTGAGCTCCAACTCCTTCCTCTTCTTCGAACGACATTTTGGTAAATATCTTCCCAGGTCGCTTCTTTACGTCACAAAATCCACTTTCTCTCTCCAATTTCTCCTCCTCAAGCAAGCTTCTCGCATACGTAAAATCCAATGATACATCCTTCACTTTACTCAAACCTTCAATTTCAGCGGTTATCTTCATTTCATCTGATTCTTCAATCGAAACAACGCCAAAATCAGTCGGAAACTTAGCCGCAGGATTTCGCCGAACGATCCATTCCCATCCGTCGGATTTGATGTTCCATATGAGGTAATCACGGTGACTTTCGGCATCTCTGTAATCGAAGAATCGAACGATGTAGTTTCTTCGTGAATTTGAAGATTCCAACTTAGAACTTTCAGTTCGGGTTAGGGTTCCGTCGTCGAGAAATGGAGGGTGAAGAGAAGTGAATGAGAAGAGGATGAGGAGAGAAAAAAGGAAAGAAGCAGAATTTTGAGGTTTAATCATAGTGAAGCAGAAGATGGTAACGGAGCCGGTATGGAGGATTTGCTTTGGCGGGAAAGTTCCACCATTGAAGCGAGAGAAGATGAAAGAAACGGAGTTTAAAGATGAGATCTTTACTTCAATCAACGAGTATGAACTTTGGAGTGAGAAGGAAAAAAAGTCTCTCCATTTTAATTTTAATTTTTTAATCCTAATCTACAAGTCTACAACAGTGTTGCACTCCCTTTGCCAAAAAAAAACAAACAATGTTGCACTGTTGCATGGTTAATGGTTTAACAATGTCCAATGACATTTTGGTAATTTTGTATGTTAAAATCAAGAATTTGTGTGTGACATATTTCATTTGTATCTGTGTCTATTTACAAGCTTTTTTTTACTTGTAAACTTTGACCAAAAAATTTAAAACTTTGAGTTTTTTTAGTCAAATATAGCAAGTAAAAGAACCCTGCGAATAGAGATTAATGGTGTGAGGGCTTGTAGGGGAGCACCTACGGTGTCACATCTCTTTTTTGCGGATAATAGCCTTTTATTTGCAAGGGCAAACTTGGTTGAGTGTTCTAAGGTAGTTGATATTATTAGAATTTACGAGAGATCTCTGGTTAAAAAGTCTGGAGTAGATATTACCAATAATGTTCCGCATGAGAGGAGATGGGGGATCATTGAAGAGTTAGGGGTGAGGGAAGTGGAAAAACAGGAGTGATATCTAGGGCTGCTTACAATCATTGAAAAATCCAAGAGAGAGGTGTTTGCTTGCTTGAAAGATAGATATTTGAAAATAAATGTAAGGGTGGAAAGAAAAGTTGCTTTCAAAATTAGGGAAAGAGGTGTTACTCAAAGCAGTGGTTCAATCCACTCCCACTTACATGATGAGCATATTTAAGATTCTGGATACTTTACTTAATGAAGATACAATGAGGAAATTGCATTGGGTTTATTGTGTGTAGTTTTGTAAACCAAAATCAATGGGGGGATGAGCTTTAGAGATATCAAATGCTTTAATCAAGCTCTTTTAGCCAAACGGTTGTAGAGATTATTCAATGAACAAGACACTCAACTCTTTAAACTCCTTAAGGCTCGTTATTTTAAAAATATTGAAGTGTTGGAGGCTCATAGGGGATTCAACCCTATTTTCTCCTAGAGAAGTCTTTGGGAGGTGAAATCTCTCCTAAATGAGGGGCTCAAATGGAGGATTGGAAAAGGGCAAAAGATGTATGGATTGAGAATGAAGGATACTCGATGCTCCTATCAACTCTTTTTAATTCGGATCTCAATCTGAGAGTGGCTGATCTAATTGACTTTAGTTTAGGTTGTTGGGATAAGAAGAGGATGTCTCAAAGCTTAAACGTTAATAAGATAAAATTAATCACAACCACCATGTTGCGACCCACTTGTCCACAGGACAATAGGAGAGAAAATGCTAGAGGTTGGTATGGAATTTGGGTGTGCCACCAAATCATACTCATTTGATTGGATAGCTTGTGGAGGAGCTTTGGCTGTGATGGAAAGGCTTTTCAATAGGTATGTTAGCTTTACAAAGGCATGTAGCATATGTAGGAATCAAAATGAATCAATTATACACAATACATGCTTTATTCAATTATACATGCTTTGTTCAAGAGGTTTGGCCCAAATCAAAATTCATGTATTAATCAATGAAGTGTTTGAGTGTTTGCTTTTATTGATTAAAATACATGTATTTAATAAGTGTTTGCAAACATGTATTAATCAATAAAAGCAAACATGTATTTAATCAATAAAAGCAAACATTTATTTTAATCAATGAGGTGTTTGAGTATCTTTCTTCTCATTACATGTATTTTTCCCTCTATTCATTTTATACTTCCTCTGTCTTTTTTACTTGTTACAGTTTTCTTTTTTAGGTGTTTCAATTTACTTATTACATTTTTTTTACCTATTCTACCTTTATTTTTGTTGTTTACCCTTTTTATTTTACCTTTTTTTACCCCATTTTTGTCATCATCTTCATAAATACTTCTACTTTTTAATGGTTCCTACCATTTCACACGTTTTTTCTGAAAAATATTGTATTATATAAAATGTAGCAAGTAATTAAAGACGAAGGGATGATTAACAAACAAATTTTGTTTAGAGTACCGATTTGTTACAATTAATTTAGGGCAATAATTTTTTTTTATAAGGAAAGAAAAATCGATTAGTCTCTTTCAGATGGCCAACCACATGCGTCCTTTCGGACAATAAAGGAAAGATTGAAATCATACGGGTAATACCAAAAAATCATATTACGATAATTATGCCCTAGATTGGCTAGGTAATCTGCTGCATATATAGTTAGCTTCTCTATAAACGTGCTGAATTGAGTGATCGTCAAATTTATTGAGATCAAGCCAAGTATCTTGGACCAAATTGTGGATTTCCCATGGGATTTGCCAAGTTTGTCTAACTACATTTATAACAACAAGATTGTCCAACGCTTTAGCAAATAAAATAGACCGAGACTTATGAATTTGCATTGCTCCAAAGTTAAAAATATCTCCTTTATGGTTACGAATGATAAAGCCTATAGCGATGCTGGTATTGGACTATTGGTATATTTGGAACCATCAAAGTTTAATTTAAAGCAATTGGGGCTAGGAGGGGACCAATAAACAAATTGAGGAGATTTTTAAGGAGAGGAGTGCTCGTTTGTGGACAGGGCTAGGTCTTCATCAAGAACTTTATGCTAATTAGTCGTATGACATTGGATTTGACGGGTAAGTTGGTGAGGGGAGATTTGAACACTAATGAATTACGGGCAAACCAAATATACCACCAAGTAGTGGCTATAGTTGCAAACGAGTATAATCCTATCTTATTTTTTAAAATACAAATATTATCTGTTGATGATAGATTATGGTCTAGAGAAAAATTGGACCAGTGATTGTCATGGGGAGTGAAAGATCTCTACCTAACAATAAAAGTTTATTGGATTTCCACAAATCCATTTTTTCATTATTACAAAAATAAAATATTAATAATTACATTTTTGTTGAATGTGAGCCAGTAGAATTTGACTCAACCAATAAAAGAATAAACAAAATATTAGTGGATAAGATTTCTTATTGCATGTCACAACACAACACTTCCAAAGTTTCTTCTTCTCTTTCAGCCATGCTCTCTCCTCTCCTCCCTTCAACTTTCCATCAGCAAGGTACTACTCTGCTCATTTTCACTCCTACCCACTTATTATCATTACTAATTTTTATTTTTTTTATTTTTTTGGTGTCACAATTTTGATGCTTTGTTATCAAAGTTCTTAATACTCCATTTTTTTCCCCTCTGCTTTTATATTTTTTCGAATTACAGGGTATCATATTAGTCAATCATCTATTTTTGAAGATGTTTCGGAAAAGCTTTCATGTTTATTGATATTGTTTTTGTATATATGATTATGTTTTGGAGAGAAAATATGAATAATCATCTTTTTTTTCGTTGTTGTTAAGAAACATGAATAATTTAATGGTCTGCCCAAAATTAGCATAATGAAAATTAGAATGTGTATAAATTTCTGTTGGACTTGAGGATTATTGAGATGTATATGAAGATCATGGATCGGAATTCACAACCAGTTTGGCAACCCGTTATAAATGATGGTAATGGTAATGAATTTGTATACAGATTTGTAAGGATCATGTTGATGCTATTTGTTGGAGATTTTCTGTATGATGGGTTATAGTATGACCGACTTCTTGAGGCGTGTATGAAGAACACTTTCCTGATAACAATATTCCAACCCAATTCGTAGGCCGGGTTACAAGGAATTTGTCACCGAGATACAACAAGAACAGTGATAATCGAGCCTAGTTTCAACTATCACCTAATGAGAACAAGTTTGATGTCAATCTATTGTAACAATGGAGGAATACTTAGGTTTTGCAAGAGTAGATTGAGAGATTATGAATGTAACTTCTATCCTCTCAATACTGATAATCAGTTATAGTATAACTTATCATAAACATAGCAGTTAATCCCCAAACGACACAACGCAACGGGAAGAAACCGAACAGAAGTGAACACGAACCAACAGGTTCGCGAGTCGCGAGCCCTTCTCGTGAGTCGCGACTTGCTCTTCGCGAGTCGCGAATTGCTTCTGTCTATTTTGGCAACTTTGATCTGTTTTCACTGGTCGCGAGCACATGTCACGACTCGCGATTTGCCACTGTTTCTGTTATACATACTTCAACGTTTAACAACATAAATCGCTAAAGAACTTTGCATAATTATGAGCTTACACAAACATAACACTACGTCTAGTATTATAAATGTTCATAACTATATTCATTTATATTCTAAATCAATAAACCTCAACATTTCACCTCCAAATTGCTTAATTTTCTTCATTTTCTTCATGTTTTATCCAATATCACATTTCGGGGTGGTAATGGATGGTAATGAAGTATATGAAGAAAATGCAAGTTTGGAATGAGGTTATGTTTCTATGGACATTTGATGTTTGTTTTCCTTACTAAACCCTAATACTCCATCTGTCCCAAATTATAAGGGACATTTGACAAAAAAAACTCTCACATTTTTTAGTCAAATGTTTCTTGTAATTTGGGACAGAGTGAGTACCTAAAATTCATTACTATTAGCACAATCTCTTACCAACTACCAAATGGGTCACAAGTATAATCTTGTAATGGGGAGATACCAAATTACTAGTGCTTTGAGTGTGAAGTATTTTGCTTCCTTCAGACCCTTATGATTAATCAATAAGAAGGGATTGTTTGTAGCACTGGGAGAAGAAATGCTTACAGAGTCCTCAAAAGTTCAGTTATACTTCAAATTCCTTTACCCTTTTCTTACAAGAGAAGAAGGGTAGTGAATTGAAGCGGTAAATCAAAGTTCCGATCCTCGTTTTAATTTGATAGCGTATTAGTTAGTGTGTATTCCTGTTGCAACTCTGATTGCCAGATTCGAAGAGTTCAGAAGTTTGTGACCACCTTTGCTCATTCTTGTGCTAATACTTAGAGCGTAAATTTATGACTCTGATTCAGCATTAGCTAGTATTTCAATTGCTTTACACTATAGGGGAATTTTGAGGGAAAGGGAATGAAGGGAAAGTGAGGGATCCATTTTTCCTTGTTTGGATGAGATATGGAGCAAGGGAAAGGATTGGGAAGCTTCCTTTTTCCTTTCTTTTTTAATGAACCAAATCCGTCCATTCATCCAATATTGGAAGTTGGGACATGGTACAAGCTCACTCTTCCCTCTCTTTTCCTTTCCTTCTCATTACTAACTGGCTAATCAAACATGCTTATGAACCCGAAGAACTTTTTGATGGCTCACTGGTGTAAACCAGAATTGCTGCCTTTGCATTGTTTTCTGTACTCTTAACTGTTTTTGACACAACCGGTATTCTTCTAGGTTGCTAGTCTCGCCTCAGGTTAAGTAAAGAAAAATATTGCTAATTCATGACACACCTCTAGCAATTTGAAGACAGCTCATCTGTAAAATCGAAGACTCAATCTGTAAAATTCATCAGGTCGATGACAATATATTAATTAATCTGAAAAATCAAAGAGAATATTCTATCAAGGTCAATCATTATTTGAAGACGACTTGTTATGGGACTTCTAGTGTTCTTGCTTGTCTGATTTTAAGTTTTTAACTGCCCAGACTGACCTTGGTGGCCTCAATCAGCCTTGTGATCAAGGTACTTATTTTATATGAAAACGGTAACAACCTGATGAGTGCACCATCTTTGTCTCCTTTCTCTAGGTTCTCAATGAAGGGAGCTCATTGACTCCCCTCAGGTGTATGGCTTTTGATTTATGCATGATCCGATAGTATTTGGCATGCGTGTATGAATGTTGGTTTATCCTTCTAAGGCATTGAGATTGGAACGTTGGATCGCGTGCTTAGGAGTTGTTAAAAGAGTTCTAGTATTGTACAAAAGAAGGGTCGAAACTCCTGTATGGAGAAACGGAATGGACAAACAAGTTCAAGGGAGAAATGGGTTCGAGCTTCACCGACCATGGTATGACTACTAATAACTTTCTTTGAACCAAACTGTCAAAGTTAGTTCTTTAACTGTAGTGCCCCGTCATTTGACAGTTAACGGTGGTAAGCTATTCTGACACATTTTTGTTGATACATTTTCAGGAAAAAGTGTATCCAACAACGGCTTCCGATGAGTCCCCTTCGGGGAGCTCTTGTCTTGTCTGCATGGAAAACCGCAGTTGTCATACAGTTCTCTCACGAACAAAACTAATGACTAAGCTAACCAAAAGGAAGAAGCCCGAGGAAGTCTTGACCATCTTCGAAAGCTTGATGGAAGATGGACACAGGCCAAGTCTTGTGACATACACAACACTCTTAGCTGCCCTTACAGCGCAAAAGAAAATCAAATTAATTCCTTCGCTAATCTCTAAGGTGGTTGACAACGGAATGAAACCCGACTCTATATTCTTCAATGCTGCCATTAATGCTTATTGTGAAGCAGGTGACATGAAGGGGGCAATGAGGATTTATTACAAGATGAAGCAAAATGATTGTAAACCCACTATCAGTACTTTTAATACATTGATAAAAGGATATGGCCTTTCTGGGAAGCCTGAAGAATCGTTGAAGTTACTCGAGCTAATGTCAGAAGAAGGAAATGTTAAACCTAACGACATGACTTACAATATTCTTGTTCAAGCATGGTGTAAGAAGAACATGAATGAAGCGTGGAGTATGGTGTATAAAATGGTGGCCTCGGGTCTGCAACCTGATGTTGTTACATTCAACACATTGGCAAGAGCTTATGCACAGAGTGGGGAGACTAGCAAAGCTGAAGCGATGATACATGAAATGTTGAAGAACAAGATTAAGCCGAATGAACGGACATGTGGTATCATCATCAGTGGATATTGTACTGAAAAAAACATGGCTGATGCATTGCGATTTCTATATCGGATGAAGGATCTAAGGGTGGTTCCAAATCTTGTGGTGTTTAACTGTCTTATCAAAGGATTCTTAGACACTATGGACACTGATAGTGTGGATGAGGTAAACTCTCTGTTTTCCTGCACAGATTTCTTGCCATGTGAATTACAAAATGACTACATCTATGTCATACATCCACTTTCGTTGCGACACGTCAATTATTAAAGATAGAATCTAGGTTTTTAAACAACAATTCCCTTTTGACTTAATTTTTTGAAATTTTCGGTGTTGTACTAAAATCTTTTATTTGTAGAGAATGTGTTCCTGCATGATTATGCTATACTCACATCCCACCTTTCTGACCATACTAGTCAGTACTCAGTACTGCCATATTATGCCAATGAGGTCATTGCTTAGTCTCAAATGTATTAGGGATTGTTCTGTTCACCTTATTTTTGCTTATTTGACCTAATATGAATTTATCTGAACTTATCATAATTCATTTTTTGAGAGAGGCAAAACTTATTTTTGCTTCTCAAAATTTATCTGAACCTTTTCTAAGCAAAATTAAGGTGAACAAAATAAACCCATAGTATTTATCCTCCCGCCTTGTTGTATATATCTGGTACAGTCTTCTGTCCTTTCTTGAAAGTAATCTTCACTTGAAAAGTTGGTAATATTTTTAAATTGAAAATGGAAGATGTTGTGGGACAGCGGGAATATCATACATATCTTTTGGGAAAATGATAAAGGCACACCCAATATTGATATGGGCACACCGCCACACCTCTTTGTGTGCGCACAGTTTTCTGTGTTCCTGTCACAAAGGGGTGTGCCCATATGAATATTTGGTGTGCTAATATTAATCCCCATATCTCTACATTTGTATCTTGTATTTCTTTATTCAGTGTATATATCGTCTCTAACAGGCATTGGATCTGATGGAAGATTTCGGGATTAAGCCAGATGTAGTAACATTTAGCACAATCATGAATGCATGGAGTTCAGCAGGACTAATGTCGAAATGCCAAGATATGTTTGATGACATGGCAAAGGCTGGTGTAAAACCTGATATCCACGCTTACAGCATCCTAGCAAAAGGCTATGTACGTGCAGGTGAACCCGATAAAGCTGAAGCACTCCTTATGTCCATGGGCGAATCAAGTGCCCGTCCAAATGTCGTCATATTCACTACCGTTATAAGTGGTTGGTGCAGCGTAGGAAAGATGGAGTATGCAATGAGAGTGTATGAGAACATGAATGAGATGGGAGTTTCCCCAAACCTGAAAACCTACGAAACCTTGATATGGGGTTTCGGGGAAGCCAAACAACCATGGAAAGCAGAGGAATTGCTGCAGAAGATGGGAGAAACGGGCACATTTCCCGAGGACAGTACCATGAGACTTGTTGCAGATGCTTGGCATTCGGTTGGTTTGATAAATGAAGCCAAAAGAGTGATGAACATAATTGAAACTGCTCGAGGAGTTGAGAAGCCTGTCGACAGTTTGGACCGGGTTTATCAAAATCGAAGTTTGGAGATGACAGGTTTTGCTGAAACTAACCACGAACGAGTTGTTGATGATGCGAGTAGGAGAAGCCAGGCGTTTTCTAGTGAACCGAGAAAATGGGTTAGAAATGTATCATCTGGGAAAAAGGTCAGATCTTTTGTTAGAAGATGTGGGTTTGGTGTTAGACAGTACTTTATATGCCAGAAACATCTTTGTGAAATGCAAATTTCATGGCAGCCTGTAAATTTATGTAAAGCAGTGATCTAGAGTTTCAAATTGATGGTCAGAGTTCATGAATTCATTCAATTTGAATTGAAAATTTGGCTAAGATTATCCTTTTCAGAACCGACCAGGAGCTATAGCTTGAATATGGGATGATTTCTTGGTATATACTCTGAAATTTGGAGAAAGCTTCATTTAGCAAGATCAAAGAAGTTCATTATCCTGGTATTAAAGTTCTATAGAATTCTTTTCCAGGTGATTACACTGATTATATGTACAAATATATCTGTAAACAGCAAGCATAATTCAAATTCAGATACAATTGTACCTTCAAATTATTGTAATTAGTGAACATTACTGTAATTAGTAAATACAAGTGGTTGCAAATTTAATCTCATTTCACAGGTATCATTATACAGAGTAATAATACATCCCTTTGGATGTCAAATTATCTCAACTAAAAGCTTAAGCTAATAGTTGGAAGCCCTTGTTGGTTTTTATACTATATTACACATCATCAAATGAAAATTGTTTGCGCTTGAAATATGGATGCAGCATAACCCTTTAATATTCCATTGTGTTAAGGGAGATTGATGATTTGAACCTATGACCTTGTCATGTTGACGCCAATAACTTGTTAAAGAATCAACTCAATCAAATGATTAAGTTGATGATTAAAGGTTGTATTAGTTTTTATACTCTATCAAAATTTACACAAATTTTTGACAAATCTTTGCAGCGAATCAACATAATTCCAACTTAGGAACAACGTAGGAGTAAAAGAGCTACAATAAAAACCCTCCTTACATTCATTTTTTTAGACAGTAAGGTGCACTAGGGCCCCATCTATGGATCTTATCTCTGGAGCACCATGGTGGTAAAACCACAGAGGATGGAGGGGTTTGACTGGTTGAGGGATCAATCTCCTGTTGTGAGGCAAGAAGATTGTGAGCTGCTCCACTGAGTTAAGACCCATGCCTCAATATAGTACGATAAACATAATATATTTTTTGGCTATACATAGTACTTTTTGGCTATAGAATACACGAAGACTTCAAAATTCATTGTTAAAGTACATAAGGTTAGGCCGACTTTACACCATTGTTAAATATATTCATTGTTTACTTAACTAATTGATGTCATGATGATTATCATCAATGTCTTCGACGGAACCAATTTGAGCACCCGTTATTTTAGTACGAATTTAAAGAAATTTAATGCTAAGTAAAATTAATTAAGAAGATTTAATTTGATTTTTTTATTCTAGTCTAATTTGATTTTTTTAAATTAGCTTGCTCTGATCTGAATATTTTTTTTTCAATAAGCAATAGAATGCTTAAATTAGAGCTGATCAAAAGTGGCCCGACCTGCTTTTTTGCGGGCTTTGGACATGAAAATTAGGCTCGAATTTGGACCCGGCCTGATTTTTTTATTTTTCGTGCGGGCCTTAGACATTCAAAATTAGACTTTTTGGTTACTTTTTTAGGCCCGGCCCGAAAAAGCCCGCCAAGCCCGCACTAAATTTTCGGGCTTTGGCTAAGAAATTTGGCCCGAACCAAGCCCGGCCCGAACCCGGCCCGCTTTATGGATTTGATTTTTATGCATCGGCCCAGCCCGGCCCACGATCACCTCTAGCTTAAATAAATATAGCTTTAATCATAATCATATATCAAATGAAAAAGGTACTTCAATTAATAAAGAATTAAAATATACTTCGTAATTGTTGTTGCTAAGTATTTTCCTTTAATCCATTACGCATTAATGTTTATTAATAGTGGGTAATTTTATCTTATAAGAGGTTAAATTTTTCATGTTTTTAACTTTTTATCAACCAAAAAGCTAAAGAAGGTCACCTTCTTCCACATCCTAGCAAATTTGATTTAGGAAAAAGCTAAAGAAGTTGTGTTTAACGTGTGGACGACCCCGCAATAATCACATCACACATATTAAAACAAAAGATATTATTATTAAGCCCGTCATTTCCCTATTATTATACCCACTATATTATAATCGATTATGATCAACACAATTTCCTCTAGACAAAGAAATTTCTATGGATTATGGTAGCAAAATAGTTGTGAGATAGAACATGAGTAATTATTTTGTCTAAATTGGGATATGACTGTAGGGAAATAATACCTGTAAAATCAGATTGAAACGAAAATGTGGGCCGATTTAATTTAATGTATACGAATGCCGTGACATGTATAAAACACCGTCTTAGAAGCAAAATCGCCCCGACTATGGTGCAATCGGTGATGGCGTTGCCCCCCAAGATTTAACACGGCGATCCTCCTTTCTGTGCACGCAGAAAGAAGAATTTGGAACTCACAAAATGCTCAGAACAGAAATGAAGAAGAAAAGACAGAGAGAGAATAATTGCGGTTTTTGTTTTTGGTGTGTAAAAACTGAGTCCAGAGACCAGTATTTAATGGCAGAAGAAAAATAACTGTTGGAGAAAATTTGGGAGCAGTAAAGTTGAGGGGAGAAATAGTAAAAGCAGTTGCAAATGTTTGAAAAACTCAGTCAAAACGGTAAGTTGTGGGTGCGTAACTGACTAATCACATAATTATTGGAACAACAGTTACGAAGAGGCCCGTAGGCACACTGCACGTGTCACGATCACGAGCCGAGCCGGACGAACGGCGGGAGCGGCGCACGCGTGGGGATGCCCACTTCCTCCCACAACACTTCAAATACAATAAATGACAAATACATTAATAAACAAGTAAAATTCCCCTCATTCCTTCAATGTGGGACAAGCTTTTACATTAAAACTTTAAAACCTTTCTTCTTCCACTCCATTACTCCTTATCTTATGCATTATTTCCAACAATCCCCCACAAATGCAAAGATAAATCCAGAATTAAAATAAATGCCTTGATTTTTTTTTTTAAAAAAAACATGAGTTCTGAGCATATCAAAATAGGTTCGATACTTACACATTGGTGTCTTTCGATTGAACCAATGCATAGTGAAGATTAGGCAACCCTATCATCAAAAGAGTGAACGAGTCTTGAACTCCCTTGCCTCAGAGTTAATCCTAGTAAAACGTATCTTACCAAAAACATTGTGAGTTCCGCGATAGTAACCATCCAACATCTGGCCAACACACTTGGGATGCTCATGAGTGGCTTAGAAAGACAGCCCAAGTCTTTCGCAAAAGGTGGCCAAACCTTCACACTCACGTAGGTGATTCCATCAAGTCTATCTCATAGACCACCCAAACCCTGGGATATGAAATCATTAAGAGTTTCGACTCAACCTCTCAAGTTCAAACGGTGAATTCATCAAGTCCATCTCAACAGGACCACCCGAATCCCGGGCTATGAATTCATTAAAAGCTAGTGAGCTTAACCTCTCATCTTGTACATGTCATAGAAATGGGAAGTGTACAATCATGAGTCTTTCCATGGCTTCGTTAGTCCACACTAATCCTTGTATAAACAAGGTCGGGTATCCACCATGAATTCCCCAACTAACAGGCTTTCAACCCCATTTCCCTCGACTTATCAAGGACCAATCTTCTGTTTAGTCCTTTAGTTAAAGGATCTGCTAGATTCCTCTCAGATCTAACGTATTCCATAGTAATAACACCATTTACAATTAATGTTCTCACAGATTCATGCCGAACATGAATATGTCGCTTTTTTCCATTATAAGCACTGTTTTTAGCAACACAAATAGCTGCCTGTGAATCACAATGTAAAGAAACAGGTGGAGCTGGTCGCCCCCACAATGGAATATCTGCTAACAAATTTCGTAACCACTCCGCCTCTTGCCTGGCCAAGTCCAAAGCAATGAATTCGGACTCCATCGTTGACCGGGCAATACAAGTTTGTTTGGAAGATTTCCAAGACACAGCTGCACCACATAAAGTAAACACATATCCACTAGTGGAACTTACCTCATCATTGCCAGATACCCAGTTTGCATCACAATAACCTTCTAACACTTTAGGGAAACCAGCATAAGGCAAGCCCCAATCCATAGTGCCACGTAGATACCTTAAAAGGCGTCTAAGAGCATTCCACTGTTCTCTATTTGGGTTATGGGTATACCGACTAAGTCTACTAACTGCATAAGCTATGTCAGGCCGAGTGTAATTCATTAGAAACATTAAACTCCCAATTATTTTAGCATATTCAGTTTGTGACACACTATTACCATTATTCTTTTTCAAGTGAAAGTTAGGATCATAAGGAGTTTTAACTGGCACACCATCAAAACTATTAAATTTCTTTAACACTTTTTCCACATAATGAGATTGAGACAAGGAGAAACCATTACTTTTTTTGGTGACCTTAACACCAAAAATCACATCAGTTTCACCTAAATCTTTCATTTCAAAATGAGAGGAAAAAAATTCCTTTGTTTCATTAATAACATCAATATGTGTACCAAAAATCAACATATCATCCACATATAAGCAGACAATTACACAATCAGGTCCAAACATTTTTTAGTACACACAAGCATCAGCACGGTTCACGATAAATCCAAAACTAAGTATAGTTCTATGGAACTTCTCATACCACTGTATAGGAGCTTGTTTTAGACCATATAATGACTTCTTTAATTTACGCACCTTTTGTTCCTGTCCGGGAACCACAAAACCTGGAGGTTGTTTCATATAAATTTCCTCTTCTAGATCGCCATTCAAAAAAGCAGTTTTTGCATCCATTTGATGCACAATTAGTTTATAGCTAGAGGCTAAAGCTAATAAAGTGCGAATAGTGGCGATTTTAGTTACTGGTGAGTAAGTATAAAAGATATCAACACCAAATTTTTGCGTGAACCCCTTTATTACTAGTCTTGCGTTATACCTTTCTACTGTACCATCAGTTCTAAGTTTCCTTTTAAAAATCCATTTACATCCAATGGCTTTACTACCCTTAGGCAAATCAGCTAGTTCCCATGTATGGTTTGACATTATAGACTCTATTTCACTATTAACAGCTTCCTTCCAAAAACTAGCATCTATTGAACTCATGGCCTCATCAAAAGTTTTAGGCTCATCATAAAAAAAATGATAACATACAACATGTTCATTTAATTCATCAACGTTTTCGAGTTCAACTAAAAAGGTTGTCAGAAAGTCAGGACCAAAGCTAGTTTCGGTTCTACGTCTTTTACTTTTCCTAGGTTGAACTATATCATTAGTTTGAATAATAGGAGAAGCAACAGTCATAGAAGAAGAAGATGAAACATATTTATTTGGCAGACCATCCGTTTTCTTTAAAGGGAAAATATGTTCAAAAAATTCAGCATCTCTGGATTCACACATAGATCTATCAGACAAGCACATGAACCTGTACGCTGCACTATTTTCAGCATAACCAACAAAAATAGCATCAAAAGTTTTAGGTCCAATATTTTCCCGTTTAAAAGCGGGTAATCCTACTTTAGCAAGACACCCCCACACTTTTAAATATTTAAGGTTAGGCGCATGACCTTTCCATAATTCATAAGGAGTTTTATCAAGCTTTTTATGAGACACTTTATTTAGAACATTGGTGGCAGAGAGTATAGCCTCCCCCCACATGTTATCAGATAAACCAGAACTAATTAACATAGCATTTATCATATCTTTTAAAGTTCTGTTTTTCCTTTCTGCTATGCCATTTTGTTGGGGAGAATAAGGGGCAGTAAATTCATGGATAATTCCATTTTTCTCACAAAGTTCCTTCAAAAACGTTGTTCCATACTCTCCTCCCCTATCGGACCTAAGTCTTTTAATTTTACAATCCAATTGGTTTTCTACCTCAGTTTTATAAATTAAAAACATTTTTTCTGCCTCATCTTTGGTTCTCAACAGATACACTTTGGTATATCTAGAATGGTCATCTACAAAAGTAATATAATAACGTTTTCCGCCTCTACTTTCGGTGCTCTTGAAGTCAACTAAGTCCGTATGAATCAATTCAAGTAGCACATATTGTCTACTAGTTACAGCTTTGAAAGGTTTTCTAAAATGCTTAGATTCAACACAAATTTCACATTTATACTGGGAATTAAAGACATGTTTTAATTTGTAAACGTTTCATAATTTACATGTCCTAATCTAGCATGCCAAAGATCAATAGACTCAATCAAATAAGCAGAAGTGGAAACTTTATTAATGGATTCAACAACAAATACAGTGTCTAAAATAAATAAACCACTAGACAGATAACCCTTTCCCACAAATTCCCCATTCCGGGACAAGACTAACTTGTCACCTTCAAAAACAAGTTTAACACTAGCTTTATTAAGTAGTGCACCGGAAATTAAATTTCTACGAAGGGAGGGGACATACAGTACATCTTGTAAAGCTAATGTCTTTCCTGAATTTAATTTGAGGAGAATTTTCCCTTTGCCAAGCACTTCAGAGCTGCTGGAATTTCCCATGAAAACTTGATCAGCTTTTGCCAATTCTGTAAATTCAGAAAAAAGATCTTTGTCAGAACAGAAGTGTTTAGTTGCCCCTATGTCTACGACCCATTCTTCTTTGTTGCCGACAATGTTTACTTCAGAAACTACTGCTGCAATAACATCATTAGAGCTGGCCACCGAACGGGCCGGGCCAGGTACCGGGCCGTGCCAGAAAAGGCTGACCCATGAACCGGCCCGTTGGGTCACCGGGCCGGGTTCATGGAGTGGTGACCCATGAACCGGTTCGGCCGGGTTGAACCGGGCCTGGCACCGGGCCGGGTTGGGCCGGGTTCGCGGGTTAGCCGGATTGGGACGGGTTCGCGGGTTGGACCGGGTTCATGGGTTCGCGGGTTGGACCGGGTTCATGGGTTCGCAGTTTAAGGGGGTTTACGGTTTAGGCATTTGGAGAATTGGAGGGTTTAGGGGGGGTTTGGAGAGGGTTTAGGGGGGCTTTGGAGGGTTTAGGTAATTTGAAAAGATTTGGAGGGTTTGTAAATTGCCATGGTTTTGACTTTTGACTTTTGAGTTTTTATAGTATATATGATAATATGAATAAATGAATAATTGAATATTTGAATATAATACATTAAAACAATTAAACAAGTAACAGTAGATAATTTACAAATTACAATTATAATAAATTAAGGATGTCCTAACAATATTTTTTCCTGTAATTTGGAATAGTTGACCCTATTAAATTTATCAAATGCATTTTGACTCCGCTAAACATTTTTTCTAGATCCGCCACTAACAGAATTGCCCATATTTTTAATTCAACTAAATTGGTTTTGCCGTTACCAGAGTCTGGAACTTTGGAACATGGTGGAGTCGAAGACAATGACTTTGGGAGCACACGAAGGACAGATTACTTCCTTGGCTGCATCCGGTCTCTCAGGCTTGGTTGCTTCGGCGAGTCACGACAAGACTGTAAAGCTCTGGAAGTGAACAGGGGACACATACTCTTAAAAAAATATGTGACTCGGATATTTTTGCAGAGATCGGACTGCTTTTGGCTTAGGTACTTCCTGGAAGATGTTTGAGTTCAGCATAGAAATCATGTTTATATTCATACATACTTAGAATCAAACTGTAGATGGCCTTTACAAGTAATTTTGTTTTGACAGTGCTAACTCAGCAGTTTGTATGATAATCTTAAACGAGTTCAATTTCTTTTCTTACAATGCAACCACTTGGTACAAAGTTGCAAGATATGGTCTGATCTTCTGAGATTACTGTAAACTGTCATATTACAATAACCAGTTTTAGAAGATTTACCATATTAATGTTCTGATGCGTAAATTAACTCTTTTGTACTAAATTATACTCTCCTTGCCAAAAAAAAAAAAACACTAAATTATACTCGTTTTGGTGGGCAACTATTTCTGTTTTGAAGTTTATAACATACCTCCTATTTATTTTTTATTTTTTATGTTTTTTTAATTATTAGATGAAATAGTTTTGATACTGTGAGGTAGTGCTGGCCACCGAACGGGCCGGGCCAGGTACCGGGCCGGGCCAGAAAAGTCTGACCCATGAACCGGCCCGCTGGGTCACCGGGCCGGGTTCATGGAGTGGTGACCCATGAACCGGTTCGGCCGGGTTGAACCGGGCCTGGCACCGGCCGGGTTGGGCCGGGTTCGCGGGTTAGCCGGATTGGGACGGGTTCGCGAGTTGGACCGGGTTCATGGGTTCGCGGGTTGGACTGGGTTCATGGGTTCGCAGTTTAAGGGGGTTTACGGTTTAGGCATTTGGAGAATTGGAGGGTTTAAGGGGGGTTTGGAGAGGGTTTAGGGGGGCTTTGGAGGGTTTAGGTAATTTGAAAAGATTTGGAGGATTTGTAAATTGTCATGGTTTTGACTTTTGACTTTTGAGTTTTTATAGTATATATGATAATATGAATAATTGAATATAATACATTAAAACAAGTAACAAATTTACTTTAATAAATCATAGTTGACCAAATAAATTAAGTTGCAATATATATTGAACTTATATTATAATTTACAAATTACAATTATAAAAATGTATGTAAAATCTAGAAAGTTAAAGTATTACTTACACAATTAGAATTCGTAATTACACAACTAGAATTCGTAACTAATATTTAATTTATAAATTAGAAAATAATTTATTACAATTTACAAATATATTTTATAAAAAATAATAAAATTAAATCACTTCAACACACTGGAAAAAAAAATCCAAATGATATTAGTTAATTACAATTTACAAAACATATGCATTAAAAATAATTACATAATTTAAAAACATTAAAATAATTATGTAAAAAATAAGGCAAAAATATATGAAACCCCCCCGGGGGGAGGGGGGGCTTGGACTTACTTTGATTATTAAAATTTAATTTTTGAATTAAATTTTAGTTTATTAAAATTTTAATTTTTGAATTAAATTTTAATTTACTAAAATAAAATTTAATTTCTGAATTAAATTTTACTTTTCAAAATAAGATGCCTACGTATCCTTAAGTTTCTTAAGTAAACTTAAGGAATCAAAGCCCACGTAGTTCTTTTGCGTACCTGAATGGTGGTCGTGGACCGTTGTTGTGACTTTTGACTTATGTTGTGTCATTTCCGCTAGGGCCTGCATCGGATTCTGATGTATTCATCAACATCCACGGGTCTTCTTCGTCTTGGTCGTCCTCCTTCAATCCTTGTATCCTCTTTTCCGCCTGATCCCAATCTTTTTTGCAAACACATATTTCTATGGTATCAGGGTGTAGACTAGATCTTTATACTCTTTTACCTGCACTAAAAGCTGACTCGGAAGCAACAGTAGATGCCGGAATTGCTAGGACATCCTTAGCAATTCTAGCTAGAATAGGAAATTGAACTGAATGGGAATGCCACCATTTAATAATATGAAAATTTTCGTTAGTTTCGAATTGAAAAGATAAATAATCATCTATACTTGAACCTTCATCTTGGGAGGGTGATGATGTGGAAGGTACCCTCGATTTTCCTTTACGAAGGATAGATGCTAGAAAGGGGTCTCTGTTTTTCGGCTTTGGTTGTGAAGACTGACCGGATTGATAAATACCCGCATAATGTTCATATAGTCTATCTAATATTGTCTTACAATCATTTACATATTTATCAACATCATAATCTGTACCAAGAGTTTCGTAATAAAAGGTCAACAAGCTTCTCAATCCTTCAAGCTTGAGACCCGGGTCAAGAATAACTACAATGCCATAAATGTAAGGGAATTCGGCAAAATAGGACATCCATTTTACCTTCATTCCCCACAAGATGTCGGTGACAGCAGGAATTTCACTGTTCTTGCTGCCTTCGTGAATGGCGTGAACTATTTTAATTCCTTCTAATACAACTAAATGTACATTAGGCTCATAAACATAAGAAAAAACTTTAGTAGCATATTCAAATGCGGCAAGTACATCACGAATAATCATAGCAATAGACCAATTGTAGTTAGTAATCATTTCACCCGGCTCAGAACGAGTTTCATTATACAATTCAGTTAAAACTTCACGATATTTAATCGCATCATCCAATAATTTAAAAGTAGAATTCCATC
The DNA here is from genome assembly GCA_951394345.1 of Salicornia ramosissima. NCBI lineage: Eukaryota > Viridiplantae > Streptophyta > Magnoliopsida > Caryophyllales > Amaranthaceae > Salicornia > Salicornia ramosissima. Next base: position 5,044,422 of record OX596233.1, read on the forward strand.
GGGTTACGCAATCTAAACCTATGCATTTTTTCTTTAGTCCTCTTTCCTCACATTTTCTTTTATAAGCCCTGCTCATACTACGAGTGACTCTAATCCACTTTACTACACTCCTAATTGGTTGTAATAGGGGATATAAGTCTTTAATACCTTCTTGCGCACATAAGTTTAATATATGCGCACAACATCTAACGTGTAAAAGGCTACCATTAAGTAGCAAAGGTACGTCACTGTCTTGTTTTAAAAAGTCAATAGCACGGGTATTAGCCGATGCATTGTCAAATGAAGCTGAAAAAAGTTTGTCAACCAACTGAAATTTTTTTAAACAATTTACAATACGGGTTTTAATGTTAAAACCCGTATGGTTTTCCTCCATTGCCTCAAAACAAATAATCCTTTTTTGTAAAAACCATTCATCATCTATCCAATGAACAGTTACACAAATAAAAGGTTCACCTACAAAAGAAGTCCAACAATCACTAGTTATGCTAACCCGACCATCACAGGTACGGAACATTTCCATCAAATAAGCTCGATAAGAATTATAAAGTTTGATGGTGCGACGTTTAAGGGTGTTTCTAGGAATTCTTCTAAAAGCCGGTTGCATAGCAACCCGGTTAAAATGTTCGAAATTGGGGCTTTCCCCATGAGTAAACGGCAATTCATCAAGAATAACATATTTAGAAAATTCATCAATCATTCTATCACGATTATAAACAAAAGGCATACCTGCGCCGGGAGTAGTCGTTGCGTACCCATGGATTTGAGCCTGTCTCGAATCATCTCTTTCTGCACCATCGGGCCCCAAGTTGTGACCCTTTTTTAAATGACGGGCCAATGTTCCGGTTCCATCGTTTTTGGTCCACTTGTAACTTTTTGGTTTTTTTTTTTTTAGTAACATCTCGACAAATTTTGCAAATTGCAGTATATTTGTCGGGATCATTTGTTGCTACTTTGTCATAGTAAGGCCATACCCATGAGGTATGACCTCTTTCTCTTTTACCAGTTGATGTTGTATTAGTGTTACTAGGACCACCTTGTTCACCTCCTCCTTAATTAAAAAAAATGAAATATTAATACTTTATTTTCATAATATATCCATTTTTTGTACATAAATAAACAATTAGTGAATTAATTAATTTATTCAAACTCTTGAAAGTATTAATTTCAAGTTATATTATTTACGTAACTACGTAACTATGTAACTATGTATGAATCAAAATTAATTTCAAATTATATTATTTACATAAACAATTAATTTATTTATATAAACTCATGATTCATAAATGTATGATAAAGTAAACAACTATAATAACTTCAAAAATATTAATTTGAATTTATACCTTCCATATTATCCTCCGATTCAAATTCGGGAACGTAACCTCCGCCTCCGGCGCCCACCGGAATATAAGGAGGTGGCATTGATGATGATGATTGATGGGATTGATATGGGTTGGTTCGAGGTGGACGAGGATTTTGTTGACTGTTTAATGCCCTAGCTAATGATTCAATTTCATCTGTATTTACTTCATACGAACCGTGAAATTGATCATTAACATTACCTCTACCATCACCTCTACCAGCACTACCACCACCAATTCTACCACCACTATTCCTTCCAGACATTTTTTTTTAAATTTAGAAACTAATTTAAAATATAAGAACTGAAATTTTAATATAAGTATATAACTATATAAGTATATAACTATTAAAATTGAGAGATATTTTTTTTAATATATAAGTATATAACTATTAAACTATATAAGTATATAAGTATATAACTATATAAGTATATAACTATAAGAAATTAAGAACTGAAATTTTAATATAAACTAGTAATTTCTGAATATTTTTTTTTTAGTATAAACTTCTAAAATTTAACTATTAAAATTGAGAGATTAAGAATTCAGAATGAGAACTTTGAGAATTAGAGAGAGTAAGAGAAGAGAAGAAGATTGATGTTAATTGTGAAGAATATTGGGTAAATTGGATGGGTATTTATAGGGGAAATTTGGGAGGGAATATGTAAAATTTAAATTAAAAAAAAAAGAAAAAGAAAAAGGGGGAAGGCCGTTGGAGGCAGCAGAAAAAAGGAGAGGAGAGGAGTGCATGCATGCATTAGCAATTGCATGCATGCATTAAAGCCAAAGCCAATTGCATTAGAAAAAAGCCTGAAATTGCAGCAGAGCAGTCCGGGCGGGCCGAACGGGCCGGGCCGGGCCTGGGTCACGGGCTGGGCCGGGTTAACCGGGTTAAACGAACGGGTTGGGTTACGGGCTGGGTTTGCAAAATCCGACCCATGACCCACCCGGTTTGTACCGGGTCGGGTCACGGGCCGGGCTAACCGGGCTTGACCCATCAGGGTTGAAAACCGGGCCGGGCCGGGCCAACCCGGCCCAGTGGCCACCTCTAAACATCATCTTTCTCTTCTGCAATGTGGGCTTGATTCTTGTTCTGGTCTGTCTTCTGTCCATTATTAGGGGTGTCTTTACGGTTGTAGCACTGCCATGCTTTGTGGCCTTGCTTTCCGCAAACATAGTACCCACCACTACCTTTTTCAGTTTTTCCATTTTTCTTAAAATTATTGTATTTTTTGTTATGAACTCCAACAGATTTTTGATTCTGGTTCTTTTTGTTGGTGTTAATAGCAGCTTTGTTTTGTTTAGACCTGTCAAATTTTGGAACAGAAGATTCAACAATGTTAGCTTTAACAGAAGAATCATAAGGGGAAGAGTCCTTATCCTTTAGTAGATTGGCTTCTTCGATCTTCATGTGTCCGACCAGTTCCTCAAGAGACATGTCCTTCTTTTTGTGCTTCAGATGATTGCGGTAGTTAGACCAAGAGTTAAGAAGCTTTTCGATCAGAACATTAGCTTGTAGGACCTCGCACATCTTCATACCTTCAGCCAGGATGTCAACAACAAGGTTCTCGTACTCATGGACTTGCTCCATAATAGGCTTGTCATCAACTATTTTGAACTGTAACCACTTTCCAGTAGCATATTTCTTCTTTCCGGCATCATCAGTCCCGTATTTTTTCTCCAGGGTCTCCCAAACAGATTTGGCAGACTTATTGTTGATGAAAAGATCAAACAGGGGGTTGGACATATGGCTCAGAAGGTGACCTCGGAAAAATTTGTTATGTTTTTCATATTTCGTGATCTGTTCTTCAAGGCCAGCGGATGTAGTGACATCAGCGGTGGTAGCATCATTTGTTGTGGAGGTAGGTCGAACCGGGCAGTCACGAAACAGAACGTAATCAACCTCTAGTTGTTCGAAAAAGATCAGTAATTTTTGGGACCATCGTTTGAAATTAGTCCCGTCCAAAGGTTCGAGTTTTGAGAGATCAGGAAGGGTTTTTGAAACTGAAAATTCCATATCTGAGATTACAGAGAAAACTTTTGCTTCTAACTGTAGGGAAATAATAACTGTAAAATCAGATTGAAACGAAAATGTGGGCCGATTTAATTTAATGTATACGAATGCCGTGACGTGTACAAAATCGGTGACACCACACCACGTGTCACGATCACGAGCCGGACGGACGGCGGCGGCGCGCGCGTGGGGATGCCCACTTCCTCCCACAACACTTCAAATACAATAAATGACAAATACATTAATAAACAAGTAAAACTCCCCTCATTCCTTCAACGTGGGACAAGCTTTTACATTAAAACTTTAAAACCTTTCTTCTTCCACTCCATTACTCCTTATCTTATGCATTATTTCCAACAATGACTAGTACCCTAATTAATTGCTTGTCTTAGCTTCATGTATTATTTGTACATATTATTCACCCGTTTTTCATCTGTTTAATTACCCTATTTGACTCTTGACAACTGTCTATAAAATTTGTTTTGATGTTTGTTTGTTCTTTGATTGCATGTAAAGAGAAACACAGTCAACTAGAGTCTCATTGAATTCGTCTTAATATCTAAATTATTTTTTTCATAAATTTTCTAAGTATGTAATACAAGAAATCAGAAACCAATATTTATTTTGTTTTGGTGATTGTAAAAAATATGAATTGTTTAGATTCGAGAGAAGTTTTTATAGTTTATATTTGCGTTGTATGCGTAACAGGGCTCATCATAATATTATAGTAGCTAATATTAGGGGTTTTTTCTCAATAACTTACATAATTTTTTAAATAATGGACGGTATTGATTTTTCAATTAATTATAAATTTATGCTCCAAATTGTTGGTTCAAACACAACAAGAAAATCCTCTTCGCCCGACCGCACTTACCGACCGTCAATAGATGGTCGTAAATTACCGACCGTCGACGACTGAACATAGTCGGCAAATTTTTCCCCCCAAAACCAATGTTAGTCAGACCATATACCGACCGCTAAACGGTCGGTAAATTCGACTTCTAAATTTACCGACCGTTTAGCGGTCGGTATATGTCTACAGGGTTCTGGGTTTGGTGGAAAATTTATTCCACTTAAATATACCCAACTACTGTAACAAATTACCGACCGCTTAGCGGTCGGTAAATTTACTAATCTGATGTACCGACCGCCTAGCGGTCGGTATATGTCTACAGGGTTCTGGGTTTGGTGGAAAATTTATTCCACTTAAATATACCCAACTACTGTAACAAATTACCGACCGCTAAGCGGTCGGTAAATTTACTAATCTGATGTACCGACCGCCTAGCGGTCGGTAAATCTTCTGACCCAAAATCAAAAATTGGGTCGTTGCGATTTTGAATCGCATTCCCGTTGCATTCTCTCTCTCTCTTCACTCTCTCTCTCCCTCGCGAACCCTCGAACCACCACACCCTCACCCCCTCTCTCTCTCTCCCTCCAACCGGCGACCACCGTGACCGGCCTCCGGCACCCCTCCGGCCGCCGTCCTTTCTCTTTCTTTCTCCTTTTCTCTTTCTCCTTCTCTTTCTTTCTCCTTTTCTCCTTTTCCTTCTCTTTCTTTCTCCTTCGCCCCTCCAGCCCTCCGCCCCTCCGCCTCTGCCCCTCCGTTCCTCCGCCGACGCACGGCTGCCGCCCCAGCTCCTCAAATTGTGGTTAGGGTTTTTTTTTTTTTTTTGTTTTTCAATTTATTCAATTGTGTATATATGTATATGTATTTGTATGTATTTGTATGTATATGTGTATGTATTATGTATGTATATGTGTATGTATTATGTATGTATTTGTATGTATGTGTATTTATGTATGTATTTGTATGTATATGTGTATGTATTATGTATGTATGTGTATTTATTATTTATGTATTGTGTATGTATTACATATGTATTTGTGTGTATGAATTGAAAATTTTCGTTCATTCTTTGCTAACTTTAAGATTTTGTTTAATTATATTGTAATCAAACAAATTTTGTTCAAATCAAATTAATTTAGTCCAAAACAACGGCTTTAAAAAAACGACCTTAATCTATGGCTAGGGTGCTCAACACTTGTTCTTAGTAATATCACACTCAACCTATGCCCAAAAAAACACTCAACACATTTTAGGCCGTGTTCTTTTGGGCTAAGAAAACAACAACTGAAATGAACTAAATTGAAATGAAATAAACCGAACTGAAATTAAATGAATTGAACTAAAACGAAACGAAATGAATTGAAAATGTTAATGAAGTGATTGGTTTTTTTTGGTTTTGAATGAAAGATATATATCAAGAAAGAAATGATGAATGTATTTTTGTATTTGAATCAAATGTGTAATAATAGGTGTATGTATATGTATGTATGTGTATTTTTTTTAGCAAAAAATTAAAGTGTATGTATGTATGTATGTATGTAAGTAAGTATATATTTAATTATGTATGTATGTAAGTATGTATGTAAATATGTATTGTATTTTTCGTAAATATGACTTAAATATATATACATGTGCATTACATAAGAAAGCTTTAACAAGAATATTTAAGAACGGCTTAAATAAGATAGGAGTGAAGACATTATATTGAACTATGTTTGAATGCTTTGAACTAAAATTTTAGTAAATGTCTTAGAAATTGTATTAATCGAAATGAAAAGGAAGGAGCGTGAGTGGATGTACAAGAGAAAAGATAAGGAACACAAACTTCGTGATGAGTTCATCAAAGGGGTGAATGAGTTTGTTACCTTCTCTCAGCAGCACCCCGAGCTCAATGACAAGGACAAGATAAGATGTCCTTGTGTTCGGTGTAAGAACTTGAAGTACTTGGATGTGCCCAACGTCAAGGTACATTTGTATAAGAAGGGGTTCATTCCGAACTACTATGAATGGTTATGTCACGGTGAAAGGGTGAGTACAGAGTCCACCTCGTCTTCTACTCAGCCGAATCCTTACCGGGAAATGGTTGTCGATGCTTTTGGGGACAACGTGGACTCATCATTCGTTGAGGAGGCAACTTCGGCCGAAGAAGAACCAAATGCGGAGGCAAAAATGTTCTTCGAGTTGCTCAAGGCAGCCGAGCAGCCGTTGTATGATGGGAGCAAGATGTCTGTGTTGGAGATGACTTCCAGAATGATCAACTTGAAGTGTGACTACAACTTGCCACTCAGGTGTGTAGACAGCATTGGGTCATTGTTCAACGATGCGCTCCCCACCTCCGAAAAAACTAAGTGTACCACCTATTATGAAACAATGAAGGTTCTGAAGGGATTAGAGCTTCCTCACGAGAAGATACACGCCTGCCCTAAAGGATGTATGTTGTTTTGGAAGGACGATGCTGAGCTTGATAAGTGTCGTCATTGCGGGTCGAATCGGTACAAGGAGACTTCGAATGAAACTTTGGTTCCCGAAAGCTTTATGGTGTACTTCCCAATAACAGCAAGATTGCAAAGAATGTTTGCAACTAGAAACATTGCTGAGGCTATGACATGGCATTGTGAGAATCGTCGAGGGCAAGGGAATATGGCTCACCCTAGTGACAGTGAAGCTTGGAAGCACTTCGACAGGACCTTTACGGACTTCGCATCCGAGCCTCGAAACGTTAGACTTGGGTTGTGCACAGATGGTTTTTCCGTTTTTGGGAAGTTTGGAAAGCAATACTCTTGTTGGCCTGTTTTAACTACACCGTACAACATGTCGCCGTCCATGTGCATGAAGAAACCTTTCATTTTCCTTTCGTTGCTTATCCCTGGGCCAAAAAATCCGAAAAACAACTTGGATGTCTACATGCAGCCTTTGATTGATGAGTTGAAGCACCTATGGTCGGTTGGGTCCTTGACTTATGACGTATCAAAGAAGCAAAATTTCAATCTTCGTGCAGCCTTATTGTGGACTATCAGTGACTTTCCAGCATACAGTATGTTGTCAGGTTGGAACACGTTTGGCAAAAAGGCGTGCCCGTATTGTATGGAGAATAGCAAGGCCTTTTGGCTAAAACATGGTGGCAAAGTATCATGGTTTGATTGCCATCGTCAATTTTTAGATTCCGATCACCCCTTTCGAAAGAATAAGACGGCTTTTTGTAAGAACAGAGTTGAAAATGACTCGGCTCCTCATATCATGTCAGGTGAGGAACTGTGGCAGTGTGTCAAGGACTTACCGCGAGCAGCAGACGGTCCTGATGCTTTGAAGGAATTGAAGAAGAAAAAAATAGGATGGGATAAGCAATCTTGTTTGTGGCAACTGCCGTATTGGAAGGATTTGCTGCTTCGGCACAACTTAGACGTGATGCATATCGAGAAGAATTTCTTCGAACAGCTCATCCACACCGTCATGGACGTTAAAGACGAAACGTCTGACACTGTTAGTGCGAGGAAAGACATGAAGAGTGTCTGCAGGCGTCGAGAGCTGGAGCTCATTGATGATGGTAAGGGTAATGAGGTGATGCCCAAGGCGCCTTACGCACTTAACAAGGAGCAGAAGAAGGTGTTATGTGACTGGATCCGAGACTTGAGATTTCCTGATGGGTATGCTTCGAACCTGAGCCGATGTGTTGATAAAAAAAAAAATAGGCTCCATGGAATGAAGAGTCACGATTGTCATGTAATTATGGAGCGGTTGTTGCCTGTTTGTCTAAGAGAGTTGCTCCCCCTTCATATTTGGAAGGCAGTAACCGAAATAAGCCAATTCTTCCGTGACTTGTGTGCTCCCACTATCACGTTGAGTGAGATGGACCGCCTACATAAGAACATTGCCGAGATCTTGTGTAAGTTGGAAAAACTGTTTCCTCCGGCATTCTTTAACTCCATGGAGCACTTGCCTGTACACTTGCCACATGAAGCATATATTGGGGGTCCCGTTCAATACAGATGGATGTATCCATTCGAACGGTGAGTTATTGTAATCGTTTATACCCCTTTACTCATTTCTTCTGAATTGTGATTTACAATCCACATGTATTCTTTACCCACAGGTACCTTAACCACTTGAAACGTAAAGTGGGGAACAAGGCAAGGGTTGAAGGATCTATATGCAATGCATACCTGGCTGAGGAGATATCCAATTTCTGCTCACAGTATTTTCAATCTGAGGTTGATACCAAGTCGAGGGATTTGGGTAGAAATGCATATCATGCTGTTGAAAGCCAACATGGTGTCGATGTCCCTGAATTGTTTAGGGAGGATTGTGGTCGACCTGCATCGAGTGGTAGTAAACGTTGGTTGACAGACAAGGAGTATCTCCGACTCCATCTGTATGTCCTTGCAAATTGTGGCATACTAAGTGAGTACGAAAGGTAATTTTCTTACTTTAACTGTGTTAGATTACAAAAAAAATACTAAGCGACTAACATCGAATTTGCGCACTATAATAGGCAATTTGAGGATCACATAGTAGACTACGAGGCAACATCCCTTGTTCCTGTAGGTTTATGTTCTCCAGACGAGATCCCAGACTACGAGGTTATACAGGGTGATGATGACGAATATGAGGAGGTCATTCCGAGTCTAGATGAAGACGACGATGACGGTGGACAGGAGCTTAACGATGATGAAATCGATGACATGGTTGATGATGATGACGAGGACGTTGATGACATCGGTTTGTTTCATTAGGATGTAATAATTATAGCAATTTATTGTAATTTGAAACCAAAAACCAAATTCTTGTAAAAATTGTAATTTATTAACGGTGATTGTTTAGTTATGTTATTCATTATATTTGTGTTTGTGATTGGGGTTTGTTTTCCTAAGTCATTGTATTTCTTTTGATTTACTAACAACTTTATGCAGGAAAATGTCATCAAAACGGCCTGGTGGTGCTAAGAAGAAATCTGGAGCGCAGAGTCAGGGCGAGCAACCCCAGCCCACCATTATTGGTCCTGGTGAACTTCGTCGGCGTCAGTCGTCTATGACACCGCCGTCGATTTCACCTTCCTTATCTCTGGACCACGGGGCTGCGCGTCAGCTCCAGTTTGATGCTCCATCTGCTCAGTTTCCTCCGTTTACGCGGCCTCCTCCAGTTCGGCCGCAGTTTATGCCGACACCGCGTATGCCTCAGTATGAGCCGTCTCCTTCTGGTGCTGCTGCTGAGGCTACTCCGTCTCCTCAGTTGGAGCCATCTCCTTCTGGTGCTGCTGCTGAGGCTACTCCGTCTTCTCAGCCTTCTGGTGACGATGATGGTGGCGACGTTGATCCGGACGTAGCTTCGACGTCCACATTAGACCCTGATGGCCTATGGTGAGTTTTTGTTTTATTTTTTAATGTTTTAATAATTGAAATTAAGTTGTATTCATATGTTGTTTATTTAATCTTACTTTGTTTCGTGTGCAAGGTTTGACACGAGCAGTGTTGTTCGATCCATATCACACGTGATAAAGTCCTACTTCCGTGAGCCTTGGAAGAACTACACCGAGGTGGATCAGGCAACCAAGGCACATTGGTGGAACATGTGGAAGGTGATAAAGACAAACTCTGTAATAAATAGTGTTTTTTTATATATAATTTCTAACAATAACATAATTCATTGGATTTTGTCGAATGCAGAAACAGTATCGTTGGAGGCCTGAGCTCGAGGGCACAGTACGAGATGCTTATGAGAGCAAGGCTGGAAGACGCCTGAAAGACATCTTCAACGATGTGGTTCACAAGCGGAAAGATCGACCTAGCTGGCTCGGTGAGTATTGGATAGTCATTTCTAAAATTTGCTAAAATATCAATACTGCCCATCAAGTGTTAAGTTTGATTGTTTTTCATGACAGGTGATGAGATGTACAGCGCAATGAAGGATAGACTTACTGACGAGAAGTCTAAGGAGAGGTCAGCTCGGGCGAAGGTAAACAGGAGAGCTGGCAACGCTAGTGGCGCCGCCCCGGCCTCTCATTGCGCTGGATCTGTGTCGGTGATTCAGCGAGCCAAGAAATTGGCTAAGGAGCAAGGAGGGAAGTTCCCTGACGCTGCGGATGTCTTCCTTGACACTCACTTCAAAAGGCAAGAAGGCATGGAACCGCAACCAATTAGCCAGAAGGCCAAGGAAGTGATGGTAATGTTCTTTTCTTTGTTTACTTTGATGTTTAGAGCGGAATTCCGGCTTATAAGCCGATGAGTACGAATAGGATTGTTTTTTATGATTTGCATTTGATGTTTAGAGCGGAATTCCGGCCTATAAGCCGATGAGTACGAATAGGATTGTTTGTTTATTAGTTGCATTTGATGTTTATTGTTTGTCATGATTAATTACTTACCTAAACTGCAAAAAAATACCCCTAACAAGTATAATAGGGTGTTATAGGATGTGTATAAGCTTTGAAATCTAGTAATGGAACGTTACTTGACAAGTTAGGTGCGAAAATGCAAAAAAAAGCTCGAAAATGACCTAAAAAGCCAAGTTTTGACCTAAACTGGTGGTGGGGCCCTATAATCAGCATAATCAACCCCTAACAAGTATAATAGGGTGTTATAGGACGTGTATAAGCTTTGAAATCTAGTAATGGAACGTTACTTGACAAGTTAGGTGCGAAAATGCAAAAAAAAGCTCGAAAATGACCTAAAAAGCCAAGTTTTGACCTAAACTGGTGGTGGGGCCCTATAATCAGCATAATCAACCCCTAACAAGTATAATAGGGTGTTATATGACGTGTATAAGCTTTGAAATCTAGTAATGGAACGTTACTTGACAAGTTAGGTGCGAAAATGCAAAAAAAAGCTCGAAAATGACCTAAAAAGCCAAGTTTTGACCTAAACTGGTGGTGGGGCCCTATAATCAGCATAATCAACCCCTAACAAGTATAATAGGGTGTTATAGGACGTGTATAAGCTTTGAAATCTAGTAATGGAACGTTACTTGACAAGTTAGGTGCGAAAATGCAAAAAAAAGCTCGAAAATGACCTAAAAAGCCAAGTTTTGACCTAAAATGGTGGTGGGGCCCTATAATCAACATAATCAACCCCTTGAAAGTATAATAGTGTGTTATAGGACGTGTATAAGCTTTGAAATCTAGTAATGGAACGTTACTTGACAAGTTAGGTGCGAAAATGCAAAAAAAAGCTCGAAAATGACCTAAAAAGCCAAGTTTTGACCTAAAATGGTGGTGGGGCCCTATAATCAACATAATCAACCCCTTGAAAGTATAATAGTGTGTTATAGGACGTGTATAAGCTTTGAAATCTAGTAATGGAACGTTACTTGACAAGTTAGGTGCGAAAATGCAAAAAAAAGCTCGAAAATGACCTAAAAAGCCAAGTTTTGACCTAAACTGGTGGTGGGGCCCTATAATCAACATAATCAACCCCTAACAAGTATAATAGGGTGTTATAGGACGTGTATAAGCTTTGAAATCTAGTAATGGAACTAACTCCATAATTTGCAGGATCAATATAACCAGAACCTTTCCCAGTCTCAGGCTAGTGGTTCAGAGACGGACGCCAACCAGATCTTCTTTGATACGGTTGGTGGCTTCAGGAAGGGAGAGGTTCTAGGGTTCGGCAGGGAGGGCGCTTCTCTCTATTACGAGAGAACCTCGCGGAGGCGGCACGTCGGATCTTCCTATTCTCCATCGGTTTCCGCTCAATTACAACAGATGTCCCAGCGTTTGGAGGAGTCCGAGCACGCTAGGGTAGAGATGGAGCGCGCTAGGGTAGAGATGGAGCAGAGAGACAAGGAGCGGGAGGAGAGAGAAAAGGAGCGGGAGGAGAGAGAAAAGGAGCGGGAGGAGAGAGAACAGAAGCGGGAGGAGTACCTCGCCCAGTTGAAGGCGCAGATGGACGCCTTCGCGAGGAGATTCGGCGATCCTTCCTTCACTCACCGAGGCCCTCCTGATGATCCGACAGACGGTTCCGGCGCTTCTGGAGCCTTCGTAGCATAGTTGTATTATATTGTTATATTACTATTATTGGATTATTAATATAAAATGCAATTTTGAAATTTTGAATTTGTTTAATTTTAATTTATTTTTATATTTTAATTTTAATTTGTTTTTGCCCTATTTTTTTAAGGTATTTAAAAAAAAAAAAAAAACCAAATTACCGACCGCTCAACGGTCGGTAAATCAGTGTTCAAAATAAAGAAATGGCGCCAAAAAAGGCGGGAAAAAGTTACTTCCCGACCGCGTAACGGTCGGTAAATAACTTTTTCCCACCAAAAAAAATGGAGGGAAGAGGCGCGTACCGACCGCCTTCACGGTCGGTATTACCGACCGCCTGTCTACACGGTCGGTAATACCGACCGTTTAGCCGGTCGGTACGCGCCTCTTCCCTCCATTTTTGACCAACTGTGTAAACGGTCGGTAGACGGTCGGTAATTTGTTGCCGACCGTTTCGACGGTCGGTAAAATATTTTACCGACTACTATTTCAGCGACCAATTTTTACCGACTACAAACGGTCGGTAAATCCAATTACCGACCACTAACGGTCGGTAACTGGCGGTCGGCCGAGTCCAATTTTGTTGTTGTGAAATGAATTCAGTTTATTGACAAACGTGAAAATATAAACGTTGTAACAGTAAGAGAATGGAGAAGTTTTGGACTTCATTCTTTTGTATTGAAAGGTATGCCAAAGTAAAACATATCAGATAAACCCATTTAGAATTGGTACTTATCCATATATGAGCAATTCTTATTCTTTGATTTGTATTGCAATATCAAGGCTAAAATATCTGACCCCATTACATTCGCAAATGGCTTCCGCATTTTCCAAATTATTTCCTCACTCCCTCTCTCACATAAACAATATTTGCAGGTACTATTCATGTGAGAGGGAGGGAAGTGCGGTAATCAGTTCCCCATTACAAAACAAAATATAAATAAATTAAAAGATGAATAATTTATCTGCAGTAGTTTGGTTGTTGTTAAATATCCACAAATTGAAAGATTAGATTCCAGTAATTAAATACCCGAGCGTTATGTAAGATGTTCAAAAGTGTTACATCGATCGGCATATGATTTCGGCATGCATCGAAAAATTGATTTTTTTTTTAAACAATAGGATATACTTCTTCTGATTCATTATATTTGCAACAAATCGTCTCTCACAAACTCCTAGGCAAAATTTAGTTGTAAGTGTGAAAGAGATATATAGAGCAAGTGGAGTATTTGTTTATGTGAGAGAAAGGAAGAAATGGCTTACAAAAAAGAGAAAGAAAACATTTTTTTTTTTTGCATTTAATTTGAAATTGTTAAAAATGAGAATTGTTGTAATTCTAAAGAATCGGATGAAGTATATTAAATTCTTATCTAATTAGTGCCCCAAATATATGTTTGTTAGCAAGACCTTATATCAATTGTATTTTCTTTATAAGGAGTAGTATTTATGGGGAGGAGTATTATTTAGTTTAACTGATTATATTTAGTAAGGCATCGATAAATGATGATAAATTGATAATATGCAATGGATTCATATGTAAAATTATGACGAAGTGTAATAATGTTCATCGTTTTTATTTATGATAATAATGTTGTTCACATTAAATTGCCTGTTTTTCATTATTCATTTATTCATAAATTTTCACTCTCTTCCCATACCACCCTTCAGGTGTTAACGAATGAGTATGAATATATGATAATAATAGGGACTTGTTAAACGTCGTCCGGATATTACTTAAAATCGCCCACGATAAAAAGTAAAAAGATAAAATTGCCTTTGATTTAAAATTACACCACAACAACTTAGATTAAATATACAACGACGTCGGACACCACACCATGACCTCGACCTCACTAAATTCAGTATAAAACTACCAATGTGTAGCTTTTATTTTTTTTAACCTTACTTTTGTTGTGGGCTCAATTAATTATTCATTATTTTTAACTCTATATATCTATCGTTAAATCCATTTTTGACCTAGGAGTCCGTATCGCATACTTATGTAGCGAGTATTGCGATACAAAAGCAGAAGAACTCATAAAAAAAAAATCATAATAGAATTAGAGCTCAACGGACCACTAAAGTAAAACATAACCCGTTTAATTAGTTCTATGATGTCAAAAAAACAAGGTAAAACATAACATATACAATAATGGAGTTTTTAAAACACACAAATACATTGACTTTTAGGCCATACATCGCATACATACATTTATACATACACACTTATGCCTCAATAAGTCTATTATACAGCAATAAGTCTATTATACATCTAGATGCACGTAGAGCTATATATGTATATCCAAGGTGTTCTATTACACATTTTAAATTACCATACATTTTAAATGAGCAAAATTACCCTTGAATAATGTACCATACATCCGGATATACATAAGAATTTTTGGCTGACACCTTAATGCAAGCAGCAATCTTAACAGCATAATACAGCTTATATTTTAGCATATATTATTTTACAACATTTGTTTATTTTGGAAGCAAAAACGACATGCACATTGAAAACTAAAAACATTATTAGAGGTTTATTTAAATTTTAATTTGTAGCTAAATAATAATATTATAACTTTTTAAATTAATTGATTTTACCATGGTGATGATCATCGATGTGTTGGTAGGATTGAAGGTGGTGATCAAGCATAGCAGATGGTTCAGGGATGCCATCATGCATTTTCTGATACTCAAATGTAACTTTCACAATGCTAGTTTCGTTGTCTTTAGGTATCACTTGAATTCTTCCACTGAAGGTCTTGTACTCCTTCATCACATCTCCTTCTATGAATCCATATTTCAGATACTTCTTCTCTTCATCAAGCTCTTCTAACACTGTCTTTGCTACCAACGGTTTTCCACCTTCAATAATATGCAAATATAACATACCATGACTTTTCAATATTAATATATATACAACTGATGGCTTGTTTACTTCAGCTTAAATTCAGTTAAGTTCAGCTCTCAATTTTCTTCTTTTATAATATATTACTTTCAGCTGTTGTATTCAATTCAATTCAATTAAGTTAAGTTACGTTCAGTTGTATATATTCAGCTAAAGTAAACGAAACCTGAGTGTTCTACACAATATATATAAGATTATATTCGGTGAGCACATATGTAAACAAATGCTAAGAAAATACATCTATCTAAGTTTAACAAGAACAAAGATCAGCTTTAACGTGGTTCACCAACAATGTGTTGGCTACAAGTTACGTCCACTAGCAGAGGAGAGAGCAATTTTATTGTTACAGAATTTTCGGAATACAGAACTATGCTATAGACACTACAAAAAATGTGTTCAAGAAGGACAATTAAAATTGCTCTATTTAATACAAAATTTGTCTTCTTAGGTTATAATGACAATTTTAGTATTGTCCTCACGTTGCCCTTGTAACCCCGTTGTATTAGGTTTCAAAGCCAATTTTAGATGTTTTGCCCTCTTTGATTTTATTCAAAAAGGGCAAACAAAATTGCCTTCATTGATCATCAACAAAGGCAATAAATTTTGTTTTCCTTGATTTAAACACTTTATTTATTGTTAAATAGGCAAAGTTTCAAAAGTCTAAGAGATCAAAATAATCATATTGCATTGTCTTTATTGTTAACATCAATGAGTGCAAAAATAATTACCCTTGTAGGCATTATTAAGTAAAACAATACTCATGTTGCCCTCTTTAATCATGATAAGTTGTCCTCATTGTGTGAGTTTTTTTAAGTGAGATTAGGGAGTACTTTAGAAAACCCTAATACTATACTAGTAGGCCTAAGAAAGCCTAAAATAGAAAACCCAAAATCTAATTAATTACAATAATCCAAAAATTGGCGAGACCGTTGTTTTGATTAGATTTTGGTACGAGGACACATAACATATTCAAGACATATTACTAAAGATCCGTATATAAACATACTATACATACTAGCTTAA
This sequence comes from Salicornia ramosissima, assembly GCA_951394345.1. Classification (NCBI taxonomy): domain Eukaryota; kingdom Viridiplantae; phylum Streptophyta; class Magnoliopsida; order Caryophyllales; family Amaranthaceae; genus Salicornia; species Salicornia ramosissima. The sequence continues at coordinate 5,060,553 of OX596233.1, forward strand.
TTAGTGGGTGATGTGAAAATTAACTCTAATAATTAAAGAGGTTGGTTCGTTGAGATATATATGTTACTAGCTTTATGTGCACGCTATGCGTGCTTTAATGTATGTATGAGTATGACTGTATGAGTATCTTATATAATGTTTGTATACATTATTTATGAGCTTGTTGAAAATAAGATTATAATTGTTTAATTGAATAAAATTTAATTTCATCTACTACAATATCTCTGATCAAATTTTCACTGTAATTAAAAGACAAAAATTTAATGTGAAAAAATATATTAATATAGTTGTCCATTTGTAAAGATTCAAAAATATTAATTTTGTTGCTTTTATTTATTTTTGAAAATTATTAATTTTGTGATATCTTCATTTAAAAAGATAAAAATTGTTATATTTTATGGGGAATAAATAATTATTTGCTCTTTGATTGATAATTCCTTATTATTTTTTATTGATTGATTGAATTTAAATTATATTTTAATTATCTTTATTTCATAAGTAAGGGAAGATCAGTATTTTAGACATTTTTTATATAATAGAGATTTATACTAATAAAAAAGAAAATGTATGTGTGAAAAAAATACCAATATGAGTTCTAATTGTAGAGAATTTTAAAATATGAATTTTGGTGTTTGTATTTTATTTTTTTTAATTATGTATTTTGTAATATTTTCATTTTTAAAAATACAAAACTTTCCTTTTTAGTTAATATTATATTGTTTGAGTATTTAGAAAAAATTTGAAGGGTAGTTTAGACTTTTTGAGAGGGACACTATGACTCCCTCTTGGCTTATACAATAGAGATACTGGCTTTATAAATTTTTGGCATCACATTTACATACTCAGCATTAAACAAAACCACACACGAATTAATGTGTCTAGTTAATTTGTTTAAATACATATGAACTAAGATTATTTGTCCAGCCATAACTTTTGTAAATTAAGATTTAACTATGTCGGTTGTAGATATATAAAAAAAGTATTTTATCATTTATATAGCTAACACTTTAGTACCTTGTGTAGGTAAATTAATATGACAAAACTAAGATTAGAAAAAACAAATGCAATTTAATATAAGCAACAAATAAATAGGGAATATTAGAAATTAAGAAAGATTTACTATCCATCCAATTCAACCCTAAACAACCGTTTTTCTTCCCATGTCAATAAACAAAAGATTAGGTTCATTTAATAGAATCTACATGCTATTAAAATTTTACGATAACTAAAAAGTAAAATTTTACGATAACTAAAAAGTAAAATTTTATGCGACAAACTATATCAATATCGGTATCTAATTGTAGAGAATTTAAAAATATGAATTATGGTGTTTTTATATAATTTTTTAGAATTATAAAATTTGCAATATTTTCATTTTATAAAATAAAGAAATTTCCTTAATAATTGCTAAATAAAAAACTTTCCTTAATAATTGCTTCATTTTTAATAGTAATGTTGCATAAATTTTTGGAAATTATAAAAGGGTAATGCAGACTTTTACAGGGGGGACACCGTAGCTCCCCCCTTGGCTTATATAATATAGATGTGTCCTATAATGAAAATTCTTCTACATACGGTCGTCGAAAAATAAACATTGAGGTAAGTAAAATTAGACCGTTCGTTGATCTTGGTAATCAGATTTGAGTTCTATAGTTGTTTTTAACAAATTTTCATTTATTTAATGACGATGAAATGAATAATAAGTGAAATTGAGGGGAAATAGAAATAATAATTATAATGGAAAATGAAATGAAAAGGAGAAAATGAAGAAATAAAATAGATATATATACCTACGGTGTAGTTCCAAACAGAAATGGAGCCAATGTTGCCATGGGCATCACCCTCATGCAATTCAACACCTTGCATAAAATGAGGTACTACATTTGAAACATGATGAGCTTTACTCGTAAATAGTTCATGGGCGAAATCTGCAGCAGTTGCCCTAATTTCAGCCTCTCCCTCAAGCTTACGTCTAAGGCTCATCCTAAGCTAATTTCTTTCACTTTATTAATTTTTATTAATTTCTCACTACAATAATAATCAATTTACAAAATAAGTAGGGCTTGGCTTAATACACCCTTTTATAGAATTTAATGGGGCCCTTAATAAGAAAAACACTCACTTGGAGTTGTCTACTTGGACCTACACGGATTAAACTTGTCGTCAAAAAAATCTAACCCCACTCGAAAATCATTATTAATGTATTAAACTTATGATATTATAGAAAATTTCAGGCAAAAACACTGCACTTCATACTATTAAATCTTTATATTTAACATTATTTTATTGGATCACGTACAACATCAATTATATATTTTCCTTAAATTTGATATTAATGAAGATATTTCTTATAATTTTACTTTTTAGAACGTTTAAAGTACATTTTGGTACATTTATTGCATTAAAACTTGAAAAACTGAAGGGTGTTATAAAATTTCTCAACCAGTTGGGTAAATCCGAATCCGAATAATTTGGGTTATAAAATCTTCATAAAAAATTACATTTATATACACGATTTATTTGCACGCGGTGCGGGCAACAATTTTGAAAATTTTGTATTATTATTATTATTATTATTATTATTATTTTAATTATTTTTATTTTTTTGGTAATGGGAGTGCATTAAGGAAGAAAATTTTGTATTATTGTTGTCAATAATATACATAATATTCTTTTAGTGATTGGATTTGTTGTTCCAAACTGAAATTTGTTGGGTTTGAACCAAAACTTTTTAATGCATGTCGGTAATGCAATACATATAAATGGATTATATATGGATTCTTAAACAATGATTGTTGTTGACTTATTTTGTATTGATTGAATGTTTATTTAAGCAAAGATTTTGTGTATAATGATTTTGGTTTTGCACCCTGTTTTGTAATGTATAACCATCTTCCCTATATGTTTAATTTGTTGCAGAAGGACTTTTGTCACTATTCATTCTGTAACTTTGGTTCTTTCTAATTTTATACATATAAAAAAAATATATAGTCAAGTGAGATCTCAATTGATTCAGCTCAATGTGTATTTTTTTAATATATATAATTTTTACAATTTTTTATTATATATATCTAAAAATATATTCATTTAACGTTATGTTTTGGGAAACGTGAAAAATCAAATGTAGCAAATTTAAAGAACATATAGGTTTTTTTTTACTTTGTTATTTAGTTAAGAGATGGGGTAAAAGTGTAATTAACTTGGACATCGCCGCGGCCTCCCCTTCGTACCCTTATATAATAGTGATACTCTATCGCTTTCCCTCACATCAAATACTCTTTGGATTTGAAATGTGGAAGAAGCATAAACCCACCATACCCAATGGTAGGCGTGTTTAATGGGGCGAGGGCCCATTTAAAACCCTGACCTGACCCATTAAAAATTTGTGTGGCCCAACCTTTTTAGAAATGGGTCGGGTCTTAATAGGGTCAACAACTTAATGGGCCTAAGCGGGCCGGGTCAAGCTTTTAAATGGCCACTTAAATTTCTTCCCATATTTCCCAAAAAGTTCCTTAATTTCCTCTTAGATAGGGTGGGCCGGGCCAAATAGGGCTTGACTCGACCCGACCTGTTAAAGAATTTGTGAAGCCCAGCCCTGACCCGGCCCGTTGAACAGGGCTACCCAATGGTAATTAATTTCACTATGTAAAACAGGGGTGCTTGAGATTCGAACCTATGTGCCACATTGGCAGATCGATGCCATTACATATCATTAAAATCAAAAGTTTAAGTTGATGGTGTTGAGGCCCTAAAGTATGTTACTGACTGTTGGGAAGATAAGACATGGTAGATAGGGAAAATATATATATCGTGTGCTCATATTATTCATGAATGCTTAATTACGTATTTATATAACCCTAATTAAGATCCTATAAGATAGGAAACAATAATATTTCACTAATATAATGTCTTAAGAAACTACTAATTAATAATATTCTATCATCATATCCTATTAATTAATATGAAAAATATATAATACACGATATATTTTTATTATCTATCATGTCTTATCTTCAGTCTTCTCAAAATATACCCAATCAATCTCCAATTTTTTAATCGTCCAAAGATTTTATCTCCTTGATTACCTTGAAATATTTATTTCTTACTTGGATATTAGTTCCAATTTAATTTCCAAACAGATTAATCTGAGGTGATGAATATATCTTGAAATTTCGTATTCACATACATGGCATTCACATGACAAACATTGAATGTATTGTTATTCACCATTAAATCAAATACAGTTCTCATATTGTTGTCACCCGCATGCATCATGCATGATATGATGCATAGAAATCCAACTAATTAATGACATTCTACAATAAATCAATAATGTTAAAGCGGGGACAGTTTATTATCCATCATCAAAACGAATTTTCCTCTCTATAACATTATTATTCTACAGTAGTTGAATTTATATAATTATATGCATCATGTAAATGAAAGCAATATCAGAGCAATATGTGATTAAGGATCCGTTTAGTACGTAGGATGTAAAATGTTTTTCCTAAAAATTGTTTCCCATTTTACATTGTTTGGTTTCAAGTAAGATATTAAGGTTCCGTTTACTAGAGCGAAAAATGTTTTCCCTGAAAATACTTTCCCCATTTTACATCATTTACTTTGGGTGAAAAATTAAAAAGTAAAACTTGGGCTGAAAACTCATTTTACACCATATATTTATTTTCCCCCAAATTTGGGAGTAAAAACGTATTATTCATTCAAGTTACATTAGAAAATTTATATGAAAATGAACTTTTCATCATAAGAAAATCATTTTACATCGAAAACGTTTTACATCCAAGTAAACGGACCAATGTAAAACTTGGGATGGAAAACCATTTTCCACCTTATTGAAAACATTTTCTCCCCAAATTGGAAGGAAAATTTTACCTTCACAATTGAAGCAATTGATTTTCAGTTCAACTTATAAACAATGAAAAATGTTTAAAACGAAAAATTAATTTATATGCTACTAAACAACGAAAAACTTTGTGAAAATGAATTTCTCAATGTACGTAAAACGATTTTAATAGAAAATTATTTTCATCTGACTATATTTTACAGTCTACCAAAGGGACCCTTAGGGTTCGTTTACTTTGGTGTAAAACATTTTCGATATAAAATAATTTTTCATGAAAAACATTTAACGTTGGAAAACTCATTTTCATACAAATTTTCCAATATTTACTTGCACGGAAAATAAGTTTTACTCCCAAATTTGGAGGACAATGTTTCCAATAGGATATAAGATGAGTTTTCACCCAAAGTTTTACATTTAATTTTTTTTCACCCAAAGTAAACGATGTAAAATAGAAAAACTGTTTTCAGGGAAAACATTTTTCACTCTATACTAGTAAACGGACCCTTAATGTGACAATGAAAGAAGATGTCAAAGCAATATCAGAGCAAGCTTAATTACGTCTAAGAGTCATCTTTTCACTTGATTTCTAACTACAATTTACAAAATAAGTAGGGCATGCATATTACAGCTTTTTTATAGAATTGATGGGGGCCTTAATAATAAAAACACTCACTTCGAACTGTGTAGTTGGACCTACAACAACCTACTACATGGATTAGATGTGTAAAATGTGTTAATAATCATTTGATATGAGAAACAAGCAAGACACTAGTTGGGCTTAGCCTACCTAGTCAAGAAAGCGCCGATTTAGAAATTTTAACCAAGTGTAGCTCTAATTTGAACTTTATTAAAGAATGAAAAACTTAACTAAGTAATATAATTCATATAATCAACCTATCAATTAAGTGTTAAAAGTTTAAGATTATTATAAGGTGAGCGACAAACAGGGGAGTGAAAAAAAAGATAATATGGCTTAGCTAAGACTTAAACTTGTAACCTTAGGTGTGCAATTATAATACATTTTGTATACAATAATTTTGTCACACCCATGCACTTTTTTATAATCTTTTGAAAAACGTGTAACACGTGTCACACGGTGCTACAATCCAGGTGTCTGCCCATGTAATCAGCCCTCAATTGGCACAATGTAGCACGAAAAACATTTGAATGATCCATGTACCGTACCTAGGTTACCATTTTGATTTTTTTGGCACAACACTATTGATGGGATGTCTTGTATTTTGTTCAGCTCATTTTAGACCAAAATCTATAATGTACAAAACTTGTACATAAGGCTTGATGGTTTAGTAGACGAAGTAGGTCAGGTCATACACGATCTTTATTTTTAAAGACTTAGCACGACTCGATCTTTTTTTGACATGTTTTATGCATGACGAACACAAAGGCCCAAGCAATCCGTGTCGATTCTAAGCTAGCTAGTTACTTGTATGTTTGAGTGACCTTATTTTATTAAAAAAATAAAACAAAGATAAAAATTGCATTCATGTAACTTGAAAAATATCTACAAATTTTCATTTCTAGTAGTTCCTTAAATCACTAGAAACTTACAAAGTTATTAGTTTGGATCATATTTCACCCTAAAATCAGCAACCATGTTCTCTTGGCTTTCATTTTTTCTTCCTAATTTGCCTAAAGCTCTCTCACAATCATTAGTTTTAAAATTATGAAGAGCTTTTAAATAGGGGGAGAGAGTTGATAGAAGTCCAAATTATATATCAATTAATTTGTGTACCAATGTGCCGCAATGATTTTTTACTGATTGATTTTAGTTACATTTTACGGAGTAGAATTTAAGAATAAAAATAGATGGACATTAAATCGGCCATGGTGTCAAAATCAAGTAATGAAAAATAATTGCCCACAGATTGTGGCATTGAAATTTTGGACTTACAAGATAAAGTAGTTGAAACTTATGTTTCAAATTATTGTTACTTACATATTATTAGCAATAAGTAAGTATTAGGTCAATTATTGACGTATATTTAATGATTATATTTCCTCCCGTTTACTTGTAACATATCTTTTTGGCACGCATTTTAATAAAAAGATTTAAGGGTATAAACAAATGAATTTAAATATATTTGTAACAAGATTATATCATAATTTCCTTATTTGTGTTTAAATTATTTAAAGGTGTATTTGTGAACATTGATTTCATTTGGAATTGTGTAGATTTCAAATGTAGAATTTCAAATTTTAGCCTAGTTCTTATTTGTTTAAATTTCAACTCTAAACGACAAGGATACTAGCTTATTATGGACTTTTATGGTGAACACAATGCAAAATTATTTATGCTTAGTTCATGCAATGGTGTTTATATTTTATATCCTACACCACCCAGGTTTATAATAATTTATATACACCATGTTTATATGTTGCCAGTTTAATGTTTATTTTGCTCACTTTATAAGCAAAATGAACAATAATAGAAACCTAAATTAAGGCCCTGTTCTTTTGGACTTAAAAGCTACAGTAATCAGATCAGATCAGATCAGACATTATTACTCTTTATTATTATTTTCGAGCATTGTTTTTCCGCTCGACATTTTCCGACGACGGTTTTCGGACTGACTTTTCCGGCGGTGATTATTCGGCTGACTTTTCCGCCGACGATTTTCAAGCCGAGTTTTTCGGTGACGATTTTCGGGACGACTTTTTCGACAACGGTTTTTGGACTGACTTTTCCGGCGGTGATTATTCGGCCGACTTTTCCGGCGACGATTTTCAGGCCAAGTTTTTCGGCGACGGTTTTCGGGATGACTTTTTCGACGACGGTTTTCAGACTGGATTTTCCGGCGGTGATTATTCGGCTGACTTTTCCGGCGACGATTTTCAGGCCGAGTTTTTCGGCGACGGTTTTCGGACTGACTTTTCCGACGATGATCATTCGGCTAACTTTTCCAGCGACGGTTTTCAGGCCGAGTTTTTCGGCGACGGTTTTCGGAATGACTTTTCCGACGGTGATTATTCGGTAGACTTTTTCGGTGACGGTTTGGTCAAATTTTTCGGCGGTGATTATTACTACTACTACTATTATTAGTAGTAGTATTAATATTATTATTTGAAGTTTTGAAGTTTTGGAGTGAGATTGAATGAAGAGGTGAAATGAAATGGGCTATCATAATAATAATTATAATATTAATAATAATAATAATAATTATATTAATTATTATTAATAATTATTATTATTATTTTAGTAAATATAATCATGTATTACATTTCTCATAAAAAAAATAAGTATTACAATTATAAAAATAAAAATAAAAATAAAAATAATTCAAATCAGATCAAATCAGATCAAATAAGATCAGATCAAATCAAACAAACTCAAATCAGATCAGACCAGATCAGTCCTAAAGAACAGAGCCTAAATGTGCAATCTGAAATAATTCAATAAATAAGACTATATATTAAATGAACAAAATATAAATCTGGATGGATAAATTTGTACATGTATTTGTGTCACCTTTTTTTTGGAAAAAAAGGTAAACAGGAAAGTCAGGCGGTCTTCCCCTCGAAGAAACAACCGGACTCATCACAAGCTAGAAAAAAAACTTGGCGCGTGGATGTACCTGTGTCACTTGTGTGCATAGTATGTGAGCTAAATGATGTATGTTGTTAGTGTTTTGTAGTATTCTTGACTAATCAATATGTATTTCGTTTCATATGATTATTTTCTCTCATTGTTTAATTAATTTATTTATTTTAATGAAATTTGGTAAAGAAATTATTTTGTGTACAATAAGAAATTTTGATTAATTGTCAAAAGTGATCTCATAATGTAAAATTCTAAGTATAATCATGTCAATATTTGAAGACGAGAGCATCTTTTAATAAAGTAACTATGTTGTATAAAATTTCTGAATCTACCATTGTCTTATTTGCAATGAAATGGTTTAATCTTTTCAAGTGCATTATTTATTTATATAGTTGCTCATGTTGGAGACTCACTCAGCGTGAGTCACGCTATTCAACATTGCCAATTTGCTTAATTTTAGCAATTGACGACCACTTAGTACATACATATACACACATGATTTACATATAATAATACTTTCATCCGTTTCTTTTTATTCATAGCAAATTATTTTGCACGCATTTTAAAAAATAAATCTAAGGGTATATACATACAAATTAATTAACATAATTTAAACACAAGCAAAAGGAAGATTAAAAGTTACAGGTGTTAAATTTTAACAAAAATTAATATGCCCATTTACGTCCTTAAATATTATTGTTCATCAGTAGACTGGATTACATACTCATACACATACAATAACTATATATAATCAATAAGTTGAGTACGTTGAAGTACCTATATATTTCTTACAACATTTATTTATTTTTGAAGCCAAAACACTATGGCATGCATAAAGATTAACACCGTACCGTACATTATGTAGTATACTAGTATCCCTCTTTTCCTCACATTGTTTGCTAGAATTACCTTTTTATTTATTTATAAGAGATCATAAAAAAGGTTGCAAAAATTAAGGGGCAAAGGGAGTACTGGTCGGGTTATTTAATTCCTTCTTTATACCATGGTGATGATCATCAATAAGCTTGGCAGCTTCAAGCCACGAATCGAGCAAAGCAGACGGTTCAGGGATGCCAGCATGCATCTTCTCATACTCAAATATCCATTTTGAAACGCAAGTTTCAGTGTCTTTAGGTATCATTTGACATGTTCCGATGAAGCTCTTATACTCATTCATCATGTCACCCTCAATGATTCGATACTTACAATACTTCTTCTCTTCATTAATCTCTTCTAGTACACACTTTGCTACCATAGGCTTCCCGCCTGTGCAAAAAAAAAAAAAAAAGTAACGAATTTCAAAATTAATTAATAAAATGTAGCCATATTATTTTATTTAATACTCAATCAATGCATAGGTTTTGCTCTTTTCAAACACTTAGGGTCCGTTTACTAGAGCGAAAAACGTTTTCCCTGAAAACAGTTTTCCTATTTTACATCGTTTACTTTGGGTGAAAAAACAAAATGTAAAACTTTGGGTGAAAACTCATTTTACACCCTATTGGAAACATCTTCTTCCAAATTTGGGAGTAAAACTTATTTTCCGTGCAAGTAAACAATGGAAAACTTCTATGAAAATGAGTTTTCCAACGCAAAATATTTTTCATGGAAAATCATTTTACATCGAAAATGTTTTACACCAAAGTAAACGGACCCTTAGAATCATACTAGCATTATAAACTAGTAATACTTATTCTAAACTTTCCATGTGGGAATCCTCAACTTGCAAAATAAAATATGACAAGGTTTATAAACTATACAATGCAAGCTCCTTTTACTTTGGCAATGTGGGACATCAATTTGTTAGTACTGTAACGACCCGACTTTTTAGACTGTTGATTGACGAAGGAAATCGACATACGGATCATTACTTAACATTAAACTTAATATTAATTAAATATTCAAAAACTAAGGCATCTTTTATTAACTGAATAACGTAAAATCCAAAGGTCTACAAAAGTGAATACTGAAATTACATAAATTAAATATGTTTTCCCAACAGGCTGGGATAACTACTAGCATAAAGTCTTATTGAAAAATTCTAAATAAACTAGGGTCAAACTACAGATCTCAGCCACACAAAGCCCAATCCAGCGTAAGCCCGTTCTAAGCTGGGGGGTCCACCGTCAGTGGCGAGTAACTAGGCTGTCCCACTTAAATGAGGGACCGCTAACCACATAATAGCATAGAATCGTACATGAAAACCATATGCAAACATATAACATTTCATACAAAAATACATACAGAATACGTATAAAAATACGTATACAATACGTATAATAATACCTGCAAAATACGGTTAGAAATACGTACAAAAATACGTATAAAAATACGTATACATTACGTATAATAATACCTACAAAATACGGTTAGAAATACGTACAACATACAGGTTCATATACGCATACACAAATACATACAAACACGTACACATACTTATACATACAATATACATTTACAATACATACGACGTACTTATACTTATACAGACGTACACAGCGGAAGACTTATACATAACGTCTAATACATTCCATTTCATTCTTACCTTATAATATAAATATACATATAATCTTAGCTATCTTTATACCTTAACATATCATACTATATCATATCTTATCATAACTTAACTTCATATCTTGACTTATCATATCATATTAACTTCTTGGCGGACCGGTCTTTATAGCTCGTAGTGAACCTTTGCGTTCACAACTTTCCTAAAACATGCCGGGGTGAACCTTTGCGTCCCACCCGTAGCCCTCCTTTGCGAGAACTAAGCCTAAGCTATGGCCATAACCCCTAAATAGCCCTCCTTTGCGAGAACTACCTAGACGACTACATGTCCTAGAATCAAGAACTGCGCAGATACCGCAGTCTGGCAGTGGCAACGACTTAACCCGATTGATGACCTTTGCGCCATCGCAGGGGCGTCCTTATCTTATTAACCCGATTAATGACCTTTGCGTCATCGCAGGGGCGTCCTTAACTTATTATCTTTCTTATACTTGGAAGTACTAGGTGACCGTAATCGGAAATGAAATGTTCGAAATCCCAGGAAAGAGAGTTGCGGCACGTATATTGGCCACCTTAAATACCAAGTCTTTCCTAGCCAGAGATCGAAACAAACCAATAACCTTTTACTCTGTTTCCTTTCCTTCCCTATTAATATCTTATTATACTTTCCTTCCTATTGTAACTTATCCCTATTGACTTCCGTAATAAAAATAATAATAATAAATATTATGGTGACAAATATAATATCTATCCCTAAAACCCTTTTATTTTTATGTTACAACTTGTTCCTTTTGTCATATTATTATTACCCTTCATATTACAACTTATCCCTGATAGTTCCTTTAATGAGTAATAATTATAATAATAATAATAATAATTCCTAAAATTATCCCAATATTATTATAAGTCTAAATTAAACTAACATTGATCAAACCAAATGAATACCACACGACATTTTAGGAATAAATTAATAGTTAAATAAATTCATCAAATCATCATATAATTAATTCAATAGATTACATAATAATACAATTAACAACATAAATTACTCAAAACATGATAAAATTCCTACTTTTCATATTTTATACCACTCGAAAACTCCATGTCCGCAATCTCGAAAATTAACACAATTAATTAAATACAATCATCAATAATTAGCAATTTTAACTTAATAATATTAATTAAAAATCATACTTTAAACATTAAAGTTATCAAGAACCAGATCAAAATCAACACTTTATATACATGATATCACACGGCATTCTGGCATATTAAAATTATCAAGATTAAATCCAAGAATTCAATAATAACATGTTTTAATAATTTAATCACACTATTTTACACAATCTGATTTTAAAGAATTAAATTAAGAACCACCATTAAAAGGTCTCGAATAATCTGTAAATTTTGATGGAAGCTAGATATAGGTTCAAGGTTTAACGTGCATAAATTTCGTCCAAAAATAACGTCATTTACTATTTTTAAGGGATTTTATAACTAACAAATCAGATTAGGCTGAAATCAGTTTCAGATTTTTCTGCCATAGCAAACGAACTTTAAAAATTACGAAAATTTAACAAAAGATGTAAAACACTATTAGTGACTTCCAACTAAATTTTCGTCGCCATCTGAATTGATTAGGTGTCTTGAATAATTCGTAAACTAAATCTGGACAGTTTTACCGGTTTGAAAGATTAAATTATTATAAGCAAGAAAAAGACGAATTTTGTCACGAAATAAATCATAGTTCATAATAAAACAGTAAAGAAACTCCCACGAAAAATTCATCAAGAAATAACAACATTTGATTAAGAAATAAATTCATACAAGTAATTATTAAACAATTAAAGATTTCAAGAAACTACATAAAATGATCAAGAAAATTTCATAATAATTCATCACATGGTTCGAAATTCTTAACCTTAACATGATACTAATTCCTTTAATTTTCATGATTTAATCCTAATAAATTATGTAGAAAACTTGTACCAAATTTAAAAGGGTAAGTCTAGTTACCTTTGATTGATCAATGAACAAGAAAAATTCACCTCTCTTTTGGCAAGAATTCCACACGGCCAAGAGATAATATTAGGGTTTTAGAGAAAATTTTGAAGTTTAGGCAAAAGTTGAATCATGAATTGGTTTAAATGAAATAAATAAGTAAAAAAAAAAAAAAAAAAAAAAAAAAAAAACAAAGCTAACAACAATTGAGGAGGGTGCCGTGGAAAGTGAGAGGAAATAGGGGAAGAGGGAGAGAAAATTAAGGGTGACTTAGTTAGGTTAAGACTAGGTTTAAAATTCAATTTGAACTAATTAATTTAATTAATTAAATAATAACTAAATTATTTAATTAACAAAATAATTGAAAAGAACAGGAAATAACCATTGGCCATATAAGAGGACCGGCCAACTAGGGAAAAATGCGGGTCATGGGACCCGTTTCCGGATAAAATTGATAAAATAAAAATACACAGTCCAAATATACGGGCCCTTTTTGGACTTAGAATAATAAAATAATTAGGAGAAAAGAAAAAGAATAAAGGGGCCGTGAATATTGAAGAGCAAAAGAGTTGACGGCCTCCTAAAGATTAGTAGGAAATTTAGGAGGACAAAGGTAGAGTTTTTGGCAAGATAAAATAAAAAGGTTAAGGCTAGGCTCAAAATAATTAGATTGCTACACAAAATAATAATTAATTAAATAATAATCAATTAAATAGTTAATTAATTATACATTTAATTAATTAATAAAAAATTTAAAATATCCCGAATTTTCGGGGTATTACAAGTACACTATTGTCAACATCCAAATGGATCTTGCAATATAAACAAGACTAACACATCCTAATTGAGTGTTTTACAAAAATAATGTTGGGAGCAAAAGTATTTACCAAAATACTGTCAAACCAACAATATTTACCAAAATATTGTCCACGTCAGCCTTACTATTTGACCAATGTATTGAGGTTAAAAAAAATTCAAACAATGTTTGTATTGTAGAGAATAATGACCAAAGTTGGGATGCTATTAAGTTACAGGAGAAATCGCTATCTGAGATAGCGATTTACCATATATAACAAAATTGCTATTTCAAATAGTGAATTAGCTAGAAATATTTAAAAAAAAAAAAAAAAATCAACACTCTCTCTCCTATGTGAACAACATTCTTATAATTATTTTTTCATTGGCAATATTTTGATAAATACTTTTGGCTTCAACATTATTTTGGTAAAAGCCTCCCTCCTAACTCTTCAATGTGGGATACTTCCACTAAACATATTGTTAGAAGACTAACACTAACAAGAGTAGTTTACAACATCTCATACCAATCTCAGTACTATTAGCTAAAATTCTTAAATACATCCGGATACAAAGTACATCCAAGGATAATTTTGCTCATTTGATAGTTTTTTGCTCATTTTAAAATTTATCAAAATGAGCAATAAAACACATTGGATGTACATCTAGGTTGCATGTATATGGGTATGGGTTCGGGTTCGAGAACGGGTATGAAACGGGTACGTATTTACGTCACTTTTAAAATCAAGGATATGGGTATGAATAAGAAATAATAAATAAAATGTATAAAAATATGAAATTTTATGAAAATATTTAATGTATCTTGGAATTATATTTGTAAAAACACAAATAATCAAGTAAAATGATAAAGCCCTTTTCGAAGGATAATATAATTAAAGACGGAAAAAATGACTGAAATAACTATAAGGTAAAATAATTTAAAAAATATAATAAAAAAAACTAGAGTGAAGTATCGGTATCCAAACATTACACCGTAAATCTCTTAATAAAATACAATAATAATTAGGAGAAAATAAAAAAAAATAAAAATGGAGAAAGAGATGATGATAATTAACCTAAAGTGTATTTCCAAACAGATATGGAGCCAATGATACCATGGTCATCACCCTCATGCAAATCAACGCCTTGCACAAAATGAGATGCGGCATTCGAAACATTATGAGGTTTACAATTCATCATTTCATGAAGGACATCTCCAGCAGTTGCCCTAATTTCAGTCTCTCCCTCAAGCTTACGTTTTAGACTACTCATCCTTTCTTTCACTTTATTTTATTTAATTTCTCACTACAATATTCAATTTACCAAATAAGTTGGGCTTATCACACCCTTTTATAGAATTGAAGGGGGGCGTGCGGAAAATCACACACTTCAAAGTGTTTAATTGGACCTACAATCTGTGACGGATACAATATATGAGTGTGCATCTAGACTAATAATAATAAAAAAAATATTGTGCAATGATGAATTGATGATATTACTTCAAAATTAAAAAATTTCGTAGGAAATAACGATTTACGGCTATAAAATGAATCAAATAGAGAAATGAGATGACTCAGACTTAATAATGTTTTTAAGGATATCAACTAAAGTTGGGTTAGAGTGGTTGTGGTGACAATTGGTAAAGAATTAACTTAAAATCGATCGAAATGGTTCGAAAGATTTTGACCACCTCTCACTATTATTTGGGTATTACCTGAGCTTCACACATAGGATTAATGCAATTCAAGTGACATTAGAAAATGAATTCCAAGAGCTTTCAAACGGTGTGTCATACGACAAATTTTAACTTGAAACGAAAAATTTATAACCGTTTGAACTTGAGAGTCAGACTAACCGTACCGGGGCAAAACCCCAACCGACACCCTTACAAAATTCGCTAGTGCCTACAATTATGTACCTACATGGATTAGATTTGTTAATAATAATAATCCATTATTACAATGACGACCCTTATTTTTAAATTCTTAGTACTACTCATTTTTTTTGACACGATTTAGGCACGACAGACACAAGGCCCAACCCGCGTCGGTTCTAATCTAGCTAGTTACTTGAACTTTCACCTCTAATTGTGTGTTAGAGACTAAGTCTGTAATGATGGAGGAGAAGGGTAATTAATATTTGTAAGGGTGTGAATTTAAATTGAAAGAGACTGAAAAATAAATAACTAATTGATCTCACAGCAAAAGTAAAGTTAAAAAAAAATACAAAATCTAAGCTTGGATATTAGTTCCAATTTCATATTCATATGACAAACATTGAACATATTATTCACATTAATTCATATACAGGTCTCATATTGCTCTTACCCACATGCATGATGCATAGAAATCCAACTAATGACACCCTACAATAATGTTAAAGCGGGGACAGTTTATTATGCATCATGAAAATGAATTTTCCCCTCTATAACATTTTTATTCTACAGTAGTTGGATTTCTATGCATCATGTGGATGAAAACAATATCAGAGCAATATGTGATTTATGTGCGTTTGTTAGGATGTAAAATGTTTTCTATGAAAACTGTGTTTTTTTTAAACTGTTTTTTCGTTTTACACTGTTTAGTTTGAAATAAAATATGAAAGCTCCGTTTGTTTCTAAGGAAAACAATTTTCAATGGAAAATGGTGATTTAAGAAAAGTTTTCATTTGTTTGTTTTATTAGAGAAAAATTTATGAGGAAAAATAAAAATGAAATAGAAATGAAGGAAGGATGAGAGGATTGAAGAAGAGAGAATAGTAAGGAGTGAGATGGAAAATGTGACATTCTTTCCCTACAAAAGGAAAATGGTTTTCTTTTTCTAAAGTGACATTTTTTAACTTACAAAAAATTGTTTTTCATTCTTTTCCAAAACAAACAAAGGAAACTAAAGGGGGGGGGGGGAATCATTTTCCGGAAAAATATTTTCGTATAAGTAAATGGACCCTAAATGTAAAACTGGGGATGAAAAAATCATTTTCACCTTATTGAAAACATCCTCCCCCCATTGGAAGTAATACATTTTACATCACAATTGGAAGGAAAATATTTTTCGTCATAAATGAAACAATTGATTTTCAATTCAACCAAACAATAAAAAATGCTTAAAACGAACGGAAAATTATCTTACATGATAAAAAACAGCAGAAAAGCTTTGTGAAAATGAATTTCCCAATTGGACTCTTGCCTTCAAAGGTGGGGCGGGGGCCTTGGAGATGGAAATCTCTCCAAGAAACCTACCTTATCTACTGACCATATTATCTGTCAATCCACTACAAAAAACTCACACAAAGAGGGCAACTTATCATGATTAAAGAGGGCAATATGAGTATTGTTTTACTTAATGATGCCTACAAGGACAATTATTTTTGCATTCATTGATATTAACAATGAAGACAATATGATAATTTTGCCCCCTTAGACTTTTCAAACTTTGCCCTATTTGACAATAAATAAAATGTTTAAATCAAGGAAAGCAAAACGTATTGCCTTTGTTGATGATCAATGAAGACAATTTTGTTTGCCCTTTTTGAATTGAATCAAAGAGGGCAAAACATCTAAAATTGACTTTGAAACCTAATACAACGGGGTTACAAGGGCAACATGAGGGCAATACTAACATTGTCATTATAACCTAAGAAGACGAATTTTGTATCAAATAGGGCAATTTTAATTGTCCTTCTTGAACACATTTCTTGTAGTGATCGTTGCAGTCAGCGAATGAATCCCCAACCAACTATGGGCATTTTCGGGGAGTAGCCCGTTTCCCATTACTCAATAGAGCAATTCCTTGCACATAATTAACGGAGCCATTGAAAGGTGACTAAAACACCGAAAACGGCGATGTAAAACGTTTTCCATAAAAATTCATTTTCATCTGAATACGTATTACACCCTACCAAAGGGACCCTTAATGTGATCATGAATGACGATGGATTCAAAATTTATTTTTGATGGGATGCAAGCAATATCAGAGCAAGCATAATTACGACTAAGAATCATCCTTTCACTTGATTTCTCACTACAAGTTACAAAATATGTAGGGCATATTACAGCTTTTTATAGAATTGAAGGGATCCTTAATCTATCTATAACATCTATTAAAAGGTGCGCGAAGCACTATGGTTGTGCCACGTAAGCATTAACATAATTCTGACACATATGCAAAAGCGTCATGTCATCACAATAATGTTGGTATTCAATTTAAAAAAATACTTGGATTGTAGGGAAATTTGAGCATGGATTTTTTGTATGGAAAGGTTAGGTAGTTATCAACTCAACTCTATTTATATATTGATGTAAATATGCTTCTTTATAACTATATTGTTTTATTGTTTAGGAAAAATAAAGAGAGACAAAAAATATTATTTAAAATAAAAATGGGAGAAGTTAGCACACAATAGCTTTGCTCTAACACAATGGTTTTTGACTAATTGAATTGCAATTCTTCCACAAAATCTATCTACAATCTAAAATATATAATTTCCAATTTATTTTGTTCATCATGATACCTAAATTTGTTATTTATGTTTTCTCATATAGTTGGCGTTTGATCTGCAATGCAAATTGAGGGTGATTTTGCCAACTCGAGTTTGTTTCGGTTGTTCTTGGTGTTTCAACAAACGGCAGTTACCATCCGTGCCAAAAGGTCTATTAATTATAGTGCCTTTATCAATGCACTATAAAAACAAACCGTTGGACCCGGGACAACGGCCGGGCAAAAAACTAGTTAATAAGAAAAACACGCACTTCGAACTCTGTAGTTGGATCTACAACAACCTACTAACTACATGGATTAAGATGTGTTAATAATAATCCGATAAGAGAAAACAAGCAATACACTAGCTAGTTGGGCTTAGCCTAGCTAGTCGATCAAGAAGGGGCAAATTTAGAAATTTTAACTAGGTGTACGTAGCACCAATTTGAACTTTACAACGATTAAAAAAAAAAAATAAAAAAAAAAATGACGGATCTAAAAATTAAGGCACGTGGTTTTAAAAGAAAGTACGAATTGAAGTAATAATATATAAAATTTAAGATTATTTGCTTTGAAAAAAGTTAAACGAAAAATAAACATGCCCAACTAGCACCATAGATGACCTGTTGTAGCAGGTTGTACTCTATTTTTGGGAGATTACATACAAAAATTGGATTATTTGCTAATAATCTAAATGTTGGAGTATTTTTTATCAAAAGTTGAAAGGTTGGATTATTCAAAGCAAATAATCCTAAATTTTATATAATCAACCTATCAATTAAGTGTTAAAAATCTTAAATTATTATAAGGTGAGTGGCAGGGCAAAAGGGGAAATATTCAGTAAATATCAATCACATTCATGCAAATTTAATTAGTGAATTATTTTCATATTTATTCTCATCTATTATCATGAAATAAATTACGTTGTGCATTGCACAGGAATTACCTAGTGATATACTAAAGTACGAGTATTTAGCAAATTTCAGGTTACTTGGGTTCATCAATAGTGATTGGGCAAGATGTTTAGATGATCAGGTATCCATAAACTTGGTTGATACCATGGCACAATTGTAAATAAAATGAACTTTTTTTTATCTTCTCTCCATTCTCTCTCCACTAGACCCACCAGCCCCCCACCACTAGACCCACCCAGCCTGTGACGACCCGACTCGCTTAAATCGGCGCGGAAGAAACCGACGAGTCGAATAGTCATAACTAACAACTCAAATACTTAAGAATTAAAAACTAATACCTCAAATATTATTATTATGATTCCAAAAGTACAAATACCCACAAGTTTGTACAATACTAAACCAAAAGTCAAACTACAAAGTCTAATATACTATAAACTCCAAACACATGTCAGAGTTCAAACAAATGTATACAAGTCCATACTATAGTCTAATACTATCCAAAATCAACAAATAATGAAAATACAATCATATTAAAATATCGACGCTCGCCTAACCCAAAACTAAGCAAGAGCCTCGTCATCAGAATTACCTGGAAAATAAACAACAGTCCACCATCAGTGGCGAGTAACATAACTGACTCACCCTAATGGGAATACACATGAACATAGCACAAATCAAATAACCAAACCAATCACCAAAACATGCGAAAATCAATCAATAACAAACTCGACTCAAATGTCTTATCCAAACTTATCTTTGGCGCAATCATTCATACACTAGACCGGACTATGCTCGTACGAACGCATCTTACGCATTCGAACTTTCTACTATGTTAGGAAATGAGAATCTTACTCCCAAGTCCCGTGAAACCAATCTTACTGGAAATCCACATCCGAAGACAACATAGTAAGACTCCAACTATCCCAATACCGCGGATGGAATAGGGGCAACGTCTTAACCCAAAAACATAGAATCTTACTCTAAGTTTTAGGCGTCTAGCTACGAAATCAAGCTAAATCTTTAAAATCTTAATATCTTAATCGTAACTTAATTAATTTCAAGAATTGCCTTTGCGCCTTGATTCTCGAAAATAATCAGTAAAACACGAAGTTATTCTCAAGAATTGCCTTTACGCCTTAATCTTAAGTCTAACCAACAATAATCAACATTCTTAATCCATTCTTTAACTTTCTTTAACATTTTCTTTGACTTTCTTTAATCAATACTACTTTCTTTTAACCTTCAAGACTCGACCAAGAACTCATAAAGAACTCATCAAGATTCATAAAGAACTCATCAAGATTCAAGAACTTCAATCAAGAACTCAATCAAGATTCAAGAACTTCAACCAAGAACTCATCCAATCATACATACATCACACGCATAACTCAACTTTTCAACCATGAAATTACCAACTTACTATCACCCAAAATTCATCAAACTTTAACATGATCAACATGAACTTTAAACCAACTTATTCAACCATAAAATCAACATATTCAATCCCCAAAATCATCATTAAACCACATAAAATCAGATTTGCAATTCATACATGAAAACACGATCAAACTTCAACAAATAAACCCATACATGCATTTAATCTATACTATAATCATAGTATACCAATTAAGTTGAGAAAGTATATTACCTTGTTGAAGATTAACACACAAATCAACACAAAAATTGCTGCCCGGAACTACCCAAAGAACACGGCCCAGCCACGCACAACACACGAACACGGCACGACACACACACGTACACGGCACGGTCCTTGCACACGAACACCACTTCGAACACAGCCCTGCTGCACGGCTGTGATGCACGGCCACCACCACGGACCACCTTGATCAACACGGTCCACCACACGAACCCACTCGAACCACACGGCTCCCACACGAACACGATCAAACCAAACCCGAACCAACGATCTTGATTGAAACAATTGGGTTTAGATTGTGTTTAGGATACTTAAAGATCAATAGACTTTGAATCTTTAAGTTTAAGGTTATAATTGATGATGAACAATTGATGGTGATTATAGCCAAAAATGGCGTGGGGTTTGGGAGCAAATGAGAGGAAGTTTTGTGTTTGAACTTTTGATGAGCAAGTGTGTTAGGATGGCAAATAAGCAAATGGATCATCAAGCCTCACTAACTCATCTATATATAGAGTTAGTTAAGGTGTGAACACAAGGCAAGTGGCAAAACTTGCCATGCATAAGGAGGAGGCCGGTTTTGGCTTGCAACATGGGCCAAAATTGGGCTCTCGTGATCAATTAGGCTAACTTGCAAAAACCGCACGATTAATCATGCATAAATCGATTTAGCCCAAAATATTAAATAATTAATTAGAAAATTAAATAATAAAAATTCTAATTAATTAAATAATAATTAACATAAACAATAATAACTGCAAATAAAATAATTCGAATTAAATCGAAATTATTCACATAAAATAAAATAAATAGTTCAAAAATAAATTTGAACTATACATAACACCACATAAATACACATAAGTCAAGGCAGAAATGTAATGACCCAGATTTTATTGATATTTTTGCCGATAATTATGTGTAATTATGTGTATTTTTGTGTTAGTTCAAATTTTTTTTTTTGTAACTATTTATTTTATTTTATGTGAATAATTTCGATTTAATTCGAAATATTTATTTTCAGTTTCTATTTATTTATGCTATTTATTATTTAATTAATTAGAATTTTTATTATTTAATTTTCTAATTAATTATTTAATATTTTGGGCTAAATCGATTATTGCATGATTAATCATGTAAATTATGTAAGTTAGCCCAATGGATCACGAGAGCCCATTTTTAGGCCCATTCCCTCTCTTGGTCGGTTTTAGTGGGCATGGCAAGGTTTGCCACTTGCCTTGTGTTCACACCTTAACTAACTCTATATATAGATGAGTTAGTAAGGGCTTGGGGATCTATTTGCTCATTTGCCATCCTAACACATTGCCATCAAAATTCCAAACACAAAACTCCCTCCCATTTGCTCATCCTCACACGCCCTTTTGGAGCAATTGAACCCATCAATTGTTCATCATTTTTCCTAGCCCAAAACTTAAAGATTCAAAGTCTATTGATCTTTAGGTATTCAAACACAATCTTAAACACAATCATTTCAATCAAGATCTCTAGTTCGGGATTGGTTTTGGGTTCGTGTTCGTGTGCACGTGTGGGTGTTCGAGTGGGTGCCGTGTGTGAAGACCGTGGTTGTGCAGTGGGTCCGTGGCAGTGGTGTTCGTGGGCCGTGTGTGCGTGGTGCAGTAGCCGTGCAAGGTGGTTCGTGGTGCTCGTGCGGTGGTGCCGTGTTGAAGAACGAGGTGTTCGTGCTTGTGCCGTGTTGTTGTCCGTGTGTGTCGTGTTTCCGGGCTGCATTTGTGTGTTAATTTTTGTGTGTTATCTTCAATAAGGTAACATACTTACTCAACCTTGTTGGTATACTATGTTTATAGTATAGATTAAATGCATGTTTGGGTTGTTTGATGATGAATATCCATGATTTTATGTATGGTTTATATTTTGATTTTTATATGGTTTATATGATGTTTTGATGATGGTTTTCATGATTTTATGATTGATTATATGTTGTTTTATGATCATGATTATTGTGTTAAAGTTTGACGAATTTTGGATGAATTTAAGTGGGATTTTCGTATGATTCTTTGGAGTTATGCGTGTGGATTGAATGAGTTGGATGAGTTCTTGATTGAGTTCTTGAATCTTGATTGAAGATCTTGAATCTTGAATGAGTTCTTTATGAGTTCTTTAAGTTCTTTATGACTCCTTGATGAGTCTTTATGAGTTCTTGGTTGAATCTTGAAAGTTAAAGAAAATGGTTAAAAAGTTAAAGATTGAGTCTAAATTGATTAAAGATTGGTTAATGAATGATGGATTATGGTTGGTTAGGCTCAAGATCAAGGCGCAAAGGCAATCTTGAGTATAACTTCGATGTTTTAACTAGTTATTTTCGAGGATCAAGGCATAGAGGCAATTCTTGAATTTAATTTAGTTATGATGAGTTAATATGATGATTAAGATGATTAATTAATGATTAGCTTGATTTCATTTCTAGACGCCTAATACTTTGAGTAAGATTCATTGTTTTTGGGTTAAGACGTTGCCCCTATTCCATCCGCGGTATTGGGATAGTTGGAGTCATACTATGCTATCTTGAAATGTGGATTTCCAGTAAGATTGGTTTCACAGGACATGAATTTCCAGTAAGATTGGTTTCATGGGGTTTGGGAGTAAGATTCTCAAATCCGAGCATAGTAGAAAGTTCGATCGCGTAAGATGCGTTCGTACGAGCACAGTCCGGTCTAGAATATGAATGATTGCGCCAAAGATAGTTGGATAGGTTGGTCGAGTCGAGTTCACGATTTGGGATGTTCTCGTGTGGTTTGATTATTGTTGTGATTGTTTGATTTATGCTATGTCCATATGTATTCCCGTTAGGGTGAGTCGGTTATGTTACTCACCACTGATGGTGGACTGTTGTTGTTTTTCAGGTAATTCTGATGACGATACTCTTGCTTAGCTTTGGGTTGGGCGAGCGGCGTTTTATGTTTCTGTTATTTGATGTATTTTCTATTTCTGTCGTTTATAGATAGTGTTGGTATATTGTATGGACTTCTATACGTTGTTTTAGACTCTGACGTGTGGTACTCGTATTTTAGTATTTCTAGTTTGACTTTTGGACTAGTATGTACAAACTTGTGGGTATTTGTACGTTTTTGGTTATTAATAATATTTTCGAGGAATTAGTTTAATTTCTTAAATATTTTGAGTTGTAGTTTCTAACTATTCGACTCGTCGGTTTCTTCCGCGCCGATTTAAGCGAGTCGGATCGTTACAAGAAATATCATGAAAATCAGGGTCGTTCCACAGCCCCCCACTAGACCCACCCACTAAACCACCACCACCACTAGACCCACCCAGCCGCCCACCACTAGACCCACCTAGCCTTGAACCCCGAACCCAGCCCCCCACCACTAGACCCACCCAGCCTCGAACCCCGAACCCAGCCCCACCACAAAACTCAAACCCCCTACCCGAACCCAACCCCACTACCGAACCCAGCTACCCACCACTAGACCCTACACCCCCACCCTCTTCGAACCCCCACTGCAACCCCAGACCACCCCGAACCTACTCTGCTCTTCCAAAATTGTCGTTGATCGCGCTCTGCTCTTCGCCCAAATTGCCCTAATTTTTCTCGCCTTTCTTCGTTCTGCTCTTAGGGTTTTTGATGGTGCTCTGAGACAAATTTTGTGGTTTTGAATTCCCTTCTTGTTTTCTCTCTCTTCTTGGTCACTGAGACAAAAAGAGAGGAGGTGCTTTTTTTTCCTTCTCTCTCTTCGCGGAACAAATGGCTGGAAAAGCAAAGACATTTTGAGATTGGTTTTTGCCCTCACTTTTGCCATAATTTACAAAAATTGCCATGGTATCAATTAATAAATTGATATCACGTATCTACAAAATATTTCTCCTACAATAATGTTAAAGCGGGGACAGTTTATTATGCATCATGAAAATGAATTTTCCCCTCTATATCATTTTTATTCTACAGTAGTTGTTCTATGCATCATGAATGAAAGCAATATCAGAGCAATATGTGATTTAGGGTCCGTTTACACCCTTAAATTTCTTTCCCAAAAAGCGTGCAAAAGTGTTTGTTGTAAATTAAAAAAACGAAGGAAGTATATATAGTTCATTTCTAGAACGCATTACTCGTACACATACAATAACAATACTCAATAAGTTGAGTACGTTGAAGTATTTCTTACAACATTTATTTATTTTTGAAGCCAAAAACACTATGGCAAGCATAATAAAGATTAACACCGTATTGTACATTATTTAGTATCCCTCTTTCCCTCACATTGTTTGCTAGAATTATAAAAAAAACGTTGCAAAAATTAAGGAGCAAGGGTAGTACTGGTCGGGTTATTTGTTTACTTCTTGATACCATGGTGATGATCATCAATGAGCTTGGAAGCTTCAAGCCACGAATCGAGCAAAGCAGACGGTTCAGGGATGCCAGCATGTATCTTCTCATACTCGAATGTCCATTTTGTAATGCAAGTTTTGGTTTCTTTAGGTATCACTTGACATGCTCCTGTGATGCTCTTATACTCATTCATCAAGTCACCCTCAATGACACGATACTTCACATACTTCTTCTCTCTCTTCTAGTACAGTCTTTGCTACCGAAGGCCTCCCACCTATGCAAACAAAAACAAAAAAAACAACATTTTCCAAATTAGTAAATTGTGTTCGATCAATTAACAATCATCTATACAAGAAAGAGACTAGTTGTAGGAAAACTAGGCAAATAAAATTGAATTTGGATACAACCTAATCTTCACCGTGAGTAGAAATGACAATGGATTTTGCATCCAGTCCAGATTTCTTTCTTATGATCTATATCTTAATTTTTTAGATCCAAATCAGATCTGGATCATATGAAAAAATGCGGATCTGAATATGAATTTATTTCCAGGATATAGATCCAAATCAATGGATTATTGTTTTTGAGAAAAAAGACCATTTATAAATAAAATAAAATATGTTGTTATATCATACTATATATATGAGTAATTTTTTTACTTCTTAAAGGTTCGTTAGAGTCAATCAAATTCAATGTTTTAGTATGTTGATGACCTATTTTTTTAAAATAAAAATGTGGTATATTGATATTCAAATATGTGTGTAATTTTTTACTTGTTGAGTGTACTGAAATTAAACCTTTTGCTATGCCAATAAGAATGTTCATAATAGTAATGAAAATTATCATAAAAAATCAGTTAAAATAGTATAAATCTGTTTTAGATCCGTTTTGGACCTGAATACATTGTATCCATAGGATATGGATCCTAGTTTTATAGAACCATTGGATCTGAATCGGATCGGATATGGATGATCTTGAAAAATGGATCTGGATCCATCTTGAAAAAAATGGATTTTGATCTAGATCCACCAAGATCCGATCCAGATTCTACCCATTGATATAGACAAAAGATCTAGGAATCAAGCGATCGATGGTGGAACTAGGCAGGAAGAGAAAAAGGGAATAATAATGAGAGGAGCAATTTTTTTTAGGAAAAGGTGCATGAACTATGCATTAATCTATCTACTCTCATATCAATCTCAGTACTACCAATCTAATTAACATTGCCCACCAAAATGGGATTTTGGATTGTTTGAGATCGTATTGAATCCCGTTTTATGAGGACATGGGAAAGACACTTGCACCATTGTGCCAGTGCTCGATCGAATTTTCAGTTTGGGTAGAGGGAAATGGAGGTAAAGTGAAAGAGGAGAAACGAAGGGATTCATGCTTCAATTCCTTTTTTTGGACATCACATGGAAGGAGAGAAGGGGAAGAAAATGAGATGATTGATTTTCCCTTCCTCTTTAATAAACCAAATCATTCCCATGCTGGAGATCGAGATTTAGAGGGAAAATGCAACCACATTTTTCTCACCCTCCTCCGTTTCTTTCCCCTTCGCTCTTCTTCCCTCCTCTCCCCTCTCTGCTTTCCCTCCACCATTACAATCTAAACATTAATTACGTCGTAAATCCTTTAATAATATATATACAATAATTAGGGGGGGGGGGGGGGGAGATATGGAGAAGAGATGATGATAACCTAAAGTGTATTTCCAAACACGATTTGGAGCCAATGACACCATGGTCATGAGACTCATGCAAATCAACGGCCTGCACAAAATGAGAAGCGGCATTCGAAACATTATGAGGTTTACATTTCATCATTTCATGCAAGGCATCTGCAGCTGTTGCCCTAACTTCAACCTCTCCCTCAAGCTTACGTTTAATACTACTCATACTTTATTTTCTTTATTTTATATGTATGTATAATTGTATTTCAGTAAGTATTTCCCACTTCTACAAAAATGTATAGGTATATTACAACCTTTTTATACAGTATATAGAATTCATGAAGTGGCAAACAATATAATGGGGACCTTCTGCTACTAGTGCATTGAGATTTGAGAGCACCGATCGATAATAATGTTGATAAAAATTAATGCTTCAATTATTCAATCATACTTTCTATCTATCTATTATGCATTATTGCTTCTTCCGTTTCTATTTGTTGTTCTCAATTCGAATCTTTATACTCCTTCTATTTCGTTTTGTTGGTTGCAAAGTAGTTTATTTCCGGTATTTATATAAATTAATTGTTGGTATTGGTCATTAATTGAAAACATTTATTATAGCAATAATGACATGGTCGTCAATTCAAATTCGATTGTGATTGACTACAATAATTGAAATGAAAAATGTTGCGTTAATTATCATGAGTACTAATACATGTATTGTTATATATATGGAGTAATATTGCATTAATGGAAAATAAAGTAGCTCCTAATTAGGACCTAATCTTTGGGCTCTTGGGGATATACGATTCATATAATAACAATCCAATTTTGCGCTTCCTAATGTATTTTTTTTATTATTGGTCTCTTGAGGTATACGATTTTTTTTTTGTTCCAATTAAAAAAACACTGAAGTTAAAATTTAGTTATTTTTTGTTGTAACAAAAAAAACTATTATATAAAAAAAATAAAATAATGAAAAGTTAATTCCATCATGATATATTTATACATTAATCAAAAATTACCAACATATTAAATTAAATTTACAAATTAGTTTTTAAAAATTGTGCATTGCACGCGTCAGAGCTAACCTAGTAAACTAATCATAAAAACCTAAAAAAAAATCACTATAAAAATGAAATCCAAAATAACGGATCTTCCATTATACATTCACGTGCTAAAATTTGGCAAAAATAGTATTCAATAAAGGATCTTCTTCCATTATAAAATATTAGCCTTATGTGCACGCTATGCGTGCTTCAATGTATGAGTATTTTATATAATGTTTGTATACATTATTTATAAGTTTTTTGAAAATAATATTATGTTTGTTTAATTGAATAAAATTTGATTTCATCAACTACATTTTTATTGATCAAATTTTTACTATAATTTAAAGATAAAAATTTTATGTAAGAAGCTATATAATAAGGGTTTCTATTTTTAGAGAATTCAAAAATATGAATTTTGTTGCTTTAAAAAAATTGTCTACCAGCATTTTGAGATGCAAAATCATATAATTAGAAAATTCGATAGCATCTACCATGATATATGAATATAATTGGCAAACAACAAATCAATTCTTTTACCCTCCCCCCCCCTATTGTGTTTTGTTTGGTCTTGCTGTAAAAAAAAAAAAAAATAAAAAAAAAAAAAATTCTTATGAAATACTGTATGGCATAATTTTCGAAGATGATATGCGCACACCCAAAAATAAACAGAGTGAGTAGCATTGTCAATAAAATTTGACGTGCATATAACACATTAATTTTGCGCATATCAACTTCCCATAATTTTGTTAAACAAATTAATAGCAAGACATTAAGCATTAGGCATTAGTCATATGCATAACCATAACTTATAATTAAAAACAAAATTATCGGCAACAATTAAAATATGTCGGCAATCTTTTTATTCAAACCAAATTGTCAGCAAACATCTAAATTTTTTATAACAAAAAAAAAATACAAATCAAGAACACAAACCTGCAAATGTATAATTTGGTGCGAATTTTAGGCAAAAGTACAAATTGAATACGAAAATAACCGTTAATGAAAACCAAAATCTCCATTCTTCAATTGATTTAGAGATTTGGTTAGATATAAAAAGAAAATTTTAGTGAGATATAGTTGTTTTGGAATAGAATAACTGAGAAAATAATCTTGATTTGAAAATAAAAAGTGAACAATGGGGGATTGGAAATTGAATATAGTTTTGGTAATTAAAATCTTTGAAAAAAAGGAGAAATTGAATTTGACTGTTTTCTTTTACTTTTTTTTTAATCTCTAATAGTTAGACAACAATATACAACATTGAATTTGGGCCTTTTCACCTTGGGCCCAGGGCAACTGCCCCACATGCCCTAGCCTAGGGACGGGCCTGCTCGCAAATGCATGAGGTGAGATTCAAACTCGAGACTTCAGGCTCGACGTTCGTAAAATTTAACCACTAGGTTGAGAGTCACACCTCAACACATACGATCTTGGTAGAATAGATTTTTGTATTTTTGGGGAATTGGTTCCAATTTCCAAATAGATTAATCCAAATTTCGAACAGTCCTAGAATAGAATGCGAGTCCTGAAGTGAATAATGTTTATTAACGAACTTTCATATATATATATATATATATATATATATATATATATATATATATATATATATATATATAGGTTGGGTTCCGGTGAGAAATTTTTTAATGTGAGAAGTGTGAGAAGAGATAAATACATCAATTATGACCCAGAGGTACATCGACCACCAACTATAGGTACATTCACAATACCTTATAAATATATTGAGTAAAAATACATTAAATTTGTACGATAAATACATTGACTCTAAGCTATAGAAGGAGTAAAGAGGGAAAACCAAATTTAATCTTAGCCATTCATTTGCTCATCCAAAGGTCATAAGTGTTTCTCACCCTTCTCACCAAAACTACATTTCTCGCATAAGCTTACTTCTATATATATATATATATATATATATATATATATATATATATATATATATATATATATATATGACAAACATTGAACATATTATTCACATCAAATTAAATAGTGTTTCCATATTGCTCTCACCCACATGCATGATGCGTGGAAATTTAAAAATTATATAATGTTAAAAGCGGGAACAGTTTATTTTCATGTGGATTTCTATGCATCATGAAAATAAAATGTCCCCTCTATATATAACACTATTCTAAGGTAGTTGGATTTTTTTTTTGATGGCCCCAAGGGCAAAAATCAATTATTATTCAAATAAGCAACCATGTCCCGACTAGCCAAATCTGTAGCAAAGTCTGGGAAATCTTCAAGCCAGTACAAATCATTGTCACTAGAAATATTAAAGCTAGCAATAGAATGGGCCAAAACATTGCCCTAAGGTAGTTGGATTTATACATGCATCACGTGGATGAAAGAAATACAATAGCAATATTTGATTTAATGTGATCGATCATGACAAAAGAGTTTGTGGATTCAAATTTTGATTTTGTTGCTACCTTATAAAAAAAACTTGATCAATTATTGATAATTAGAGGTGTTCATTTCATATATATATCCAACATTTTCAAATTGGTAAAATCCGATTCGAAAAACCTAATATCTGAAATCTTGGGTTGGATATCCGAAATATTTGATCAGATAAAAAGATTTTTTTTGTGTGTTTTTTAAACTTATTTGTTTTTGAAAAATACGGATATTTTTACCAAACATTATAAAAAATTGGCCCATTAATGACGATAAATAATAATGACATGCCTAAATCATGTCCTAAAAGTAGATATTTTATGACAATTTTTGATCTGTCATTAAAATTCACCTAAAACTTAACCCAAACCTTATTAGGATTGACTCATTTACGATGGGGTCACGACAAGAAAAATCATTTACAAACCTCCTTTTCTAAAATGAAATCATATTTTTACGACTGAAAAAATCATTTACCACCCCTTTTCTAGGGCAGGGTCACATTTTTCCACTGTAAATAACATCTTTATTTTCTAGAAGTGGAAATTCCGATCCAAAAAATTCAAAAAAAAAATCTGATCCGAGATATTCAAATATATATACCGAAAGAAAAAAAATCTGATATTTTGAATATTTGAAAATTCAAATTTTCCGAAGCAAATTTGCTCCCGATAACCACTCCGAAATATTCGAAACAAAATAAATAAAAAAACTGAATTAGATATTAGAATTTCTAAATCAAAATTGACAAATTACGGATCAGATGTGATCAAGTTGAAAACCCCTACTTTAAAATTATTGAAGCATGGACATGCCTTTGTGGTGTATTGTTATTGTATTCCATGTTCTATTAATTGACATGACCTGACACATGATGAACGTAATTATTATACTCCATAAATCCATAATAATTATTATATACAGATAGATAGATTCATTAGAAAATAATGATTTAGGCCATAATTTGTGTTTTTAGGGGTAATTACTTTAATTTATTTAAGCACCCAATTCCTTGTTGAAAAAAATCCAAACCAAATAAAGTACACATCAGAAAAAAAAAATTTGGAGCGTAAAAAAAAAAAAATTGATCATATCTTCTTATTTGATTTTATTTATTTATCATTGTATATCTTTTATTCCATTTTAAAATAAATTGTGAGCATTACATATTTGAAATATTTATTAATATATGTATAAATGTATAATTATACCACTTATATATCATTAATAAAAACCGTATGAATTACAGAATTAGTGTAAAAATAAAGTTAAAGTCTACTAAAAAAATCAAATAAAAAAAATTTAGTACATTAAAAAAATTGTCAAATGTGATCGGGTCAAGTAAGCATATCCTAATTAATAATTCAGCATAGTTAACAAATGCAAGCAATGCATTATAATTCATACAACAAAAAGTGGTCAAAATTGACCTACTTTTATTACCACCAAATAAGTACGATTGGAACCAATACAAAGACAGAGTTTTAGGCCATACATGACCGAAAAATAGGACCGTTGATTTCTGGTATTAATTTTCGCACTCTCATTTTTAATAATATTGTGCGGTTTTTTGACATAAAAGTCATAAAATTGTCAGTATTATTAAAAAAAGGAGTGTGGAAATCAATTTTAGGATACGGAAATCAGTTTCCCAAAAATGGATCGAAATGTGTCAAGAGAATAATTCTGTAAGTTGTATTATGATATGATTAGTGTATATATACAAGAGATTAGGGCTCACTAACTAGGCCCATTAAATACCTAATTATACAAATAATATATATAGGGCCCAACACCCCCCTCAAGTTGGAGCATGCAAATCACAAATGCCCAACTTGCCAAGTAAATACAAGAATTGGCTTTTGCTCAAAGCCTTGGTAAACATATCTGCTAACTGATCTGTCGTCTTCACATACGATGGAATAATAGTGTCGTCCTGAATTGCATCACGAACATAGTAACAATCAACCTCAATATGCTTAGTGCGTTCATGAAAAACCGGATTCCGCGCGATATGCAAAGCCGATTGACTATCACAAAACAAACTCATCACGCGAAAATGCGAGACCCCCAAACTCAGAAGAAGAGCCTTCACCCATTTCAACTCATCAGTGAGTTTAGACATTGAACGGAATTCGGCCTCGGCAGACGACTTTGCTACAGTGTCCTGCTTTTTAGTTTTCCAAGAAATAGGAGATTCACCAAGAAAAACCAACCAACCAGAAATAGAACGCCGCGTCAGAGGACAACTAGCCCAATCCGAGTCACACCAACCTGTAATATGCAGATCACAATCAGATCTCATAAGAATTCCCTGACCCGGACATCCTTTCAAGTAACGCATCGTACGAAGAGCAGCCTCCCAATGATCCCGACGCGGTTGTTGCATAAACTGAGACAAGATATCTACCGCATAAGCCAAATCCGGTCGCGTGAAAGATAGATAGATCAAGCAGCCCACAAGACGACGATACATCTCAGGTTCAGAAATAAGGGGAGACTCTGAATGAGCCAAAGTATGATTCTGCAATAATATCAAGAGTATATTTCCGTTGAAAAAGGAAAATACCCTTAGAACTACGCGCAACCTCAATACCAAGAAAATATTTCAAGACACCCAAATCTTTCATATGAAAACATGTACTCAAGTAAGACTTGAACGAGGAAATAGTAGAGGAGTCATTACCGTCAACATATACCAGAACACTAAGTTGAACCTCCCCAGATTGCAGAGTAAAAAGAGAGTAATCAGAGTATGATTGTATGAAACCATACCTTTTCAGAGAAGCGGCCAACTTAGAAAACCAACAACGAGGTGCTTGGCATAAACCATACAAGGAATTCTGAAGACGGCAAACTAATCCAGGATGTGAATCATGAAAACCAGGTGGAGGCTTCATATAAACCTCCTCATCAAGATCACCATGAAGAAAGGCATTATGAACATCCATTTGATGTAATTCCCAATTTTTCGCAGCAGCCACCGCTAGGAATGCACGAACAGTAACCATTTTAGCAACAGGAGCAAACGTCTCGTTATAATCAATACACTCGACTTGATGATTACCAAAAATAACAAGACGAGCCTTCAGCCTCTCAAGAGAACCATAAGAATTAAGCTTGACCTTGTAAACCCATCGACACCCAAGAGCCTTCTTCCCCGGAGGCAATTTTTCCATCACCCATGTTTTATCATTCTCCAAAGCAGAAATTTCCTTTTGCATTGCCTCCCTCCAACCAGCATCTTTCATAGCCTCTTGAAAATTACGTGGTTCCACCACACTATCCACAGCTGCAATAAAAACACGGTGTCGCATAGAAAATTTATCACAATTCACAAAATGTGCTAAAGGATAAGGAGTACCTGAGGAACCTGGAGACGATGAACTAAGAGAGATAGATGAACTAGGTAGAGACAAAGTGTGTGCGACATAATCCCGGTGCCACCCCGGGGCTCGTCGGGGCCTTTGGCCACGATCCAATACAATAGGCGGAACTGGTGCAGCTGTATCAGGAGTGTCCGTACTGTCTGTTGTTCGTGTAATAGAGTCGTGGTCCGTGGCAGCAGCAGTACCTATGGGCAGGTCAATAGAACCATGATTGGTGGCGGCAACCACAAGCGACGCAGACTGGGCAGTGGAAACAGGAGAGCCATGACCAACCTCTAACACACATTCCAAATCATCCAAAAGAACATTATCTACCCCGTTGGACACCCCATCATTCTCCATAATAGTATTACCCGACACCTCAATAGAGCGATAAGGAAAATCGTTCTCATGGAACTTGACATCCCGGGAAACAAAAATTTCCCCAGTTTCTAAGTCATACAATTTCCAACCTTTCTTTCCATGAGGATAACCCACAAACACACATTTCCTACTTCGTGGAGCAAATTTATCACCTTTGGCTTTTTTATTATGAGCAAAACACAGACACCCAAAAACTCGCAACTCATCAAAATTAGGTGATTTGCCAAAGAGAAGTTCAAAAGGAGTCTTATTTTTAAGTAAAGAAGAGGGTGTACGATTAATTAGATATACCGCAGTAAGAACACACTCACCCCAAAAATTGATAGGCAAATTGCCTTGAAACATTAACGCACGACTCACATTAAGTATATGTTGGTGTTTACGCTCTACCCGACCATTCTGTTGTGGTGTACCAACACAAGAGGTTTGAAAAAGAATGTCATTTTCATTAAAATAGGGAATCATAGGTTTAAATTCAGTACCATTGTCACTCCGCACACATTTAACAGTAACATCAAATTGACATTTAACCATGGCAAAAAAAGAAGTAAAAGAAGAATAAACTTCAGTTTTATTATTTAATAAATAAACCCAAACACCACGAGAAAAATCGTCTACAATTGTCAAAAAATAATGCGCGCCACAAGTAGACGGCTCATTATAAGAGCCCCATAAATCACAATGAATCAACTCAAAAATACGACTAGCTCTACTATCACTATCAGGAAAACTATCCCGTGATTGTTTAGCTTGTGGACAAATTTCACAAGGTTTATTCATAGAATGACTACGCGAACTAACTTGCAAAGCAGGAACTAACTTGACGATTTTGTCCGACGGATGACCTAAACGACGATGCCAGAGCTCAAATGTGGAGATCATTGGATCTTGCACCGCACACACTTTAGGAGGCCGCCGAAAATAGTAGAGTCCATCTATCCGTTCACCGGCTCCAATCAGGCTCCCCGAGTGTCGGTCCTATATAGCACATAAAAAATCAGTGAATTGGACAAAACAATGAGAATCATCAACCATTTTAGACACTGAAATAAGATTGCAAGTCAATGTAGGAACAAATAAAACATTTTCTAGAATAATATTCTCAGCCAAATAAACACGCCCTTCCTTTGTTGCAAGAACCGTAGCACTATCAGGAAGTCCCACGGGGCACGGTCGAATTTCGCGAACATCAAATAAGCAAGTATCGTCACCGGTCACATGATGAGACGCACCGGTATCAATAATCCATGATAGAAAAAATAACTCACCACTCATTTTATCTTGATTTTGATTATTTATCAAAGTGAATAAGGCACATATATTATCGGGTTGCAAAGTAGACAAAGAAGAGAGAACATCATGAGGTAGTGAAGCAGGAGTATCACCCACTGAAGAACCTACGGCATGAGCCCGAGCTGCAGGGGCAGCAGGTCTGCCGTGACCAGCAGAACCAGCAGCGACCGAACCAGAGGAGGCAACAGGTCTGCCGTGACCAGCAGCACCAGCAGCGACCGAACCAGAGGAGGCAACAGGTCTGCCGTGACCAGCAGCACCAGCAGCGACCGAACCAGAGGGGGCAGCAGCCCGAGCCGCAGCAGCCGAACCAGAGTAGGCAGCCGCTGTAATGACCCAGATTTTATCGGTATTCTTGCCGGTATTTATATGTATAATTATGTGTTTATTTGCTAGTTCAAAATTTATTTTTGAACTATTTATTTTTTTTAATTTTATATGAATAATTTCGATTTAATCGAAATGTTTTATTTCTTAGTTTTTATTATTTATTTTAGTTATTATTTTATTAATTGGCCCAATTGAGACTTCAAGATGAAGCTGCCAGTTTTAAAGACGAGGCTTCAAGCTGCCGGTTTGGTCTTCTTTACTGCCGGTCTTGAACCTTGCAAGCTGGCAGTTCTATACTGCCGGTCTTGGAGCTTGCAAGCTGGCAGTTCTTTACTGCCGGTCTTGGACCTTGCATGCTGCCAGTTCCATACCGTCGGTCTCGAACTTCACAAGCTGCCGGTGTTTGCATGATTAGTCATGTAAATTTAGTATTTTAGTCCAATGGATCACAAGGCCCATTTTGCTTCTCTTGGCCGGTTCTACAAAGGCATGGCAAGGCTTGCCACTTGCCTTGTGTTCACACCTTAACTAACTCTATTTATATGAGAGTTAGTAAGGCCCCTTTACTCATTTTGCCATTTCTACTTTGCCATCAACTTGCCAAGCACATAAACACTCTCTACTCTTTCCATTTCTCACGCCACTTTTGGTGATTGAACCTCCATTTGTTCATCATCTTTCCTTGCCCAAAACTTAAAGATTCAAACACCATTGATCTTTAAGCATCCTAAACACAATCCTAAACACATTGTTTCAACCAAGATCACTTGTTGGGTTGTTCCGGGTTTATTAGTGGGTTTGTGTTCGTGTAAGGGTGTTCGTGTGAAGCCGTGGTGGTCGTGCAGGCCGTGTCGAGCCTGGGTGGTGCAAAGGAACCGTGCAGCAGTGCCGTGTGGTGGTGCACTCGTGTGGGTGTGTTCGTGTTCGAGTGGTGGTGCAGCCGTGTGCAGGCCGTGTGTGTGCCGTGCGTGGGTTGA
Organism: Salicornia ramosissima; assembly: GCA_951394345.1. NCBI lineage: Eukaryota > Viridiplantae > Streptophyta > Magnoliopsida > Caryophyllales > Amaranthaceae > Salicornia > Salicornia ramosissima. The sequence goes on from OX596233.1 coordinate 5,097,141, forward strand.
GTTCTTGGACTGCAATTGTGTGTTGAATTTGTGTGTTAATCTTCAACAAGGTAACATACTAACTCAACTTAATTGGTAGTACTATGTTTATAGCTTTGATTAAATGCATGTTTGGTGAATTATTGATGATTGTTCATGGTTTTGGAGTTATCCTTTAAATCTGATTTTGAAGTATTGTGATGATGTTTTAATGGTGTTTTTCCATATTTTAAGATTATTTTCATGATATTTTGAAATCATGGTGTTTGGGTTTAAGTTTGTTGAATTTTGATAAAGAAATGTTGAGATTTTCGTGTGATTGATGATGATTTCATGCGTGTGGATTGTTGTTGTATGAGTTCTTGATTGAAGTTCTTGAATCTTGATTAAGTTCTTGATTGAAGTTCTTGAATCTTGAGTAGTTTTCTTTATGAGTTCTTTAAGAGTTAAATGAGTTCTTTAAGGTTCTTGATTGAGTTCTTTAGAGTTCTTGTTGGGGTTTGATGAGTTCTTTAAGAGTCTTGAAAGTTAAAGAAAGTGTTAGAAAGAGTCTTGAAAGTTAAAGATTTGGGATGAGTTAATTAAAGATTGAGTTAAGAATGATTATATGATGTTTGGTTAGTCTCAAGAGTATGGCTATAGGCAATTCTTGGGTTAACTTCGATGATTTAGTTATTAAATTCAAGAGTATGGCTTATTCTTGTCTTTAATTAACTATGATGATATGATGATGATTATATGAGGATTAGCTTGATTTCTTTTCTAGACGCCCTTGACTTTGTGTATGGCTTATGCTTAGTTTTTGGGTTAAGACGTTGCCACTATTTCCGTCCGCGGTATCGGAATAGTTTTGGAGTCTCACTATGTTATTCCTAGTACGCTCAAAGTGATTGGGGATTAGGGACACGATTTCCCAGATTGATTGGGTTCGTGGGATTTGGGTGTATGGCTTATGCCCGGTCCTGACATAGTAGAAGTTCGGTTGCGTAAGATGCTTCCGTACGAGCCTAGTCCGGTCTAGAACTAGAATGATTGCACCTGAGTTAGATTTGAGTATAGAGATGTCGTATATTGATGATGTCGAGTGGTGAGATTGATTTTTGGATTACGAGCTTGAGGTTGTCTCGTATCTTCGAGGATTGTATGTGTGATGTTATTTGATTATTGCTATGTACTTGTGTATTCCCGTTAGGGTGAGTCAGTTATGTTGCTCGCCACTGATGGTGGATATGTTGTGTTTTTCAGGTACATCTGACGATGATACTCTTGCTTAGCCTTGGGGTTGGGCGAGCAGCGCTTTGTGTGCTTTCTATGGTTTATTTCAGTTGTTTCTTAGCATTAGACTTGTTAGACGTTGTTTCAGGATTTATGATATACATTTGTTGTATAAGACTCTAGCATGTAGTTAGAGTTGCATCTTACTTTTGTTTTAGTACTTTTGACTTTTGGATTTAGTTTTTGTACAAAGTTGTGGGTTATTGTACATCTTTGGTTTAATACTAATATTTTGAGGTGTTAGTTTATTTTTCTAAGTGTTGAGTTTTAGTTTTATAACTACTTGACTCGTCGGTTTCTTCCGCGCCGATTTAAGCGAGTCGGGTCGTTACAGTTGGTATCAGAGCCGAATAGGTTTAAATGAAGTTTCTAGGATTTGAGTTAAACCCGGGAGATGAGAGCTTTATTTTTTTCCCGAGTGATTGAACCAAATTCCAGGATTTATGTGAAGGGAGAAGAGTTGGGTAGAAAGACCGGGATAGGATTCTTTCTATTTTTCTCCTTTTCTTCTTAATTCTAGTATGTTTTGGTGGGGTATTTTACTGACTTGCTATCTCTGTTATGTTTGTTGTTGTGATGCGTTTCAGCATGTCTACACCTCGCCGGTCGAGTACTGGACGACAGAGGTTGCGGGCACTCGAGGAGGCGATCCTTACTTTGGCGCACCATAGTCGTCAACCGCCGAATATGCAGTCGACATTCGATCGTATCGCTCGTCATCGACCTCCGACTTACGACGGGGTTGCCGACCCCACTACCTTGGAGAGCTGGATCCGCGAGATGGGGAAGCTCTTCGACGCGACGTTTTGCCCCGATCACGAGAGGGTGCTGATCGCCGCATACTATTTACGTGGGGAGGCTGATAACTGGTGGACGTTAGCGAAGAATGCGTACCAGCCGTTGCATGCGATGTCTTGGACCGATTTTATCGATAAGGTCCAAGAGCGTTTCTACCCCGACGAGTTACGGTGGCAGAAACAGGAGGAGTTCCTTACTCTCTCACAGGGTAAGATGTCTGTCCAGGCGTACACAGATCGATTTACCGAGCTGTCGAGGTTCGCTACGTCGGTAATTCCGTCAGAGAAGGATCGGGTCAAGCGCTACATCAAAAAGCTAGATCCGAGGATCCGAGTTCATGTGATCAGCAGTGGAGCGGCTACGTTCCAGCAGGCTTACGAGGTAGCACTCGAGATACAGTCATCGATTTCTGAGGAAGATTCGAGCAAGAAGAGAGCTCCGGTTCCGGCGACTACAGCTTCGTTTAAGAAGCCCCGTTTCAGCGCACCTAGCAGTACCCCTCCGACCACGAGTTCGCATAAGGGTAATGGTGGTTCGAGTTGTCGAGGCTGTGGCAGAGACTTCCATCCAGGGAAGAAGTGCGACGGTTCTCCGATCACTTGCTTCACTTGTGGTAAGGTAGGCCACAAGTCGACAGTTTGTCCTGAGAAGAGGCCAGATTCAGAGGTTAAGCAGCTTCCAGCACCGACAAAGACTCCGGTGAAGAACCGAGTCTACTGTATGACCGAGGCGGAGGCCGAGGTTCAGCCCGATGTTGTATCAGGTAGATTTCTTGTCTCTGGTGTGTTAGCATTAGTCTTATTTGATTCTGGTGCTACCATTTCTTTTGTGGCTAGTAGTTTCGTCTCGAGGTCTAATCTTCGAGGCGGCCTTCCTGTTAGTTCTATTATTACTCTCCCTTCAGGAGAGGATTTTACTTGTCAGCGAGAGTTCCGAGGAGTGTCCATCGTGATAGCAGGGGAGCAAGCGACGGCCGACCTGAAAGAGTTCCCGCTGATGGAGTTCGACGTTATACTTGGTATGGACTGGCTATCGAGGTATCGAGCAATCATTCGTTGCCGAGATCAGTCAGTGACATTCCGAGGATCTCAGGGCAACCGAGTTACCTACTCTGGGTTCGTCCTTAAGAAAGGAGTAAAGGTAATCTCTGCCTTGAAAATGAGGAAGCATCGCCAGAAGGGCGATATGGTGTATTTATGTCAGGTACGAGACTTGACTAATGAGTCTCTGTTGGACGACATACCGGTAGCGAGGGATTTCAGAGACGTATTTCCTGACGAGCTACCAGGCGTTCCACCGGAGCGCGACGTCGAGTTTCATATCGACTTGGTACCCGGGACAGCGCCGATCTCGAAGGCACCGTACCGGATGGCACCGTCTGAGTTATTGGAGTTAAAGACACAACTCCAGGATTTGATCGATAAGGGCTTCATTAGGCCGAGTGTTTCTCCATGGGGAGCTCCCGTGCTCTTCGTGAAGAAGAAAGATGGTAGTATGCGCCTGTGCATAGACTACCGAGAGTTGAATCGGGTAACTATCAAGAATAAGTACCCATTGCCTAGGATTGAGGACCTGTTCGATCAATTGCGAGGAGTAGGAGTGTTTTCAAAGATAGATCTTCGGTCTGGGTATCATCAGATTCCAGTCAAGAAAGAAGACATCCCGAAAACTGCTTTTCGTACTAGATACGGCCATTACGAGTTCGAGGTGATGCCCTTTGGCCTCACTAATGCGCCAGCCGTGTTCATGGACCAGATGAACCGGACGTTTCACCACTTACTCGACAAGTGCGTCGTAGTATTTATAGATGATATCTTGATCTATTCTAGAGATGAGTCCGAGCATACGGAACATCTCCGGATGGTACTCGAGATATTGAGGAGTCATAAGTGGTTCGCGAAACTCTCCAAGTGTGAGTTCTGGCTTCGCGAAGTAGCCTTCCTAGGTCATGTGATTAGCAAAGAAGGCATTAAAGTAGACCCAGCTAAGATTAAGGCTGTGGTAGATTGGAGTAGCCCGACAAATGTGGCGGAGGTTCGTAGTTTTCTGGGTTTGGCTGGATACTATCGACGATTCGTCCAGGACTTCTCCAAAATAGCTAGACCGATGTCTAGTCTCCTGCAAAAGGAGGTTCGATTCGTTTGGACAGAAGCTTGCGAGCAAGCATTTCAGGAGTTGAAACAGAGATTAGTCTCTGCTCCGATTCTTACTCTTCCAAACGATGAAGAGGGCTTCGAAGTCTATAGTGATGCTTCGAAGAGTGGCCTAGGTTGTGTGCTCATGCAGGGTGGGAAGGTCATCGCTTACGCATCGAGACAGCTGAAGGTGCACGAGCGTAACTATCCTACGCATGACTTGGAGTTAGCAGCTGTAGTGTTCGCGTTGAAAATATGGAGGCACTATCTCTATGGTGGTTCGTGTAGAGTATTCACGGATCATAAGAGTCTCAAGTACATCTTCACTCAGAAAGACCTCAATATGAGGCAGAGGCGGTGGCTTGAGTTGATTAAGGACTACGACCTGACGCTCAACTATTGCGAGGGCAAAGCGAATTTGGTTGCAGATGCGCTAAGCCGCAAACATCGCTTGAGCTTCAGTAGAAGCCGTGGTTCCGTCAGACTTCGTCTGACATCGATGAGTGCTGAACCTGATTTAATTCAGGAAATGCGTGAGGGTCAGCAGAACGACCCACAGCTTGCTAGGATTCGAGAGGCTATACGGCAAGGTAAAGCCGTTGGTTTCACGATCTCTTCTGATGGTAGTATGCGCTTCCGAGGGAGATGGTGTGTACCGGACTGTTCTGATTTTAGGAACAGGATCATGTCCGAGGCACATAACTCGCCTTATTCTGTTCATCCCGGTGGTAATAAGCTTTACCAGGATCTTAAAGGCTAGTTCTGGTGGCCTAAGATGAAAAGGGATGTCGCAGAGTTTGTTGCTCGGTGTCTGACCTGTCAGAAGGTCAAGATTGAGCATCAGAGACCAGGAGGTCTGTTGCAGCCACTACCTATTCCGACCTGGAAGTTTGAGTCTGTTTCTATGGACTTTGTAGTGGGCTTACCCACTTGCAATGGCTTGAATGCTATTTGGGTCATTGTGGATAGGTTGACTAAGGTCGCTAGATTCATTCCGATGAAAATGACCTGGTCGATGGAGCGTCTAGCTGAGGCATATACTCAGGACATAATCCGACTTCACGGAGTTCCGAGGGAGATTGTTTCTGATCGAGATCCGAGGTTTCTATCTCGTTTCTGGAAATCGGTTCAGGAAGCCTTTGGGACGAAATTGAAGTTGAGCACTGCTTTTCATGCGGCGACTGATGGTCAGACTGAGAGGACCATCCAGACTTTGGAGGATATGCTTCGAGCATGCACTCTGGAGTATCACCAGTCTTGGGTACGTATGCTATGCTTGATAGAGTTCTCCTATAATAACAGTTATCACTCTAGCATTGAAATGGCTCCGTACGAGGCCCTGTATGGCAGGAAATGTAGGAGTCCGATTTGCTGGAATGATATTAGTGATTCTGTGGCTTTAGGACCTGAGATGGTACGCGATACTATCGAGAAGGTTCGAGTCATTCGGTCTAAGATGCAGGCCGCTCAGAGTCGTCAGAAATCTTACGCCGATAATCGACGTAGGCCACTGGCTTTTGAAGTAGGTGACAAAGTCTTGCTTAAGGTTTCACCTTTCAAGGGAGTTGTACGCTTTGGTCAAAAGGGTAAACTTCGACCGAAGTATGTGGGACCTTACGAGATATTAGAACGAGTTGGGGAAGTGGCTTATCGATTGGCATTACCACCTGGCTTGGTTAATGTTCATGACGTATTTCACGTTTCCCAGCTAAGGAAATATGTCCATGATCCTACTCATGTAATCTCAGTGGATCCGGTCGTAATCGATCCGAATCTGACTTATGAGGAGCGACCCGTCCAGATCTTGGATCGGGAGGAGAGAACCCTGCGGCGTAAGCAGGTACCGCTTGTTAAGGTGTTGTGGAGAAATCAGCACCATGAAGAAGCGACTTGGGAGACGGAAGCGTCTATGCGGCAGAAGTACCCCGAGCTTTTCGATGGGGAGCAGTCTCCCGCACCTTGAAATTTCGGGACGAAATTTCTTTAAGGAGGGGAGGTTGTAATGACCCAGATTTTATCGGTATTCTTGCCGGTATTTATATGTATAATTATGTGTTTATTTGCTAGTTCAAAATTTATTTTTGAACTATTTATTTTTTTTAATTTTATATGAATAATTTCGATTTAATCGAAATGTTTTATTTCTTAGTTTTTATTATTTATTTTAGTTATTATTTTATTAATTGGCCCAATTGAGACTTCAAGATGAAGCTGCCAGTTTTAAAGACGAGGCTTCAAGCTGCCGGTTTGGTCTTCTTTACTGCCGGTCTTGAACCTTGCAAGCTGGCAGTTCTATACTGCCGGTCTTGGAGCTTGCAAGCTGGCAGTTCTTTACTGCCGGTCTTGGACCTTGCATGCTGCCAGTTCCATACCGCCGGTCTCGAACTTCACAAGCTGCCGGTGTTTGCATGATTAGTCATGTAAATTTAGTATTTTAGTCCAATGGATCACAAGGCCCATTTTGCTTCTCTTGGCCGGTTCTACAAAGGCATGGCAAGGCTTGCCACTTGCCTTGTGTTCACACCTTAACTAACTCTATTTATATGAGAGTTAGTAAGGCCCCTTTACTCATTTTGCCATTTCTACTTTGCCATCAACTTGCCAAGCACATAAACACTCTCTACTCTTTCCATTTCTCACGCCACTTTTGGTGATTGAACCTCCATTTGTTCATCATCTTTCCTTGCCCAAAACTTAAAGATTCAAACACCATTGATCTTTAAGCATCCTAAACACAATCCTAAACACATTGTTTCAACCAAGATCACTTGTTGGGTTGTTCCGGGTTTATTAGTGGGTTTGTGTTCGTGTAAGGGTGTTCGTGTGAAGCCGTGGTGGTCGTGCAGGCCGTGTCGAGCCTGGGTGGTGCAAAGGAACCGTGCAGCAGTGCCGTGTGGTGGTGCACTCGTGTGGGTGTGTTCGTGTTCGAGTGGTGGTGCAGCCGTGTGCAGGCCGTGTGTGTGCCGTGCGTGGGTTGAGTTCTTGGACTGCAATTGTGTGTTGAATTTGTGTGTTAATCTTCAACAAGGTAACATACTAACTCAACTTAATTGGTAGTACTATGTTTATAGCTTTGATTAAATGCATGTTTGGTGAATTATTGATGATTGTTCATGGTTTTGGAGTTATCCTTTAAATCTGATTTTGAAGTATTGTGATGATGTTTTAATGGTGTTTTTCCATATTTTAAGATTATTTTCATGATATTTTGAAATCATGGTGTTTGGGTTTAAGTTTGTTGAATTTTGATAAAGAAATGTTGAGATTTTCGTGTGATTGATGATGATTTCATGCGTGTGGATTGTTGTTGTATGAGTTCTTGATTGAAGTTCTTGAATCTTGATTAAGTTCTTGATTGAAGTTCTTGAATCTTGAGTAGTTTTCTTTATGAGTTCTTTAAGAGTTAAATGAGTTCTTTAAGGTTCTTGATTGAGTTCTTTAGAGTTCTTGTTGGGGTTTGATGAGTTCTTTAAGAGTCTTGAAAGTTAAAGAAAGTGTTAGAAAGAGTCTTGAAAGTTAAAGATTTGGGATGAGTTAATTAAAGATTGAGTTAAGAATGATTATATGATGTTTGGTTAGTCTCAAGAGTATGGCTATAGGCAATTCTTGGGTTAACTTCGATGATTTAGTTATTAAATTCAAGAGTATGGCTTATTCTTGTCTTTAATTAACTATGATGATATGATGATGATTATATGAGGATTAGCTTGATTTCTTTTCTAGACGCCCTTGACTTTGTGTATGGCTTATGCTTAGTTTTTGGGTTAAGACGTTGCCACTATTTCCGTCCGCGGTATCGGAATAGTTTTGGAGTCTCACTATGTTATTCCTAGTACGCTCAAAGTGATTGGGGATTAGGGACACGATTTCCCAGATTGATTGGGTTCGTGGGATTTGGGTGTATGGCTTATGCCCGGTCCTGACATAGTAGAAGTTCGGTTGCGTAAGATGCTTCCGTACGAGCCTAGTCCGGTCTAGAACTAGAATGATTGCACCTGAGTTAGATTTGAGTATAGAGATGTCGTATATTGATGATGTCGAGTGGTGAGATTGATTTTTGGATTACGAGCTTGAGGTTGTCTCGTATCTTCGAGGATTGTATGTGTGATGTTATTTGATTATTGCTATGTACTTGTGTATTCCCGTTAGGGTGAGTCAGTTATGTTGCTCGCCACTGATGGTGGATATGTTGTGTTTTTCAGGTACATCTGACGATGATACTCTTGCTTAGCCTTGGGGTTGGGCGAGCGGCGCTTTGTGTGCTTTCTATGGTTTATTTCAGTTGTTTCTTAGCATTAGACTTGTTAGACGTTGTTTCAGGATTTATGATATACATTTGTTGTATAAGACTCTAGCATGTAGTTAGAGTTGCATCTTACTTTTGTTTTAGTACTTTTGACTTTTGGATTTAGTTTTTGTACAAAGTTGTGGGTTATTGTACATCTTTGGTTTAATACTAATATTTTGAGGTGTTAGTTTATTTTTCTAAGTGTTGAGTTTTAGTTTTATAACTACTTGACTCGTCGGTTTCTTCCGCGCCGATTTAAGCGAGTCGGGTCGTTACAGCCGCCCCTTTCTTCCCATATTTTTCGAGCCACCAATCCGGGTAACCATGGAGCAAGAAACAGCCCGTATTATCGTGACCGGAACGCTTACAATGAGAGCACGATAATTTCGACCTGTCCACCTTCGAAGCAGAATAAGACGACTTCCGATCAGCGGGCAAAGTGAACACATGAGGGGCAACATCCTTCTCCTTGGTTTGAGCAATAGAACGAGAGCGTTCTTCTTGAATAAATGCTTGATAAGCACCATCAATGGTTGGAGGAGGTTGTTGAGACAACAAATTTGTCTTTACAGTAGCATATTTATCATCATCAATACCTACAAGAAATTGATGAAAAATTTCGTCCTCCCTATCACGAGCATATTTTTTAGCCACATTACAAGTACAAGAAGTACATTCACAACCGAGCGGAGGCTTGAGACAATTCAAATCATCAAAGAGACCCATAAGTGTCGTATAATAGTCCTCTACACTCATGGTTTTGGACTGCCTGCAGTTGGTAATTGCTGCCCGAAGTTGTTGGAGCCGAGGTCCATTGGCATCGCAGAACCACCGCTCCAAGTACGACCATAGTTTACTTGCTTCATTAAAATAAGGAAAAGCCGCAGCGAGACGAGAGTCGACGGTCCGCAAGATCCAAGAAACCAACATCGAGTTAACCGTCTCCCAATCAAGAAGCTTCGTCTTGTCCGTAGGTTTAGAGATCGTCCCATCGACAAATCCAAATTTGCGGCGAGACTTCAACGATAAGGTTATAGCGCGAGACCAAGCAAGATAGTTGTCGTTCTTCAAAACAACATGAGTGATTGTATTTCCCGGTTGATCACCGACGCCAAGATAGAAAGGAGAAGAAAGATCGTGAGTGATTGTAGCATCCACCATGATTGAACACAGAGGTTCGTAAAAGAAGAAGAAGAAAGAAAAAAAAAATCAGAACAGTCTTCGTAGAAAGAGTAATGAAAAATCAGAATTTTAGAGGAATAAATAATTAAAAAAAAAGAATTTTAGAGGAAGAGAATTAGAGAAAAAAAAATCAGATTTTTAGAGGAGATATTAGAGTATTAGGGTTTAGAGTGAATTAGGCTCCGATACCATGTCAAGAGAATAATTTTGTAAGTTGTATTATGATATGATTAGTGTATATATACAAGTGATTAGGGCTCACTAACTAGGCCCATTAAATACCTAATTAAATACCTAATTATACAAATAATATAGGGCCCAACAAAATGTCTAATACCATAGCTTATTTAACTTTATCTTAGTGCAAATTAAACAACAATAATAACAACTTAATTATTAAGTAGCATCTTAATAAGTTCAACATGGTATGTACTACATTATAAATAAATAAAAGAGTTACATAATTGTTTACTTAATTTGTTATGCCATGGTGATAATCATCCATATGTTTCAAAGCATCAAGCCAGGTTTCAAGCACAGCTGATGCTTCAGGGGAGCTAGGGTGCACCTTCTCATACTCTAACGTCCATTTTGCAATGCAAGTTTCACTATCTTTAGGTGTCACCTGAAATGTTCCAACAAAGCTCTTATAGTCTTTCATTAGTTCACCTTCAACGGTTCGATATTTGGCATACTTCTTCTCCTCATCGTACTCTTCTAGTATAGCTGTTGCTACTTGAGGCTTCCCGTCTTAAAAAAATAATAAAAAATAAAAACATAAGATTTTTCGGGATTAATAATATAATAACATGAGACTTCTTAAACGGGCCAGGGTTGCGACTACCATGTTGGAGTGTAAGTCCATTTTATCAAATAAATGAAGTACCACCTCAAAATCTGACGGTGATAAGATGGGTAGCCACTCAGTCGTAATTATAATTAGTGAACAGAGTCCATATGTTACTTCAACGAGGGATATACACATCTCAGTGTCCCTTGTCAGGAAATTTTAATTGAATATATATATATACTTTACAATGTAATTAGGATTATTGAAATTGTATGTGTTAGCTTAGTTGGTTTGGTACATTAGATGATTACGGTCCATGCCAAACAAAATTCTTAGATTCCCCGGGGTCTACACTCTCCTTAATTCAGAATTCATTAATGTGGGACACTCATATGTGAAATCTTCGTGGGCACAACAAGACTAGAGGTAAGAAAATTGGAAAGACCATAATAAAAAGATTTCAAAAAAAAAAAAAACTTAGCCATGACATTTGAACGTTGCCCTTACTAGAACACGAAGGGAGTTATACTAATTAATGTGCAAAACTGACTAAGTTAACTCAATTTTTATCTAAGTGCTCAAAATCTATTCAGAATAGTACGGTGTATGCATGTAGGATTCGAACACTAGTTAATCACACAAAAATTCAAAGATATAAGTACTAATCAACTATTCCTTCACGTACTTATTCTGTAATAATTTAAATTTCGACCCATTTTTATTTGAGCACCCTATGTGGTCGAACAACTTACACACTGACCTCAAGAGTCAGCTCGATCGGTTCAAATTTTCTAAAAAATGGGGCGGGTCATGGTGTAAGTAGCATATATATATATATATATATATATATATATATATATATATATATATATATATATATATATATATATATATATCTACCCTAAGTAGAAAAATGAGCTGAAAATAATATAGGAAAATAGAAATTGAATTACTAAAATAAAATAAAAATGGAGGATATAAAAATGAAGAAAATAACCTAAAGTGATGTTCCAAACAGATTTAGAGCCAATAATGCCATAGTCATCACCTTCAAGCAAGTCAACACCCTGAACAAAATGAGATGCCATATTAGAAATATGATGTGGTTTACTCTTAACTATTTCATGGATGACATCTGCAGCAGTTGCCCTGATTTCAGTTTCTCCCTCAAGCTTACGTCTAAGGCTCATACTTTTTTCTTTTTCTTTTTTTTTTTTTTATTTTTTTTTATTATGTGTGCTATCACGCTATGTACTATATCAACATTTCACACTGCACATACACTATATATATAGTAGCACTGAGTTAATGGTACTACATTAGTACATTATTAGGTCATTTTCACATCGTTTTCGTTTCCTTTTGTTAGGTCAATTATTAAATATTGGATTACATATATATACATATTGGTGGTTGGTTGTTATAGTTATATTAGTTCACCTAAAGAAAAGTATAGTCATGACTCATGATGGGTTCGGTTTAATTCGTCTTAACATATACTTTTTAAATATATAATTTTGTTCCAGTTAAGTATAATAATGAAAAATAATTGAGAACTGAATTTTTAAAAGTTGCTTGTCGGGGACTCTAGACATATATTTGACAAGTTACCTTCTATTGTAAGTTACCTCTCCTCTAGATCAATCCCCATCTCACGGCATACCGGCAAATTTAGCCCCCATGCATGGTCCTTCAATTCATCCTTCAAACCTAGCCACCCCCCTCAATCAATGCCCTGCTTGTTTCATAACCTTTGTTGCAGGCAACTGCAGTACAGTCTTCCTTTGCAACCTACTACGGAAAATCATAGTCTCACAAGGAGAACTAAAGGTCAAGTTCCAGCTGGAAAGGGTGTTTTGAAGGAACGCATAAGCTTACATTGGAAGTCACCCTGTGTCTCATCTAACCAGTGCGGGTACAAAATTGTAGCAAATTTGAAGCAAGGTGATCATCCACCAGACAATCTCACAACACCATCAATTTTTATCACATTGAGATGAAAAGAAGAGGTGATATTCTTAACAATTTAGATCAACAACCGAAAAGTAGTTATTATGAATTACGTTTCATGTATTTGTAGTTTAAATTAAATTGTCAATCTGTTTGTTTAACTTCAGTTGCTAAACTGAGAAACTAGGCTCAACTTGTCTCAAAAAAAATAAAAAAATCTTACATACTACGGAGTATCTTTTTAGTATATTGTACACACAATATTTTTCCCATTTCAAATTTTATAATTAAGCTCAAATTCATCTTTGTTGTTATTAAATTTTATCCATCAATAATTGATGATTGACGATTCCTTATTTTAAAATTGTCCAAATCCCTTATTTTTTCGGTTAAATTGTATTTCTCAAAATGTTTGGATATTCCATAAGTTATAGTATATATATGTGCTAGTTGTTAGTTTATATGTTCCTACTTGTACATGGAATCAAGATCTCTTCCTCTCGAAGAAAAATTCTGATCTATCAATAGCTAAAAAACTGAAATTTTGGTATCCATAAAAGGATCAATATATATCAATGTGCTTAGGGAGAGTGAGGGATAGCTCAGGTGGTTAGAGTTTCCCTCCCGATTCCAGGTGATCCTAGGATTGATTCTTATCTCATCTACACGCTTTGTGTCTTAGCTCATTCAGAAAAAATATCAACGTGCTTAGGTTCTAGTGCCCGATCTGGAGCAAAATTATTTTGAAAGGGGCCGATTATTTTATTTAAAAAAGGACGAAGGCGGTTAACAAGAATTTTCACAATACCTTTATATATGGTGGTACAAAGAATAATGGAACGAAGGTGAGAAGTCCTATTGGGCTGGTCGATTTTCAGAGTGAGCGTATTAGCATAGTATTTAGTTTTCGGAGTGAGCGTATTAGCATAGTATTTAGTTTTTCATTGTGTGATTTCTTTTCTCTCTTTTTTTTCCTTTATTCCATTGCATGTTATAATATTAAAACTTATTAGAACTCATCCAATTATGATTGATTATGTGATTTTATAAATATTATATTCATTGTAATATGATTTTTATAGGTTTCATTATTTTCATACATATAAAGGGTAAAACTTATTTTATCAGATAAATATTAAATGGGGATAATTTATTATTTATAAAGGTAGAAATTTATCGCATCAAAAAGCATCAAAACACTTAATTAAAGGTTTCAATCATTTTTACTTGAATTAATCAAACAAGTTAATGAATAAAATCTACCATGTATTATATATATACTCTGTATAATACTCCGTATAATTTAATGCATAGAAAACATATTTAGAAAATACTAAAGTTATACTGGAGTAAAACTTGCACAATGATTTAATTAATGAAATCAAGATTTTAGGATCATCACTGAAGAATCCTCAATTATATCATTATGTGTGTCGTTTAATTAACTTTTGAATTGGATCTCCAGTATTAGGGGTTTTTGTCCAAAACTACCTTAGTTACACCACTTTTTGTAAAAAACTACCTTACTTACAAAAGTTTGTCCAAAACTACCTTACTTAACAAATTTCTGGTTGACCACTACCTTATTCACTATTTTGACGTTGACTTTGCCTTTGCTGGCCAATCTGATCGTTTTTTGCAAATTCCGACCTCAAATTTGACCCTTTAAGGCAAAAATGACCCACCAAAACCTTGATAGAGATGATTTTTTTGGCACGCAAACCAATGAACGCATATGGAGACAAATTTTGTAATGCAAATAGAAGCTTATGCGACTATTTTTTGTAGATTTTGAGCTCATATTTAACCCTTTTAGGACAAAAATGACCCAAAAATTGATTGGGTTAATTATTTTCGAGAATAAAGCAAAGTCAACGCCGGAACAACGAACAAGGTAGTGGTCAACAAGGAATTGGCTAATAAAGGTAGTTTTGGACAAGCTTTTGTAAGTAAGGTAGTTTTTTTGCAAAAAGTGATGTAAGTAAGGTAGTTTTGAACAAAAGGCTCCCAGTATTACTACTAACAAGTGGGCTGGGTGAATTATAAGAGTAGTTCTAACGGATGATTCACTAGTGGATTTTGATGAGAGAGGGTGACCGCAAATTATTATATGGTCCCAGGACCACGTAGCTCTACGTGGGCCTTGGCCAAAACGACGTAGTTTTTGAGTTAAAAAAATATAGTTTTTTACGTAAAATCAGTTTCCTAAATACATGGGAAAATCAGTTTTTTGGGGAATTAAAAGTAGTTACTATATTCATAAAAAAAATCATTTTTTTTTACGTAAAAATCATTTTTTTTTTACGTAAAAATCAGTTTTTTTTTTCTAAATTAAAAGCACAACTTAATTCCTTGCTTAATCTCTTATAATAATTTTCGTAAAAATCAGTTTTTTTCAGTAGTAAGACATTGAAGATTCACGTATTCGTTGGATTTTATATGATGGATGATGTTGTTGTCCCTTGCAAGGAGGTTGCACATGAAAAAATGAACATGAAGAATTGAAGATTGCACATGAAAAAAATGAAAGTTCCACATGAAAAAATGAATATGAACAATTGAAGTTTGCAAATCAAAAAATGAAGATTGCACATAAAAAAATTAAAAACATGAAGAATTGAAGTTTGCACATCAAAAAATGAAGATTGCACATCAAAAAATGAAGATTGCACATGAAAAAATGAACATGAAAACTTGAAGTTTGCACATCAAAAAATGAATATTGCACATGAAAAAATGAACATGAACAATTGAAGTTTGCACATCAAAAAATGAAGATTGTACATGAAAAAATGAAGATTGCACATAAAAAAATGAATATTGCACATAAAAAATGAACATGAACAATTGAAGTTTGCACATCAAAAAATAAAGATTGCACATGAAAAAATGAAGGTTGCACATGAAAAAATGAACTTGAAGAATTGGAGATTGCACATGAAAAAATGAATGTTCCACATGAAAAAATGAACATCAAGAATTGAAACAGAGTGAAATAAGGAGAGTGAAACGATACTGTTGTCTGTTGCTATTTTTGGGGAAAATTTTTATTTTTTTTAAAATAAAATCCCACTCGCTGCACTGCAACAAGACCACGCGCGAGAGCACACTGCTTTGTAGTCCCGGGACTACAGTATAAAACTGATTTTTACGTTAAAAAAAAAAAACTGTTTTTTTATGAATATAGAAACTACTTTTAATTCTTTGAAAGTAGGAATTCTATAATAAAAGATTTTCCCCAAAAACTGATTTTTCCATCTATTTAGGAAACTGATTTTAGGTAAAAAAAAACTATTTTTTTTTAACTCCAAAACTACGTCGTTTTGGCCAGGGACCACGTAGAGCTACGTGGTCCTGAGACTACAGTATACTTATTGGAGAGTGACAGAATATTAATAAAATAATAAGAAAGAGAAAAAATAGGGAGAGAGGTAGCATGATTTGGTCTGTGAAAAAGGACCACAATCATGTGGTTCATAGTGTCATGTATAGTATAGCTTAATGCATGGATTTTGACGAGGGAGAGTGGCAGAATATATATTGAGGTGGAAGAGTGAGAAATCTAGTTATTACTATAATTGATGATCGCAAATATGGGATCATCCATTGGTTATGCTCTAAAACATGTCAACAAATTAAATTTGCATCGATCTAAGTCAGTTTAATTCTTTATTTGTTTCAAATTAAATCAATCACATTGTATATTTTGTGGATTTGCAATTAGGTTAGATGTGAGTTTGATTTGATATGGCTATTGAATTATTAAAGAGTTGCATACTGATAAATATCAATTTTCATTCTAAATTAAGTGGGGTTCACAATCCAAATAGTCAGATAAAATAGATGCTCGTCGGAATTATTCTTCATATATTATTGAAGCCATTCATAGATGCATACAAACTAGTACAATGGCAATACATACCAATTATTTACTAAATTGGTTGGAAGTACATAACGAACACCTTCAAATTCAAATTCAAATTCAAACCAACATAGATGATCGAATTAAATTGAATTGAATTTAATTCTTTTTGACACCGTGATGATGATCATCTATATCAATAGAAGCAGCAATCCAGGATTCGAGCAAACCAGACGGTTCAGGGATACCAGGATGCAACTTCTCATACTCAAAAGTCCAAACGGCGATGCTGGTTTCGGTGTCCTTAGGTATCACCTGGCATTGTGCGGTCATCGTGTTGTACTTGTCCATTAGATCACCTTCTATTATTCGGTATCGAACCAACTTATTCTCCTCGTTAATCTCTTCCAGTATTGTCTTTGCTACTAATGGCTTTCCATCTACATACAATCAATCAACCAAATTACTCCCTCAGATCAATTATTGTCTCTTATTAATTACTTGTTACATTTCACAAAATTACATATTACTGTTTATTTTGAGACTTTGACTGTTTCTAATTTTATGTACATAATAAAAAAATATAGACATCATGGATCTAGTTTAATTTGATTCGTCTCAATATCTACATTTCAAATATTTATTAATTTTTAGGAAAAATTGTTCAAAACTACCAAATAAATGTCGACTTTTAAAAAATACTACCAAATAAAAAAAAGTTGCTATAAAACTACCTAATACATCATTTTCGACCTGGTAGCACTACCACTTTCCGTATTTTTTTCATTTTTCTGATGTTATGACCCACCAATTTTGATTTCTCTCTAATTTTTTTTCCCTAAAATTACTTGATTTCCCTCCGTAATTGTTATGCATACTCAAGCTTCAATGGAAAAAAGTAGGATTAAAGGAAGTTGGATTGAAAAAAAGGAGGTAATTTTTGATTCATTTCATAGGTTAAAAGTCTGTTATATATTAAAAGAAAAGAGGAAGTTAGAGATAGAGGGTAATCGAGCATTTTTGGAAAAAGAAATAGAGGAAAATCAATAGTGATGGGCCATAACATCAAGAAAATGAGAAAAAACATAGGAAGTGCCCGAAGTGGTAGTGTTACCATGTCGAAAATGATGTATTAGGTAGTTTTATAACAAAAAAAAAATTTAATTGGTAGTATTTTTCAAAAGTCGACATTTATTTGGTAGTTTTAGACAATTTTTCCTAATTTTTATATTTTTTAAATTATTTAATGTTATGAATTGAAAAAAAAAATTGTAGAAAATAAAAAAGACGAATTGAGTATTATTTGGTATGTTTAAACTTATTGGTTAAGTTGGAAATCTATTTGTAATAAGAAAACGGTCCAAGTGTAATTAACAACATGAAAAGGAAGGAATCAGAAACATAGCAAGCATTAATTAACAAATTCGTTGGTTTATTTTTACAATTTTACTTGCAACAAACTGCTTTGCACACATTTTAAGGAAGATAATTAAAGGTACAAACGTGCAAATTAATCAACATAATTTAAAGTTTTAAACACAAGCATGAGTGAGAATAGAAGTTACCGGTGTTAAATTTTAAAAAAATAATTTTTCCATTTACACCCTTAAATTTGTTACTCAAAAAACGTGCAAAAGTGTTTGTTAAAAAAAAATGGAGTTAGTATAATAAACTAATAAGCAATGATATTAGGAAAGATAATAAACCCGTCAAAAAAGTCACATCAGCTTAAGACTAATACATACTTCATCTTTTTTTTAAGGATAACAAATACAATAAATTGACTAATAATGGGTTAATAACTCATATATAACACATTACCCTTGCAATAATTGATCAAGGAGGAGATAAAGGGGAAATCCTTAAAGAATGGGAGACCCTAAACCTCTAGGATGCAAAGTAGGTGTAGCCGTGTAGGTACCATTTACTCTACATCACTTCCTCTTATTTGTTTCTTTTTATTTGCAATAAATTGACATTATTTGTAAGAGATAAAATATTCGTTTATTGCAAAATTAAATAATAAAAAGAAACGGAGGATATAATAAAATCATACATTGATATCAGCATGTACTACATGAATCATAAATGTTTCTACTTTATTTTAACTTGTTATATATTCGATATTTTTTAGTGGATCCTTTTTTTTCTATATATTGATAATCCTCACAAATCTGAAAGGGAAAGACAAAGAATAATCCTCGCAAATTTATACGATGATGTTTGAACGAACTCAAAACATCAAGCTAAGAGTTTGCAAGACTTAACCGATAAACTAATTAAATTCGATGACTCACACCTCATTATATATGTAACGGATCCTATCTTAGCTTAGCATGTATTCTTAAAAAAGAATTATACATATAAAAAAAATGTAGAGGTGTATGTATCATGTATGTATGTAATTTTTTTACGGCAATATTGGTTCCTAATTAATTTCCTATGCTAGTCTTGCCTCAGGATGCCAGCACCGGAAGAAGAGTAAAATACCCCAGCATTTATGCTGGGAATAAGGTATAATCCTTCACCCATGCCGGGAAAGGTGGGCAAGCTCCCCACTGAACTATACCAAGTCCTCCTATGTAGGTAAATAATAAGATGTGATGAACAAAGATTCCTTAATATACCCCCTTACAGATGCGTGTGTTGGCTAAAATTGAGCCGGTGACCTGCAGTAGAACTCGGTTCCAAAGCCTAATATTCTACATATTATCCTATTAAAAAAAATAAATAAGATGTGATGAACAAGGAAGAAGAAAGTAATATAAAATGCAATGCATACCAACAGTGGCCTTCCAAGTAGAAGTAGAGCCAATGAGGCCATGTTGACCGTCATGCAAGTCAACGCCATGCAAAAAATGAGGGACGACATTAGAGGCGTCATGAGGTCTCTGCTTAAGCATATCATGAAGCACTTCTCCTAATGTCGCTCTTATCTCTACTTCTCCCACTATCTTACGCTTCAAACTCATTTTTTCTCTATTCATTTTTCCCTCTCCAATAATACTACTTCGTATTATATTACTACCTTTTTTTAATTATTATTATTATTATTGTTCCACATATATATAGCTAGCATTTTTATAGGCAACATTAGAAACTATACAACTAGATCTGGTTATTAGACAGGGTAGTCCAATGACATGCGATTAGAGTCAGGGTTATATGGTATTTACTGGATAGGGTTTTTAATGGACAAAGTCTTATCGACCATGGCCAATACAGGGTAAAAAAGAATAGCCTAATAAATTTTAAAAAAAAATTGACAAAAAAAATTTACATTAATATATTCATATATATTTGTTTTAAATATTGCTACCTTAAATTTTATTTATATTTAATATTTTAATGGCCCGACCGCTAATGACCCTCATCCCGCTTTGACCCGACCCACAATTGACCCTTTTTAGTCGACCCTGGCCCTGCCTGGCCTTGACCCGACCCCCATCGGCCTAACCCTAGCCCAACCCGACCCGCCCATATACAACTCAACATACACCTTTTCAAAAAGAAAATTTTGCCACTAACCACCTAATAAGTACCCAAAGTTGTGAACAACTACCATAATTATTTTTTTTAAATTTAACTACCAATTCAATTAAGTGCCAAAAACTTGCAAACCACCACCTATTTTTAACACCATTAACTTAATCACAATTAAACCTTAATTAAACCACTTAAGTCTTAATTAAACCTTAATTAATCTTAATTAAAACTTTTTATTTAAAAAAAAGAAAAAAAATCTGGAAAATTAGAAAAAAAAAAAAAAAAAAACCTCAGCCACCCCTCCCCCAGATTTTCCAGATTTTCTTTTTATTTTTCTATTTTTTTTAATAAAAAGTGTTAATTAAGATTAATTAAGGTTTAGTTAAGATTTAAGTGGTTTAATTAAGGTTTAATTGTGATTTAAGTTAAGGGTGTTAAAAATGGGTGGTGGTTTGCAACTTTGTGGCACTTAATTGGTAGTTAAATTTAAAATAAAAAAAATTATGGTAGTTGTTCACAACTTTTGGTACTTATTAGGTGGTTGTGGCAAAATTTTCTTTCAAAAAAAAAAATAAAACCCAACATACATAATAGGTATGTCCCGGAATCGATCCAAAAATTTTATGTAACGGGATCACTTTATAGAAGATGCTCCCCTCGCTCAAAGTTGACATAATTATACTTAGAATTTTACATTATGTGATCACTTTTCACTATCAACCTGGTTCTTATTCTACACAAAATATTTTTTTTTATCAAATTTCAGTAAAATAAATACATATATATTAATTTTTTTAGCCCAATGACCTCACTTACCTCAATTTGCATCCGCCATTTGCCTTCATCCATCATTTCCACCCAATTCATGCATCACTTGTACATCTAAATTTTTACCCACATTCCAATACATCCATCATCCATGGGTGGTTCAAGTGATTATCGAGTGAAAATCACTAAATACGTCATTTTGTAAATAATATGTCACATACCTAGCTAATATGCATAAAATATACTCGTAATTTGTTTAACATACAATAATTTAATTATAATAAAGTATTACAATAGATTATAACTAAAGCTATATAAGAGACAAAAATGGAAAAGGATGTAAAAAAAATTAAGCATTAATTGCATTAAATAATGTGTGATTTTATTATAAATTTTTAATTTTTTATCACTTTAAAAAATATACTTTCTCCGTTTTGAAAAAACGCAACCAATTGAATAGCACGGACTTCTAGTCCATTTTTTTATTGTGAGAGTAAAAAAAGGGATAGAGAGAGAAAGTGTGGTATGTGAATATGTGATGATGTGAGGGATAGAAAGAAAAGACTTACAAAATAAAAATGAAAAGATTAAAATTGTTGCATTTATTCTAAAACTTCATGAAATGTAAATGTTATATAATGACTCGTAATCAACGAGGATGTGTTTGGTATACGTACAAGAGGAAGACTGTGAAGCAGAAGAATTTTCGCGGCCATTGTTGTAGACTCGCGACCCGTGGAAAAGCTACTGGAAAGTCAGTAGCATTTTTTGCGGCCCGCGA
Organism: Salicornia ramosissima; assembly: GCA_951394345.1. Classification (NCBI taxonomy): domain Eukaryota; kingdom Viridiplantae; phylum Streptophyta; class Magnoliopsida; order Caryophyllales; family Amaranthaceae; genus Salicornia; species Salicornia ramosissima. The sequence continues at coordinate 5,118,435 of OX596233.1, forward strand.
ATGGGGCTCGCGGCCCGCGACACTGGAGCGGTTTTTTGTCCAGTTTTTTCCGCGTGTTCTATTCTTCGATCGTGGGTCTATAAATACCACTTACACTCTTGTATGGCTAATGTAATTGACATATTCAGATTAGACAAACACATTAACATTACTTTAGAGCTAGAATTAAATATTTCTTGTGCTCTAGAGGATTAGTGATTGTAAAACACTATTGAATTTGCAATAATACATTTCTCCTTTCTTGGGTGGGTTTTATAGTCTTCAATCACATTGATTGAAGGATTTTCCCACCTTCCAATTCTAGTTTTGTTATTTGTTTCATTTACTATCAATTTCCAATTTCATTTTACTTCAATTACAATTACAATCAATCAATTTGCACCCATAATAAATTATTGTGTTTATTTCGAAACGAATGAAGTATATATAATGCTTTTATGCAGCCCAAAAACCTGCAGCGCATATAGCATTATTCAAAAATAAATAGGAAGTTATTAGCAAAACTGATCTGATCTGATTTATTTTTTTTACCTTTTTCTAGTAATCGATGTTATCTACTTTACACTACTATTTACTCATAGATATTATTATCAATTTATCATCATAAAATATACTCATAGATATCAAAGATAAGCTTATCTTTGATATGAGTCAAGATCCTCTCCATTTTCTTTAGGAAATGGATGGTCCATTTCCTAATTAATGGTTGAGAATGTATGAAAGGGGAGATAAAAGAAATTTTGTAAATTTTATTTTAATGTTAAATTAGGTGTCAAAATCTTAAGATAGGAAATGGAGAAAATGAAATGGAGAGGATCCTAATTCCTGTGATATTATCTCGTTTTATATTTGATATATGTCTTATGGTGCATGTGAATTTTCAGTATATTTGAGTAACACAAATTCTAAAATACATCAGGTATATACTAAATTAGTGTACAACGTGTTAGACAATATTATGTAAATAATATTGTATTACTATAATATACATACTATAATAATACAATATTATTTACATAATATTATCTAACACAACGAATTAAATAATACCCTAAAAATTATAAGAGTTACCCTTTGATAATTTCACTTTTTTGTGTGATTTTATCAAGGGGCAACTTTGTATGAGTTTTATATAGTGTAACTTTTAATCTGTTGCGACCTAATTTAGTGTATACCCGATGAATACAAAACTTTTTTTTTATCAAGCCTTTGTCCTTTCTCTTCACATAATCTTATCACGGTATCAACATACGTTAACCTTAACCTAATTTACACATGATGAATACAAAATTTTATGATGTAACTCCATTAATTTCTTTTATAATAATAAATGTACACATGATGAATCATGATCACGATAGAGTATGAATCATTATCACGATGACACGATAGTTTGGTTGGTGAGCATCAATAAGTAGAGATCCATACACATTTTCTTTAAGAAAACGGTTAGTATCAAAATATATACACATGAGTACATGACTCATGATATTTTTATCCTTTATTTATTTTCATATACACAAACAAATTAAAGTACTCTTATATCAACTATAAAAAGAGATAATATCAAAAATATATACTTGTGTGTGTGGAAGGATTGACTAAAACACAATCTGTTAAAAACTACTGAAAATCAAATCAAATTGGTACATTGGACATTCAAAGCAGTACATTAGATATTAAAGAGGTACACATGGTTTTTAAATTAAAGTTGTCTGTATTATTTATAGATCTAGGTAATAGTCAGTATATAACATATTCCTAAACCTCAAACATCAGCTTAGAGTATATAACACATTCTTAGACCTCAACCATCAGCTTAAGCGTTTGGTTGAGATGGTCCTTTTAACATGGTATCAGACTATCAGAGCCAACGTGAGCAAAGATCACGAGTTCGAATATCTCTTCCCTCTCCCTTCTAAATGAAAGTAATTTGCGTCAGGTATGATGGGGCTTGTGCTGCTATTTACTCGCAACAGCAGCTTGCAAAAAGGACATTGATCTGTTGAACTGCCAAAGAATCATCCAACAGACCATCGTGTGTTTAGAAATATTGAGTTTATTATCCCATACCCAATGCCTCCATCTAACCTTGCTCATGAGATGTTCCAAGTAATTTGCTACTCATTTTCAATTACATATCTTTTTTCTAATTTTACTTTGTGATACTAAGTAATAATTACTTGCATATGGTCTTAAGGGTTAGCTACATTAATTATTACAAAAATAAATAAAAAAAAGTCTCTAAACAACTTCATACGTCTTTCATTTACTATTTTTTACAATCGCAAAATTGGGATGAATGAATTAAATAACATTCATTCGTGATTTTGTTTTAATACTGAATAACAACTATATATGCCAAAACTTTAATTTCACCGCACACAAAGCTTGCATACCACAAAATTGCTGAAAACTGCTAAAAATAAATAAAATGCATACATTAGACATTTAAAAGGATACATTATTAGATGTTAAAGGGATACACATAGTTTTTTTTTTTTTTTAAATCAAAGTTGTCAGCATTTACAAAAATGTGATTAATGAACACATGCGTACCCCTTTTGGTGTATAAAATTTAGGGGGTTTTAGGTGAAAACGTTTTATTTTATTTGATCATACACACACATATATTTAGGTTCATGTGATAAGGGATCTTATGATGAGAAGAGGTGAGAAGAAATTGTGGCCCTTGGATTAAACAAACTATGAATCTATGATTAAAGATTAGATTTTTTTTTTTTTTTTCCTTTCTTTTTCCTCTTAGACTTCACACACAGAGCCACATAATTTTAGCCTCATTGTATATTTTTTATTTATCCTTCCCAATCATTCATTCATTCATTGCACAATCAATACTCGAACCATTATCCTCCATTTATTTCTCTTCCCCTCTGCTCCTCCCAACCACTTGAAGGCATGGAGCTTGACAATGGAGGTCCCGCCCTTGGTATATGTGCGTGTCTCCATTATTAATGTTAGAGGACTATCTTATCAAAAGCTTAAGCTAATAGTTAAGGCCCAGGAATATGTTATATACTCTATTACTCCCCCTCACATGAAAGGCCTTTTGGGCTTGAAATGTGGACGCAGCATAGGCTCCACTATACCTGGCGCGAATTAATTCCACTTAGAAGGGAAATGAACCTGTGACCTATGCGTCACGTTGGCTCTTGATACCATGTTAGAGGATCATCTTAACCAAAAGCTTAAGCTAAGCTAATAGTCAAGGCCCGCAAATATGTTATATACTCTATCAATTAAGAGTCTACAATTTATAGAGATTCAATTCATCTTTTATTTAGATTAAAATTTAAGCTTGCTTTGATATGACTTAATATAATTTTCCTTCCCGATTCCTCAAATATTCTTTTATGTATCACAACTAAATGTTTGATGTACTACCTCCGTATCACAATATTCGCAACTTTTACCATTTTAGAATGTAACAAAATACTTGCAACAAATATTTTTTATTACTATATTTAGTATAAAAGTTACTCTTATATTGCTTTTTTATAATTTTATTTTTACTTTAGTTTTGTAGTGGGCCCAATTAATTATTCATTTTTCACTCTATCTCTCTCCTTAAATCCATTTTTTGCCTAGGAGTATTGCGATAGGAGTTAGTATTTAAAACAGATGTATAATGTATCTAATTTGAATCGTCAAAATTACACTCTAGCAGAAGAGATATTATAATATATATATTCTACAAAGCTAACTTTATTTTTTGCTTATTTTTTAAGCTTTAATATTAAAATTAATCACCAAGCTTTTTTATTGCTCTGTTTGTTCAGATCAGAAAGTTATAACTGCAAAATATTGATAGATGTTTCTCGCATGTATAGTTAATGTATCTTTATTGTATTCTCTTGATGTATTTGTAAGATTTTTTTTAATATATCTTTGTTTATCACAATAAGCACAATTCTCACTAGATCTCAACTATGACCTAAAAATACATTGATTGAAAACTATAAATACATTTATCTGAGTTATACCACTTTGACGGTATGATAGGAGATTTGCTATTATAAATTTTGCATTGTATGTCTTAGGGAAAATTTGAAGCTATTTTTCTGTTGTTATTATTACATGGTAACATGCATAAATTTATGGAAAAATTCATATAAATAATCCCAACTATTGGACGTCTTCCAATATTAATCCCAACTATTAGTTATTACAGTATAATCCAAACATTGGGGGTTGTTTTATGATATTAGTCCATTGACTTATTTAACCTATTGTAATCGGTCACCAATTCATAAAATATTCGTTATGTTTCCTCTTTTCTTGTTTATTGTACTTGACTATACCTTCCTCCCATCTACGAAGAAAATCGGAGCCGATCAAAAGTTAGTATGGACTAATATCATCATAAAACTACCCCCTTAGTTTGGATTATAGTGTAATAACCTATAGTTGGGATTAATATTGGAAGACCTCCAATAGTTGGGATTATTCATATGAATTTTTCCTAAATTTATGAGCTAGCATAAAAAAAGTTTGAACCGGAAAATAACATGAAAATCCTCATTGATCACCTTTAGGGCTCGTTTACATTAGCTGAAAAGGGATGAACTGAACTGAACTTAATAGAGATGAACTGAACTGAATTGAACTGAACAAATTTAAATAATTCTTATATCCAATTAAACAAAATAAATTAGCTATAAGATGTGAAATCATTTTTTTTCTGAATAAATTATTATTGTTGATTTTATTATATATGTTGGGTCAAATAATTTAGCATGTGATGAGCTTTATAAATATAACTCATCCAAAATAATTGAATTAATCAAACAAATTAATGAATAAATCTACCATATATTATAATATATATATACTCCATCCATATAATATATATTTTAATGCATAATAGGTTATAATAAGAAAATATATATATATTTTGAAAAGACTAATTTATACGGAGTAAAACATACCCTTTCATTGACATTGATGCATACAAACTATTACAATGGCAATAAGTGCCAATTATTTAGTAAATTGGTTGAAGTACAAGCACCAAATTAAAAGCAAAAGACACATACACATAAACATAAGAGACGACATCTTCAAATTCAAATTCAAATTCAAATTCGGATACATAAATGATCGAATTGAATTGAATTGAATTGAACTTAATTCTTTTTGACACCATGATGATGATCATCGATGTCAATAGAAGCCGCAATCCAGGATTCGAGCAAACCAGAAGGTTCAGGTACACTAGGATTCAACTTCTCATACTCAAAAGTCCAAACTGCGATGCTGGTTTTGCTATCCTTGGGTATCACTTGGCATTGTCCGGTCATGGTCTTGTACTTGTCCATTAGATCACCTTCTGTTATTCGATATCGAACCAACTTCTTCTCCTCGTCGATCTCTTCTAGTATTGTCTTTGCTACTAATGGCTTCCCATCTACGTTCGTACAATCAATCAACCATATATAGTTATTATATGTATTCCCAAATTATTATTTGGTGTGTTGTATTAGCAATGATGAGGGGAGAGTAGGGAAGTACTAGGCTACTATCAATTTAACCATCAGTTTAAAATTTTGGCTGATTGTATGAGAGTCAACGTCACACAGCTAGAGATCATGGGGTTCAAATCTCATCCACCATTTTTTTACAAAAGTGAAATTCCTTACCGTTGGGTATGATGTATGTATATATATCTGTCCATCCACATTTTAAGTCCAAAAAGTCTTTTATAGTTCATTGCGAATGCAACCCAAGATTTAGATTTGACGTTCGCAACATGTAACCAGTACATTAGACATTTAGACTCATAGTTCATTATTTAATGGGTCTATCCTACCGTAGCTTAGCTTGTATTCTTGTAAAAGATCATATATAAAAGACTATATAAGCAAATAAAATAGGAGAAGTATACTGTGTATATATATATATATACTTCCTCCGCTCCATATTAGTTGCAACATTGGTAATTTGGGCACTATACATAATTACTATTATAATTTACTTTTTTGCTTTATATACATGTAAAAAAATATAGTCATGTGAGATCTCTTTTGAATCGTCTCAATGTGTTCTTTATTGTGATCTAACAAGTTTTATAATTTTTGGTAAAATGAAATTAAAGATATTAATTACGAATATAAATTATACATTGGCAAAATAAGAGATGATAGAATAAAATAAAATGCAAAACATACCAACAGTGTGCTTCCAAGTAAAAGTAGAGCCAATGAGGCCATGTTGACCATCATGCAAGTCAACGCCATGCAAAAAATGAGGGACAACATGAGAGGCATCATGAGGTTTGTGCTTAAGCAAATCATGAAGCACTTCTGCTGCTGTAGCTCTTATCTCTACTTCTCCCACAATCTTACGTTTCAAACTCATTTTTTCTCTCTTTTATTTTTTTTCCCTCTCTTCCTCTCCAACAATAATATTATAAATACTTTATATATATTATAATAATAATTCTACACCCAATACAGCCTTTTTATAGGCAACATTAACCCAACATTATTATCTTTTTTTATTTTTTTTTGTAGAAAAGGTAATTAACCCAACATTATTGGCACGTGGCAGCATATATGGTTTGGAATCATCCACCTATGTACTATAAAAAAAAATTGAAGTCGTCATCTATTTTCCTTTTTAGGAAAATTTGTTTTAAAAATATCTTTTAAAAAATATATATATATATATATATTATTTTATTTTTTTATTTTTTTGAAAAAAGACCTTATGAACAATTTGTTGTAAACCAGACCTAAAGGAAAAGAAAAAGTTGCAAGGAGAGACCTTACATCCATTTTTAAAAAAATAAAATAAAAATAAATTATGACTCGCTATTTGTCTTCAATTTTTCATGAATTGAATCCCTTCGTATTTAAGGGGGTTAAGAGATCAGAAACACTAATTCAGAAGAATGAAAAGTTTAGATATGAGAAGGAAGCGTTAATATAGTGTTTTATAGATTAATTTAGGAAGAAAAATTGATTTACATTGAAAATAAAATGAAAGGTGAAACAGAGAAGAAAGGATTCGTGGGAAATTGGAGGGAAATAGCGAGTCAACGCCGGAGATTTACAATCAACATCGAAAAATGGAGGTAAGGTCCCTCCTTAGCTTGCAACTTTTATTTTTGGTCCTGCAGATTCACTACAAATTTTTTATAAAGCATCTTCACACAAAAATAATGTTTTAAAAGTTCTTTTCTAATCAAATTTTTCCTTTTTTTTATCAAGTATGGATTCCCACACAAAACACAAAAGCTCTTATGCATGCCCTACTACTGAGTCATGCCTTTACCGACTGAAGTCTTGCTCTATAAATGTGCACAAAGGACATGTGCACAATCGAGTTTCCTAATATTGAATTATTATTTTTTTTGAGGAAATTAATATTGATAATTTGGTACCATCTTAATTCTTACGGAGTATTTGTTACTTACCATAACATAAGGTAAATTGTTATTTTTCGCGCCTTTTAGGGCTTGTTAGTTCAAAAGGTTCGAATGATATGAAAGTAAGAATTGCATGTGTTTGGATTGAAAATACTCTATTTTTTTTTCCTCTTAAAGTTAATTGTTTGTATTGGTTCATTCAAAGGTATGGATATAGATACTATTAGTAAGAGGGCGATTTGTGAATCCTGATCTTTGGGAGGATGGTGTACATGTGTATCAGTCTATGAGATTGATATTTTGAAAGGGTTTATAAGGGGATGTGAAACCCTTTTCCATGTCCAAATCTACTATAATTAATTAATAACAACTACTAAAACAGCAACACGCTCTCAATTTTTCCCTCCCAGCTCCACTTTTTAATTATACTAGTTTTATGGCCCGTGATATTCACAGGCTGATTTGTTGGATTTTTGTATGAATTAATTTTTTAATATAATTCATTTCCCCGATCGATATTTAATTTGGAATTTTAAATTAATTTTTATGTGTAATTATTTGTTGATTATTTATGTTTTTGCTATATATGAATGAATTTGTAAAAACGTACTAAGCTAAGCATTGATAGAAGGAAATAAAATAAACTAATTAATCAAAATATAATAATAACATCAAACAAAATGAGAGATTCTTTATATTATAAATTATAATATAGAGATTATACTTTTATGTAATATTTAGATTTGGTATGTGGATTGTTAGGTTAAGTTAATTTTTTATTTAATAATTAAAATGAAGTGTTTCATATTTAGTTATGGGATGTGGAAAGTTTTTAGGGTGAGAGAAAGAGGGATGATGTGTCATAAAAGTATGAGGGAGTGATTTGTGTGGAGTGTGATCTAGGATGTGCCATGTGTATTTTTAAGGGTGAGTTTTAATATAATAGGCATAGATAGATTGCATAAAAATTGTTATCAAACATTTAATGAATGTTAATTAATAAACACATTTTTTTCATAAATATAAAATGCTCTTAATTAAATTTGGTTTTATTTATGATAAAATACTCCTACATATAACTATAAAAAAGATCAAAATATATTTTAATTAAGAGTATTTTCATTTAATTTAAAAACTGAGCATCTACTCGAAAATTATCTAGTAACCCTATATAGTGAGTTTAATAAACTATGCTTAGTCTCTCTAACTACTTGCTGTTAATTAGTCATAACAAACTTCAGTATGAATAAGGCTAATCACTCATTCTGTGATTATGACAGAATTAATTATGAGAATACTTTTAGAAAAAAAAAATGGTTGACCCACCGGGTAGACTACTCATCCATATATATAAGATTATGATAATTATGTTAGTGAAATCCAACTTGACTTAAATATCAATATTTTAATAATCTATTACTAGCGGGTAGTCTACCCGGTGGGTAGATGTAGCAATGTCCGAAAATATGTGGTAAAACATATCTCATATTTAGTGGTATTTATCTTATAGTTATTGTCATAATGATAGAATGATAGATATTATTATAATATACCCTTTATTTATTTATTTATTTTTATAATTTGGGTAACGGTGACACTAAATCTTGAACTGGACTCTATTGTTCGGTTGACCTAATCAATAGGCTAAGAATGTACACTTTAATATATCTTTGATATTATATCTCTCTCTTTTAATTATATAAATAAATAAGGAGTACTTTTGTTGAGTACTCCCTACGTCCCAAATTAGTTGCTACATTATGAAAAATGACACTATTTATTTGTAAACTTTGACTGCTTATAGTTTCATATACATAAAGAAAAATATAGTCATGATGGATCTAGTTTGATTCATCTCAATATGTACTTTTCAAACATATAATTTTTATAATTTTTTATAATGTGTAGTTCAATATATTTGAATTTAAAGTTGTGTATTGAGAGATGTGAAAAAAAGAATGTAGCAAGTAATTTGGGACAGAGGGAGTATATAAAAAGTAAAGGAGAAAATATCGTGAATCATGTGTTTATCTTTTGAATTATACTAATTAATTTTTGACATCGAAAGTGCACGAGTCTTTACTCAAGGTTCCTATTTCAGGATCTATGTATGTATAAATCACTAGAAGGGTAATGTGTTATGTGTAGTTTTTATACAACTATTATTGTATGTGTAGGTATATATCCTCCATTATTTCTTATTACTAGTATTAAGAGGTATCAATTTTCGATCCGAACTGAAAAACTTGAGTACCCAACCTGCAAATAGCGGGTTGTGACAAAATTTTCGAGATTTTTGATTCGCTTAAAACCGTCTTTTCAAACCCGCTGAAATCCGTTAATAATTTTCACCCCGACCCAGTTCAACACAGTGGATTAAGCATTTTTAAATATTTTTATGATTTGTTGATAATTTATACAGCATTAAACTTTTACTATCAAATTTCTAAATTGTTATTAGATCGTTTATTTGCTAAATATAACTCCCAAAAAAGGCTATTTATTAATTTTTGTTATTTGGGATAAATATTTGATTTTTTTGAATTACAAATGAGGTTAAAAATATTACATTTATAACACACACAAAAAAAAAAAACACTACGTTTATAAATTTCTAAACCCGTTAGATAAATCTGAACCCGATAACAACCCGCTATGAATAATCCAAAATCGGTATCAAATTAACTCAATCTAGCTCGATCTGAACTGTTTGACACGTAGGTCTGAACTGTTTGACACGTATACTAGGATTAGGTAGGTTTAGAAATTTGCACTAGCATTTAAGCAAAGTGGCATTGAATTCATTTTTCTATTAAATATGACTTCATTCTATATCCCCTAGGATATTTTTTGTAAAGAATAAAATAAAGTCGTCTTGGTCTTTTCAAGTTGGGATTACAATTAAGTGGGGGGTGGAATTAGTTAGGAGTCTCTTTGGTTGGAATTTTTTTAATGGATTGAAACGCAGTTATAATATGTTTCATCAAAACTTTTGTTTGGTTAAGCTTTTTGATTTTCGAATCTCATATCCGTTTTTCTCCTTAAGATTCATAAGTCATTCTATGAATGAATTATAAAATCTATCCCAACATAAAATCAAACAACCTTAGATTATTATGAGTTTTAGAATCCGTATCTATTGAGTATGAGATTTCATATCAATCTATTCCAATATAAATAATTATGTTGGAATAGAAAAGATGTAATGCTATTAATGATGAAAATGTTGTTTTTGGTCGAGATTAGGCCTGTGATACCATGTGCATTTAGTTTAAGGTGAAGGTAAAGAGGAGAAAAGTATTGGACATTGCTACACTTACCCACCGAATAGACTACCTGCTACTAATAGATTATTAAAATATTGATATTTAAGTCAAGTTGAATTCCACCAACATAATTATCATAACCTTATAGGGGTGGGTAGTCTACCCGGTGGGTCAACCAATTTTTTTCCCCAGATCTTCCATTATTTTCTGACAACCTATTCAATCTACCTTTCTTGTACATTATTAGATAGATATGTTCATATGTAATAGTTCATAGCTACCAACCTACCTTCAATCTTTTTTTAATTTAGGAAGGATAAACTAACCATAAAGCTACTCACAAGCAAACACTAATAAAATTTGTGTTCTTGGATTTCAATGTGATGTTTCTAACCTTCAATATGGTGTTTCTTACATTCAATATTATGTCAAATTATCATATAAAAAATTAATGATATATAATTTTCAATGGCATTGGCACATCATATTGAAGCATCATATTAAAGTTCAAGACATTATATTGATGAGGTCCACAAATATCATATTGGCGCTTTCTCGTGGACTAGAAATCCACAAACAGCTTGTGGTTTATCATTCATAGTCATGAAGGAAGTTTCCTCAAGACATCAAGGGTCAAGATGTGTCATTCCGATTTCATTTTTAAAAAGTTGAATTTAATAAAATACTTCTTCCGTAAATGAATTATTGCAACAAATGACTTTTCACGTAAGTCGAGACAAAACTTTGAAAATTAATATCTTTAATTATATATTTTAAAAAATTATAATCACTAAATAATAAATATAAAAAAAAATACAAGTTGATACGAATCCATGCAACGAGATCCCACATAATTTCTTTATGTATAAGTGGCAAATTATGATCAAAGTGAAAATTATGAATAGTATCAAAAATACACTTGTTGCAATAATTCATTTACGGATAAAGTATTTTGATTTAGAAGTAATTAATCAATACTCCCTCCGTTTTTTATTAGTTTGCTCACATGAGTTTTCATTAAACCAAAGAAACCAATTGGGTTAAAGAGTAAATAAAAATAATGATTAAATGTTGTATAAAAAGTAAGAAAGATTGTGTATGAAAAAGAAAGAAAAGATGGTAATTTTATTAAAGTTAGTCAAAGGTAAGAGAGAGTATGAAAACAAACTTGGGAATCATAAATAAAATGATGGAGAATAAATGTGAGAAGTGAGTAAATTAAAAAAAAAGCCAAAAACGAAAGTGATTAAATTAAAAAAAAAACGATGATTAAATGTTGTATAAGAGATAAAGTGTATGAAAAAAAAAGATGGTAATTTTATTGAATTTAGTCAAAAGTAAGGGAGAGTATGAAAACAAATTAAATTTGGAAATCATAAATAAAATGAAGGGGAATAAATGTGAGAAGTGAGTAAATTAAAAAAAAAACATCCAAAAAGAAAAATGAGTAAATTAATACCCGTACAGTGCACAAATTAATATTTTTAAGATAATACATGAGGAAAAATATAATGATATTTAGTTAATGGGCTGATTTTTCCAATAATGGGTTTTAATGGAATAATTCAAAGATTGGAAGGCAAAAAGTTAAAGTGAATAATGGCTTAAATGCTTGAAAAGGGTAGTAGTAGCGAGTAGACATTATTGTTTTTCCTAGAATAATTACCCTTTCATTTTTTTCCAAGAAATAAGTTTATTTTTAGAGTCTTTTTTAGTTTTTTTTACTCCATTCGTCTCATAATAACTGTTTCATTTTTACCATATTGCAACAACTGTTCATATGATAACTTTGGCTCTTTCTAATTATTTATATATAAGGAAAAATGTAGTCATATAAGATCTCTGATCTTTTGATTCATCTCGATATGTACATTCTAAATATATAATTTTTAACAATTTTTTGTTACACATATCTCAAGATATTAAAGTTTTGTCTCAAAATATGTGAAAAAGTAAATGGTGCAAATATTTTGGGACAGAGGGAGTACGTGAAAAAGAATAGTAGGCTTAGTAGTAGACACCATTTATCTACCCTCTCATTTTCCCAAGCTATTACCGTGAAAAACTTAATTTTAAAGTTGTAAATATTTCCTGTTTTTTAAAGAGTTTGTTTCATTTTACCTGTAAGAGGTTATTTTTTCCCACCTTATCATCAAAGTAGTAGTTGTATATTTTTTTCCAATATTTTTTGTGTCAAGTATTATGCTTTGAGGAGGAAAGAAGAGGGGGGGGGGGATATGTAGAATGGGAGGGAGAGGGGGTTATTTTAGTAACAATAACTTTAGTAGTATAAGTAGATAATACCCGCACGAGCAAATGCTCGGTTTTAATTAATGGTTAGGAATTTTTTTTTTGTGGCTACTATACCGAATAGAAGTATTGATATGATGGTATGGATAATCCGGGTTTAAGAAATTTTTTTGTGATTACTACATTAGTACTACCTCCGTATCGTAATACTCGCAACTTTTGACATTTTAAGTAGTAACACAATACTTACAACACAATACTTGCAACAAATATTTTCTTACTATTTTAATTTAGTGAAAAATTACCCATGTGTAACTTTTTTATTTTTTAAACTTTACTTTTGTAGGTGGCCCAATTATTTATTTATTTTTCACTTTAGCTCTCATTAAATCCATTTTTTGCCTAGTAGTCCGTATCACATACTTATGTATCAAGTATTGCAATACGGAAGTAGTATAAAAAATTAGTAGAAATATAAAAAAATTAACTATAATAAAATAAACCCCCCTCCCATTTTTTTTATATCTGCTCATTTGTATTTTATCAATACCAATGAACTAATAGAGTAATAGAAAAAATGAAAAATCATAAATTATGATAAAAGTTGTGCAATTAAATAAAAGAGAGAAAATGATAAAGTAACTTAGGAAAAAATATATTAATAAATATAGAAGAATAAAATTTTACTATATTTAGATAATATAGGAAGTTAGCAAATTAAAATAAAAACAATCAAAAAAAGTGCGCAAATTAAATAAAGACAAAGTGAGTAATTTAATTAGTAAATAAAAAAAAAATTTATGTAAATGTTTGACAATTATTATGTCAAAGTTTTTTTTTGTTATAATATTATTTTAGTTTAAAAAGATATTTATTTGGGATTTATTTATTTATTAGGATATTAATTATGATACTAAATTTAGGAAGAGGTAGAAAAAGTGATATTAGGATGGAAAAAGAGAGTGGAAGAAAAATAGTGGTTAGACTGTTAGAGTTTTAGTAGTATAGAATAGAATAGAATAGAAAGATAATAACTTTAGTAGTAGAAAAATAAAGATAGAAAATAGTTGAATCAAAAGATGGTGAATTTTTGCACTATAATCTGCAGATGCATTAATGCATATTGCCCAATGCCCCATGCCCCATGCTAGGGTGGGGCCATGGGGGTATAAGTTCTTTGTTTAAAACATTGCATACGTGCATTCATTCACAAGCTAAAGCCACCACTTTTTCAAAATGACTTAGGGATGACGATTTAGTATGGGTTTGTTTTTATTCTGATCCATTAGAGAATATATATATGATGTGAATCTCAAAAATAAAATAAAAAATACATTCGACCTCATCGAAAAATATCGGACTCCGAGTCAAAGTTGGAGTCGGATGTTGGAAAAATCCGACTCCTATTTTTACTGCCATTGCAATAGCGGATCCAGGAATAATATTTAGTGGGGTTAAAATGCATTTTTAGTATTTTATTGGGATCGGGTGAACAAATTTTAAGGGAATTTTTTTATAAAAAAAAATTTAAATTTTATAGGTAAAATTTTTATTTGTCTAGATCCAAGTGGGGTCACGTGACCCCACTTAAAGTGGTTGAATCCGCCACTGGCAGTTAGAATTTTATTTTTCTAAGTTCTATTTAATAAAATTTACATAGTTTCATATAAATTATTATTAATTTTTTTTTAAATAGTTTCATATGAATTATTGATAGTAATTATAATTTTATTAAGACATAATATGTAATTTTGTAATAGCAATAAGATATAAAATAAATTTAATGTTATATTGACATTTGTTTGATTTAGGGATGATCATTTAGTCTGAATCAAATTTTAGTTCGATTTGATCCGCAAGAAAAAAATCTAATTCAAATCCGACTTCGTTCAAAAAATTTGAGTCCAACCCGTTATCATGGGGATTGATATCAATTTTTGGTGTGCATTTATCATTTTCCCGTTACTATACATTCCTTTATGTAGTACGGAATCCTAAAAAAAAATTATCCCTCTGTCTCCTTTTCTTTCAACAAATTGTCTTTTGCTATTGTTCACTAGAAAAAATTTACTTTCCCTATTTTAGAAATATAAGAAAAAATATAGTCAAATGAAAACTCGTTTGATTATGTTTGATACGTACTTTTTTAATATTTAATATTTATAATTTTTTAATATAAGTGTCTAAAGATATTTTTATTTAAAGTTGTGTGTTGAAAAATGTGAAAAAGTAAATGTTGCAAACAACTGGAGACGGAGGGAGTAATTTAAAATAGGTAAATGAGAAAGGAGAGAAAAAAGGAATAATTATATTAATAGATACCAACTATTGCATTTTTTATTTTAGAGGTACCAACTTTGGAGTATTCACTAGTTGTTTGAACTATTACATAAAGTTGCAACGATAGGTATGAATAACCTATCACTTTATGAATAGGTAACATTCAATATTTTATTTTTTTCATTTTTTTAACATTATTAATTATTAACATTATTATATTGATGATGGACAGATGATGAAGGTGATTTGATGATGATAAATTGATAATGATGAATAACATGATAATAATGGGATCAATTAATTAAGTTAGTTTATACACCCTCATTTTTTTTATTTACTCACTTCACTTTTCACACTTGCCGAGACAAAACTTTGAATATTAATATCTTTAATTGTGTGTGTGTAAAAATTATAAAAACTAGATATTAAAAAATTACATGTTGAAACGAATCCAACGAGACTCCACATGACTATTTTTTTCCTTATGTATAAATCACAAACGATAGTCCGGATATCTTGAAATAAGATTAGCCCGGATAAAGGAGTAAGGTTGTGATAGGCCTGTGACAGCCAGCGTAAAAATATGTCACATCCAGACGCATTGTTGGATGAGAATAGTACTAGGATGGGTGATCTCCTTGGAAGTCCTTGTGTTCCTATGCCGCCAACCCCATCGACCCCGTGGTTGGCTGAGAATAGTACTAGGATGGGCGACCTCTTAGGAAGTCCTCATGCCATTGCTTTGGAATTAAGGTGCAACGCAAGAAGAAGATATAAAAAACTATTTCCGCTGCTAGGATCCAACCCAACTAGGCAACTAGTTCATCCACAAATCAAAAGAATTTCAATTGATAATCAAATTAACTAAGTACTTAATTCACTCCATATTGAGTACATTCACACCTTCAAAGCCATATCGTGTTTGGCACATGCGAATTTTTTAAAAAGAGAGCTTATACCTAACACATCCCACAGTTCGTGCCAAGTCAACTCGTTACATGGCTCGTCCGTTCGTGCCTTAGATATATTTTTATATTTGAGGATTTTAACTCATAACGAGCTTGTCACCTAAGAAGACTGATTTGAGATGCTGGTACCTGACTAAGTGCCTAGTGCCTAGTGCCAAGTTCTAAAAATGTTGCCCAATAAGAACCATGGCCCATAACTATAAGCATGCATTGTCCAATGACTCCAATCTGCTAAAAAGAAAGCCGAAAATTATATGGAAAAATAGAAAATCAATCCAACTGCCAAAACTTTTAGAAATTGACTCAAACATGTCTTCTATCCATGTTCTTCCACCAACATCATCCTTTTACTCAAATTTCACCTCCACAAAATCCCCCAAACCCACTAAAAACCCTAATCTCATCTTCTCTAATCTCAACCCAATCGCAAAACCCCTTCAATTCAACAAAACCCATTTCAATTCCCTCCTCAAAACCCCCAATTCTCTCTTCACCAATCCCTTAAAACCCTTGAATAGTCTCGTTTGCAAGAGTCTTAAAGAGTCCCAAGATGACACCAAGACTGAGTTTTACCCTAAAAGTGGAAGAGGAAACGGGGGAGATGGTGGCGGAGATGGAGATGGTGATGATGAAAATAAGGATAATTCATCGAAATTGTTGCCTGAGTGGTTGGACTTCAATTCTGATGATGCAAAAACAGTTTTTGCCGCGCTTGCAATTTCGCTTGCTTTTAGGTCGTTTATTGCCGAGCCTAGATACATACCTTCGTTGTCTATGTTTCCTACATTTGATGTTGGAGATCGACTTGTAGCTGAAAAGGTGAGATTTTTGTAATATGGGCTCTAATCTTGTGTTTCTGGGCTTTTGTTCTGAGAATTTTGGTGTTTTGTTGTTTAATTGATTTGGTTTCTGCTATTGAGCTCATGTTTAAGATGAACTATACTGGTTTGTTCTTGATTAGTGAATGGTATATGTAAGTTGTTCTAATCTATTCATTTTGATGTTGGGGTATGGGGCATATATATTTTTATAAAGTGAAACACATGTTTTAGGCCTGTTTACTTCAATTGAACTAAACCCTGAACTGAACTGAATTATCCCTAAATTTAAGATGAAGTAAAGAGTCCCTTAGGCAAGTCGATTATTGAGTTTTGTGGATTAATGCCTTGGAAGGATTAATGGATTGTGTTCATTTGCTAAGATTGGTATGTACTGTATAAGATTTTTGTCTTGGAAGTCCTTGGGAAAATTAAGTAACTGAGGATTCTGTAAGCGTTTGTTCTATTGGACCTTCTAACACTGTTTTGAGGTAATCATGATTCATGCAAGACTGAAATAATAGTTAGTGATGACCTTTGAAGTTTATCTTATCAATATGGCAGTAAGTTTAGACTTCTTATAAGATGGAGAAATTTAGAGCTATGTTGCACCGAAATAATATTGATGTTTAGAGCTATGTTGCACCGAGTTAGGGATGGGGACAAAAACGAATATGGGTAAGGGGGCTGACAAGTGAAAAGTCAAAATGGAAAATTGTAAAATTAGATAGACAATGGGTACAACACACAATAACAAAAGTATCAATCCCGATATACCGATATGGGGGCAAATCTAAATCGGGGATGACAGTTAAATGAAGTGCCCGTGCTACATAGGTTTTGAGGAAATTAGTGGGATACTAGATTACCAGCATCGGCAGCATGACAAAATTCTTTATGGTAATTAAAATATTGTTCATTGGTTGCATATTGTAGATAAAATATGGATAAAAACAGATTAATTTTCAAGATGGAACGGCTGATTGTATGAAATTTGCTTTCAATGTTGTAAGATGGAGGCTGGCTTGTTGGGTAAAAACTGTAAAAGGAGATGGAGGCTATCTACCATATTTCTTGTTCTATGTTTCCTTTATGGGTGTACATCAACCACTAAAATTGGATTTCTTGAATTAAAGTAGACAATAAAAGTTATTTGTGGCAACAGTCCAATGATTGCTGGTAATTAACTCATTGTCATTGGTACGAGTTTCATTATATAGTTTTATCAACACATCACAGAACTTAATAGCGTCAATCAACATCTTAAATGTAGAGTTCCATCGAGTAGGGGTATCCCCCAGCTCCACCCTTTTTTTTAGTCCTCTTTGCTCACACTTTTGCTTATACCTTCTTTTAACGTTATGGGTAATTCTAATTCACTTAACCACAGTCCTAATAAGTTCTCACAAGGGTTCTAATTCTTTAATACCTTGTTGGACACACAAATTTAGAATATGAGCACAACATCTAACATGCAACAACTCACCACCAAGCAATGAAAACAACTCAGTATCTGTTTTTTAAAAAATCTATGGCCCTCGTATTAGCTTTTGCGTTGTCAAGGGATAAAGAAAAAACCTTGTTAAGCATGTGAAAAGTTTTCAAACAATTCATAATACAAGATTTAATATTAAATCCATTATGACTTTTCTCCATTCCCTCAAAACAAATAAAATGTTTTTGCAAAAACCAATCATCGTCAATCCAATGAACAGTTATACGCAGAAATGGTTCCTCAATTGAAGAAGTCCATGTATCAGTGGTCAGACTAACACGACCTTTAAAAGTACTAAACATTTCAATCAAATAACCTTTGTACGCAAAGTATGATTGTTGAGTTTGACAGTTAAACGTATTTCTCAGCACTTTTCTAAATGTCGGTTGTAATGCAACTCTATTCAACTTCTCATAACTTGAGTTTTCACCAACAATAAAAGGTTGTTCATCACGAATGACAAACTTACTAAGTTCTTCTATCATTCAATCTCTATTATAAACAAAGGGCATACCTGTGCTGGGCATGGTAGAAGCATACCCGTGTAACTGAGCTTGGCTGGTTCCAACGCTTAACTCCTCGCCTTCTGGCCCCAATTGATGCTCACTTCATAGGTGACGGGCCAAGGTTCCGGTTCCATCACTTTTTTGCCATTTGTAATGTTTGGGGTTTTTGAGCTTTTTAACATCTCGACAAACTTTACAAATAGCATTAAATTTACTGGGCTCACTAGTAACCAATGGGCTAGGTCGGCCTGACCCAACCCGTAACCTGCCCGGATGCTTAACAAGGTTTTTTCTTTATCCCTTGACAACGCAAGTGCTAATACGAGGGCCATAGATATCTTAAAAACAGATACTGAGTTGTCCTTATTATTTGGTGGTGAGTTGTTGCATGTTAGATGTTGTGCTCATATTCTGAATTTGTGTCTTCAAGAAGGTATTAAATAATTACAACCCTTGTTAGAACCTACCCTATTAGGACTGTGGTTTAGTGGATTAGAATTACCCATAACGTTAAAAGATGTATAAGAAAAAGTGTGAGCAAAGAAGACTAAGGAAAAAAGTGTGGAGCTGGGATACCCCTACCCGGTTTAAGATGTTGACCTACGCTATTAAGTACATCTGTTGACAGAACTGTATAATAAAACTCTTAACAATGACAATGAGTTGCTTACCAACAATCATTGTACCGTGCCATTGTAATTTGTGAAGTTCTTGTAACTTTTGAGAGTGCTACTAATTTTTTCTCTTGTTTATAAGTCTAATATCCATCAGGTGATATTAGAATGTATTAAAGTTGTCAACTCCATTAATTCGGCTGGTGACATTGATAATATTACCAACATCCTTCAACGAATGAAGGCAAAGTAGTAGGCTTATTTTAGTGAATTTCTTGACATCTATGTTATAGCTGTCATACTTGTCCCCGACGTTAAACATGATGGTTTGAGAAGTTTCTTAACTTTTTATTATCAATGTTTAGGAATTTCGTATGACATTGATGCTTATGTATTAGAGTGCAAGACTTTTTTAGAAAAACTTCATGATTATTATGCATCTATTTACCAACCACAAATCACGAAACCACAACATTTAGCTACGTTTAAGAACTACGTGGGCTTTGTATCCTTAATATCATTAAGGATACTTAGGCATCTTATTTTAGAAATATTTTTTTTAATTGAAAAATTATATTTTATATTTCAAAGTAAGTCCAAGCACCCCCCCGGCCCCCTTCCCCCATTAAATTATTTAGTTATTAATAATATTAAGGTATTTTGCCATCTTAGTTATGAATTAATTTGGTTTTTACTCTTGTAGTTTTGTATTAATTCATAAAATTTAGTTATTTAGTTTTTACTCAATTATTTTATATACATAATGTAAAATTTAGTTATGAAATTTTTGTAGTTTGTAATTTTTGTTTTTTACATAATGTAATTTAGCTATGCATCCTTGATATACTCATGTTTGATCAGAATTCCCCATTTCAAGTTATATCCGTGTGTGTAACATGTCTTATAATCTTATATTTGGTTGTTAGAACTTGGATTCCAATCAATCAAAACCTTAGTCCCAGAAGTGGGGTAGGCTACATGAACCAAAAGTGATCGTTTCGTGTGGTTATCCACAAAGATTTTCCTCCTCTTCCCCCTAGGATCGAGGACCTCATTCTCCTGCAGATTTATATGCTCCATATCTTTTTTAATTCCTTCCAACCAAGTGATTTTTCGTCTCCCGTTGCCTCGTTTGAAATCTACCAGATTCCATTTTTCCACTCTTCGTATTGTCCCCCCCTGGGGTATCCGTCTTACATACCCAAACCAACGTAAGTGTTTTTCCCTTAGCTTGTTGGCATTGTCTGCCACACCAACGTTTATGCGAATTACTTTATTTTTTATTTTATCCCTTAAAGTGTTCCCGCACATCCATCTCAACATCCGCATCTCTTTGACTTTGAATGTGCACCTTTTTTAAAGCCCAATATTTTGTACCATAGAGCAACCCGGTAGAATTTCCCCTTCAACTTTAAAGGGATACCTTGAGCACACAACACTCCTCGTGGCCGCTCTCCATTTAAGCTATTCCGACTTGATCCTTTGAGCCATATCTTGGTCAATATCGTCATTCTTTTGAATGATTGACCCAATAGTATTAACGCACTCACTCATGGCAAGTTCCTTTTCGTCCAACCTCACCACAACATCATTTGCCCTCCTTTGTGTCCCAAAACGACATTTCAAATACTCAGTATTACTTCATCAATAACCAATGCAAAAGGAAAAGGCTGAATGTTGACCTTTGATGCAATCCAATTGGTATAGGGAAATCCTTTGTCAACCCAACACACAAGTCGTCACATTTGTTGACACATGCCGATATATATCCTCAACCAGATCAATATACCTTTGTGGAATACCTTTTTTTCAACATTGCCTATTAAAGTATATCTCTTGCCTCTTAGCACCTTGTCATAGGCCTTCTCTAAATCAATGAAAACCATATGGAGATCTTTCTTCTTGCTCAATAAAACTCCATTTGTCATAACAAGTGGATTGCTTCCATAGTGGATCTCCCGGGCATAAAACCAAATTGGTTTTCGAAGATGATTTTGCATGCCCTTAACTGATTTTCTATCACCCTTTGACACAACTTCGTAGTGTGGCTTATAAACTTATTTCTCAATAGTTAAAGCAATCATGAGCACTTGAGCATCTCCTTTGTTATTCAACTAGAACCACGGTGCTCTTCCGCCAATCCTATGAGATCCTCAAAGTCTTCCATACCTTGTTAGACAAATTGGTAACCAATCAATTCCAGCCTTATCCAGACACCTCCACACTTCCACCGGTATACCATCAGGTCGAACCGCTTTCTTAGGTTTCATCTTCATCAATGCAACTTGACTCTACTCTCCTAATCCTCCGCACAAACTCTACATGGATTTCCTCCTTACTCACAAACGTATCCCCTGTGACCAACTCTTGACTTCCGTTAAACAATTTATCGACGTACTCCTTCCACCTTATCTTTGATGTCCTCATCTTGAACCAAAACATTGTGGTTCTTATCTTTGACACACTTGATCATGGCGATAGCCTTCCTCACCTTGTCTTCTCTTCGCCATCTTATACATCTCTTTTTCTCACTCTTTGAAGTCTAGCCTTTCATAAACCTCCTGGTAAGCCTTTTCTTTTTCTTGCTGGACAAGCTACATTTGCCTTACTTAGCATCCTTATATGCTGCAAAGTTTTCATCGGTCCTACATTTTCCCAAGGCTAGATTATATTCCCTTTTGTGTTTGATTATAACTTTCACCTCTTCATTCCACCACGAAGTACTCGTATATGCCGTTGTTCTCCCCCTTGATTCCCCTAAGACCTCTTTGGCCACTTTTAGGAAAATTTGGTTGTTGGATTGGGATTCTTTAATTCTTTCTCATTGTCATATGTCATATACTGTTGTGCTTTGCTTTTGTAGTGTTAAGGTGTCACTTCCAAGCATATTTATTTATAGATCATATAATGGATGTTTGTTCTAGAGATTTCCAGGTGACATACTATTTTCGGAAGCCTTGTCCAAATGACATTGTAATTTTCAAAAGCCCGCCAGTTCTTCAAAATGCTGGTTATACAGATGATGATGTTTTCATCAAACGAATAGTTGCGAATGCTGGTGATACTGTGGAGGTAAGACCACAACTCAATTATAATGCCTTTTTCTTTGTACAAGTACTAAAAATTCAAATTTACGTCTTGAAGATGCTACAAAAACTTTATTTAAAATGAATAAATTACTGATTGAAAGAACTAGCTATTCAACTGTCTGGTGGAAGGGAAGGGCTTGTTGGAGATTAAACTTAACCATAAGATTGAGTTTTTGCTCCAGAGTTCCATATATTTGGAAAAGTTTTTTTTCTTCTACTTTGTATCTATCTGCGGCAGCATATGGAAATTGTCCCATTACTTCAGGTATATGCACGAGCAGACTGTGTTAAACTAGGGGCGGGACTTTGGGTTTTCCCGCCAACTCTTTAAAATGTTATCTTTGTTATAAAAAAGGCTAATTTATGTGTTCTTCAAAAACCAAAGTTTCTGTTATGTTCCCCTCTGTATTTTTTCCGTCCATGTGTTAAACTACAATAGGTTTAAGTCATCAATCTCATAATCAATTTCTTGACTGCAGGTTCGAAATGGGAAATTGCTTGTAAATGGAGTTGTAAAGGATGAAGCTTACATATATGAATCTCCTTCATATAACATGAATCCATTAGTATGTCCACTTTCCATACGTTCGTGCTTTACTCTCTCAAAGATCTACCCTATGTACTGATTCTGCACCCACCAAATTTTTTTATTTATTAATTTTTATTTACATTATAAATGTGCAGCGTGTGCCAGAGAACTCAGTTTTTGTGATGGGTGACAATCGCAATAACAGCTATGATTCCCATATGTGGTAATTTACTCCTAAATATATGTTTTGTATCTCTGTATTACTTCTTCCGTAACAAAAAAAAAAAAAAACACAACAAACATTTTGCACGCATGTGAAGAATCTGATTTAAGGTTGTAAACGAGCGAATCAATCCAAGTAACTTATATCTATATGTTGCGTTTTTTCTGGTTACAGAACAAGTAGTACATGATTTGTAAAATCCTCAAATTGTTGTAAACAAACCACCTTAGTTCTTGCTTGTAATGTGTTGTTGATTTGGTCTAGGGGTCCCCTTCCCGCCAAGAACATTATTGGAAGATCAATCTTCCGGTATTGGCCTCCAAACAGGATTGGAAGTACAGTTCTCCCACAGGGTTGCGCCATTGAAAAACAAGAAAGCCCTTCGCCGTCATCATAGCAAGTGAACATATTCTGTTGATTAGCCCTAATTGTTCGAAAAGGGGCAGCAATGTCGTCTTGCTATTTTGCAGTTGATCCACCCTTCTTCAGGCCCTTCGAGGCAGAGTTTTCCGGACAGTTTTGCGTGAGGCGGAGGTAGATATTGCTGTTAGCGCTTCGGTGGGCCCCACTACCATTGCTTGTTGAAACACAGATTGAAACTTTGGATATGGAGATCATTCCTCTCATCAGTTCTGCTATTGGAACTTATTATGAATTTGAGTTCTTTACAAGACTTGGTAACAGGGGTTGGTTGTCTGAGGAACTGATTTTACTCATTCTTTACTTTCATTTGTATAACTTCTATAGTTTTATGATATAGAGTAACATCTTGAGCCCTATATCAGATCATTGCATTTATGATAACTTCTTCCCACTTCAATACAATTTTTTTAATGGTAAGTAGGGAAACTACTAGCTCAATAGGCTCAATGGCCGGTAAAGGGTTATTGACTTGAACAATTGATGACCCCTAAATAGGGGAAATCTTCAAGGGGCTAACCCTTGTTGCTAGTAGATATGAGGTTTAGAGTGGCAACACCCTCACACTCCCAATTCAATGAAATTATGTTATTTAATGTCATTTTTTTTTAAAAATATTTTTTTATATAATTTCATGAAATACTATAAATTTGAATCACTCTGATATGGTATTGAAGTCAAGTAATGTAATTTTGTATTTGGATAATCACTGTCAAACAATGCAAGACGAGTATTTATCAAACAGTCAAACCTTGTTTAGAATGCAAGGATGATTTGAGTGGGAAAAGATGTGGTGAGCAATCATGTACCAATTGAGAATTTATTTCAAAAGAAAAAAGAAATGCCCCTTGTGAAAAAACTAAACAAAAATAAGTAAAATTAATGTAATTGGTAGTTTGGTACATGATTAAAGAATGTATACATTTCATGTGCTATAAAAATAACTTATCTTGTTTGGTTTCATTAGGCAACTGTGCTAACAAAATATATATATATATATATATATATATATATTTGGTGTGAATGAGTCATAAAGAGCGAGTATGAAAATCGATCCAGAATTATCTGGAATCGGAAGGGAAGCTCTAACCATCTGAGTTATCCCTCACTCTTAGGCAACTGTGGTATACGAAAAAAACATAATTATGCACAAGAGTTATCTGCAAGTTTAACAAAACTGTTGTTAAAAGAGGTTATATTTAAAGAACATCTAAAATGTCGTTGATGATTGGACTTCACCAACTTGCCTACAACTTCTCCACGTGACCTGATCTCAAAGTCAAGTATCAATGGAACACCTTCAACCCTTTCAGAGACAACGAACCCATCACCAGCTCCATACAGTGGAACTTTGTTTCCTCCTATGTTTATTACCACTGTTCTCCAGCTTTTTCTTGGTTGGTAGTATGGCTCCAACTATATACATATTTGTCACAACACATAAACTTATTAAGGGAGACATGAATTGAAATTCTAAATTAAAATTTTGTACATCAATTTTTGAAAGGTAAAGAAAATTATTTATATATTATAGGGAGACATTTCATGGCTTTGGCCTTGTTTATTAGTTGTGTAAAAGTATCCCATTAGCTATACATGTTGGACTCAAATTCTTTGTCCCACGAATTGAGTGTTATTTGTGTTCTACTCATTTTTTATTGGTTCATAAATATTACTATGACACACCTTTTAAGGATTAAAAATCAAAAACAAATGTTTTTTTAACCAATCAAAATGGAACACAAATGAGACACAATTTGTGAGAAAAATGACTTTTTTCCATGCATATATCCATGATTGAAAGTTGATAACCAATAAGCTTAAGGATTTGGTTCAAAAAATTGGAATTGAATGATATGGGAGTAACAACCCTTAAGGTTTGGAATAAAATTTCATTACTTTTTCGAAGTTGTTTCATTTACAAAAAGGAATGGATTTAGATACTATTAGTAAGAGGTGTTTGAATCCTCTAGATTTTTAGTTAAAATAACAGTAATTTAGGCATCTATAAAAAACACAAAACCCTCCCTTACTTTCCCCTCGAACAATCAATTCTCAGTTTGCCTAACTTAATCATAACTTCACCATTTTGAAATCTAGAAGATCTAGACCCTACTAAGAGAGTAAGGTATGAAATCTCAATTTTTTGAAGAATAGCTAGCAGGTAATGATGGGATTGAAGAGGTTTATAAGAGGTAAGGTACTAGGTACCCCTGATTGAGTATGACATTTCATACCTAAATGTCCTAAACTAAGCAATTTTTTTTATTACGTATAATATCAGATCCATTTTATTTCAGCATAACAACAACTAGAACTAACAAAAGTCATAAAACACCCCCAAAACTCTGCCAAAAAGATCATGAGCTATTTTTAAATCCCAAAACTCTCTTCCATAGTTGTCCTAACCAAATTTCCTTATTAGTATTTTTTGTTTAAAATCAACTAAGAAATCACTAGCTCATTGGCTAATACATGGATTCAAACACTTGACCCCCAAGAATTGAGACAATTCCATACTTGATTCCTTGCTCCGTTCCGAGGACATCCGAGTTCCTCACAATTACATATCTAACAAGTATATCGAATGACATTTTAACGTAATTTTGAGCAATTTTATGGGTAGAGATTCATGAAAGCAACTAAATATGGGGTGTTTTGAAAATATATTTTCAGCAAAATCAAAAATCACAAAAAATGCTATTGTGATATACTTGTTACATATACAAGTGTAAGGAAGTAAAAAATTCTCGTTCCTCATGGTCATTAGTTTTTTGAAACAAACAAACCTCTCTTTTCTCTCAAAAAGTCGAACTTGTCCTTTTTCCCTCAAACCTCTAGTTCCCAAACATCTTTAAAGTTGTAAACACCAAAGGAAATAAACATGATTTTGGTAGTTGAATTTGCATTGCCAATAAAAATCTCTTATATATTCATCAAAATAAAGGAAATTGTAAAGAAAAATAAAAAGAAGAGAAGTAAGGTGGGTGGGTGGGTGGCTTACATGACCAGAAGCAATGGTGCGGTCAAAATAACGAAGGTTAATGGTGGAGCAGCTAACATGAATGCCAAAGAAAGTAGCAGGGTTATGTACTCTCATCCTCAACCACACATTTATTGTCAATATCTTTGTTGGTACTCCTGTTTCGTCTGTTCCTTCTCCGAAATAATATTTCTTCACTGCCACTTCCTACATACATACATACATTATTTAACTTCAAACTCAACATTATTCATTAGGATATAATATATGTTTCATATCTGATCTCATGTCAAACCGTTTCATGGGCTGATCTATTAATATATATATATATATATATATATATATATATATAGGTCGAACAACTTAACTTCTTACTGATTATAGAATTACAAGTACTTTTTACATAGGTAAACCTAGCTAATTATCAGTCATGTTAAGAGCGAGTTATGTTATAATATATGCATGAGTTCAAAGTTATATTTCACACGTGAAAAAAAATTTGACAGGTAAAATTGTAATCGTGTTAAAAGTCAAAGGATAATCTACTATTGCAGGATCGACTTTGTGTAAATCAAATAAGGAGTATTTGGTTTCCACAATAAAATTATCCCTCGGATTTTATAATAATATATAATTGTAAAAACTTTTTATTTAATTTCTTCATGAAGTAATAAGCATGTACATTATTTATTGCTTATACACAAGTTCAAATGTAGCCATGTAGGTAATAAGAATGTAATTGAGGAAGAAAAATGATGTGCAAAGCTCTAGATGCGAAAAGAAATACTTTAAACTATGATGAATCAAAAAGAATTTGCCAAAACTATATTGAGGAGGAGGATAAAATAATTATAAAATTTATAATGATTTTAAAATAATAAATTGATCTCAATTGCCAAAAGAACGTATATATGCACGTATATATACATATGAGTATAATATTCATCCAAAATTTTGTACCTAAGTAGAAGTTCTCTACATTAGGACAACCGAGCTAGCTAAAATACCTTAGCTAATGACGATTGTGAGAGAAATTACCGATAATTATTGGCATTATGGTAACAATATCAGGACTCATGAGAGGTTTCTCAAATACTTAAACTACTAGAAAAGATGCTATATTAACGACGGCAATTTTCGTCGTATGACCCGTCATAGAAAAGGCGATCCTAAACGATTTTTCCGTTGTAAAAATGTGACCCCGTCGTAGAAAATGTGGGTCATAATGATTTTTTCTGTCGTAATCTAGTCCAAAATGAGTTTTTTAATAGAGTTTGGGTTAGATAGGTAGTATTAGGTGATTTTAAAAACAGGCCAAAAAAACTCTCATGAAATATATATATATACATTTACAACATGATTTATGCTGATCATTAATATGTATCCGTTATTATCGGACCAACTTTTTTATAGTGTTATTAATTTCCCTCAAATTTTAATATCAAAAAATTAATATTCAAATAAAATGCATTTGTATCTTCACTCGGACCTCATAGCTTTCGTTTTTAGTAATACTAAACAAAAAAAGGTAACAAAGGTAGTAATAGGTAGCTTATAAATTTATGATTCATGTAAAGTAAAATAGTAATTTCTTGCCTAATTTGGCATATTGTCCATAAATAATTCGTATATTTAATGATAATTTGACAACGCACTACAAAAATTCAATACTTTTGTGTGTTAGATTTTTTTTTTTTTTTATCATCAGAAATGAAAATCTAGATACATTTCTGAATGACAAAAGCTAACAAAGGCCTCCTGAGATTACATAATATAACTAAAAATGAAAATGTTAAATTAAAATAAAAGTTAATATTGAATAACCCATGATTTTGTTATGCATCACAAAACTAATACCAATGCGAGAAATATATTGATTAAATTCTTATGCTTGGTTGCTTTGGGCATTTGTTAGCAATATCATTCACAAATTAATAAATTAGGTTCAGGGTTTAGTTTGTTCTTTTAAGATCTAACATCGTTAATGCAATACAATTGTTTGAGAATAATTTTGTATTCAAAACATAACAAAAAGCATTTAAATATTTTTAATTTATATATACACGAAATTATAATTAGGCTTTAATTCGACATGATAAAAATAAATAAAATATATATATATAAAGCGCAAAGAGATTTTAAAAAGGGATAGACTAATGGCCTAATTTTGAACTGTAATTATTTAGCAACTTATTATAATTATGTAATAGACTAATAGGTACTTGTTTTACCATTCAAAACAATAATAGTAATACAATAAGCTAATAATAAGTTACCAATAAAACCATATTGCTAACAAGCAACCAATGTGTTTAATAACATTTATACATTTTCTAAAATGGTAATAATTTTGTAAAATATGTTGATGTAATTAATGTTTATTATAAAAATATTTCTATTCTTTGCTTTCTTATGTAACACTGTGCTGAGACTCTCGTTAACTTTTGCTTAATTCTTAATTACTTCATTTTGTTTTTTTCAAGCGTATCAAGAGAGCAAGTTAGTGGGAGTGTTTAACCAAAAATAATGTTGGGAGCAAAAGTATTTACCAAAATACTGCCAATCCAACAATATTTACCAAAAACTCAATCAATGCCTTTATTGTAGAGAATAATGACCAAAGTTGGGTTGTTGTTAAGTAACAGGGAAGATAGCGATTTACCATATATAACAAAATTGCTATTTCAAATAGCGATTTTGCTACAAATAATTTTATAAAAAAAAAAAACATGAACGCTTTCTCTCCTACGTGAACAACATTCTTGTAATTATTTTTTCAATGGCAACATTTTGGTAAATATTTTTGGCCTCAACATTATTTTGGTAAAACAAATCTTTTGACGAAATTTTAATACAAGCAAATATGAGATTTTATATGACATGTCTTATATTTTCGCTAATTAATTTTCTTCTTTTACACCCTTCAATCACTTTCTTACACTGTGTGGAAAAAAAAAGTGTTGCATGATTATTAACAAAACAATGAACCATACATGCATGCATGGATTAAAGCATGAAATGATGAAAAAAATAAACATACCTTGAGGAAAACTTGAGCCTTAAAGGGTCTACTAGCACCCCACGCAACAAAACACGCCACCGTAAAAACTAACCCTAAAACCACCACTCCCATAAACACCTTACAACTTGTAGACAACTCTTCCCCTTCCTCATCTCTCCACCACTTCACATACACATCCCCTTCTCTGTTCACCCCGTCCGCCACCTCGTACCGCCCCGATAACAGCCGGGCCGTCTCCCTCTCCCTCCTCTTCCGGCGGTACCCGTGTGGCCCGCTAACCCTACTCGTCTCCGACGACCTAGTTTGCCGGCTGAAGAGAGAGAGTAGCGACAACGGGCTCTGGGACCCGACGGGGGTGTTTTCCGCCTGCGTGGCGGTGGCAGAGGCCGACGTCGACGACTTGTCCTCCTCGTGAGAGTCACGTGAGGGGCTTTGGACATAGTACACTTGCCTAGGTGGCTTTGGTGATGATATTGGTGATGATGTTGCTAGGCTAGTTATATCAGATTCTGATTTTGTGTACATCATCATTTTGACTTTGTTAATTAATTAGAAATTAGAATGAATGAAAGAATTATGGTTGTTATATTAGCAAGGGTTTTATAATTATTTTCTTAGCTTGTAGGAAAGGAGAAGGGTAATTTGGGAAGTGATTAATTATCCACTAAAAACTCACATTATTATTATTATTAGTAGGCATTAATAGTTATTTGATCTAGCTACTTTTATGCTTCTTGGTCATATATGATTCATGATCTGTTGAAACGCTCAAATTATTTGACTGATTTTGGGTAACCGTTACTTTGGGGAGTTTGTTTTCCTTTTTTTTCTTTTCTTTTGATGTATTTCAGCTTAAATTGGGGGCATTTTGGTGCAACAAGAACGGGAAAGTGCATGGCTAAAATTACATATATTGACAATTTCTGTTTGTAAATTGTAATAATAATTGTGTATTTTATATTATTATTTGCTTAGGTTTTGAAATCGTATTAGATGACGTGAACTAGTTTAGAACAAGGTTTGACAACATGTCTTGAGTTTATTTCTCACAAAAATTCACCATTTAATTTTTTCATTATTCTAATAAATGTAGGCATTTGATTCAAAATTGTGTGGTTGAGATTCAACTCTACATGGTAAATTAATTTAAAAATTCTACTGAATTTGAACACCAAAATGTCACCCTGTTATTTTTGTTTTGAATTTTTTTTTTTTTAAAATCCAGTTCCGACAGCGATACTTTCAATCCAAATTGATGATTACAAGCCATAGGAGGGAGGAGTAACTCCTAGACTTATAAGTTAGCTTAGTGTCTCCTCATCTTCCAATGTGGGACACTCACTAGTAGGTGCATTATATGGGGTTCAATAGTTAAGTTATAATAATATATTCAATTCTTCATACTTTCTTGCCTTTTATGGTTATATATATTTATATATACTATTAAAATTGATGATTAATAATATTATGTACATGTTGATAAAATTAGGAAAAATGAAAACTAATGATCCCACCTTTCAGCGGTATTCAACTAACAGTTTATCCTTTCACAAAAGAAGGAACAATCCAAGCTTTGTACCTCGTATTCTTCAGATGACAAACATGATGTAGAAAATGACGATCATAAACCCTGGAGGTTCATGAATATAGGCTGTTTCTTGAAGATCTCCATGATGAAAGACACTTTTTACATCTAATCGATGAATAGACCAGTTACGAGCAAGTGTTAGACTCAAAATTTCACAAATAGTGGCAGGCTTGAAAACAGGGATGAAAGTCTCATCACAATCAACACCAATTTACTTCGACCTACCATTACAAACAAGACGAGCTTTGTGGCGTTTTAGATTGCCGATAGATTTAAAATTATAACAAAAAAGCCACATGCAATCAACAACATTCACCCCGAAGGCCTAGGCACCAAAACCTATTTCCATGTTTTAATTAAAGCATTGTATTCATCAAGCATAGTCGCATTTCAATTAGAGTTAGTAACAGTAGCTTGTTTGTGATTTTTGGGAAGGGAGATTTTTGTAGTGGAGGAGTGTGAGAAGAGAGGGCATATTTTGGGTTTGGTTTGGTGATACCATGTTTTAGGCGAGTGCGCATAGTAGGCGAGGGAGGAATTGTCAGAGAATCAGGTGAAATTGTGATTGTGGGCGGGGAGTTAATTGGAGTTAGGCTAGGCATGTGATGAGGGGAAGGTCAAGGTGTATTAAAGTGTGTGTTGGGCGTGTTGTAGGCATGTGAAGGTCTGGTAAGGTTAGTGGCCTGAATTAAAGAGTGAGAAGATGGTTAGACCTATTGATGATAGTAATGAGTTAGGAACAAAGATGACCCATCAGAGCACATGGAATCATAATCACTGGATGTAAAGAATGTCAGATCAAATTAGCATAGGGAAAATTTTATTTGAGGTAAGATTGTTAATACAGGACAATCGTATTAGGGTTACATAGTTAAGCCCACTAATCTATCTAAAATTCTAAATATAAATGAATATGCTATATTTATAATTAAATACATATATTTAAATATATATTCTATCAGTCACATGTTGAATAAATTTTTCCTAACAAAAAAAATGTATATTTTTGGTTTATTGTAGTGTCAACTTTAAAAAAGAGAACGAGTGAAAAACACTAGTGAACCCTTGAATCGTACTCCGTAGTCCGTCCTATATTTACGTCTTATTTATTGAACCCTTCAATCGTATTATGGGCCAAACTACCTTAAATTCGTATAAGCCCATTTTCCACCAGAAACCCTAACAATCCCCTTTTCTTCTACACTCCCTTATAAACCCACCCTTTACTCTTCTTCTCATCAATTATTACAATCTCTTCCTTCTTTTCCCCAATTTTATTCACACATCTAGGGTTTTAGTTTTACCCTCTCATTTCTCTGCCTTTTGTTTGTCGATTCAATTGATTTTTCGAAGAGGACGATGACGATTAAAGCTTGGTCTCGTTCGTCGTAATAGCGATCTTTTCGCTTTGCCGACCATTCTATATATCACCACCCATAAACTGAGTCCTTCTTCTCCCTCTTTTTTTTGTTCTTCAACTTCTTTTTTTTTTGCATTTTTGATTGATTTAATCTTTGGCCAATGATATAACTTATAAATAGACAAGCATATGTCTGAATCAATTCATGTTGATCATCTAATCTTCTCTATGAGGCCTGTTTATGTACTAAAATTTGTTTTTTTTTTGTTTTTTTTTTTTTTTAAATGTTACTTGTTCTTTTCTGTTTTTTTTCTTTCTTAATTATTCGATTTGTCAATGATGCAACTAATTTGATGTGTTTAATTGTATGATATTCAAATGATTACATTAACACTGCTGCTTTCCTACTGAGACTGAATTTAATTTTTTTAACAACAAATCCATGTGTTTTGGCGTTTTTCTGTTTGAATAGATTTTAATTTTACTATGGAGGTCAGATGATGATTTTAAATGCATAGTTCATATGATTATCTGTGATTACTGTAATTATAAATAGTCTTTCGCTCCTATCTGATGACCTCGATCTTATATTTTCCTTCTTATTTTCGAAATTAAAATGAGTTTATTCGATCTTAAGAAATTGGCAGAGATGAGCAATGCTAATTTATCTGACACCTCTTGTATGAGAAGTGCTTAAGTTCATTTTCATGAATTTGTGTTCTTCGCTGAGCAGATTAAGCAACACTCTGAGCATAATTTCTTTTCTGTTTTACTAAATTAATGTATTTTCTTATCCAATTAATTTCATTTTATACCGAGTAGTTATTCAGGCAGCCCCCTAGCAAAATTTCAGATTGATAAGGGAGGTGTTACTCTACTCGTAAATTGATTCTTTGGCTCTTCAGATTTGTTGAGATTTTCTTTGATGCAGGTCTAGTAACGCTAAAGTACATAAATTACTACTAGTAAATTAGTGAAAAAAATCCAGTATGACAATGATGAGGAAATGTTTTAAGGTCTCGTTCGTCGTAATAGTGAATTTTTCGCTTTGACGAGCATTAACCATTAGCTGAGTCTTTAACTTCAAAAATGTAATTTATTCGACTATTTCGAATTATGTTCTTAAATTAAATTGTTTTATACCATTCGACAATTATGGACTCGTTAGGTATGACTTAGGTTTTTGGTAATTTTGAGGAGTATGATGAGGTCGAATGAAGAATCTATGCATAGTTCAAATGATAATTTCTTATGTGATTCATTGAAATTGATTAGTCTTGCTGACGATCTCATCTTGTTCCTCCCAATTTTAGTGGATGTGTCATTGCTACCATTTCCCCTCTTTTAAGTTAATTTTCTGTCGAATGATTTTATTATATCAGCCTCTTTGAAATCATGTAATGTTGGAGCAGTGATGAGATATAAGATTGTCATGCACCACTCTGATTTTCTGTGCTGATAAATACTTTATTACCCATTTAACTCTGAGCTCTTTTAAAAATTTTATTAGTTGGGTTAATTTAAGTGGTATTTTTAAAACCCTAATTTTAGGGCTTATGAAATTGAAGTTTTAAGGTTATAGAAGGAAAAAGGGTTTCAGATGATGCGATTCTTTTGATCGAAGGATCGAACCATGATGCGGACCGTATTAAGCTAAAGCTTTTGGGGATAAATCTTTGGTGTCTGATGTCTTCCTTTCTCTGTTTTTTATATTCAATTAAACTTGATACAAAAAACCTAATTTTCAGTATTGCAATGAAAATTTGGTTAATGGAATACTTTGTTTCTATTAGAATAATTTGGAAATGATGATATTTATTGTCGCCCCAGTCTTACAAGAGCATCTCTTTGTTTTTATGGTGATTGACCTTTTTTTATCTGATTCTTGGTTTTGTGAAAATGGACGAAGCAATTTGAAATTGTTTGGTTATGAAATTGTTCAAGTTGGATTTTTGACCAAAAGAAAATGGACGAAGCAATTTGAAATTTTTTAGTTTAGCCATATATAGGCTTTGTACAACATAAACTGCTTCTTGACATGTGATAGGTATAATTGTGGTGGACTGGTGGCACGAATCGCCTGGACTCTCCCGGGATGACGGTTGTTCCCAAAAGTAGAATGTTTATTTGGGGAACTCTAGTTTCATTTTATCTTTATTAAGAAAAATATACTGTACTTAATATGAATGTAGTTTGATGTAATTTGATTGGTTTCAACATGGATTATTTAAAATTTTAAATATATTGTTTTTATATTTCCTTTTTATATTATTTGCAATTTTTTTTCCTTGTGTAATTTATTTTCTTGAAATTTTAAATTCTATTTTACTTAAATTATAAAAATTACTCTTTTTTTTTTTAAAAAAAGAGTAATTTTATTAAAGTTAGTCAAAAGTAATAACATTTGGAAATTATAAATTAATAAATATAATTAAAAAAATCATCTTCAAAAAGGAAAGTGAGTAAATAAAAAAACCAGTTGGAATAGATTACAATAAAGTATTTTAAAAGAGAACTTATTTGAGTTTTTTTTTTCATGTATAGAGTACGAAAGTAAATTTTATGAGTGATTGTAAATAGTGTTTAATTTGACAATGTTGTAATAAAATAGGTCCGGTTGATGTAATTTTTATTATAAAAAAATAATATAGCAAGTAAAAAAAAAAGAGGGAGTTTAATGTTTACTATATTTATTATAGGAGCATTTACTTTATATTTGATTATGGCATGATACTTTCATCCGGGTTGAAAGTTGTTGAATTGTTTGTTTTTTTGTCACAACTCACAAGGCATGGAGTTCCAATGGAAAAGATCAACAGTTTTAAGATTGAAGAGTTGGATGTCACGAAACACTGTGGCCTGTGGGTTTGTTTACTTGGTTTTATAGAAATTATCTAATGTTTATTTGTACAAAAAATACGTTTTACTCTTTAAATTTAGAGGAATATGTCTTCGATAGGGTCTGAAATGAGTTTTTATCCAAAGTTTTATGTTTTATTTTTTCACAAAAGTAAACGATAAAATGGGAAAATAATTTTTAGTAAAAATATTTTTTTGCTCTAGTAAACGGAGTCTGCATGACATAAACTGTGATAACCGATGAATCCTATTTCCTCCATTTAGCGGGGACACAAAAACATGAGGCAAAAAAACAATTGAGCTTGAAATGTCTTCTCAAAAGCCAAAATCTAAAAAAAACCGTCAAATCTTTGAAAGCCACAAAGGGCTACTATTATTCCCTCTTTAATAATGGTAAGCCCTAATTCTTTTCATATTTTTTTTTGTTTTTTGTGTTTTAGTCATTAATAATGTTCCTTCCCCCCTCTTTGTGAGAGTTTTCTTCCCAATTTTTGGGTTTCTTCTCTCCGTTTGTGGGAGTATGGTGTTGTTCTTTGTCCACTTTCCTTATAGAAGATTGAAATTTATTTTTTGGGTTTTAGTTTAAAGATTAGATTCATATGTTGTCAGTCGTACAATTTTGCAATTGGTGTTGGAATCGAGGATGCGATCTATATGGTCGGGTAATGAATTTTCTTTCCAAAACTATGTCACAAAGATAGACTCCCTCATAGAAGGCTGCAATTCAGCGAACAATCGGGGACTGCACTTCATCGTCAGATCTAGTTTCACATCACCATATTTACTTTAAAGAAGATTTTTACTTGATTAATTTAGATTGTATTTTAGTTTTTTATACTGCTTAATATAAATGCCGTATGGGTTTCAATTAATGAAATTTTATTTTTTTCCTTAAAAAAAAAGCTAAATCAGTGCTATATTAATGGAATTTTTTCAAGTTCAGTGGACTTAAAATGAATATGTGTTTGTTATAATAATTTTCAATGGAAAACATGGATTTAAGAAAATATAATAAAAAATTAGAAGGAAGTATCGGGTATTCATGAATTATCAGTATCGTATTGGTATTCGAGATGGTTACGACTATCTAATTGAAGTATACATGCACATATGTAAAACCCTACAAGACCAAAACTTTGAGAAATCAAAGGGCTTTTTAAGGGTTGTGGTGGCTCGAGAATAAAAATTTTTCGAAACATTGAGAATAATTTTTTTTTTTTTTGAAAAAACGGATAATCAGTTATGTTTTAAAAAAAAAGGGTGCCGAATCTAATGGGGATTGAGGTTAAAGAAATGTGGATATTACGAATGTCTAAATTTAAATTAGATTAGCATGTTTTTCGATCTGAATTTTTAAATATTCGATTTTCTGATCTGGTTTTTCAATAAAAAGTGTTTACAAAATTTGGATTTGGATATCTGCTTTTCCCAACCTCTTCCTTTTTGGATGCCCTACGACATAGGGAAAATAATAACTCATAAAAGATGGTTAATAACACAACCCACATAATATGGGATAAATTAATCCACCAAAAAGGTAGAGCAAAAATCATCATTAAAAATGGAGAGTATTTATTCAAAGATTAACAAACTAAAAGAAAACTTCAGAAAAATAGAGAAAGTAAAACATTATAGTTAAATTGAGGCTTTCCACCGATTAAATCGATGGAAGCCAATTTGAATCACCAATGAAGCAAGAGAAAGGGGCAGCTAGGGCCGGCAAAATTCAATCCATGGAATGTTAATTAGCTATAAAAGAATCCTTTTAACAAGTGTTTATAATAAAAACGGGTTATCTATACCACATTCTTAACCTAGTCATAAACTATGTGCCACCATTGAAATTTCCAATTAGCAATAACTACCAAATATAACACATAAAATTAGGGCTACCACTAAGAACTTTCCTTAGAATTATGCGTGAATGCATATTAGAATCATAAATAAGGTGCAACAACAATGAATAGTATTTACAAAAAAAAGTTAAGTGTAAAAACATGATAAAATAATTAAAAGAAGAGTATGTATATTTGCAATAATTTATATGAGCTAAAACAAACAAATGATAACCGTTTCAAAAACTAATGGAAATGAATTGAATTAAGAAAAATAAACTCATTTACATAGTGAAATGGTACACGAACATTAAGGCAAAAGGAATGATTGGTTTATGTGACGAGAACGGGTTAATCAAAGTAGCCTAATGCAGATTTGAACGAAAACTAATAATTATTGCTTATTAGAAAAAACATTACTAACCAGAGAAAAACAAAATCACAATGAAATGTATAAAATGACCATCTCAACCAAAAGTTTAAGCTAATGATTAACGTCTATGAATCCATATAAAGGCCCGAATTTCTCATTTCTTTTTATGTTACTTATTTGAGGTGCATATTTCATATAATGTCAACTTTTTTTGACATATCTCTCAACCTATCTTTATAATTTGATAGTTATTTTTTTTATATATTACATATTGAAATAATAAAGAATTTAGCTTATCATAAATTTATGGGTTTGTAACAAAGAGAATCATCGCAAATACGTACGGTGAAATTTGAACTCAAGACCTCAGACTCGCCTCGAAAGCCTTAACCACTAGGCTAAGACTCACACGTCCCACAATTCAGATTTGAACTATAACTTGAGAACAACATATATATTACTCCGTAGAAAATATGACTCAAAATACTAATCAAGATGGAGTAGCATTTTCGCAATAGAGATTATCTAGTGACGCTATATTGTGCAACTTTATAATAAGGAAATAAATTGGAAGAATGCAGAGTAGACATACCATCAAACTGAAAAAGCAGAAGTTTCAGCATATACAGAAACTTGTAATCAGCAACATCCAGCTTTGATTCTGATAATCTCACTACATCTACATTGTACAAGAAGTCGAAGTCCAATAACATTTCGTTTCGGAAAGGAAAAAATATATATGTAATGCAGATACAACTTCAAAAATAATTAAATAACTCTAAAAAAAGTGGTCTTCAGAATGATGAACAAACAGGTTGCATTCTGTAAGTACTCTCCTCCACACATCAGATGCTTCTGGTTTTCACTATATCTACTAAACAGGCAAACTATACCCTAAAAAAATACCCATCAAGCTCAGCTAGTCAAACTTCTGTTGGATCTCATTCTGTCAACATGTACGTGAATCCACTGTAGATAGGATCTGTGGCATAGACATCCCACCAGACACTACAATCTCTGCAAATACAAACCACACAAAATTTAAATTGTTAGTGATGAATTATAGTTTGAAGCTTCAAAAGATCACATAGTATCCGAATTCCAAGAATTGGACAAAGTTGTTTAAGCTGACATCAAGATCGACTAAACAGAACACATTGATTCGATCTTCACAAATTATTACTTGGGGGCATATGGTTTGAGGTAATCAACAGAGGAAAGGTAAATGAGAAATTGATAACTCTTTTTCCCATGTATGGTGTTTTGTTTCCCTCGAATAACATTTCCACTATTTTAATTCTCCCAGATGCTTCAATCATGATTCACAAGCAACCTTATAGATTTCAAAACCTTACGAATTACGGAGTAATTACATTGGTCATCCTTGCCCACAAGGCCACCACCTTACTATCACACTAAAATTGAGAATCCCAAGCGCACTACCAACCCCTTGCCACAACCACCACCACTATCATGGGCCCACACAAACTTGAACCACATGCACGGCAGCATTTACCGTATACCCAAACTAAAAACAATTAGAATACAACAATCAATCTCAGAATGACCCCACTTCAACCATTCCCATATTCACCTATCGAAAAAGGATGGCTAGAGAGAGAGAGAGAATATGAAAGATGTACATATTGGCTTCCCCTGAATTGCAATAAAGATTATGATCACAATAGGCCATAATAGCTCTTAATTTAAAGCTCGCAAGCTATGTTTTAAAAAGCATTCCAAGGCGCACCCTAGCCTTGACAGGAGCTCATATTCGCAGTTTCACACTCCAAAAGGCACAAGACAGGCACGCCTAGGCATATGACCAAGGAGCTTCTCATTCTTTCTTCTGTTATCCACACCTCTTCTTCTCCACCGCAACCTTCATGGCTGCTTTCTTGCTCTCTTTATTGTTTCATATGTCCTTTTCTCTTTCCTTTTTACCTTCTACTAATATCGAAAGTGCGCCACATATCCAAAAGGAGTGCAGTAGTGCACCTTCGCCTTGTGCCCAGGCTCTAAGGTTCCTTCACACCTTAGTGCACCTTCGCCTTGTGCCCAGGCTCTAAGGTTCCTTCACACCTTAGTGCGCCTCGCGCTTTTTAAAACTAAGCTCACAAGGTCGAATTTGATCAAAAGACTAATAATGTTGTAGTGATTCCAAACTAATATAGGGAGGTTCATGTTGTAGGAGACTTTCATAACAAAGTGCTACAGAAGAGAGACTGTGATGGAGGATAAGAGGGTGGGCATTGGGCCTTATGCCCTTACCTATGATGAAGGCAAGAGAACGAAGAGGGTTTTGGTGGTCTGCAAGTTTTAGATTGGGTTTTGGAAATAAAGACAACACCACATAACCACAAACCACAATTGTTGGACACGTGTAATGCACCAACTAATTAGAGTTGGTTTTTAAGAATTTTATTATTTTCAGAATTTTATTGCTTTTATTTTGTTGTACTTATCTTTATTTGTCCTTATTGGCTAGTATTTTGTCCTGTTAACTGATGTTTGATTTTCTCAGTTTTTTGGGTGATTTTGTACTTGAATATGGACAAAATCAATTAAGGTAGTAGTATTATAAATATGTAGGAAGGGGGAAGAAAGGGGAATTATCCAGAAAATTATTTTGTAAGGTATTGGGCTTGAGAGTTGTGACCTGAAGTCATTTAGAGATTGGTATCCTAAAGTTGCTAACTATCCTTGTATTAATCCTTCTGAGTTTATTAAACAAAAGTATTACATCTTTCTATTATCAACCTCCCACATTACACTTGTTGTTACTGTTCTTCTTTGTGCAACTCCATTGAACTTTCCAGATTATCTTGCTAAACTTTGAAGTTCATTTCAACACCTCAAAGTCAAAGGCTAAAATCTGAGACATGAGGTGAATATCCTAAAATTTGTAGGGTGTCGGTCATCTGGGACACAACATTTATGAAAAATATTCATGATCTTCAAGACTTTTGCATGTACTATCTCTGTTTTTTTAAGTATACTCACTTGGGCTTTCATCAAAATTAAGAAACTTATTGAGAACAGGAAAAACAAATGATGATTAAAAGTTATATACAAAAGTAAGAGAGAGTATGAAAAAGAGAGGGGGGAAAATGTAATTTTATTAAACTTAGTCATAAGAGAGAGTATGACAAATCACTTGGGAACCACAAATTGATAAATGTAGAAGAATAAAACTTTAATATATTTAGAATTTTAGATAATGTAGAAAGTGGGTATTTTTTATTAAAAAAAAAACACAAAAAGGAAAGCTAGTAAATTATTAAAAAAAAAAAAGGAGTATTATTTACTTAATAATAACACACATTTTAGGTTGATTTTGTTGCTTGAAATTATTATATGACATTATGATGTAAATTTCAAGTTTCAACCATATAGCCCGTATTCATTCCTGAGTACTTTTCATTTTTCCTTTATGCGTTTGTGATTCTAGATATTTAGACTATTACAATGTCAAATTGTCATATCCTTGTTGAAGTGTCAAGCCTCCAAAACCAGTATATAAGACGAAATGAAGAGTCAAAATAACATAGACTAAACATATAGGTTTTTTAGGGGGGAAGGGTGCTTGATATATTTCATTACCTTTCTCTTTCTTGATTCCACTCCTTCCACTTTCCAATCAAGTGGGCCCTTTGCTTCTTTCTTTCTTTCTTTTTTTAATATAAATATTTTTAAGAGATAAATACCTCATTCTTATCCTAAACAGCATTTGAAAGGTTAGGATTAGAGCCTAATCTAAATTAGGTAAACTGGGCAAACCTAGTTTGACCCACTTCTTCCCAGCCCAAAATGTGCAAGGAGGGGAAGGGGCAAGGGAAGTCAAATTTTGTCAGACACTCCCCTCAAATGAGAGTGGTGCCAAAACCCATGCTCTAACGAGCTGGAAAAACGCCAAGGGGAGTGAGAAGTTACAAGTAATACTTCACTACATTGTTTTCAAATTTCAACTAAGAGAAAAACCCATAGTGAAAAGATGCAGCAATGGTATTCATTTAGGCAGCTTATCTTAGGAAAAGAAACAGGAAAACATAGCACAAACTCACCAATTCCTTCACGAACAGAGAGGTTTGGTCTGATTACATCCCTTGAGTTGACAAGGAAGATATCACCAATATATAGGTGATTTGTAGGAACATAGACACAACACAGCTCCTCCTCCCCAGAATAATTCTGCCATATAAATTGCATAAAAAGGAAAACCATGGATCAGCATGCAAGAATTAATTAAGAACCATCGAGAACAAAATAGAACGCATCAATGTGCTCCAACATCATGCCTGTGTGTATATATTCTGTCTCTAAGTCACTAAGTGGCAAAAAATTGTGTTAGCGGAAGAGATATTGAATTCACTGCAGGAACAAACAAATTTTAACTCTGCATCTAGTTATCATTCAGCTTTAGATGCTTAGAGCATGTCCTAGCAAATGAAAAATGACAGCTGCCACAGGTATGTTCTTTAAAGCTTATCATATCCAAATACCGAAAAAAGTGCAACTCAAGTTTCATGACTACCGATATATACAAACAAATTTTAACTCTCCATTATCTACCCATATATAACAGCCAACGCCACTAGCAAACAAAATAGGTTTCATGACTCAAGTTTCAAAACCGTCAATTGTTGGAGTAAATCACACATGCAGGCCCAAAAAGAAATAAACTTATTTCAGTTCAAAGAACCAACTCTTGGGCCGTCGAACCAAGCTCATACACATACTAGTACAATATTGTCCGCTTTGGGCTTTTAACCCGCACGGCTTTGTTTTTGGGCTCCTTCCCAAAAGGCCTTGTACTAGTATATATTGAGCACCACTATATAAATAACTCCTCCTCTTGCTATTCTTTCGATGTGGGACTTGGGATGCACTTATTTTCCCAACACCAACTGTGACTGTGACTCAAACCAAAAAAAAGGAAAACAAATAAACAATACAAAGCAAGCATGCAAATGGAAAAACAAAGCTATATCAAAGCAAGACGCTTTTTTTCTTTTCTAACTTGCATACCTGCAGGGTGACAGATGATGTAATGAACCCAAAAGCATATTCCCCAATTCGCGGATGCCTTATTATGGCGACTTCTTTGAAAGCCTGTGTGTTCTGGTCTGTAATATGAATCTTCATCATTAAGCTTGTCAAATAATGTAAACATACATGAAAAAAGAGATTCAATGAGTATGAACCTGGTGATATTGCAGAACTGATTTGCTTAGAGGCATTGTAGATGTGACGCACAAAAGGCATCCTCTTAATAAACCACTCGCCAAGGCCTAAGACAGATGCTCCCAGCCATGATGACATGAATATGCCAACCAAGAATATGAATGCTATTGATGTTATGAATCCCAAACCTATTTAGAAGCAGAAAACAATGAATCAGAAGAATGTTAATATTCAGGTACTTGATCTGACCAATGAGCCAAAAATTCCCATTAAAAAATATTCACAAATGAGACTGACGTGCCATAAAGCAAATCGACCTCAGGTCACATGATTTTAGGGAAAGGTCAAACTATCCGAGAAATAAATAATTTGATAGTAGTACTCAAAACTGTAAAAAAAATAACCCAACCAAAACCGAAGCCAAATGCAACTCACAAGGACACACCAACCTTCCATGATTCAAACTTGATATTACTCAACCCAAACCAGACTTGCACACTTGTATCCTAGGATAAATTTGGAACAGCTGCCAAAACTAACAAAAATGTACAGGTTTTAGTGACTCCACAAACATCAGTAAGAATGCCTTTTGGCAATAGCATAGTATATTTACCATAGAGGGAATCTCCAGCATTCCCTCAGAAATTTGTGTACATACAAGAGCTACTGACACAAACTTGCATAAAATCAAAAGGAGCTTGTGATAAATGCAAAG
Source organism: Salicornia ramosissima (assembly GCA_951394345.1). Taxonomy (NCBI): domain Eukaryota; kingdom Viridiplantae; phylum Streptophyta; class Magnoliopsida; order Caryophyllales; family Amaranthaceae; genus Salicornia; species Salicornia ramosissima. Next base: position 5,162,202 of record OX596233.1, read on the forward strand.
ACAAACTAGAAGCAACCAAAAGAGAGTTAGGGAAGTAAGGCGAAACATTCCTAGGTATGCTGCAATGCCTGTACTTACTAGGATTTTTTTAAAAAAGTCTGAGGAGTGGCTGTAATTAGGCAGTCACAAAGACATATTCCTTAAATATACAAAAAATTTGTGTAGATTTGAGGATCCGGTCCAGAGGATGCTTAAGTTATTTGTAAAACGGCATAAAAGCCATTACATACACAAAATCCATGTGTTTAAATTTTCCATCATGGATAAATGTACAGTTATACACACATAAGAAGTGAAATAAGCAAGTAACTCATTAGTGAGCGAGCAGCTTAAGAGCGATTCAATAATCAGGTCATCAATGTACAATGGTACAAGTGAGTAGTTACTTGCAATGAAATCAACCAATTCTCTAACACATGGTATTAAATCTTGGATGTGACATTGGTGACCACAATCAAGGAACTGGTCGCAGCACAATTTCAGTGGCAAATGTGAATGATTTGCAGTTGTAGCAGCCTAACAGTTCAGTCTTTAGCTCAAATCTTTAACATTGCAGTCATAAAGCAGTGATGCGGCCGGGATTTGAATCAATGCTCTAAACATATAAGCAACTAGATATCCAAAACATTCCATTCATAATCGACAGAATAAAGAAAACTTCTATATGCTTAGGATCCTTCATGCTTGAACCCTCTCCTACACATGCTTGTGGGTGCACACGCGTGTTCCCACACACATACATGAATAAACTTACATATAACAATATAAATGTGTTTTTTCTGAACATGTGCATCTACTCTATGCATGGTGAAATTCTTAGAAGTAAACCATCTTAACTTTGCAACAATAGCCGACTAGCCATTCACCTGAGTAATAGAACAATATGCATGGTAATTTGGTAATCTATCTATAAACATAACAAAATTTAAGAAGTTCGTGTCACTTTGTCATGATTATAATTTCGAAAACTCGTCATCAAGAGCATATACATGTGCTGCAAAAGCATGGAGCTGAGCTGTTGTTCTTTTGAGGGTTGAAGAGAAAATCATCAAAGCTAAAAAGCATTTAGTACAAGGGCTACATCACTCAGAAAAAAGGAATGTGCCCATTGGGAAGTGTTACGAAAATTTTCATGATTTTGGTCCAAATTCAAATAACATCAACGTCATTGAGTCGGGATTTAAAAAGGGATTTGTAATGTGATGTAAAGTGCCCAAGTGAGATAATTGACAAACGAAAGGAACTGGACTAATAGAATAGTTAATCTTGCATTCCATTCATAAATGCAAAGCCAAATGTCTGGAGATTAGTTACTAGAAACATGACATAATTTTGCTGCAGAAATATAGGCTACGTTAAAAACCAAATGGCAAAAACAAAAGACTCCATTAAAACTACAGTTCCCAATTGCTCAGGCAATAAAATACAAAACAAGTATTATAGCTTACCAAATATATCAATTCCAAGTTGGGCGTAGATAGGAGAGAAAAATCCATCAACAAAATGTATGAACCACCAGGTTATGTAGAAAGTGATAGCTATTGGAAAAAGGATAACACTGCAAACAAGAAAAACAAGAGTAGAGTGTCACAAGAAGCAAATGATCAAAGTTTCTAACTAATTTCCACTGAAGCACTAAATATTCATACATCATAAAGGGATGAAGTGCAAAAACTCCAAGTATGGTCATGTAGTTCTACAGTTTTACAATTACTAATTCTATCCATATGGTCACATATAAGAAAATTGAAACCATACCTATTCAGCAAGTGCAACATTTAAAAACTAAACATAATTTTCAAAACCTAGTGACAAGCATCAATGTACTACTGTAGAGCAGGCATAATTTGGTCCCCCCCCCCCAAAACACAAAACAACAAATATTATGCACACAGTTGGACATATAAAAGTATCAATGCTTAGACATAATGGTAACCACTTTGTCGCTGCACAATATGTTGGAAAGCAAGTCAATCAATACTAATATTGGTAACAAATCCTAGCAATAACATGGAGGCCAGATAGAATGGTTACTAACTATCTAAAGAATTGTTGGAAGATCAGCCCTGAAATTCTGAAAATACAAGCTAGAGGTATGCAGAATAATAGTAGACATCAGCTGAAGAATAACCTTAGGATGATTTTTAAAAAAATGGACTGCAAGATAATTAAAATATCCAAATAAATAATGGGAACAAGTAACAAACTTAAGCAACTTCAACAAAAAGAATATATAAGCAATTTTACATAGAAAGATACAACTTACCATCCTGTCATAAATTTCTTTGAAACCCAACTTCTGACTATTTTATAAGATGTCTGCGCAATAAATAAAGAAACAAAAAGTGTTATTTTTTACATGATTGAAAAGAAGATCAGGGGACCATATTGAATTAAACAGATTGCAACCATATAAGAATTTTAGCACATCATCAAACAAAATCTTCTAAACTAGTCCAAAAGCAGCTTCCTTATTATACAGAAGATAATGAAATAGGCTTAGAGAAATGTCAGATACACCCTTAAAAACTTCAATCCAACAAAACAAAAACATTTCAATTTTAGGAGGTATCATCATAAATAAAGTTGCAACAGCAACCTCAATATCGTTGTTATTCCCTCAACTAAATAGTTGAATCATCACTGAGCCTGCTGTGCATATTACATTTTAAATAATTATGAGAGACCAAGAGAAATTTGTATTCCCAACTAACATATTACAGCCATTATACAACAGCAACTCCAAGCAAAAACCAAGTTCTTAGGATGGACTATAAAAGTTAGCTAAGGCTCATTAGAAGTTTAGAACCTAGAAACTTGATATAATACATTTTAAATAAAGGCACCCCCACTTATCCATATTTTCTTCCCACATATAGTCATAGTGTGATGCTTCTCAAACACAAATGTGAATCCAATTCGAAACACCCTTTAACAATTGACCTTACAATTACCATTTATCCCTCCTCTACATCCATTTGTTTTCCCTTTTGCTCTTCGAATATACCCAATAATTTCCCTTCTATCACACTTCAGCTCAAATTGACTCCAGTAAGTGACAAAAGGTTTTCGAGGGAATGAATGACAGTAGAATAAAGAATGTATATCTCATGAATGAACAAGGAACATCAAAGAGAAGTAAAAATAAAGCTTGTACACCTCCCATAGCAGCTGTTAACAAATTCAAAGAACAGCTCAGAAATAACAGTCAACATTAGCACTCAGAACAGCTCAATGTCACACCATGGTGATCACCTCACAGACTCAGATCACATCCCCCCCTATGTTCACTAGTAGCCCACTTAATCCTCTGGTATCCAAACTAAATTGCACCATCTTCAAAGAGCACTGATTAAGATTGTCCAATGATAAGCAAACCATAGCCATCTTTACACCACAAAAATAAATAATAATAAATAAAAACCCAAATCTACTAAACTTAAGAAGTATATCAAGCAACAAAAACCCAATAAAAAAGATATTGCTAGATCATAGACCAATCCCCCAATATAGAATCTTCCATATAAAACACCACTATTAAGAGTTAACCCCACAATCCAGAAATTCTCATGTAAATAAACTAACAGCAAAATTACAACATTGATCTAGAAAAAAAACTTGAATAAGGGCTAACCCACTAATCAAAAACGTCCAAATTAACCAAATTTGGGACGAACAAATAAATAATTGAAAGGCACCAATTAAAATTAAATGAAAACCCAGATAGATCTAACAAAAAGTGAAGCAAAAAAAAAAAAAAATCACCTCATGAGCAGAATGATGAGACGATGAAGCAGAAGAGCTAGGTTTAGCAGAGTCATCGTCATGAATGGGGGAAGAACCTGCAACTGGTATAAGAAGCTCTCGATCTCTCTCTCTACTGGGATTTCCCATCACCATAGTCGATGGTTTCTCATCTCCCATTCTAGGTTTTTGCGCAATACTACAACTGCTACCACCTCAATCAAGCAGTTGTTTGTATTTGTTCTGTGAATTGACTCAGTTGATTTTTTTAAGAGACAAAGATAGGAAGGAGAGGAGAGGAGAGAGATGGTGGTTCAAATTAGCAAAATCAGTTCCTAATCTCCTTGTCGCTTTACCTTTTACAATTTTTTAAACTTTTTTTTCAAACGATAAAATACATTTATTTTGGAATTGTGTGATTGTGTTTGTGAGTTGTACTTGTGTGACTACTAACCAAGGTTGATGATATATTCTTGGTAATAAAAATGTAAATTATAATGAAAAAATGTTCATTTGGTCTAAATTTTAACATTTAAATAATATTTATTAATTGTTATACTATTGTTCATTTGAGTTGAATTGATGTACATCGTGTGAGTATCATTACTCCATTAGAATGGTGATCACGTGTATATCTTCGAATTTGTGGACTAAGGCTGTTTAATTTATGAAGTAGTTTAAAGGTTGTCATTGATAGCCATCTTAATTCTTCTTACCAAAACAGCATTTCTCATATGAGCTTAATTTTATATATTTTCTTTGTTAATTTTTTTTTTACTAATGTTTCAAAATACATGCAACAATTTCTTTCTTATATTGTAATTTTTTGCTACTGAAAAGACATAAATGTTCTTACTAATTTGGGAAATTGTATCTACTTTCTCTAATTAATTCTTTAAGGGGCCGTTTGGTTATCAAATGGGAAAGAGAATCACTTTAAGAATAAGAATGGAAAACAAAAGTGTTAGATTTAAAAGGTTGTTTGTTAAAAAAAATAAATAAATAAAATACACCACCACCACCCCAAACCCACCTCCACCACCCAAGCTCAAAAACAACCCCCACTTCCTCCACCACCAACGAAACCACCCCCCTCCCCCACCCCTTGCCGGCGCCACCCCCTCTTCCACCACGGTAGCCTGCTCCCCTCCCCCACCCCTCAAAACCCTAACCTTGACCGCCCAAATTACCAAATTAAAAAAACAACCCCCACCCACCTCCACCACCCTCGAAGCCACCCCCAGCCGCACCGCCTCCCCCTGCCGCCCCTTCGCCACCCCCTCTCCACCACCCTACAGCTCCCAACCACCCCCACGAACCAAAAACCTCCAAATTAGAAAAGTGTTAGAATAGGGGAATGGGGAGGGGAGAGGGCCGAGAATGGCAAATATAGTCTAACAAACACAATCAAAGCGAATGGGGGCAATTGATTCTCATTCCCTTTGATTATTACCCCCAATCAAACACACCCTAATTGTGTTTACCTTCTTTCTCCATTAATTTTAATTAACCGGAGTATCTCTCATTTTTCCTAATTACCCACCATCAAAAAATGTCTAGGAATCCGTGAACTCAAAATTATTGCTTTTTAAACGGGGAAAGTATCCACATTAGTTTATCTATTACCTCAGGTTCATCTTAGTTGTAACATTTTCTAAAAAAAAAAAAAGAAGATTCACATTAGTTCCAACATTTTTCTCCAAATTTGGTAATCATTTATTCTAAATTCTCTTATTGTCACATGCATTTTGTCTCTCTTTATCAATCTCACACTAGAAAATGTGCAACATCATTTGTTGCAACTAACATGAACCAGAGGTAGTATTAGATACTCAACAACATAAGTGAACATGGTGGTAAATGAAAACTTACAAATACTATAAAAGTGCATAATTTTTTTTTTTTTTTTGGGGTAAGCAAAGTGCATAAGTTGATGAATTGCAAATACTCATAATTAATTAATGACTAATCAAATATTCAATCGGAAGAGTGCTAGCTATATAGGTTAGAAAATTCACCCCACTCACACTTTCTATTAATTAGTTTGGATTTTTTTTTTTTTGGAATCCATTTATTTGAATATAGGATGGATTAAGAATGCATTATATATAAGTGAGTTTGTCATCAAAAGAGTGGGTTTAATTCGTATGTGTTAGAAGAATATATCTCCCAAGTTCACCACATATAAGTGTCTCACATTGGAATACTAAAGATATAATGACTAATACATTACCTTGGTGGGCTACTCATTATATTACCAATTAGTTTTATAATGAAGCTCCACCAGCTTTGTATATGGTCTGAACTGTTCGACCGTTTAATAGTCTGAATTTTACTGATCTGGTCAGATCTTTTCTTAAATAAGCATTATAAAGCCTTTTTTTCTACAAAGACACTATAATGCTTAAATTACATATTATACCATTCTAAAGTTTCTAAGTTACTTATCACTATTCATCCGCGCTTCTAAAGTGTGAACCCCTTTTGGCATTAAATTGGGTCCTTAATATTTTATTTTGATTCGCTTTGGATTTTTTTTCAAATTTTTGTTCATTGAAATTATTTTACAATAAGTATGTTTAAGCTGAAATGGAGAAATACTAGATGCTTAAAAAAAAAAAAAAAAAAAAAAAGCTGAAACTGAGCAAAAGTTTGGCCTTTTTTTCTTTCTGTTTGTTTGTTTTTTTTTAAAAAATTTTTTTTGTAGAAATATAATTTTTCCTCTAACCTAAGTAATGTTTGGGTCTCCAAATAATCATGATTAATGACAAGCCCAATAACTACATCATTAACATTCACCATACTGGGCCATGTGCCTCATGAGAGTTGGCTTCCTTTTATGTCTGCATCAGAGAAATGTACACAGAACCAAATGCCAATTTGCAATTTGCATACAAAGTTACAAACTCATACAAGACGAATATACATTGGAACTGAATTAATCTGAATTGAATTTGTCTGAGCTGAATTAAATTGAATTGAATAAGCTAAAGCTTAGACTAGACAGAAGCTCGGCAGAAACTAAACTACAAATTAAATCCAAAAGAACAAGATCAATATGACAACTTAACAAGGATCTACTAAATTAGAGTCGGAGTTCCAAAACTTCAAACCCTCAGAAAAATTAAGAAGCAATTGTAAATCGATTTTGCACCCGAAAGAATTAATTATCCTTTATGATTTCTAATAATAAACCCTATAGAAGCTGAATTTGGGTAGCAATGGCTAATTTTATGAGTTTATGAGTTATTTTCATTAACTATCAACCTTGTTTTTTGTTTTGTTTTTTTTTTTCCAATTACGTCTATGAGTTTTTTGCATCTACGGCGTTATTGAGTTTAATTACCTAAAAAGGATTAAAGTTTAGTGAACAGAAAAGGTTATTTGTTTTATTCTTATTTTTATTATTTTATGGACAAATGTAATTCTCATATGGAAATGTTTCTATTAATACACACACAGTGTCTAGTAACTAAGCACTAAATAAAGGGTCTCAAACAGAATTGTGAGAAGAACACTACAAAATACAGTAAGCAATTCCAAACTCTTACTAGAATAACATAAACACTCAACCCCATGTGTTTGATGCTTATTTTCAAAGCTTTATTTGATACATAGTGATTTTGACTATTGTTTACGTATATGAAAAAATATATCATACTTCTTAACTTATATGTAATATGTTCGACTTTTCAAATATATTTTTTTATACTTCTTACGTTCCATATTAATTGCATCATACGTACTTTTTTGGACACGTATTTTAAAAAGGAAAAATTGCAAATATTAATCCGAAGTTTGGGCCATCTTCCGCTATTAATCCCAACTTTGATTTATTTTTGATTAATCCGATAGTTTGTGGGTGGTCTTCCAATATTAATCCGTTGTTTGTGGTGGTCTTCCAATATTGATCCAATACTTTTGAATTTTGGAAGACCATCCACAAACTTTAGATTAATATTGGAAGACCACCAACAAACTTCGGATTAATCGAAAATAAATCAAACTTCGGATTAATAGTGGAAGATGGCCCAAATTTCGGATTAATATTTACAATTTTTCCTTTTAAAAAAGAGATTTGAGAATGTATATGAGAAGATTAATTAAAATAATTTTAACATAAACAAAAGCAAAACTGGAATGTTTCTGGCGTTAAAATTATTTCATTAAACTTACTCGTTTACAAGCTAAGATACCTTCCTAAAAATACTTGCCAAAGAGGTATGCTTCGACTCTGCGAATGATATGAGAAGAGAAAGTATTAATTTTCATATGCATAACTAAATTTATTAATGTTTTAGTTAAGATATGAAAAAGGAACTTGTTAAACGTCGCCCATGAATTACTTAAAATCGTCTACTATTTAAAGTAAAAAGACAATATTGCCCTTGACTTAAAATTATACCACAACTGTATATATATACAACGATGTCGGACACCACACCATAACCTCGACCGCCACCACCACCACCACCACCATGGTGGTGGTTAGGGGCATCCAGATCAGACGCACCAACCATGGTAGGGGCGTCCAGATCAGAATGTAAATGAGAAGATTAATAAAATAATTCTAACATAAGCAAAAGCAAAACTGGAACGTTTCTGACGTTAAATTTATTTCATTAAACTTGCTCGTTTAATTACAAGCTAAGATATATCCCTAAAAATATTTGCAAAAGAGGTATGTTGCGAGTAATATGAAGTAGAGAAAGTATTAATTTTCTTATACAAAACTAAATTTATTAACGTTTTAGTTAAGCTATGAAAAACAAATGTAGCAAGCAAATTAGACCAGGTAGTAACATTTTTGGTAAACTCAAGCAACCAACTTGTACTTCAGATTCATCATGTTATAGAGCCCAGCATTCTAACTCCTTTATTGCATGATTGTACTATATAATTAAAGATGTTGGACAAAAAGGTGTAAAAACTAAAAAACCACTCAAACATTTTCCCTTTTTTTGAAATTTTGGATTTGGAAGACGGCAATTCTGCTGCTAGCTCTGCTTGAGTGCTTGATTTACCAGCTATCATATCAACAATATATAATTATATGATTCTTTTTTCCTGAGGAGTTGGAGTATAGCTCGATGGGAGTCCTCAGTCCTCACCTTCACTGGCCTGGACAAAGGATCAATCCTCACCCCAGCATTATGCTGGGTTTCCCCACTCGTGTACCTTGCCGTTGAAAACATATATATATATATAACAATATGAAGTTTATTTACAAATTTCAGCATATATTCACTTTCTTTCTAAAAATTGCCAAAAAAAAAGATCAAAAATAAAAATAAATACATATACTATAGCATAAAATCTGATACAACCTCTTCAATCAATTTGCTTAAGACAAACTTATCAACTTCACCTATAACTTGATCAATTTCATCTTGAGTAACCATATGCCTCCACCCAACCCCCCATATTTTGCTCCCAAATCTCAAATCTTGATCAATTATAGCATATATATTGTCTGACCGAAATTCGCCTTCATCATTCATCAATCTCAAATAGCATCTCAACTCATCAATCTCATTGCATACTTCTTCCAATACCCCATCCAAGGAGATGGGATTCTCTGATTTTGCCATGTACATTCTTGGATGAGGCGAACGAACTTTCGAAAATGTCAATCTTTTGATTTGCAAGACTTCATTTGCACAATCAATTAGTAATTGTGCATTTTCTAAGTCTTGATCACTTTCATCAACAAACAATGGAGCAAAACCAGGGTTCACTTGGATATTGAAAAGTGCCTCTAAATGGCTCATAAACAAAGGGTTGCTCAAAAGCAATGTTTTTAGCTTCATTCTAGAAGTAAGAAGCTGTCTCAAGGTCTTACTGTCTGTTTTTTCAGGTGATTTTACGCTGTTTTCCGGGCTTTTAATCCCTTCTTGATTGATATTATGATGAACTGCAACGCCGTTTTCATGGGTAGTGATTAAGGTCACTTCATGAGCAGGACTCTGAGCCTCATCAATCTGATTGGCGTTGCAACATTCGCTGGTAGATACTGATGTTATTTCAGAATAACAGCTTAGATTGTCGTCGAAATTTGATACCTTCTTGTCATTTGTAAGATTAGGAATGTGAGTTTCTTCTGGAGTTCTTAATAGTGTGTTCTGACTGTCAATATCATAATCTGCAAGCAAACATTTTCTCAATATCATGAATGAAACTAACATGGCTAATTCCCAGTAACACCAGAGTGCTATGATTTTAAACATAGCACAATGGCTTAATCGTAAATAAATTGAAAGATGCTAAACATATGACACACAGTTATTCGTGATTTTGGCATGCTCCACTCGTAATATTTACTCGTAGATAAGTAAATGTGAAACAGTATATCAAAATACAGATCAATAACATGAATGAGCATATATGAATGAAGAAAACATGGCTAATTCCCGGTACCACACAGTGGTATGGTTTTAAACATAGTACAGTGGCATAATCGTAAATAAACTGAAAGATGCTAGACACATGGCACATGGCCATTCGTGATTTTGGCATGCTCCACTCGTAATGCTTACATGTATGACAATGATAATCTCATGTTTATGCTTACCTCTGGTCAGAATTCTGTTATTGACAGTGGTGAAAAAGGAATTCTTGTCACCCTTTGGATCAACTTCCTCTCTACATATAGTTTTGGTTTCCATGTTTTGATGAATCTCATCATTGCAAATCTTCTTTTCTTCCAGCTGCATCATAAAAACAAAGATGTTAACTCAAGCTTGAGACACTCACACCTGTTTTTTTGGACTGAATTAATCTGAACTGAACTGAACTAAATCCTAGACTCAACGGGAACTGAACTGAACTGAATTTGTCTAAACTGAACTGAAATCTCAAAAATCAAGTCCAAAAGAACACGGCCATAATTCAGTTTACAGCCAAAGAAACTCACAATCAAGGCTGGTTGTTTGCTCTTTCTTCGCTCTGATATTCCCCGTCTCCTGTAATCTAACATTGGAGCTGGAGCAGTCTTCTGATGACCGGAAGTCGGGTTTTTGGAAACAGATTTACCAACCTTATGCCTTCTAATCTTAACTTCAGCTAACTTCTCCGGATCTCGAGACCTCAACTCATCACTCGACTTCGAATCTTTCCTCCCATCACCCTTTCTTCTATTCAAACTCACCTTCTCAACCACACTTGCCTTTCTCACTTGTTCTTGCTTCTTCTGTGGCCTCAAAGAAGCAGCCTTCTTCATGGACTTCAATTTTTCCTCAAACTCAGCTCCATAACCCTCCATTTCGAAGCTCACCCCTTCATTTCTAACAGCTTTTTGAACAAAACCTCTACTATATCCTGGCTTCATCCCTAACCCTCCTTGAGACTTAGGCAGAAATGGCTTATCTAGATCTATACAAGGATACCGCAATGGCTTCATAAGAACAATAGGCGGTCTTTCATCATAATCCCAACAATTTTCCGAAAAAAAAACATCAGATTCTGGTGAGTCCATTCCTAGATCATTCACATAAGTGTTTCTTAGAAGCCCTTTGAATTTCAAGTTCAGTAATTCCTCTACACTTTTATGCTTCGTACCGCCTTCTTGATCACCAAAATGAGGCCTCTTTGCCCTAGGTGAATCGATCTCATACACCGGCTTTTCCATGTTCAAAATCTTCTCCCTTTCCATATGTTTCCTAGGGCTTGAAGGGAATGATTCTAACCCCATGAGCTTAACAACTACACTTGAATTCTTCCCCTTTTTCCTCGATGATGAAATCGAAGAATCCGAGGGCACAAAATTACTCGATGATTGGCTCGAACTTGTAGAAGGCAATAGTAGCATATCAGGAGAATTCCTCATTTTTCTATGATCATAATAATGCTCCTCAAAAACAGGATTATTAATCACATTTTGCCTAAGAAGACTATCTCTAACAGCACTCCTCATTTCATCAACTGAGTTCCTTGGACACTCATCTACTCCTCCTACAAGAGGTCTCTCAAACCCCCTTACTCCACTCACCATGCCATCGAACGTCCCTTCCTCGAGTTTTTGCTTCTGTTTTCGCGCTAACCCCATCATATAACTAGAAGCTTCTTGGAGTTTTCCTAGCATTACTAAGGAATTTTGAAGATCAAGAGCTCCTTTCAACAAATCTTGTGCAATATAATCTTGTTTTTGTCTCAATAAGCTGCCACTAGACCAAGAACTGATCACATGATTCAACCTTTCAGCTTCTTTAGAAACCTCTAACAGCTGAAAAGATACTGGGGTTTCTAACCTATCCCTTGTGATCCCTTTAATTCCCATCTCCTTTTTCTTCCCTCTCTCTTCCTTAATAACAGCTTCAATCTTACTACTGCTATCTTGCTCCCTTTTCTGAGGATTGATCTTTGTTTTCTTTATTGCCCCACATTCAACCCCTTTTGGATCATCACATGTCACAAATGATCTATAACCAATTGATTTTCTTCTTTCTTGAGGCATAATTCTTCAACCCCACCTACCAATTTTTTTCATACAGAAAATCCTTTCTCATATAATGTATACTGCAACAAACCAAAGTTACATTATAAACACAAAAGATTTCAACTTTATTCATGGGAACATCCAAAAAAAAAAAAAAATAACATTATAAACACAAAAGATTTCAACTTTATTCATGGGAACACCAAAAAAAATTAAAAAATTGCAGTTGCAGCTTACAATCTAAGGAAATTGCTCAAAGATTGAGAATATCAGCATCAGATCAATGTGGTACTACTTCAACACTGCAAGTAAAAAGAAAGAGTAAGGCTCTGAACTAAGAAAAGGTATCCAACAAAAACCCAAAATTGAGAAGTTTATTAAAAATCAGAACTTGCTAAAAAAACAGAGAAAATGTAAGGAAAAATGAAATCTTTTTTCTACTTTTTCAATAAAAGTTTAGTTAGGAACTAGTAACTACCTTCAAGAAGTGAACTTTCTTCTTTAAAAAAAAAACAGTTTTTTTTCCTGCCTGAAAATTATATCAAATTATCAACCCACAACCCCAAAAAAACAGAAAATTAAAATTGGGGGGGGGGGGGGGGGGGGAGGGTGAAGCAGAGTTTAGTTTCTGAAAGTGTTCACAACCACTGCACAGAGGTGAGACAAGAGTGACTGAGATCCACAGAAGAAGGGCAGAATTAAAAAAATGCAATCAAATTTGACTTCAAAGGGTATTGAACAACTTATTAAGAAAATTCATTGGTAATGAATGCAAGTAACCACAAAAATTAGATTAAAAAATAAATAAAAGGAAAAAAAAAAGAATGGAGGGAGAAGAATAAGAATATGAAGAGTTAGATTTGGTGGGGTTTTTCTGGTGAGGTTATTTATATCACTTGCATTAAAAAAATTGATAATTGATTGCTGAAGAGAAATGTGAGAGGGACAAATAAATCATTTAACTATAAAAGGTGGGGAATTATGTGAGTATGATTACTAATTATGATTAAAAAATGTAACATGGATGATGATGATGATGATGGAAGAAGGGTTGCATTATGCTTGTGGGTAAGCATGTACAGTAGAGATGAAGTGGTGTGAAGAAAAAACAGAGGTTAAAACTGTTTGTTTGAGAGGGAAAATCATGGTCTTAACAAGAATATACTCAAATAAGTGAATGAGGAGAAAGAAATTAAAGAAAGAAAGAAAGAGTAGAAGAGGAGGTACTGTAGTGGAAGTAGCATGACAAGTAACTGACACTCATGCACTAGTACAGTTGTATGGAGTACTGAATTGTGAGAAACTACCATGAAATTAAGCTGTAATTTGAGTCTTCATTACAGTGGAGTATGTTTTAAGCTCAAGCTTTACTCACAAATTATTTTACTCTTTTTAAAAAAATAATAATTAAAAATTCTCGGATGAGTTATGAGCATTTAGGATGCGTTCTCTTCAACTTATTAGACCTGAACTTATCTGAACTGAACTTATCTGAACTTATCAGACCTGATTTAACTTATTAGACCTTATTTAACTTATTAGACATTATTGGAACTTATTAGGCCTTGTTGTTATTAGACCTTATTGGACCTTATTGGAACTTATTAAGCTTTATTAGAACTTATTAGACCTTATTAGAACTTATTAAACCTGATTGAAACTTATTGAAACGTATTTTATATGATTGAATAAAATAAATTAATAATAATAATGATGATGATAATAATAATAATATTCTATACATTTGAACCTATGTTTTTTTTATTGTTGAATTACGTTCAAGAAGGTAATAATAATTAGTATATCTTTTTTCAAACTCATTATTAATTAATATTATCAATTCCAATAACAACTTATCTACATATTTAATTTTTCTTAATTCACTTGTAGTAAAATTAACAAACTAGAATGGATTGAATAATAATAATATGGAGGATGGGTAAAGTTTAATTTGGACCAAAATTAAATCAAACCCAAAATAAAAAATAAGTTTTATTTTGTAATATATAAAAATAGTTTAATTCAATCTAACTCTGATTGACTTCTCTAAAAAAATTATAAAACAAGAATGATAAAATAAAATTGGTTTATGTTGTGTAAGAGTGCTTTAAGTTAATTATTAATTTAATTAATTTTATTTGATCAATAATTAAAAATAATAATCTAGACCTGATTTGAACTTATTAGACCTGATTAAAACTTATTAGAACTTATTAGACCTGATTGGAACTTATTAAACCTTATTGGAACTTATTAGCCCTTATTGGAACTTATTAGAACTTATTGGACCTTATTGCAACTTATTAGACCTTATTGGAACTTATTAGAATTTATTGGACCTTATTGCAACTTATTAGACCTTATTCAACTTATTAGACCTGATATAACTTATTGGAACTTATTTAAACTTGTCTGAACTTATTGAACCTGAAACTTATTTTTTTAAGGTGAAGAGAACGCACCCTTAGTAGGTTTTACTGTGAGACTAGTTCAGCTCCCGTGCAATGCACAGATATAATTTAGGAGCCAATTCAAGTCTTCCTTCTATAATGTAAAAAATTCAACAATTATTTTTAATTTGCATCTCTTTTTAAGGGCTTGTTTACATCAGATTATATTCAGTTCAGTTAATCTCTATTCAGTTCAGCTCAGTTCAGTTATCTCTATTTAGTTCAATTAATACACTTCTATTCAGTTCCGTTCAGTTCAGTTCAATTTAGTTCAGTTCAGTTCAGCCTCTATTCAGCTAATGTAAACGAGCCCTAAGGAAATGATTTGTGAGTGTAAACGATCAAATTAATCAAAATAATTTTGATATTAGTAAATTATAATCACATTCTTGATCTTGCTTGTATTAAAGCCATTTTAATTAATTCTTTCGTTTACACCCTTAAATCGCTTACTCAAAATACGTGAAAAAATAATTGTTGAATTTTCTATGTTACGGATGGAGAAAGATCTTATGTAACAACAATATTATTTTTTCCTTAAGTATCAATTATTTTTATATGGGAGCTTAATAGGAGTTGGTACGTTCTATTTCACAAAGGTACGCTCTATTTCACCTACAAAATATCTTTTTCTATATCTAGCTTCTTAATTCTCTTTTTCTGACTTAAGTATCGGATAGTCTTTCCCCGCAAATAACCCTTGGGTTAGCTCACCGTGTCTTCTCTGTGCAGGCCCTGCCGCGACCAGCACCACGAGCCACTCACGTTGGTGGAGGAGTTAGACTTGGTCGGAATATTTTTAAATGGTTAAATTCAGATGGTAATGGTAATGCTTATCATAAGCTTATTCTCAAATTTTTGAAATTTAGGTACTCTCTACTCAAGTATATTGCAATTGGAATCTTTGTAGAGATAAAGGATTGCTTCTATGGTAACGTCTCTCACAAATTGCATATATGAGAAATGAGTTTAAAGCTTACCATACTCTTCTAGGCTTTCAGTGAATTTTTTTGTCACAATCCTTGTAAAAGTGAGCGTCTAGACTTGCTATGTTATATATATATATATATATATATATATATATATATATATGTAGGAATATGATCATGTAAAAACCTCATAAGAAGTTAAAAACCTAAAAACTAAATATCATGGCCATTGATTTTTTTCTAGCCCATCATGACCGTCGATTTAATTTTACAAAAAAATCAGAGAAAAAAAATCTGTTTTTTTTAATTTACTTAATTCACTTTTCACACTTGCCGAGGTAAAACTTTGAAGATTAATATCTTTAATTGTGTGTTTGTAAAAATTATAAAACCTAGACATTAAAAAACTACATGTTGAAACGAATCCAACGAAACCCCACATGACTATGTTTTATCTTATGTATAAATCACAAACGATAGTCAAAGTAGACTTTATGAATAGTGACAAAGTCAAACTGAGTAAACTTTAAAAAAACGAAGGTAGTACAATTAAGGTGTACATGATAATTTAAGGAGGTACATATTAATTTCCAGATTAATTCAAATCTTACATACTAAATAAAGGGGTACATGATAATAATAAAGGGGTACATGCAATGATAAGGTATATACAAAATCAAACACGAAGAACTGACTTAAAAAAAATTCGAACTTTACAAAAAAATGCACAAAAACATACTAAATTAAGGGGGTACATGTTAATAATAAAGGGGTAAGGGTACATATACAAAATCAAACACGAAAAACTGCACTTAAAAATAATTCGAACTTTCCAAAAAAATAAATGCATAGAAACATACTAAATAAGAGGGTACATATTAATAATAAAGGGGTACATACAAAAATACAAGAGTACATACAAAATCAAACACGAAGAATTGCACTTTAAAAAAATTCGAACTTTATAAAAAAATGCACAAAAACATACTAAATTAAGGGTGTACATGCAAATATACAAGGGTACATACAAAATCAAACACAAAAAACTACACTAAAAAAAATCGAACTTTATAAAAACATGCATAAAAACATATTAAATTAAAGGAGTGCATATAAATAATAAAGGGGTACATGCAAGGATACAATGGTACATATAAAATCAAATATGAAGAACTGCACTTAACAAAAATCAAACTTTATTAAAAAAAATGCACAAAAACCTAAATTGTTGCTTGAAATTTGCATGAAATCTGTGAAATTAGCGTGAATGAACTGGTTCAATCAAGTAGTCTTTTTTTATAAAAACCTAACCGAAACTTTTTTTTTTAAAAAATGGTAACTTTGGGTGGTTAGTGTTTTTTACCCTAAAATTAATCACAACCCTTAATCTACATTTAACGGTCATAACTAAAAGTTTTTAATTTTCAACTTAACATAGGTTTTTAGCAAATCCTCTCTCTCTCTCTATATATATATATATACTCATTTTGTTCCACATTAATCTATAATATGCTTTAGATGGAGAAAAATCTGTTGTCCCATTTTATGTTCCACTTTTTAATTGTGTCATTTTTTTATTTAAACAATAAATAAAGGCATTTAAGTAAAATTAAGTTTGCTTATAAAATGACACAATCAAAAGGGGTGGGACACAAAATAGAACACATTATGGGACAACAAATTTGAGTCCGCTTTAGATAGTGTGCATGCTAATGAATCATAATCTTTTATTCCATTTTTTTATGGACCATCTGATCATTTAGTTATATTGATTGATTTGTATAATATTATTTTGAAATTTAAATAAATAATAAAGTAGTGGATCATTGTGTTTATAATTAATCAATCTAGACAAAATATTTAAACACTATGCCAATGTATAACCTTGACTAATAATGATCAACAACTTACTTATAATAAAAATACTTTATCTTTATCAAAGTTGATATTTGAATAATGTAAATGTCAAACTTTGATCTAATTTTGTTGTTTTTTTTTTTTAAGGAAAGGAAAGCCGGTTATCCTCCTGAGAAGGAAAAACCACAAGCGTCCTTGCGAACTATTTTGTCGTTTTTGTTTTGACTATGCACATTATTCATCGATATCTTTAGTTTTTTATGAACAGATGGAGTATTTTAATCCATTTATAAACCACTAACTTCATCCAACAATAACTAATAAATCACTAATGATATTAAGTATTCCATTCGTTTCTTTTTATTGTTTTTGTTTTGACTATATACATTTTTCATCGATATACTTCTTTGACTATTAATATCTTTAATCATATCTTCGTAAAAAAATATATATTTTTAAAAATAATATTTGTAAACTAATCATTGAGAAAAATCAACAAGAACCGCACTTGATTATGTTTTATAGAAAATTATAACATATTGCAAAATTTCAAACAATTAGCATCTAATTTATGTTTACAAGATAACATAACTTGGAATTATGATATGCGTTGTCTATTTCAAAATCAATAAGTGGGGTCCACTATTGGATATCCCTTATGGGCAAATGGGTTCTTTTTATGTTAGAACCAAAATATTGCCTGAAAAAATTGTCCTCTTTATTTGTCTACCCCTAAAGAAGGGGAAATCATTACTTTGCTAAAATTCTAATATCACAAATTCATGAATCATACTAGCTTAGTGTAGAGTACATGACATGATATAGATAGGATAAGGTAGGCAAGCCCTTTTGAGTTAAATGCAAACCAAGACACAAAATAGACCCAACTTCGGTAATTGGTTTAACATTGTCAAATTTTTAGCCTTACATTTTATTTTATTTTATTAAAAAAAAGCCTATCACATTGCTTGTTTCATCATGTTCTTGTTCATGTGGTCCTTGATTGAGAACATGCAACCAGATTTTGTTGTTAGAAACAAACAACTATTTCACATTGGAGCGGTAGTGTATGAAGAAAGGGGTTGAACTCGGGTTTAGAGTAACTGTGTGTTTGATTCAACTTATTTAACCACTCTAATGTTTATTTCAGAAAAGTTCAGATCAGATAACAAAAGATCTACATCAGATCAGAAAAGTTATAATCGTAAGAAAAATTCAGATCAGGTCAGAAAAATTTAGATCAATCAGAACAATTAAGATTAGATTAGAAAATTTCAGACGAACCAAACGCACCCTTAGAGCTTTACTATCCAGATTTTTGGTTAATTTATCTCATTTGTATGGGTGTTTCACATGTCTAAAATCATTTTATTATGCGGAGTGAAAACCCAGATCGGACAGAAATTTTAACTCTTAAACTTATTTCGTGAAGTATAAAAAATATATATATGTACTGTATGAAGTAAGTTATTTAAGGAACAAAAGAAGTATTTCCTATACGCTCTTGCAATTAGCTCATAAAATAAAATCCTTTCTCATTTTCCCACTTTTTCGTTTGCTTTTGTGTTTCTGTTATGTTATGTGGTTGCTAAATTGCCTTTCTCTACCACCCTATGGCGCTGAAATACTCCGTACCGAATTTTTTCTTTAACTTTTCTCGAATGATATATATTTGGTCTTATGATTATTCGGTCACATCAAATAAATTGCATCCCTTTAAATGGGTGCCAAACAAGTAAATAACCCTATAAATATACAATTCTACACATACTTAGCTCATTAGACGTACTGATCATGTACCCTACCCCATTGATTAACCGTACATGATGGTAGTAATGACGGTCTTATAACTTGTTAAACAGTCAAAAGCAATTAAGCAAATGCAAGAGATCCAGAGGTTTGAGTCCCTTGGTTAAAAACAAACATGAATGCTATCACAGGACTCTTGCAGTTGTTTAACGGTTAGGTTTTTCATAAATGCTAGTATTTATTTTGGGCGCTATATTGCAGGATCCCTCTTCTCGTTGGTGATCATTGTTGATTTATTTACTTTTCACAACATTTGTTACATTTTTTTATTTTGAGTATGAGAAAATTGTTATTTACAATATAAAGAGAAAACATATTTATATGAGATATTATTAGATTTGTCTCAAAGTGCGGTCTCTTCAACTATATTTAAAACAGGAAGTTTTAACTGCCACATGTTATCCCTTTGTTAATCCTTACTCCAACCCTGCCATGTGTCGTGTTATTTACATCGTATTGCGCCACGTAGGATTGTCCATATATGTTGTTTACACCATATTATGCCACCTAGGAAAAAAGATATTTATTGAGTCTCAATTAAAATTTGCTTTGGTCAAGAATCGTACACATAACCTTCATAAAGAAATGTAACATATTAACCATCAAACCATTTTAATTTGTTTGTTTAGCATTTATCATTAAAATATGATAAATGTAAGCTATCAACAATCAAAGTATTAAACCACTTTAATTTGTTAGTTTAACATTAAATATTAAAATACGATAAAGCCTTGCAAATTAATGTAACTAAAAAAACAACACTTTTCAAATAAATCTACTAAGTTAACAACAAACAATATTGTAACATATCATCCAATCTCAATTTTTTTTTAATGTTGTTCTCTTTTAATTTCAAATCCTTAATAGTTTTTAAAATTTATAACTGTATTATTTATCACACCATCACCGTCATCTATATCAATTCACTTACATTAGAAAAAAAAAACTACATCAATTATAAAATTTATGAAAAATAGCGAAATATAATTTATAATAATAATCAACCCGGGCATTGACCGGGCCAAAAACTAGTTATTTTTTAAATATCAACTTTTATACGTACTCCATTATACGTTTCTATGAGTTGTTTACAATCTTCAATACACATCTTTAAAAATAAATATCCACTGCTATATATACTTTATAAAAATTCTAAAAAAACTTATATAAAGAAAACTTTACATTGAGACGATTCTAATAAGATTTTATATGATTATCATAGAGATTTTTCGTGTTAATTAAAAACTTAAAATTATCTCTCCCTATATACCCAATATTCCAAACAAAATAAACACTCTTACTCAAATAAACAAGGAGAGTAATTTTTTTATAGGTCATCTAAAATACCCCTGAGCTATATTAGTTCTTTTCAGATAGAATGTCCTTATTGGTACATAAATACACGTAGTGAATCTTAAATTCTCAAATTTTAACACCATTTTTATCAAATATATTTTTATATAGTGATACAGAATAATGGAAACACTGGAATTCATGTTGATCATGTGTTTTATTTTGCTAAATGGCGAATTCAGGAATAATATTTAGCGGGGTCAAAATGCGTTTTTAGTATTTTATTTGGGTCAAGTGAACAAATTTTAAGAGAATTTTTTTTAAAAAATTAAATTTTATAGATAAATTTTTTATTTGTCTAGATCCAAGTGGGGTCACGTGACCCCACTAAAAGTGGCTGAATCTGCCACT
Source organism: Salicornia ramosissima (assembly GCA_951394345.1). Taxonomy (NCBI): domain Eukaryota; kingdom Viridiplantae; phylum Streptophyta; class Magnoliopsida; order Caryophyllales; family Amaranthaceae; genus Salicornia; species Salicornia ramosissima. Next base: position 5,183,129 of record OX596233.1, read on the forward strand.
CCGTATTTTGATTGATAATATAAACCTAAGGGTAGATCATCAGGTGTTTAAAATTAGATAAGTAATTTGGCTATTTAATTTAGCTACACCTCATGGGGTATCCTAGAAAATTTCACATGTATGATAAAGTTATTTTACATGGGCATGGAGCCATTACTGCATGAGGCCCATGAAAACTGTAGTTAGTGATAAATATTCACTCCACTATTTTAGAATAGTTTGCTGTAAATTAAAATATATCTTGTGATGTTCTGAAAATATTATGAGTTGTAACCTCTATATATATATATATGATTAATGACTCACACTCCAGATTAAGGAGTTTTACATAATCTAACATGGTATCAGAGCCATATTGAGTTTATTTTTTTATAAAAAAAATTATACGTTCTTAACCCACGTTACAATTAGTAATATACTTCAGGAATCAGCACCATGATCAAACATGTGTGTTGAAATTCCTTTGAAATCACAAGTTCAGAATTGAATAATTTGACAAGATATTTTTGTTATTAAAATAAACTTTAGAGCATTATATTGGGGGGAAAACTTTTGATAAAATTAATTATAAAGTGTTCCATGCAAATTTTGTTTGTATGTTTATCAAACCAAATACTCAATGATGGGCCTTGTATAGTTGTACATATTACTATGAGAATTCCAGTCACGAGGTCCTAAATCCGAATTTCACCGCACGCATTTGTATAGATTCCTTATCTTCTCCTTACAGATGCATGTATTGGTTAAATTGAATCGGGTGACCAGCAGCAGGGTCCGGTTCAATGCCTACTATATCATACTAAAAAAAATTAATTAATATATATATAGACAATAATGCAACACACAAAAACAAGAAACCAAGAAATGAAAAAAAAGGGAGTATGTTAAATTAAAATGAAGGAATGGCTAGATTAACCGTATTATTGTTGAGTCGTTGACTTATTGATCATAAACTTTTGTCCTAACCAATGACTCCAAGGCTAATACCAACTTATATTATTGGCATTGCTTTGCTTTGCTTTTCTATTAATTGCATTTCTGGTGTTTAATTGTCCCCTTCCCTCAGACCTAATGAAACTATTCGTGTACAAAATTTGGAATTTTCTCACACAAGATAGGTCGTCACATAATAATAGGGAGTTGGGGACCATGCATGAATGCCACTTTTTTTTATTGGGTAAAAAAGCTTGGTTAGTTAAATCTAAATGCTTATTTCAAAATAATTGGATCATATCGGATCATATTTGTTCTCTGTATAAAAGTTCAGATCAAATCAAAAAAGTTACGATCTTATCAAATGAACTTCATGCAATTGGAGAAGAGAGCAGTTGATCTTAAGGGAGAGGGATCAGAGTGTAGATATTAAATAATAGGGTGCAGAAATCATGAGTTGAGAAATTATTATTCACTAAATTTACACGAGTTTTACTTTCAGTAAGGAAAATATTAATTTGAGTCAACCTTGACTGGCCTCTTAAATGAAATAGAATTAAATTAAATATTAAAATGCGTGTAATGAATTGGAGAGAGGAGTATAATACTCAAGTCGTTTCACTTTGTTGGTTACCTATTTCGTTTCAGATGTTTCCTTTTGTTTGTTACATTTGGATCTTTCTATTTATATATATAATTCATTCTTATTAGTCATTAATTAAAAACACTTATTATTCCATGCATTGTCATGGTCAATTCAATTTTGATTGTGATTGTCTACAATAAATAAAAAAGTTGCATTTTAATTATCGTGAGCACTCTAATAAAGGTATTGAAATAACTACATACTTTTCAATAAAAATAATAACTATTAACCATACTATCTATTTATCTTAATATATAAGTGCGTAAGATTCTAAATGTAACGACTAACAAATTGAAATAGATTAAATTAATATTTTAATTTAATGTATAGTTAACCAATAAAAAATTGTTCACAAATCTTAAAAATATCTAAATAAGATGATATGATAGTGTAAGATCGTTCAGTACTATCGAAATATGAGTCTCTCATACTAATGTGGTCTGTGATCTTTATTTGCAGCAGGTATACAATAACTTACCGGCTATAATTTTAGGTCAACTAATACTAATGTAAAAGGAACTTGTAGTGGCAACCAGAAAATCTATGTTCAGTTCAACTTATTTAAGCACACACTTTTGTACTTATAAAAAAATCAGATCAGATCAGAAAAAATCAAATTATATTATTAGAAAAAATCAACTTATTTAAGCACACACTTTTGTACAACGAAAAGTTTAGATCAGACCATATTAGATTAGAAAAGTTCGGACGAACTAAACACAACCAATTCAAAGAGTGTACGGAGTATATACTACGGAGTAGTTTCTTATGCAATACCATTCTTAATTCAAATTTTTTTTTTGGTATCAAATTCAACTTTATATATATATATATATATATATATATATATCCCTATGTTAATGTCATTTGATGCTTTTAACATATGAATTAATCAATACTAGCTTCTTACATTATGAAGTATTGATATTTCTACTTCATCATTTGGGATAAATCTTTTGATCTAAATTCAAATTCGGCTTTTTTTTTATAATAATATATATATCTATACAACATAAATTATTATATCAACAATAATAAATTGGGAAATTCCCAGTGGTATACCCAAGCTTTTTCGAAATCCCACTGGTATACCCGAGTTTATTTTAATCCCAGTGGTATACCTGAAATTATGTCTAATTCCCATACGTTACATTTAGAAGGTATATTTCGTTAAATGTAATGGAATATACCTATTTTAAGGTTAGATTGAACTTTGGTTAACAATTTTTTTAATTTTCTTCTAAAAAAATATAAATTAAAACTAATAATATAGTAAATTAATGGGTTTTTGCAAAAAATGATCCGATTGCCTCCAATTTGCGTTCCTGATTTCGCATCGATTTGCGCGCATTGATTTACGTGAACAAAATAGTCCGCTCATGATTTTACGGGTCATTTTTATCCTTATGGGATCCGATTTGAGGTCGGATTTTGCAAAAAATGATCCGATTGCCTCCAATTTGCGTTCCCGATTCGCCTCGTTTTGCGCACATTGATCTACGTGAAAAAAATAGTCCACTGAAGGTTTTACGGGTCATTTTTACCTCAAGGGATTCGATTTGAGGTCGGATTTTGCAAAAAATGATCCGATTGCCCCCAATTTGGGTTCCCGATTTGTCTCGTTTTGCGCGCATTGATTTATGTGAAAAAAATAGTCCGCCCAAGGTTTTACAGGTCATTTTTATCCTTAAGGGTTCCGATTTGAGGTCGGATTTTGCTAAAAATGATCCGATTGCCCCAATTAGTGGTTGTTTTTCCTTTATTTATTTATTTATTTTCAATTTATTAATCATGGTTAGTGTTTTTAACAATTTTAACCAAAAAGGTTACTTTTGGGAATTATGTTTAACATTAGGTGCACCTCTCGGATTAAAAAAAAACTCGGGTATACCAGTGGGATTTCCAAAAAATTCGGGTATACCATTGAGAATTTCCCTAATAAATTTCACAAATTAATTTGTTAAAATCATACATTGCACAGACAGTAACCTAGTTAATACTCCTTTTATAAAAGGGGCATTTTTTTGTAAAAATATTATACTATATGTATGTATGTATGTATGCAATGTATGTCTTTGGTGTGTGGGGGTGTTAGAGGAAATTTAACCTATACAATAAACGAATTGAAGAAGATGCAACAAATATAAGTATATACTCCTTGGATGAACCTCTAACATATCAATTGTAATGATTTGACATTTTTTTCTGTAAATTTTATGTCAAATCGTTGCAGAATTAGTTATTCTGTTACAGAGACAATATATATTCAAAAGCCCACTGCTCATACCGTCATGCATATCCAAGTAGTTCAATCATTTAGATGGTACAAACTCTATTATTGTTAGTTGAGCAATTATAAACAGGCACTGTAGCAACTAGCAGGCGAACGAACCCAAATGAAAATAATAATACATTTATATAAAATAGAAAAACTTGTGCAACAACAAAAATAGTTTACAATGAAAGAAAACTTGTTCTTTATATCCAACAGACAACAGGACCCGACCTAATCATCATAATTCATAAGGCCAGGGTATGGATGATGGATCCAAATAAATATTGTATTTTTCCTACTAGGTGTGTGTATTTTTTTAATTTATTAATTAGATTAGACTCATCATTTATTTTCTAATATCAATCTTTTATACTCCCTAATTTTTATTTGTTTATAATTACAAATATTATTGTTGGTCAAAATTTCACATTAACAGATTTAAAAGTAAGTTAAATAAATGAGAGTAGCAAGACTACAGGAGCTTTGCTGTGATATATTGATAGATATTGCTTTAATTTCAAATTGTTATATACTTGTGCTAAATTAAATTCATTCTTTTTAGCTTATTAGATTTAATTAGCTTGAACTTAAAGATCGAATCTAAATTAATTTGAAATTATTAAATCTGATTGAAATTTATAGAACTTATTATTGGACCCGATTAGCTTTGATTATAAGGAACAAGTGTACCTTATCACTGCACACATGATTGCCCAAACCTTATTGACCTTATTATAAATTTATAACTATTATACATGATTTCAACTTATCTTAATTGAGTGAAACTTATTTTTTAAGGTTAATAGAACCCAAACTAGCTAGAGCTAGTAATGGGCCGGACCGACACGAAGGCCAACTTGGCATGACATGATTTGGCTAGGGCCGGCCCGAGCCCACTCTGAGCATGACATGACGCAAAAGTACGACTGGTGGGCCGTGGGCCAAACATCAACAACATTTAAAAAATTTGACACTAACTCAACACGAGCATATAACAGGCCGATGACTTGTAAGTTGACAAGTTTATTTTGGTTAAAATTTCATACTCCGTCATATATAAAAATTTGTATTAGGCACGATGACGCAGCATGAGTCGGCACTACACGAAACATGAGCTAAGCTGCGCATGAGCCTTATTAATTTATAACTTGGCACAAACCCGACACAGTACAAACTTTTCTTGACCCATTATTATAGGCACGACACGCCGTGACACAAAACAAGCCGACTTGGCAACCTCTAACCCAAACAATTCCTTATTTCTTCATATGAAGTGATTCGGGGAAGCAACATATGGCATCATATAGGGCTAATGATTATTAACCAATAAGGTGTGAGCAAAATAAACCAATTTATATTATACCTATAAAACACCTTGGTGTACACAAACAATGTATTTTTTTAAAAAATCATTTAATATTTATTTTGCTCATATAATATATAACTTTAGTTATAAAATTATTTTAAATTGCTCATTTGGTATTCTACGTACATTGTTCATTTTAAGTAGAGTACATACACTAAAATAATATAGACGATATACTTTGTGGCAGGGGCGGAGCCAAGGGGGGCTGGCGGGGGCCTTGGCCTCCCCCTTGGCCCAAAATTGCTAGTATATGTTTAAGGTTTAAGTGAAAATAAACAATAAAAATTTAGTAGCTCAATTGGTTTGATTGCTTGTTTATACTTAATGAACTAAACTAGGGTTCGAGTCTCACTAGCTACATTTTTTGCTCTTTACCATTTTATTACTTTCGTGTGATATTAATTTCGGCCCTCGTAAGAAAAAAATTCTAGCTCCACCACTGCTTTGTGGGACCAAATACGGAAGCAACCAGGGGCGAAGCCAGGAATCAAAACATAACGGGGCCGAGAATATACAAATGTATAAACAAATTTTAACTGATCTACTCCCTCCGTAACATAAAAATATCTACTTTTATTTTTTCACGCATCTTAGAAATTAATCAAAATGGTTTTAATACAAGTAAGAATGTGATTATAAGTTACTAATATCAAAATTATTTTGATTAATTTAGTCGTTTACACACTTAAATTGATTCCTCAAAATGCGTGAAAAAACAAAAGTATATATTTTTATGTTACGGAGGGAGTATTATAAAAATTAATAGTCTACATCTAAACATTCACCCATGCAAGCAACATCGTTTGTGTGTTATGTAACCTAAAAAACTAAGCAAAAATTCGTAATAGCCAAGCTTAGCTTGCAAACCACATATCTAGTTAACATTCAAATGCAGTTAGATACTTAGATAGCAAAATTATCAATCCTACCATATCATTTTAAAGAGAAAATTATGTCCATAAACTAAAAACATAGGCGATTTACTATGATAAAAATTGCCAAATTATCAAATTAAAGGGCCTATGAACGGAAATTAAAGCATGAAAACACTAAAATCGACTTGATTTTAGGAGGAGAGAAAATTAAAGGCCTATAAATATTTGAAATTTTTATCATAATAAATTATCAATTCTACCCATCTAATGTACAACAGGTAAAAAATTCAAACATAAAAAATACCGATAGAAAAGGAACAACGGTTGAATTTAATTTTTAAACGATAATTTAAAGAGGCAAAAAATTGAAGTAGAAAGTAAAATTGGGCAAATAAAATAATGGAATGATGACAGATTTAGTGGTAATGAATTAGGGGAAAAAGTGAACAACTTTACCACTTTAGTGCATCCCTAGACCCTAGGCTTCAGTAATTAAGGCCTTAAGGGTTCAAAAAAGGAAAAAAAGAAAAAAGGGAAAAAAATAAACGATAATTGTGCATATGCAAAGAATCGATCTCGGGCTTCTTTCACAAAGCAAGGGGTGCTTTACCAGTGACCTAACTCTTAACTTATAGTGTTATGTGATGCATTTAATAGATAACTATAAAATACTTACAGGGGCCACTTAACAAAAAAGAGGGCCGCAGCAGTGGGCCGCAGGGGCCGGGCACCCGCCAGCCCCCCTGTGGCTTCGCCCCTGGAAGCAACAATATGATTGTAAATATGTATGTACAATGACAACATACAATATTAAGTTAGTTGCAAACTTGCAATATATTGGTCTAAACAAGCTTCCTGCATTACACATTATGTGTTGTTGAGTGTGAAACTTCAAGGTTGCTTTCCTGGATCGAGGACCATTCATGTCCTGGTCGAAAAACCTGTAAACTACATATATCTCACACCCAATTTGATGCAACATGATCGTAGTAAACATATTAATGTTCGTTGATTATCATTTTGTTTGTAAAAGGGTATGTAATTGTACATGGTGACGTTCTTGTCCGATATATTCCTACTCATCTTCAACTTGCAGATACTTTCATTAAGACCTTATCAAACCAACGTTTTGAATTTTAAAAATTCAATTCGCTTGTAGTTGAATTCAGGATGTAATATAGTAATATACCATCAGGGTATTTATCTAATTATACATGTAGGTTGTTAATTTATGTTCTTCTACAAATCATTTGTAGAATATGACCATCAAGATATATAATTATGTATGTAAATAATATGTAGTATGCTAACATCGGGATAATAGTATGATACAATACTTCATTTTAGTAGCCAAAAATAGATGAAGGGTTTCTCAATGCTACCCGTTACTCATGATAAAAATACTTGTAAAAAAAGGCATTCGAAAGAATCTTTCGGAAGCCAAAACCAAAAGCTATATGAAATATCCTGAAACATCGGGGCAAAATCCTTAGGTGATTGGGGAACCTCAAAATGGAACCCTAGAGCCTAGGGCATCAGAATCATACGATGGAGCCAAAAGACACAAAACTCTGCATGACTCAAATACCAAAAAGTCCTTGGGATGACACAAAACTTCGTTTTATTAGTAGCAAAAAATAGACACAGCCCTTCCTAATATTACCCTTAACTTAAGATAAAAAAATAGGATGAACAAAAGGGCCCCAGATATCCTTCTGAAAGCCAAAATCAAAGCCTACAATCCACACTTTTGGGGGTTCTTGATGCCCAAAAAAAATGTATAGAAATAGAGGTACTTGGGTGATAGGGGAGCCCCATAGGTGTTGTACTAATTAGTTTCCCTAAAATTTTCTTTTCGACCATTGACCATTTCATATTCGTTAAAATTGAAAATAAAAAATAAAAAAATAATTGTAGACCAAGTCTTAACTATTATGAAATTGAAAATGCGCTCAAAGTCACAATACTTGGTTTCCACTATTTGGCTACGCGCACAAATGATTTTCAATTCACTTTGATTGAAATTAAATTTGTGTGCTCATTTCTCTTGACATCAAATTCTTGTGTCCTCGCTGACCTCGTCTTTTAAGAAGTATAAATAATTACATTTACATCCGGTTTGGTATAGGAAATGAAATTTAAAAGAAAAATATTTTTCATATACTGATACAGTATGTTTTAAGTTTATTTTTCCTCTTAAAATCTTCAATAGTTGGGAGCAAAGAAAGATATTTTCTTTCAATTCCTTCCATTTTCTTTCACTTAAAATTTTAATGTTTAACCAATCGGCCAGTTTTTGGACTTTCCTTGTCGCCCTTTTTGAATTGATTTCTTGTAGCGCAAACATCGGAAACTAAAATATTTTGTTTCAATTGATTTCAATTTCTTTCTAACAAACAAGCTATTAGGTTATACATACTTTGTATGTTTTTAATGCAAAGTAATCGTGGAGTATATAAGAACTACGAAGTACTTCGTATATGATATTAACAATGTTAATTTTTCATGAGAAATTAAAGCAACAAAATTCTTGGATAGTATGATGATATGTAGGTAGAAAAAGCGAAGGTAGCTGTTGTATGCCTGTATACGAGTTTTATTATCCAAATTCAAACCAACGTAAATATGTAATCTGAAGTTTTTCAAAACAATAGTGTTACCATTATTTTATTTATTTATTCACAATAACATCAATTTTTGTAAACGATTGTATCTAATCTTTGTATGACACATCTAGGTGCAAATAATGTTATATGCAACCAATGACAATATTTTGCTAGTCACGCATTCATCATTTTGTTAATTTAATGGTTTTTAAGAGGATTGAGTTTCAGCGCAGTGATGCTAGAGTCATCTTCGTATTCTCAAATGAGAAAGTAACAAATTCAGTTCACCTAGAGATAGATAGGCCCATCCCACTAGTCCACTACTTGTGCACTATGCCACTATGCATAGTGAATATATAATTTCACATAATCACATTGTTTTTTTTGGTTGTTTGTGTTTTTTTTTTAAAGGAACAGGAAAAAAGATAAAAATAAAAGAAAGATAGTTGGGACTTGGGTTGGGGTTTGTTCATAATTGGTGGACCATGTGAAAATGAATGGACGTAAGTAGCAGCATTGCCACCCACATAAACCCTTGTGTGACTCGGTCATCTTGCCGTCTTGCCGACCTATTATAATTGGGCCAAGCCTAGTCAATGACTATGGCTCATTCAACAATTCTAATATTCTATGTTTTGTTGGCCTAATAATTACTCCCCCCAATAGCCATTTCCAACAAATGCACATACTTAAAAAATAAAAATAAAAATGCATATACATTGTAGTATATGAATTAGAACTGGGAATTGGGTCGAAACAGGTCGGGTATGTGCCACCCTCCGTTTACATAAATGGGTTGAACTCTATTAACTTAAACCGATCCGTTTTATGAACAGCCTATGTCGTGTCAATCCATTTATTTATACATGTCAAACTATTCGATCCAAACTCGTTAATAATTATTACAATTTTGTGTCGGGCTGGTGGGTCACACGAGTTTTTTTGTACCCCTTCGTCACACGTTATTGGCAACAATTGAACATTTTACCTCTCACAGTGATATCAAATGTTGTCAATACTTTGTGATGAAGGGAGTATTAAATTGGCAATGAGATGTAATCATGTCAACATGTCGTGTTTTGTTAACATGTTTACTTAAATGAGTTGAAACCTCCAACCTTAACCGATTCTTTTAATAAATGTGTAGTGTCAATCCGTGTAATTAAACAGGTCAAAATATTCGATCTAAACTTGTTAATAGAGGATCGGATTTATATCAGGTTAGTGGGTCTTGTCAAATCTTCCCACCTCTAAAATGGGTGAGATAAAATAATTCTGAGAAGGTTCACACATGAGTATCTAGAAGAAGGTACTTCATATACAAATGTAACTCATAATTAATTACTGTTCATTGTTGGTGATGAATGTTCATTTGGTATAATTTTAAAATTTAAATAATGTTCATTACACCTTAGTATTAATGTTCATTCAAATTGAACTAATGTACATCATATGTGTACCATTCTATTGGTATACATATCTACCTTATAATTTGTAGAGATAAATCTGATTATCCAATGCCAAGATCGGATGGTCTTTGCCAGACTTAGTACCATGTGGATTGTTTTAATAGAAAAATTTGTCCTAAACTAACTGTACCATATGTGTTTGCGAGAAACAACTAAGTTTAAAAACTCTGTGAAGGATGAACCTTTTTGACTACCTAACTTAGGTTAAATCTTTTTGAGCACTACCTAAATCAAAATTCCGGCGTTGACCTTAAATTTTCGGCAACTAAAAAGCACGTGCCAATCACGTGATAATTTTTTTTTAATTTTTTTTTTTTGTAAATTTAGGGTAGATTTTAAGAGATGATAGTGTTATTAAAGACGTTGTGGATATAATGACATAAACTTGAGTCTCAACTTTTTTTAAGCAATGATAGTGTTACTAGAGTGTGAATAAGACTCTACTGCTGATTATGTAGTTCTATTTTAGCTCAACTAATTGAGAAATGAGAAGTGAAGGTAAGATAAAATATGAATCCTTAACTTCACCAAATACACTAATCTTTATTAGTACACGAGTCTCTTGTTAAAGAAGACTCATATTTATTGTATCTATCTAGTATCTATTGTAATTTACTGACGCAATGTGCAACCGAGAGGTTACAAGTTCAATTCTCACCAATCTTTCTCTCACAATAATTATAAGGGCAATGCCAGCTCGACATTTCTAGGGGCCTAATAACCTAACCCGTAAAAAAATCTATTGTACACCTGAGTGGCAGTGCACATAAGCTCAAACTGTTCGTGGCCTGCACTTAATTAACTATAATACGTTTGATAATAACATTTAGAGAACAATTACAAAGCACATAGATTGAATAAATAAATAAATAAATAAATAAATAAATAAATAATTTGATTTAAAAGCATAAAATTTCCAAACTACAATTATAATACAATTTCATGCATGACATCTACATGTTTTGCACTACCAATATCGCATTGACCAATACACGTATTGACGTATAACATAAAGGATATAAAAATATAAAAAGGTTCTTCTAAAGTCATCTCATGTTAATGATAAAATAAGTGAATTGATATTCACCAACTACGTTTTACTAATCATCGCCCACAAATAATTACAGTTAAGACTTAAAAAGACGATATTTTTATTTGAAAACATTCCTCCTATCAAAAATTTCCACCTCTATCATCATTTATGGGTCACCACCACTGTTGGAACCCATCGCTACCGCCATCGAAAAAAATATAAATAATAATGGTAAAACTATTATTCAAATATCATTTAAATTTTTCCTGAGGGTAGCAGCAACAATTGTTTCGAACAAACCTATCCAACCTTTTCCATTGTTATGGGATGGACTGATGAAAAGGGGAAAATATTTCAATTATTTCGAACAAAGAACCTTCGTTTTTTTTTGTTTAGACAAATTAAAAGATACTTTTAAAATATTATCGCACGCAAAGCGTGCATACAAGGCTAGTGGGTAATAAAAACAACGCTTCTGGTTCCTGAGTTAAAAAAAAGTCTCCTACAAAACCTTTCCAATAGAAAATTTTAACTAAATTTTTTTTTTTTTGTTAATTATACAAAAAAACTTTTAACATAAATAATTAAGTTTGTCATGCAAAAAGTTACAATTGTACATGAAAAAATTATACTGTACTTTTCAAGCAAAAAAAATTATTACGTCAACATAAGACGGCGGTCTGACAAAAGACCAACCAAAAGATAAACATAAAAGCTAAAACCCAGAATTAGAAGACGGCAGAAGAAAGGGAAGTAAAAACAATAAGGTAATTAGCTGTTACTTGGTGTAAATCCCGGGAAAATTGCCTCTAAAATGGAAGATATTAATGAAAATTTCTACCAACCATTACCTCAAATTTACTTAAAATAAACCCTCTATAAAAACTACTATGTTATTTTTCATTCTTCTCCCCCTAAATTCTTTCTTTATCATTTTCTCTCATATTCAACCATATACTAAAACATGCACCCCACATTCTCCCATTTTCTGAATAAGACATCTTGAAAACCAATTACAATAAAATAACATTAAAAAAAAAAAAAAAAACCTCAATCTCCCTTTGAAACTCAGCATCCTTTTAACTCAATTCCTCTGAAAAATAAAATCACTCACAGAAAACCAAAAACACAAACATTCCCCTGTTCTTCCAAAACCAAAAAACTCAACCCAAAAAACTCAAATTCCATCTCAGAAATTCAGAAACTCAGAAACCCAGAAAAACAAAGAAAAAACAGAAACCCCAGAAAGAAAGGTGACAGAGGAAAAAGAAAGATCAGAAGGTTCAAAACAGAGCAATGTTTATAACCCTTCTTTGATAAAGTTAAGAAGGGGGAAGACATACATTAGGAATCCCCTTACAATGGTAAGAGCCTTCGATCGAAGCAGATCATCTTCATTTAACTTTCGAAAAATGTTTGACAGGCAAAGCCATACCAGCAGTCCTGATCATAATCATGAATCTAAAAGTCCCATTGAACATCATCATAATCATCATCATCAAATGTCTTCACCTTTGGTTTCATCTCCTAATAGAGGGTTCATTTCTCGTCTTAGCAAAGATGCTGCTCCCCACAATGCAGGAAAAGCACCCCCTGCTTCAGGTTTGTCATTATATTGTACACTAGATTCTATATTTCTATTGTACAAATAAAAGTCTGATGTTACTTTTATTTACGTAAAAAATTGAAACTTTTGAGCGTACACGAATAGAATCGTAAATTTTTATATAAAGCTAAACTAGTTACGTAATAGCTCAGCTGTTTTCTTCCAGGGGAAAAAAATTTAGATGATTTTTCAGAGGCATTATAATTATAAGGTTAATAATAATAAGAAGTGCTAATTTGGAATGTGGGTTTTGTAGGTTCAGATATTGAAGTGATGAAGGAAAGGTTTGCAAAGCTGTTGTTGGGGGAAGATATGTCAGGTGGTGGCAAAGGTGTTTCATCAGCTTTGGCTTTGTCAAATGCTATCACTAATCTTTCAGGTATACCCTCTGCCTTTTTCCCTTTCATTATTTTTATTTAGGGTTTGTTCGGTATCATTTTGATTTTTAGTATTTTTTTTATTTTTTTTTTTGGTTTTTGATAGCCATGCCTTTTTTCTTCATTATTTAAGATCATCATTATAAAAAAACTAAAAACAGAAAAGTACAAACCACCCACTTTTACTATAGCTCGTTCTTTATCATTGTGGTTTCTGAATTCTGATAGCTATATGACATATGTTATTTAAGAAACAAATAAAAAGTCAACCATATTCCTATCAAGGTCATCATAATTTGAAAAATTGAAAACAAATACATGCAAAACACTTTATCGTTTTTTAATTAAATGAATGCAAGAAAAAAGTACCAAACGAGCTGGTTTTAGCTTTCCTTTTTTTCAAGTGATGTTTTAATCAAAGTTTGTGTATATATATACTTCATAAATTTAGAATTTCTTGCCGTAAATTGTTTTGGAATTGTTAACCATTAAATTAAATTTAGTCAAATTTGTATGATTCTACAACATGTGTGTGGATAATACCTAAATGTATATTAAATTGGTCCAAGCAATGCTAAAGCTAGAATCTGATACAAAGATTTTAAACACAAAAAAATCATGGTATCTTACCTATATTTTGACGTGTTTGGTTTATTGATCGTATAAAACATATAATTTCTAATCAAAGTTACACCACCTAATTTGATGTTTCCCATGAACTATGGCACAATCCATTTTTAATAATACAAATTAAACCACTGGGGCAATAGGGATGTTAAGTATTGAAGATGGGAAGACAAAAAGATGCAGCATGATGCATGTTCTAACTACTATAAGGGATAAACAATCTCCTCCTTTGACTTTTATATTAACCTTTTTTTAATTAAAAGTATCTCTTATTTTGACTTTTAGCTACTAACTACAGATAAACAAGATATTGGGGGGAAAAAACTTAGTAAATTGTATTATACAAAATATGTTAAAAAAGACATAATCAGACAATAAAAGTCACTATATTAGTAAAATTCTAGTTACTCTAATAAAAGTCACCATGTCAATCTAAATGATCAGTATAGACTTGGTGCAAAACAAAATTATTGTACAGCAGATGCACCCAAGACACGATAATACTATCTATATTTTCTCCCCAATAAGGAATAAAAAATATGTGTACAAAAAATGTATTTCTTTGTAACTTCAAAACATCTTAATTTTTGAAATTTCCTTTGATGATGCTGCAGCTTCTGTGTTTGGAGAATCAAAGAGATTAGAGCCAATGGCCCCAGAAAAGAAAGCAAGGTGGAGAAAAGAAGTAGACTGGCTTTTATCAGTCACTGACCACATTGTTGAACTCACCCCTGCACAACAACAAGGCGCTAATGGCACCACCATGGAGGTAACAACTACTAGCCTAATCTCCATTATTATGCTGTGAATCAAATAAATAAAAAGTGGAGAGAAAAAGATTTGAATCTGAATTTGTGTTTTACAGATTATGGTGACAAAACAAAGAAGCGATCTCCTAGTAAACATCCCAGCATTACGGAAGCTCGATGCTATGCTTCTTGTAAGAAACCATGAAACTTGTGTACTTAAGTTTTTTTTTTTTTTTTTTCTTTTCTAGGGTTTGAAGTTGTGTAAAATATAAAAATAAAAACTCAACTTCCAGTGTAATTGAAGAACTAAATCTTGATCTGATTTTGACAGGACTGCTTAGATAACTTCAAAGGGCAGTCAGAGTTTACCTATGTGGATTTCAAGGATGCAAATGAAGCAGAGAAAGCCAGCAGCCGAGACAACGATAAATGGTGGATACCCACAGTGAAAATTCCACCTGGCGGTTTATCGGATCCGACCAAGAAATGGCTGCAACAACAGAAAGATGCAGTCAACCAGGTTCTGAAAGCAGCCATGGCTATCAACGCTCAAGTGCTCTTAGAAATGGATATCCCAGAAAGTTACATTGATAACCTTCCCAAGGTAAGGGTTACTCACCTACTTGTTTATCAAGCTGCAGGTTTATACTCATGGTTAGATTTGAATAAACAATATAAACCAATCAACCATTAACTATAGCATGTTGCACAAAAAGGAAAACTATCTTTAGAAATTGAAAACTAAATTTTATTTCATGACATTTTAACAGAATGGAAGAGCAAGTCTGGGAGACATAGTCTACAAAAGCATCACGGATGAATTCTTTGATCCAGATGGCCTACTATCATCAATGGACTTGTCATCAGAGCACAAAGTGCTAGACCTAAAGAATAGGATTGAGGCCTCGATCGTGATTTGGAAGAGGAAGATGGTCCAGAAAGATGGGAAGTCATCATGGAGCACATCGATAAGTATGGAGAAGCGAGAGCTCTTTGAAGAAAGAGCAGAAACTATGCTACTCATACTTAAACATCATTTCCCAGGACTCCCTCAATCCACACTTGACATATCCAAAATCCAATACAACAAGGTATAAAAAGCAAGTATATTTGATTGGCAAGATCTTGTATATTGTTTAAAAAGTAGATAATCGAACGCAATCATAAAAATCAACTTCATAAAGTAAAAAATTGTGATTTGGAGTGACTAAACCTATTGGTAAACAATGAACTATTTTTACACAAGACCTATTGTATATTAAATCTAAAAGTATCTGATGATATTTATTTATTCAGGATGTTGGACATGCAGTGCTGGAGAGCTACTCCAGGGTACTAGAAAGCTTGGCTGCTGCCATCCTGAATCGGGTAGATGATGTCATTTATGCTGATAATATAGCTTCAAAATCATCAGGGGATGAATCAGAAGAGAACCTCTCATCATCACAAAGTGATCTGGAGAAGCCAGGGACACCAACATCAATGACATTATTGGATTTTATGGGCTGGAATATGGAACAAGGCGATGAAACGAAGAAAGATTCAGGTGATTTTGATGAGTACTCGAAAGAGCAAGAGCGTGAAAATCTCATGGTAAAGACTCCTCCAGAAAATAAGAAAATTTCCTATCTTGAGAAACTTGAGCATTGGGGCGGCCTAAGAAGTCCGACAGCACGGCATTAATAGCAAGAAAACTAGGAAGGCATGATGTAATGAGTGAGAAAGACAGCAAATATCTAGCTGAGAGAGGCACATAAAGAGCATAAGACTAACCATATAGAGAGATCTAAATTTTCTGGGATGTGTATATAAAAATTTTCACAGATACTCAGTTGTCTGCTGATAGTCCCTATAGGTGTTCTTCCTTCCTATGACAGGACAGGGAAGTTTTAGCATCTAACCCCTTATTAAAGTGTGTGGAGGTGTTTTAAGGCTTCCTATTTTTAGCTAATGTATAAAATATCCTGACTTTCTTGAGCCTTGATGAGTTCTGTGATTTATTCTCTTTAATTTTTCTTCATTGAACTATATACAATATTGCAACAGCAAAAACTCTGAAAGTAAGGCAGCAATGCTATCTTGTAAGCACGCTACAGCAGAAAAGGAAAAAAATGAAAAACAATAACTGATATACTTGTGAACAGAAAAACATAAAAGAAAATTACTTTTAAGTTTTATTCTATTGCTCCAATGACAAACATAGCAAAAGTGAAGAACCAAGCCTAGCCCATAATGTGCATAATAATCAATAAAACCGAAATGAGCACCAGAAAACAGAAGCCAAAGTTCCAATCTTCCAGAAAAGCTGACCGGGTAAATGCACCTGCCCAGGAAAAAGTTCAAGCTAATTTAAGCAAATTGTTGGAACACAAAAAAAGACGCATGCATTACACAAATAACAATCAATACCAAGGCGGCAAGTCCTTAAAATAGTCTCCAATGCATGAATTTGGAACACTTAGATTAAAGATAGGCGGATTACAAATTCAATTCTGTAATGTGCTACATGTACTCATGTAAATTTGCCTGAGCACAACAAAGATAAAAAAAATCAAAGTTCAAGAAAACATAATTTTCATCTTCATTCATCAACATGCCCCCTTTCTTTCTCCTTAGGTGTATTTATATAGAAAACCTAGCTAACTACTCTAACATTCTAGATTATGATAAAATACCTAAATTACCCTTGTCTTAATATCTGATATTCTGATTCATTACTATATATTACTTCAATCATCCCACAAGCAAGATTGTCAACTAAAAGTACTCTCCTAGATACACATAAGTTACTTTTTAGCAAGCAAATTTGTAATTTAAAAAAGTC
This sequence comes from Salicornia ramosissima, assembly GCA_951394345.1. Classification (NCBI taxonomy): domain Eukaryota; kingdom Viridiplantae; phylum Streptophyta; class Magnoliopsida; order Caryophyllales; family Amaranthaceae; genus Salicornia; species Salicornia ramosissima. Next base: position 5,200,515 of record OX596233.1, read on the forward strand.
TTGATACATTCTAAAACTGATATGCGTAGCTTTAAATGACATGCTTTGAATCAAGAAAATCGAGTACCAAAAAGGGGGGAAAAAGTAAAAATATTGAATTTACCACACCACAACAAAGCAGAAGGAAAAAAAAGGGGGATAAAACCTAGCGGGAAATCACATAAGCAATATACTTCCTCTGCGTTTTTAAAAAAAATATATAGTCACTTACCTTTTCACGCTTGCCAAGATAAAACTTTGAAGATTAATATATCTAACTGCGTGTTTTTAAAATTTATGAAATCTAGTCTAGATATTAAAAAATAAACTATATGTTGAGAGGAATCACAAACGAGGGTTGAAATATACTATGTGAATAGTGCTTATAGTCAAAGTGAGCAAATTATTATAAAAAAACCGAGGTAGTAGTAGACAGTAGACTAGGTGGCCTATACAGCTATACTTAAGCAACCCTAAACAAATTCATAGTATTGAGGTTAAAAAAAAAAAAAAAAATCAAGCACAAAACACAAGTTGAGAAAAGAAGTTTAGATTTTGCAATATCAAATGTATATCAACAAAAACAAAGATAGAATGATATCATAGTTAGAGTAGTTGGTTACTACTTACAAAGTGCACAATGCAGATGAATTGAATTTTCAATCCATATACGGCAGGCCCAAGAGAGAAGGACAAGAGCAATCAATAAAGTATGGGTTACTAGACAACAGTATTTCTCCTCAGCTGACCTCCTTAAACTTGAAATGCTTTACTAAGAGTCACTTTGGCAACAAAGAATTCTGTGTTCTGGAGTTGTTTCCAAAAAGAAAGATGATATACAATTGTTGATAGGTTACCAATGCTCAAATCTCCTTGTCTACACACCAGCATTATTTCCCCATTGGGGAAAAAATTCAAAAAAGTCTAACACATATTCCTCCCAACAAATAAGATCCAAATGAGTGCCGACGGGCATTTGCAATGAACAGAATCAAGGCTTTACACACATGCTGAGCCACTAGGGATCAACCTTCAAATATCAGATCAACAACACATGACAAAGCACCGTTTGACATGTCTCCATTTCTTGGCTTCACAAGAGGGGCAATAGACAGCTATACAATACTCATACATCTCAAGTAATGCATCATACATTATCAAATTTGGCTAGGAAACTTGCCTATTGGATATGATATCTTGAAGAAGCATTTCAACGTGGTTTGAATCAGTTCTACAAAGTTTATAAACAAGGGAAAAGCTTAAAATATTACAAAGCATATAGCCTTGTGGTAACATCGAATTCAAAACAACAAGAGCAGAATCCACTTCATCTTGCTCTAAAAGGGATTGAATAGTTTTCAGAAAGATCTTCCGCCTTGGAACAATTTTCCTATCCAGCATCTCGGACAACCAACGCATCCCTTCAATTGGAGATCCTTCCCTGCACAATCCATCTATAATACACTCACGATTGTATTTAGAAGGTTCGATACCCCTGTTCACCATGTCCATCAAAAGCTCTAATGCTTGCTCGGTTCTTTTCATATAACAAAGCTGTTCAATGAAAGGTGTATATGATGAAGTTGAAGGTTGCAAACCACATGCCAAAAGCTCTTCAAGGAGCGCCCGGCTCTTAGCCAAATCCCCTTCCCTGCAGAGGCCTTGGATCAGACAGTTGTACGTAATCACATCACGTGCAACACCATTCCGTGGCATTTCTTCAAACAAAACACAAGCTTCCTTTATCCTTTGATTCTTGCACAATCCACTAATCAAGGTGGTATAGTTCACTGTGTCCGGCTTATAACCTCTATCGCACATCTCCTTTTGCAACTTCAAAGCCTCTTCAATTTCATATATTTGACAATACCCATGAATAAGCACATTATAAGTGCAATGATCAGGAAGCATACCCTTCTCAATCATTTCAGACCACAAATTCTTGGCTTTCTGAACCATATTCATCTTACAAAGCCCATGAATCATTGTTGTATACATGTCCTTATGTGGAATATATCCTCTAGCCTTGACATCATTAAAAATTCGATATCCTTCGAGCCCCTTCCCATACTTACAAAGTCCATAAACTATTTCATGGTAAGTATGGATATCAGGATTATGGTTAGTTTCAATCATCAAATGCAAAAGCTCAGACAACCTATCATGCCTCCCAACCTCAGCAAGTCCCCTAATCAGTCTATTCAAAGTAGAATTATCCGGAAAAACCCCACCATCCCAAATTTCTCGAAAAAGCTCATAAGCTCCATCGACATCGTTGCCAATACAACATGCTTGAATTAAATATCCAGCAGTCCCAACATCAGCAACAATCCCACTATCCATCATCTCCCCATACAAATTCCAAACAACATCAGTCCTCTTAGACTGAACCGCCGTAGAAATGGCGGCATTCCAGGTTACAATTGAAGGACAAACCCCCAAAGATTTCAACTTTGCAAACAATTCAACAGTCTCATCAACAAAACCATCATTACACAGACTGCAAATTAAAGACTCTAAGGAAATTGGGTCAGGGTTAAACAGAGGAAAAGAGTCCAAAATCGATTTTGCTTCAACAGAAGCTTTAGATTCAACAAGGGAACTAAACAAAGATTGACAAGAAATGGGATCAGGGGAATACCCAGAATGCGAAGTAAGCCAATTAAAAAAACGAAGAGAAAGAAAGGCATTGTTTTGAAGTTTAAGTACCTCATTGAAGAATCTAGGGTCAAAAAAATTGAAAGATGGGAAGCTAGAGATAAGTGTATGTTCCCACTTTGGGCGAGTGCGGATTATCTCACAAACTTCAACGGCGATGTTGGACATCAAATGCTGTTGTTGATTATCAGTTACAGTTGAAAAGTATCGAATATAGGGTTTAGGTTTTTGGCGGAGGTAAGAGACCATGAAAGTTGCTTGCTTTGCCATGGGAAAATCTAGTGAGCAAGGCAAAATTAGAAGAAGAAAATATAAGTATGCAATTAACCTGATTAAGATTTAAGACACCGAGGAAGTTTTTGGGAGCTTAAATCCATGAAAGCTTAAATCCCTAGTTTTTAAACACAGCCTACAAATTACTCCCTACTTATTAGGGCCACGCAAAAAAACCAGTATCCGGTTCCCGATCCGGTACCGATTTTTGTAACACCCCCAAATCTCCCTCTACGAAAATACCAAAATAATACATACAAAATACCGTAGAGATAGACTTAGGCGTATTACTGCCACGTGATAACGTAAGGCTATATTAAAATACTTTCATACTAACTTGCAGCGGAAAATTCAAATACTTTATTAATATTGACTAAATACTTAATAATATTGTTTATCAATAACTAATGCAATAAAGAAGTAAATCCTAAGCTAGATGGATGATGCCCTTATTCCCCTTGATGCCACATGTAGAAGTCTTCATTTATCATCACCTAACTACTCATCAAAATGATAATTAGGGCCAAGCCAAAAACAAAACAAAGTACGGATTAGCAAAATATTCTAAATACGAAAAATGCAAGATAAGTCAAAATAACTTTATTTAATAAACATGCTTTTGAAATACTCAAGTCATATTATATGACAACAATTATTTATCCAAGATGATCATTTTCCAAAGATATTCCAAACCAATAATATTGAATGTAAAAACTCAAATATTGAAAATAAAATTTTCCTATACCCCAAATTCCTCCTCTAAGTGTGCACACCCCCAAGTTAGTATCTTTCTATATAAAGGTTATTCTTGAGGAAAGACTAGGTCATATAAAGTCCATAGTCTTATCAACCAAATACGCATAGTGGGATTACAAAACAATAAATAAGTTTGTAAAGCTTGTGGGGTCACAAATAAATTTTTAATATAATAAGAGTTGAGTATAAAGAAAATATACTCATATAATTGTAACCTTCCAAAATTTCTTATTTCCTTAATCTTTCAAAATGATATGACAATATCAGAAAAATATTTAGTTATTCCAAATCTTTTCATAGAATATTTTCTATGATATTATTTTCCAAAATATAATAAGATTCAAATCTTTCCATAAAACATTATTTTCAAAATATGATAAGATGATTCAAATCATAAATATTATTTCCAAAATCTAAAAATTTCATGACAAAAATATAAGGCTAATAAAATATAAAATAATTTTGTCATCAAAGTTTAAATTAACATAATACAAAATTAATTGAATCATAAATTATATCATGTATCATATAAACACGTAACAATCATGTAAACGCTTTAATAAAGTATCTAGCCATTTAACGTACCTTGAATTGCTCCATACAGATATAAAGTCACGTCTTAGGAATCACGTAAAAACTAAAAATTCCCTAAAATTAAAATATTAACCTAATCAACACTAAAACTTATAAAACTCACAAGAACAATAACAAGACTCTTCTATATGTGCATGACTCCTCATATTTCGTAATAAAATTCTGAATTTTTATTTTTATTTTTATTACTCACTTGATTATTCTTTCATAACTCATAATAACAATAATAGTGATGATTAAATACTCAATTGATTACTTTTATTTTATTTTTATTTATTTTTATACTTGATATCAATATTAAAATAATTTTTTTAAATTTATTTAAGTATAAAAATATGTGGTTAATTATTATTTTTTTTTAAACATGTTATAATTTAATATGAATTGATTAATTAATTAATTAATTAAGAGTAAAGGAGGGAAGCAAAACCAATGAAGGAGATGAGAGTGGCCGACTGGGTGGTTGTTGCTGCCATTGGTGGTGTGCCAGAGGTGGTTGCCGCCGGTGGTGGTGGTGGTACGGTGCACCGGGTGATGATAAAAGAGAGACATGTAAGAGAGGGAGGAAGAGGAGAAAGTTAGTGTTTTTGGTGTGAGTTAGTATTGAAATGAGGGGGTATTTATAGGCTAGTTGTATGTAAAACTTATGGAAAGTGAATAATTTTTGCTTGGTGATCAAAGAGTTTGATCATTGATTAAGAAAAAATGGTAGGTGATTATATGGAGAATATTTGCATATAATTTTAATGTATTTGTGACTAAAATTATACCCCATGTTTTTCTCTTCTTGTGTTAACCGTGTAGTATAATCTAGGTGGGCTTCAAGGCTTCATTTTTTTTTTTTTAATACTTTTGGTCTACCTAATTGGTCTATTGGGTTTAGTTTTGGGTTTTTGAAATTTCAAGAATAGCATTTCTGGGCTTAAAATAATCTTTCAATAAAATTAGCTTAATCATAAAAACATAGTAATTTTTGAAAGTAAAGCTTATTTAAGATATCCGAAAGTTACGTGTATGTATATGAAATTTCAATTTTTATAATTTAAAACAATATTTTGACTTGAAATTTTATGTCTAAAATTTAAATAAATAATTTTAGTAGTATAAAATATATTAATTAATTATAATATTCATCCAAAATTACGGGGTATTACAATTTTTTACCCGAAAACCGGGTACCCGGCCCGGTTTTGAAAATCGGGTCGGGTCGGATCCGGGTCGGGATTTTTTAAAACCGGGTACCAATAGTTTTTTATTATTAAAAAAAAAGTTTTTTATTTTTATTTAAAATTAATTTTTTATTATTATAAATACTTTTTTTAAATTAAAAAAAACAGTATTTTTTTTAAAAAAAACAATTTGTTTTTTATAAAAAATTTGGAAAAAAAACAGTTTTTTTAAAAAAAAAATCAAAAAACAGTTTTTTTTTTAATAAAAAAATCAACATTTTTTTATATAAAAAAATAAAACATTTGTTTATATTAAAAAACAGGTTATTTTTTTTAAAAAAGTTGTATAAGAAAATAAAAAAACCGGATCCGGATACCCGGTTCCCGGAACCAAATTTCCGGGTGCCCGATTTTCGGGTACCCGGATTATCCGGGTCGGGTCCGGGTCAAAAAAATTGTGACCCGAAAAACCGGGTACCCGAATTTGCCCACCTCTACTACTTATGGCCACATTTTTTCAATTGTTCCTTTTTTAAAAAAAAAAAATAAATAAATAATGTTATGAAATAATTATGGATGTCCATGAAACAATAGTATCATTTGGAATCATTATGTCCTTTGGAATCATTGTACCTTTGGACATGTATATATATGTAACTTACATATGGAATATATAGACTTATATGATTTTCCCTCTTTACATTCTCTCCTTATTGTATTATCTTATTTATAACACGTTCTCAGCACGATTTGTTCTAGCATTTGGTAATTACAAATTAAAAGAATTTTCATAGTTGGAGAATTACAAATAACAATAATTATGAATAAAAAGTTGAAGGGTTTTAAAGAGTGATTAATTTGATGGTGTTTCATGAAAAGATTCATCTCCTTTGATGATTTTTGGATATGGTGTATATTCAAGGGTAAAGTATGATGGAAGACTTTCAATTGGTAATTTAGTGAAAAATACTTCATGTTCGTTGTCTTATACTTCCAAGGATTGTGACACTTCTTTTTAAATGAATGGGTATGTGAATGTGTGATTATTTGTGTAACAATTATGGTTTTATGTATCATTTTGTTTTGATACATAATGTTTCAGTTTTGGTGGTTATTGATTTTTAATGTTTTAATAGAATAATTTTACTTTACTTGATACATGCATTGATAAAGGAATATATGGGTTAAAAAAAAAATACAAGAGATTCAAGGTTGTTGGATTCATTTCATACCCCCCATATGCAAGTATTAGGGGGAGATACTTTATATTATTCATTTATTTTATGTAATTTTTACACATGAATAATAAAGTGCATTGATGGTCAGGTTGGTATATACACATTAGCTTATAATATCAATGATTTATTTGATATATGTGGCCACATGATATTATTTGGAAATGATACCATCCTGAAGATGGATATGAATAAATATCATTGACTATATATTGTTGTATGTAAATGCTTCACTAAACCTAGAGCACATCTGAAGCGTGGTAAACCAACAGTTTACAAAAAAATAAGAATCCTCAAAAGAAGAAAGTGGCAATAATGGACACTGACAAATTCGAGAAAGTGATATATCACTTTGATTGATCTCGTAAAGAGATTGTGTATAGTAAGAATTAATGTGTATTATGATTATATGAAAATGCTCTAGAAGAGTATAAAAGTCCAACAATGATTATTTATATCAAGATTATACTTAATATACTCCAGTAGAGTATAAGTTAATATTGAATCAAGTATTAACTGATTGTCTTGCCTAGTGTAGTATGAAATAAATGTTAATGTTCTTATATCACATCATATTCATGGCCATGCATAACATACTTCTAATAATTAAAGTGATCATTGGTAGAATTGAAAAAAAAAATGACCATATATAGTTTAAATTCAAAAATGTGATTGGATGTGATGATAATATTAGGTCATCCGATTTTAATGATTACCCGTTATCGAAACCTGAAGTTTCATTTGACATGACATGAAAAATAATGTGCTGACACGCTCTCTCATACAAATATATGAAATAAATTAAAAGGCAAGACATAGCATTGAGATTGAGCCATATTAATATTGTGTTTAACTGTTTGTTTTGAAAGAAAAAAAAATAAAAAAATTCAAGAGGTCATATAATCATATGTCAGTTTTCAACAACTTTGTATGGACATATGTAATAGGTGACCAGAAGCTCACCGAAATAATTTATATGTCGTTCAACATTAGGTGAATAGAAACTCACGACACCTACTTTTATATGAAAACTCTTAGGAACTAGTATCTCATTATCAAAGTCTTTGATGATCCAAAAGATCACTATGTAGTGGAATTACATACAAGTAATTCATGTTCCTATAAGAATCTCTTGATTGGGGCTATTATTATTGGTCAACACACGCATAAAGAAATGAAATAATAGAGATTGCACAATATACTCCTTCTTGTGAATAATATTCTCCTGAAAAGATTGAATATGATCCTCCCAAATGAAATGAGTTTTATCGCAACTTTGCACACTAATTAAGTTGGTCAAGAGTTTTGATGCCCCTATAAATACGATATTTTACCAACTTTGGAGGAGAAGAATTAGCATAAGTTGGCAAAATCGAAAAATTGATGATCCATGTAATGATATATTAATACTAGTGTATGAAATACCCTAGAAGTGGTATAGATATCTGAATTATTATAATGGATGGCCTATGATGTTAACATATTTATGATGGTACTAATGAGCAATTTATCAGATATCATTATAAAATAGCATGCAAGTTAAAAAAATATTTTGAGAAATTATATGGATAATATCGGTATATATTGGAACCGATAAATAATATGCATATGCAAATTGAGTGGACATGTGAACAAGGGATCATAAATATATGTCCATTTTGATGTCGACATAAAACTAAGATAATGATCAATAGTTTGTCAGGGGCCAGAAGTCCAATGAAATATGAATTATGTTGATCTTAAGTTTGTCATGAACTAGTACTCCAACTAGAAACATGGATTTCTAAAATCCACACTGTAAAGTGTTAAGTGTTTTTGTGTCTTAGATTTATATGCATGTTTGAGTCATAGGTAAATGCATTATTCATTGTATGTATAGGATGTAGTTTGATGCATTACTCATTGTAGATATTTTATTTTGTCTCTTATCATGAATTTTTCATCTCATACTACGTGCACTAGTTCTACTTAACAATTGTGGTGTTTTCAGATGTTCATCCAAAATATGGTGAGACGAAATTTATAAGTTTGTATGAGATATTTATATTCCAATGGGTTTATAGCTCTCACGAGGGTATACAATGTTATATACAATGTATGTTATAAATCATGAAAGAAGAGTTCCTTAAAAATTATATACAATGTATTTTAATATTTGATTCTACAAGTTATATACTTGTAGTTTAGCAATGTTAGTTAATATTACTATTGATCTCCTAAATAGTCTATGCGGCTTAATTTTTGACATCTCAACCTGAAGCTTGAGCATGTGATAGATAACCAGTTTTTATACCCATTGGAGAATTCTCGCATATATGAAATGTCTAAAGAATAGAAATAACGATCTCTCAAAGAATAGTTGTTATGGTTTGTTATGGTCTAGACCATAAGGAATGTATGATTAGACCATAATATGTGACTATATAAAGTGTTGCCATGATATTGGGATTGGAGAATGTATGATCAATCATTGATCATGAATTTTTACTTTATGACCTCCAAAACAAGGCATCAATTCAATAATTAAGGCAACTTGATAATAGACTCATGCAATGTCTTCATAAGTATTGATAATTGAAGATGTCTCACTATGTCCAAGAGAAGATTTGAAGATTCAAGACCAGTCTAAGAAGATCTGTCACCGAGGAATATTATTATGCAACAAATGTGAAGTTACTCAGTGGCATTGGATTTATTACATTTGAAGATCTCAAGTTATGTATTCATCAGGGGGGTAAATACGCGTTGCACTCTTTTTCCCTTAACCAAGGTTTTGTCCCGCATTGGGTTTTCCTGGTAAGGTTTTTAATGAGGCAGCATTTCAAGGCGTATTACGAAAGTGTTGTACTCTTTTTCCTTAACTAGGTTTTTATCCCACAGGGTCTTCCTAGTAAGGTTTTAACGAGGCACACTATTCAATCGTTACATTCACGAAACTGATTTACTAAATTGGATTATATTGTGACAAAGGATCATGATTGATGATTTTATAAGGGGGGAGTTAATGTGCGTTGTATTGTTTTAGATAATGGACATCCAAGGGGGAGTGTTATGAAATAATTATGGATGTCCATGAAACAATAGTATCACTTGGAATCATTTTGTCCTTTGAAATCATTGTACCTTTTGGAAATGTATATATATGTAACTTACATATGGAATATATAGACTTATATGGTTTTCCCTCTTTACATTCTCCCCTTATTGTATTATCTTATTTATAACAAATAAAATCTTCATTTTTTTAACTAATTTTTTAAAGTATAGTCTACAGTGCTCCTAGGGCACATAGAGTAATTGTGCCCTCGTACGTTAGCGAGTTAATCTTAACAACTAAAATGAATATTCATGTTTTAATACTGAATATTCATTTTATTAATACTGAATATTCATTTTACCAAAAAACCTGAACTTACATTCACTTTTGCAACAACTAAAATGAATATTTATTATTGTATATCGAATATTCATTTTTTAACACTGAATATTCATTTTGTTAATACTGAATATTCATTTTATCACAAAGAACTTGAACTTACAATTAATTTTGCATCAACCTATACTTAGTATTCATTTTCTAATACTGAATATTCATTTTGTTATACTAAATATTAATTTTACCACAAATAATCTGAATTTACATTCTATTTTGCGATAACTAAAATGATTATTCATTTTTAATACGAAATATTCATTTTTTTATATAAAATATTAAAAAATGAAAATTGCGATTGACGAAATCACCCAGTTAGGAGGAGAGAGAGAAAAAAAATTAGCAACGAAGGATGGAGATGACCAAATGAAGAGGAGGGGATGAATAGGATGTGAGAGAAACGAAAATCAGAGGAGAGAGAAAAAAACAACTGATTTTTTTTAAAAATAAAAATAAAACAGGGACCACAAAAACTATGTGGTCCTAGGTGCACCTAATAATTTGCGTTGTTTTAATCACATTCCCTCACACCCTAAAAGTGCCAGCCAACAATGACGGAATGGGCATCGACACCGCCAGTGTCGCAACCGATCTGTGCCTGGTGGAGTGCATCTAAAATCACACCATGCACCCAGACCTAAGTTCGGATCTAATTTTTTTATGTGCATGGTGGTCTGAATGTTTTTGATTAAAAAATAAATTTATGATTAATTGATGTATATGGTTGTAATTATATATATTTTTTATTTCATAATCAATAAATTATTTTAAATAAGTCATTATTTTAATTCATGATTTTAATGTATATAATATAAAATATGTATATTTCATGATTAATTTTGTTATAAACTAAATTCAGGATTAAATAATTTTTTTTTTTTGCATGTGTTTAATTCGTGATTTTATACGTAAGATTATGGTGGCAATGAAATTGATTATAAGATTTTCCCACAAAAGATGTTGCAATTGTTTGGGCTAGATCAAGAAGTTGCTCGTGAGTTAAATTTCTTTTTGGTGATTACTTGGCATAAGTCGGAAAGACTCATAGAAAACACAATCATTCTATTAAAATGTTATTGGCATTTTAGGAAAGTTCCAAAAAAAATTGATAATTAACAACGATTAAACACAAAAAGGCAACAAGTTGCAAATTTGTGTTAAAAGTTTTGCAACTGAGAGAAGGGATTGATTGGTACTCCCTCCGTCCCATTTTACATGCTATATTTTATTTTGGAATAAATTTTTATGCAAACTAATTTTTATGTGGGCCCACCATTGGTAAAGTTAAGTGGAAGAAATTGATTGGCTTAAAGTGGATAAAAATGACAAAAAAGAGGGTAAAAATGTAAAATATATGTGGGGCCCATAGACTATAAAAGGAAATGTAGCACGTATTTTGGGACATCCAAATAAGAAAATTGTAGCAAGTAATTTAGGACAGAGGGAGTATATTGTTAGTGCGTAGCGGAGTTATCGTCATACATAACCATGAGCTTGTTGTATACCCCGAGGAGACTTAGGCATGGTTTGGTTGATATGGGAAATAAATTCCTATAGTAATTTGTAATTCATTGGAATTTAATTCCCACATTGCATATCCTATGATTTACCAAAAGTTGTTTGGTGTGCATGAAGGAAGTTAGAAATTATGAGAATTTTCAATTACCAAGGGGGGACTTGGTAAGATAATTCCTATGTTTCGTAGGAATTCCAAATTCCTAGGAATTTGCATTTCCCTCATTTTATCAAAATTTAAGCAACCAAACAACTAGATCAAATTACATTTCATGGGAATTTTGATTGCCCATGGGAAATAAAGGGAACCAAACAATACCTTAGTTTCGAAGCTAAAAAACTTGTTTTGGAAGTGATGGATGCACATGCATGATTGCATAACATTTTAGCTGCTATGAAAAAAAAAATCCCTAGAGATAATCCTAATGCAAGACATATCTACAATTGCTGGGACCGATATAAGAGAGAAACCGCAGATGGGCGAAATCAAACACAACTTCTCCATCAGGTAGTTCAACATCAATACATACACTTTGTGCGGATCAATGAGGATGATTGTGTCACTTATGTTTTCTTAGCGCACCCCACTAATGTTGTTATGTTGTGTACATGTCCATACGTCATTAGTATGGATTCGTCCTACAAAATAAATAGATATAAGTACCCATTCGCAGAGATGATTAGGATGACTACATGTGTCATTAGTATGGATTCGACCTACAAAATAAATAGATATAAATACCCATTATAAAGATGATTAGGATGACACCATGTGGACAAAATTTTCTTATTACATGAGACAGAGTTCAGTTATCGATGGACGTTGCAAGGTTTGAGAAATTTACTGACAATCACATCTACACGACTGCCATTTGTGACTGATTGAGGGTTGTGTTTATTGGCTTCTGTGCTGGATATATTATTTCCTTATTCCACTCATTTGTTATGTATGCCTTATCAACATAGATGTTGATGATCGTGTGGCAAATTGTGTGGCGGGGAATGAAATTTAGGAGAAAAATACACAAATGGATTTCGAAAGAGTTGTTAAGTCCACTTCACTTGAGGAGTCCAAAGGATATTGCAAACACTACGAAATGCCCATTGTACTGGGCCATGCATCAACAGGTACCTGGAGGACACATGGCTCCATAAGGGGAAATTTGTTTGATATTACACAAATCAGGTACTCCACTTTGGTAACACTAGTAATTGTAGAATCAAGAGCGCACATACATCATTGAAGGAGTGAATCGAGTCATCTAGAACTCCTTTGGATACTTTGTTTGACAGAGTAAACAAATCAATTGAAATGTAACTCACAGACTTGTGAAATTCTCTCGATTAAAACTTCTCCATACTTTATTTGTGCAAGGAGAGTAATTGAGTAAATAATAATGATTAACACTTCTATCTCCATACTATCTAAACTTAGTTTACAAAGTATCCTTCTCAAACTTTCTCAAGTATCTTTTTCCAAGAAAACAGATTTGAAGAGAAAAGGCCTATGATATTATTGATTTCATAGGTAATGCATTTGAATACAACTTTCCAAAAGATGCTTGAATTTAAATCTCACATTTATTTTCCTGAAACTCAGGAAAGGCGAACTTCTCCAGAAAAAAACTAAGCTCAATCCAAAACATGAAAAGTCCCAGAGGAAACTTTACTACAAACAAGCAAAATAGGAGGCAAGAATGATCTCTCAGCTCCAAGAGGGATAAAGCAAGTGATGAGAAGCCATCAGCAACAAGTCCTTAAAAATCAAGTCTGCAGTTAGGCAAGCTGAGTTACAGCAGCATGTATAGCATCCGCAAGATGTGGGACAGTCCTAGAACTCAAACCAGCCATGCTTATCCTCCTGTAAATGAATAGTTCATATTCAGAAACAACATTGTAATAAAAGATAGATATCGTAAATGAGCATGAAGTACCAATGTAGTGTTTTTTTCAAAAATTATGACCCAATTTTTTTTAATCTCACTGATCATTAATTTGGAATAGTTGGGAGTTAATGACTAAGGGTGCGTTCTCTTGACCTTAAAAAAAAAAGTTTCAGTTTTGATAAGTTTACATAATTTCCAATAAATTCTAATAAGTTTTACTAAGTTCAGATAAGTTCAGATCAGTTAAGTTCATGTCTAATCAGTTGGAAATATACCTGAAAAAATTAAGTTTCAGGTTTAATAAGTTAAATAATTTCCAACAAGTTCAGAGAACTTCAGATCTAATAAGTTGAAGAGAATGCACCCTAAAGAGGTTGCAGAGCTTAACTATCAATAGTACAGTACAGGTTCTGGGAGGAAGAATTATCATCCAATTTTCAAACATAATAGTGAACATTACTCTCCCGGTCATTGAAGCATGATAGATTTAATTAACGGATTTTTTGTTACTTGCTGCCTAATAAAAAGAACTTTTCAAAATTTACAGCCAAATAATTTTATTTTTGTGAAATACTACCGAATGACACTAACTTGAATAGAATTTGTTACACGGTTCCAATTTCGGGTGAAAATTCGTAGAGAATAATGTCATTACGGAATTCATTAAATTCATAAATACTTTTATTAAATTCAAATATTATTAATCAAATTCCTTGACAAGTAATATGGAAATTTTCACCAAAATGATGTCATTCGTAGGGAATTTTCATAGGAAATTGAGACGTCATAGCAAATTCTACTCAAGTTATTGTTATTAGGTATTACTTCAACAAAATAAAATTATTAGGCTGAAAATTCCAAAGAGGTCCTTTTATGCACTGTGTTACACAGGTATGTGTGTGCATGGGTTACAGGGGAATGATAAAAACACTCAGTGTGTGAGAAGCAAAACTCCTAAAGTAGCATATGTGTTCTTACCCATCAGATGTCATGTAGATATGATACTCTTTTTTCATGAAAGTAACTTGTTCAGCATTTAAGCCAGTGAAAGTAAACATTCCAATCTGCTTAATGATGTGACTCCAGTCTCCAGGAGTACCTGTCAATATGGTTTGAAGCAGATTTTAGCACTTTATTGTCATGCTTTTGCAGAAAAATGTTTCACCAACAAGAAAATGAACGCTACTGCTTTGAATTGCGTCTAAATTTGCATGTTCGCATCATGATGAAAATAAACCACCCAAGCAATAGCAAGTCCAGTGATCAAATGAAAAGAGAGATGCATAAAGTTATTTGAATAGCAATACAACTGTCCTCACCACTAACCTCTAGCAGTTAATGCATCAAAAAGCTGCTGGCGCATGCTGATAATTCGATTAGCCATTGTCTTCAGCTCAACAATCCATTCATCGTTTAAATCCCTGAAGACATTCAGCATTCAAGGTCGAGTAAGAAAACATATACGGTATATCATATCAACTACACCATGAGATCCGTGAACATTCAGCTTTCAAATATCAAAAACAAAACCAAGAAGATTCCAAGTGATAGGATCGGGTCAAAGTTGATGAACCTTTCCCTAGGAAGGGAAAGTACTACCTCAGTTTCACATAATTTGCAAATTGCAACGGTTTGACATAAATTATAGAGTAAAGCTGTTTAATCGTTGCAAATAATATGAAACGGAGGTAGTATTAACATTTTAATATTATGGGGGGATGGTATAATACCTATGTAAGCTAAAATTTCAATCAGAATATATTGATACATGAAAACCTTATTACCCACTTATTAAGATCATGTCCTAGATGGCTTATTATTAGCGGTCCATTTGGTAGTAATAGGAATGAATTTTTTAAGCAAAATTTAGTAAGGGAAACAACATTACCATCCCCATAAAATCATATATCATTCCCATTCTTGTATTTCTTAATATTTTTCATTACCATCTATTACCACTTGAAGGATGGTATTGGATGAAAATGGAATTTGATGAAGAAAATCAGGTGATTTGGAGGTAAACTAGACCAATGGAAATGGATATTAATTTTCCTTCAAAAATTAAGGGGGTGTTTGGGAGTTAGAGGTTTGAGGGAAAAAGAGAGGTTTGTGAGAAAAGAGATGTGTAACCAACTTAAAAAACTATTTTTGGTGTTTGGTAGTTAGAGTTTTGGGATGAAAAAGCTCATAGGAGAGCTTTTTTGAAGAGCTTATTGCTTATTGATTCTTTTTTTTTTTTCCTGAAACATCTACAGCTAACCGCTAATTATCAAACAGTTTTACACAAACAACTAATATAATCAGTTAGTCAAATCAGATATTACAATCAGCTAGTCAAAGCAGCTAACTCAATCGGCTAATCTCTTACAGCTAATCGCTAACTACCAAACACAGGGCTTAAATAAAAATTCATTCCCAATTTCCCATTACCTTCATTTATAACCGAGTATCAAACATGCTGTAAGGATCACATAGAGAGGCCATAAGGCCCATAACTTTGTCAAGAAGACAATATTCCAATCATTAGCACATATGGAACTTTGATACACATGGTATTGTGTTCACAGTAATAAAAAGAAATGAAAACAAGCTTTTTTTTCCGGAGAAGGGTATAAAGGGGAATTAGGAGTGTTTCCTCTCGAAAAAAATCTTGTCTTATAAGTGGAAATAAATAAGAAAATTTAGCATCTACAAAAAGATAAATATCTTAATGAGTTTGGACCCAATGGCCAAGGAAGGCCACATAATCAGCCACTTGATTAGCCTACTTTAAAATGTGGTAATATCTCCGTTTCATTAAGCAAGCAAATGCTTATTGAAAAATTTGTTAGCAAAGGAAAAAAGACATACTTATCTTTGAGTATGCTGGCTACTATGGAGGCTCCATGAATAGGGGGATTGGAGTACATAGGTCTGACCACAAGCTTCAGCTGGCTTTCAACCTTGCTTGCAACATCAGCTGTCTTGCAGACCTACCATGTGAAATCCATCATGAGCAACATAAGAGACACCATAACTTATAATTGTTATGATCTATACTACTTAATTCTTCAACTGCTGCAAAACATGAAATCTAATAAAAAATTGAGAAAGAAAATACAAACATGACTATAAATCCTCATTCCCCTTCTTCAAATTACCACAAGGCAAGGCTTCTGCAAAATTTTGCAATTAGAATAATCATCAATTAAACCCAATATTGTATACGATGTAAAGTACCTTTCTGACCATACTAAGATGGTCCCTATTTGAGAATTCACTTCAGAGTTTCGGAGAAAAAGTGAACAACCAGGAGTTTGGACACAAATAAGTAATTTTCATGCCTAAATAATTAATTTGGAACTTTGGACCAAATCAGGATAAAAAATCCAGGGGGAAAAACCTTGCTTCAATATCTCAACCAAACCCACAAATAGGAAGACTCTACGGTATCAATCCATTTTTAAAGTCTTACACCTTCACAACACTCAAAGCTATTCCAAGTTCAATTGTTGATGTACTTTTCGAGTTTTTAAATCGATACCATACTTGCTCACCAAAAAGTGTGTAGAAAAGAGAACAATGTTTCAAAACTCTATCTACAGGCTAGGACACCCTCAACTGTATGGACGTAGAGGAAGCAGAAAATTAGATAGGAAAAGAAAATGGGAATGGAAGGAGTAGGATGGATGGTAGAAATGACGAAAAAGCTGAGACATAGGGAGGAAAATGTGGCACTTACAAAGAAAAATATGTGTTCTGCCTTAGACGAAGCTAATTTCCACTCTATGAAAAACTGTTTTACATCCTCTACAAACCAAATATAGAAATGGGAAAAACAAATACTCTTGAAAAGAACATCACCACCTCCAATCCTCCATCAACCCACCTCCCCTCTCTCCCAAAGAAAAAAACTAGCAACACACTAAACTTAATTATAGAAAGCACATAAAAAATAACCTCTGAAAACATAATATTCATCACTGAGCAATATGTTAACAGTTTGTAGACCCCCCTCACAGATTACGACTTGCACTGTTGCAGCATCTAACTATCGATACATTTACAAGAGCTAGAAGGTTCTTTTATTAAAGAAAAAAAGGGTCTTACAATGCTGAGGGCACCAACACGCTCCCCATAGAGACCCATATTTTTTGCATAACTTTGAGCTATGAAACATTCACCTCCATCTGCAACAAACATACGAACAGATTGTGCATCTTCATCAAGGCTGCCACTAGCAAAGCCCTGGCATACAGATTGTCCCATGTCAAATATTATCTATTTACTTGACTGAAATCCTCATCTATACAAAAAACTAGAATAAAGAACTGTCATATTACCTGATAAGCACTGTCAAAGAAAGGTAACAATCCTTTTGATCTTACTAGCTGTCTTATCTGTTCCCATTGTTCTAGGGTGGGATCCACACCAGTTGGATTGTGAGCACATGCATGGAAAAGAACAATTGCTCCTGAGTCAGCAGCATTTAGATCTTCCAAGAGTCCTGTTTTAATGGGATTAGAAGTTAACTAGAATTGTAAGCCACTTCTAAGCAACGAAAATAACTTCCAGTAAGGGTGCATTCTCTTCAATTTATCAGAACTAAACTAATTGGAACTTATCTGAACTTACTAAACTTGAAACTTATTTTTTAAGGTGTATTTAGACATTATTATACCCGAACTTATCGGAACTTATCTGAATTTATTAAACCTGAAACTTATTTTTTTAAGGGGAAGAGAACGCACCCTAAATAATATCCTGTCAAAAGATAGGAATCTATGAGAAAATGCAGCACTGCACTCAGTACAAGGGGTTCTAACCTTGTAAGTGTAGACCCCGGGTTGCCGGGTCATAGTATCGGTAACTTTTTATATTAAGTCCTCCTAAGGTGAAAACTTTTGTATGGTTTCCCCATGTTGGCTGTGGAATGTATATTGTCCGCTGGAAATCAAGTAAACAGTTGAGTTGGACTTTCCCTAATTTCCATAAGTATAGTCTTTCTTCAAAAGACAAAAAAAATAAAATTAAACTGTGAGAGCATACTTGGTGGTAATGTTTTGCAAGAAATTCAGTCCCAACCCTAAGTGATCCTGTACCAGACAAACACTGAGCAGTAGCAATCCTGTTCTCCAATATGGCAGGGCTGTTGGGAATTGGAATAGTCAGCAATATAAGACAAAAGAACATAGCTAGATAGATGAAATTAGAGAAGAGAAAAACAATTAAACCACAAATCAAGTTTCAAAAAAAGTTACTCTAGCATCCATAACCCACAGGAAGATGACACTAAGAAACAAAATTGAACATATAAGCAAATGAAAGAATGTCTTTCAAGGTAAGCACCTCTCATGAGGGTAAAAACAAAAACAAAAACAAAAAAGAAAGAAAGAATACATATAGACTAGCTCAACAAAGCAAGGAGGAGAGTTCAATAAAAATAAAAAACTAATCAATATCATCATTAAACACCATACTACAAAACACCATAAGTGTTTGCCTTGTTTTATCCCACCAGCTTTGTAACAGCATGAACACTTTGAATATTTGAAACCAACACATTTCCCATTAATTAAAACACTGCTTAAAATACAGCTCCAATCATTAATTACAAAATTAATACATTTTTATGATTCCTTCACAAATAAATTAGTAGAATTTGCATATGTTGGAAATAGACTTGATAAAACAAAGTTGATGCTGCAGTTATATGGGAAAGGTTGGTAAGATAGAAATAAAAAAGACCCTTTTCAACTAAGAGTATTATTGTTCCTAATCCACGTCTTTATATATAGAGTTTACAAGACAAATTAGTGAGACAAAATATTGTTCTGTTTTATATTAATGTTCAGAATGCAGTGGTACATATGATCAGAGTGGATACTGAGACCATTCCAAGAAGATGAGCCTAGGCATAGTTTGTTATTTTGATCAACGGTGCAACAGTTTCGCAGAATCGCAAGAACACAACTACTCAGATGACCTGATGATTAGTCATGCACTGCGCTACCTTTAAAAACAACACAGTGACATACGTGTAAATATTACGAATGGAGTATGACAAAATTGTGAATGGTTGTGTATCATGTGTAAAGCAACTTTCAATTTATTTACGATTATGCCAGTGCTACCGAAACTAGGAATTAGCCAAGAAAAACTCCAATTCTAACCACAACACTCTGAATTTAAGAAACTCTATATAAATATCATGCCATCAAAAATAAAAACAAAATGCAACTATGAAAGAAACTGCAGAAAGCCACAACCAGCAACAAGAGAACTCCAAAGGATCACCTGTCAGCACCAAGAATGAGCTTTGCAGTCAACTTATTAAAGTCCGCCAATCCGAGAATTGGAAGATACTCCTTCACACGAGACCTAACCAACATTGAAGCGCAAATAAATCAGAATCACTAACTAAATGCATAACAAAAAGTAAGTAAAGCCGCTACATCAATCTCAACACAAAGGTACTTACGGATCATTAACCAACTTTTGCTCAGCTTTTCTAACAGAATTTAGCACAAAAGGCTTTCCTTCCTATTAAATCAAAGCGATTAAACATCATCACAAAATCGAGGAATTCATTTCTCCATTAAAACGAAATTAAGCGTAAAAGAGGATCACCTCAGTTCGATAAGCACCAACTCCTAAATTAAGCTTTACTGAACTTGTATCCTTGTTATACGCAACTGTCACCTGTTAAAAACAAGAATCAATCATATTGCTGCATGTCATCAATAGATTTCATGGAAAAATCGAAAACAATAAAATCGGATTAATTAACAGGCGATCGTTAAAAACAAGAATATAAAAAGAGGTGAGAAACAAAAATTGAGGTTAATACCCCTAAAATGGGATCTTCGGGAGCTTGAACGACATTAGCGAAGACAGAATCCATGGAAGAGGTAGTATTCAGATTGTTGCAGAGATGAAATCAGAGGGAAAAAAAATTAATGAGAGATGAAAATTGAGGATCGATTGAAGTTTATACTAAAAATAGGAGAAAATCAGTGGGCGGTAAATGGTAAAGCAGTAGTATATATACTGGTAAATGTGGTTTTGGCTTGGGGAAGAGGAAAATGGGAAAAGCAGAGGTTGATGTTAGTGACGCCAACTTCCATGCTTTTTAAAAATTCAATTCTTTCACCTGACAACCGTTAGCTGACGTGGCAAACTGCTAGGCTTTCTGTGTACTTTGACCTGTATTTTTTGGGGTCATTTCTTTTCTCTACTCTCCTCATGGAAATTTTTCGTTTGAAATTTGTGTACGGCTCATTTAATTTAGCTGAATGTAGTTGAATTGAACTGAATACAGCTGAATATAATATTTTATATGAGAGGGAAATTGAGAGCTGAACTGAATTTAAGCTGAATTAAACAAGCCCTTATTAAATTATCTAATCTGATTAAATAATTCATAAGGAAAAAATATATTAATTGAATCAAACAAGGCTTAATTGTACTACCCGTCTAAGATTTAGTTATTAAAGTCGAAAAAATTGCCAAGTTAGTTATTGAAGTATCTAATGGCAAAATCCCTAGATTTTGTGTTTTCTGTAACCAAAGTACAAATCGAATCCTTTTATTATGCCCTTTTACATTTGCTATTTTTCAAATTTTTAATAATTTGGATAATTTGGCTCTCATATCCTTCTTTAAAAACCATTTATCTACCATAGAAAATTTAAATATTATTAGCTCCCCAAAAGACCAAATACAACAGCTTTGTTTGTAGCCACCAAGGCTACCAACAACAACCACCAACAGCCTTCAGGCTAAACATTTACTTTAGGCAGCTTTGAAGACAAACATCTGATCTATTGCTTTTGTTTTCTTTCCTATCAACTGCATAAATCTTTTTTTTTTTTTACAGTATAAGAGATGTTATTTACAATATTATTCACAATAGGAACACTATGCTCTCATATTGCTTCATTCCTAGCTTTGCATACACCATATAAGGCAGCTACAGTAGCCATCAAGACTTGCCTTCTGAAATGATTTCCTTTGTAGGTTCTTTTGATCCAGTTACAGAAATCCACAACAGTCCTATTTGATTGATTCAAACCAAGCCGCTAGCATTTTCGTATACGTGTTATGGCCAGAATAACGTCATTCGGGAGATAAATTGTAGTATCTAATGCACTTCCACATATAGGACAAGTATCATCCTCAATCCACCCTTGTTTATGAAGACTGCCCTTGGTTCTAAGTCTGTCCAGGAAAGCCAAACACAAGCAATGTGAATCTGTTCTAGACCTGGTCACACCAGTGCATTCTCGCATTCCTTGCCTTTAGCCTATGGTATATAGCTCCAATTTTATTATCATTAGCTTCTAACTAGTCCCAGCTTTGGAATTCCCATAGAGCTCTTCTTTAGCTTTACCAATGTACTTCCATGCCCAACTTGCAAAAATAGGCACCTTATAGTCTCTCCAAGTCTGATGTTTCAGATACACCTTATGAACCCATTGCAACTAGATTCCAAGATTCACATCTTTGACTCTTAACTCTTAAGCCTTCTGTTTGTTTAGATTCACAAACCTGTGCCCATTTGACATTCCTTCATTTGTTTTTGTTAAAAGAGATCTAGTCTGGAGTAGACCTAGTTATTGGGCGGGTCGAGGCGGGTCATGGTTAGGTCGGTGCGGGTCGGGTCAAGGCTAGGGTCGATTAAAAAGGGTCAATAGCGGGTCGGGCCAAAACGGGTCGTGGGACGGGCCAAAGCGGGTCGTTGGTCGTTTGCGGTCGGGCCATTAAAATATTAAATATAAATAAAATTTAAGGTAGCGAAAACAAATGTATACGAATATATTAACTAATTATTTTTGTCAATACTTTTTTTTTTGAAAAATTTATTAGGCTATTATTTTAGCTCTGTATTGGCCCTGGTCGATAAGGCATTGTCCATTAAATGTCATGTCTAGTAAAGACCCTATGACCTTGACCCTAACCGCATGCCATTGGACTATCATGTCCAATAAACAGGTCTAGTCCAGAGGAAAGACCTACATATGGCATTAACTCTCCCAATTACCTTTTTAGGGAGAAGGGAAAGCTACCCATAATAGACATAGATGCTCATGAGAACACTGCCAACTAATTGTAGTTTAGATGCAAAAGATAGGTTCCTTGAGCTCCAAGCCCTTACCCTCATGCTAATCTTTTCTACTAACATATCACATTCATTAGCCTTGAGCTTTGAGTAGCTAATTGGCACCCCTAAGTCCTAACTACCTGAAAGGTACTTTCCCCAACTTAAAACTAGTCCTACTCAGAATGTGATCCCAAGCTTAAAGCATGTTTTACTATAAGAAGTTTCTTGTTACGAATAATCCAGAAGAAACCTTTCCAAGACTCATTCACAAAATAAAAGGTTTCCAATACTTTCCAAGATTCAAACAATTTAATTTGTGATGCAAGGACCCGGCTCAAGGCCTGGTAACACTAAAAATAACATAAAAATGAGTGCAGCCATTCGCATTTACAGAAGTCAAAAACAAACACAATAACATTATTTATCCAGCCATATCAATCTGCTGATCTCTTAAGCCTAAGCAATCTCGACGAATCCTTTTTACTTCGTCGAAGAATTGACATGAATTCCATCTCATTCATAGATTTCCAATGCACTGACTGCAGTAGTCTTCTGATCCCACCTGGTTTTCTGTTATCCTGCAATTTCAAGCAATAAACACAAAGTCATTGTGTATGAAATATAATGGTTTTTTCGAGTAAAGAAAACTATAGTTCAAATATTAGCATTTACCTGGAAATGGAAGGAAGGATTTCTTATTAACTTAGGTGCAACTGAAATTCCATCTTGAACAGGAACAACTAAAATACAGTTGATACGTATTGTAAGTTAAATTAATAGAACAAAGAAGCTAGAAATTGAGGTTTTAATACAGAAATCGTGTTAGAACTTACCAGTGATTTCTTTGGTTGCAATGTCAAGAGGTGATTTTGGACTTGTATCTAGGCTTATCTTGTTAGAGCTTGTATACATGAAAAGTGGCATATCATCAACAGTTTTGAACTCTTGCTCACCAACTGTCTTTACCTCAGCTGGCTTATTAGGTTCCCTGAGAAATTCAGATCTCATCCCACAATTTACAATCCTAAATTGTCATTTACATCAAACACAAACTTGTTTGTAATACCAAGTGGGTGTTTGCCAAGAAGTACACTTTTTAGGAGACTAAAAATAAACAGAACATTCATGTTTTACTTTTACGGCCCGTTTGGTTATCGGTAATAAATTGTGGTAATGGTAATGAATTTATAGTGTAATTTTCTTAAGAAGGATCCTTATAATCCCCATGGAAAACAAGTTTTCATTCCCAAGCTTCAATTTTCTTCTCATTTTTTATTCCCATCCATTACCATTGGGGAGGGTGGTATTTGATGGGAATGGATATTTATGAAGAAAATTAGATAAATTGGAGCTAAGCTAGCACCACCATGGGAATAGATTTTGATTTTCCTTCCAAATTTAGTTATAAATTCATTCCTATTACCATCATTTATAACCGGCTACCAAACGGGTCGTTAGAACAATTATTGTATAACATTAATTGGTCTAAATATAGAAAATAAATGTTCTAAATGCTCGATATCATTGTTCTAAATGCATATTATGGATGCTCTGTTTTAAACGCAGGTGCATGGTGATCGTTGTGCCCGGGAGCAAAACAGGGAAAATTTCTTGTAAGAACACATAGATATCTTACAAAATAACCCACATAAAAAGACTCGGGAAAGATTACCTTGAGTCTGAGTTCGATTCTTTACTTGAATCAGCTGTTTAAAAGAAAGGAGAATAATAATAACAATATCAATTTCTAATATTCAAATACTGAACATGTTTATGGAGAGAGATGTTTGCACAACCACACACAACATACATGGTGGTAGGATATATCGCGAGTAAAATCTTGGCAAATCTGTACTCCATCGAACTTTGGTAAGGGTGAAGTTGTGATTGTATTGATCACAAGAACCAAGTTTCTGTTCCAACACAAAGTAAATAATACACATAATAAAGCTATGATTTATGTATCAGATTCAAACCAATAGATTGTATTACTTACCTGTTTAAGGCAGTTGATTCGACAATCAGTTTCATCAACTCGGTCACACTTTCGAAGGCAGGAATCAAGATTAGCAGAAACACATCCAAGGTGATCAACAACTGTAACCACTGCCCTACACAAGTACTCTCTTGTGTTATCCAACACACTGCATTTACCAGAAACTATAGGTGATTAGCCTTTACATAAACTTTTCCGTTTTTTTCCACTTAGGTTCCGTTTGGTAGGGCGTAAAAAAAATTTCACTGAAAATTGATTTCCCCATTTTATACTGTTTGGTTTGGATTGAAAATTAAGTTGTAAAACTTAAAATGAAAATTCATTTTCCATCTTAATTGAAAACATTTTCGTCCATAATTGGGAGGAAAACATTTTCTTTCAAGATTAGAAGGAAAACATTTTTCCCTCAAAATTGGAGTAATTGATTTTCAATCCAACCAAACATTGGAAAGTGTTGAAAATGAAAATCATTTTCCATGCAACCAAACAACAACGGAGGTCCAAGATTTTCCATGGAAATCATTTTAACTTAAAAATATTTTACACTCTACCAAACGGAACCTTGATTGCTATTGAGTTAGAAAAAGTGAAAAGCTACAACTCACAGTGCCTTATCCTCAGAATCCAGGTAAGACCTCTCACAATAAGTAGCAGCATCATGAATTTGAGCCCTCAATTCTTTTAGCTCCTACAAAATTTTAATTAATGAATTTGAGAAAATTAACTAAAAATAACAAACATTGTTCAAAACTTCAAATAGTGTAACAGAGTTCTGAAATCCTCTGAAATCTTATAAAACTTCAAATAGTGCAACATAGAGAAAGCTAAATACTTTGCATAGGATTTCTTATAAACCTTTTACCTTCCAAACACATAATATATACAACTTGAACATTATATTATACTCTTAACTAATTATTTCAGATAACTAGTTGTTGGAAAAAAAAAATTGACTAAACAGCAAGGCAATAAATCAGAATAATATTAACTATGAACAAAGATTTGATACCAACAAACCTTAAAATGGGAAAAAAAATATTAAGCTCAAGTGTGTAATAAAATATTTCTTACATTAAAAGGGGGAATTATATATTCCATACAAAACAACAACAACAAAAAAAAACCAAAAAAAAACAAAAAGAGAAAACAGAGCCATACCTTGAGAGACTTGAGGAAACGAAGTGAGTCTTCAGATTCAGCTCCTAAAATGCCATTGACATTTGCATGGCTACCTGACTTCAACATTCTCTCTGTTTTTCTCTTTAATTATTTAAGAGAAGATGAAGCAAAATATGAAGGGAAGATATAATATAAGATATTTAAAAACTGTTTTTATATTATTCTTGCTCCTCCAATGATTAACATATGGTTTATGTTGATAAAAAAAGAAGAGAAGAGAAGAGAAGAGGAAACTATAGGCTCGTGAATAATAATCAATCTGGTAATGTTAATGACAAAAGCCATAGAAGAAAACAAATCAACACATGACATGGCCCCAGAAATCCACACATTACGGCATCTGGTGTAGCATGTACAATTTTGTGTGTGTATGCAGCACCCGTGAACATTTGCTCCCAATCTATATTTGTTTTGTTGTCCAAGGAAAGTGCATTTGCCTTTAGTAGTTTTGTGTACTTTTACTTTCGCTTATCTATATGTCACATCATTAATATACGAACGTCTGGTATAATAATAAAAAAAATCAACAATAGATAAACATATTCTAGTGTTTACGTATGAAAACCACAACCCACTAGTGCAAATATATGAGCAATGTCTAAATAAATACAAATTTTTAGTGGCATTGTTGTAAATAATGTCATTTAAAAGTTTTATTTATTTACAACAATGACATGGTAGATACAAACAGAGTACTACTTAGGTCCTGTTTACTTCAACTGAATATAGTTGAACTGAACTAAACTAAACTAAACTGAATTATCTTGAACTGAATACAACTGAAAGTAATATTTTATAAAAGAAAGAAATTGAGGGCTGAACTAAACTGAACTGAATTGAATTGAATTGAATTTAAGTTGAAGTAAACAAGCCCTTAATAACCACTCTTTTAGTAATTTTTTGTAACAATGAGAAAATATGTTCACAAAGTTCAAAAAGTAAATACAAATCTTTAAATAAACTCTTTGATATTATTGATCATTGATTATTTTCTTTTCCCCTAATTTTCGTTTTTGTATGACATGTAATAATAATAATAATGGAAAATGATTAACATAGCATTTAGCCAGGAAAAAACTTTATTGACCCACCGGGTAATCTACCCACCACTAATAAAGAGTAATAATAGTGGGATGCAACTTGCATGATTAATAATTTTTTAATGTTTCTATTAGTGGTGGGTAGATTACTCACCGGGTAGATATAGTCATGCTCCATTTAGCCTATGAATAAGGAGCCAAAAGTGATAATATTCAATAAAATCAAGCGTTTATTATTTGGATTAGTGTATGATTTTGTCATGTATTCACGAATTATTTCCATTTTAAAAACTATAATAATATCTTATACATAGTCCTATACCATTGCCCAATATATAATTTGAAATGAGTTTAGGATAACAGGTAAGGCTTAACAATTCCATAAAAACAAATATAAATTAGAAAAAATCCTTGCCAAAAAACAAATTAGGAAAAAAAAAATCATCATGAAAATTAAAATTGAGGTAGAGTGTATTTCCACCAAGCATTGTTGAAGTACTCAGTAGTATATTTATAGAGTTATTCCATGTGTTCCTTAAATTCTGTGAACCACCTTGATTTAATCTTGAAGTCAGCAAAAAGTTCTGACTTAGTGTTTAATTTTTATCATAACACTAAAGGCTTGCATGTAGAGACTTTAATACGGAATTGATATTATCACTTTATTTTTTCATTTGTCAATATCACTTAATACGAAGTATCAAAGGAAAAAATGGAGTGTCAATATCACTTTCTCTTTAATACGAATACGTAAGAATCACTGAATAAGTGTATCACATATTCACAATCACATCAGTTCTGATTTTGAGCTTAGTGGTTAAGTTTTATGCACATCATTCCTGAACTCCTAAGTTCGAACTTCACTGCACCCATTAACTCATCCCCCCCACACCACTCTTTCAGATACTCATGTCAACTAAATTAAGTTGGTGACATAGAAGTAGAGCAGGCAGCTAAGGCCCACAGAAGTATGGGCAAGGCCCTCAAGGCCCGCAAGGCTCATTCTATACTTTAAAAAATCAACCATTAGACACTGGGTAGATAAGGTTTTAGGTGGCCCATTGCAGGCCCATCATGTTACTCTTCTTTTTCTTATTCTAAAAATAAAAATACATATATAAAAAACAACTCACTTACAGAAGCTTTGTTCTCCCAGCCAAACCAGAAATGGGCTTGTCGAGTCCGAGGCCAGTTTTCGAATCCAAGTCAATAAACCCGAGCCTGGCTGAGCTTTAACCGGGCTGGCCCTAAACAAACCACCACTATGTTCAAGCATTATGGAGTTGCATAGTAACCAAATTTGAATTTCTTTGTTGTATAAAATTGGAGAATAACTCGTTGAAATCCCCTGATAAAAATTGACAAATATATTGAAGGGCAAAAGCCAGAATTTACATTTCCTTGAGAAAACTCATGTAAAAGACACTAACATATATATTTATTTTTTTGCCAATAACCTTAAGGAGCTTCAATGGACATTCAATATAAATACCATGTTAGCACAATAGCACAGCATTTGGTGATGTGGTGTTACCAAGCCAAAGATCAAACGAAAATATTTCCCTTGCATTACCAGATTCATCAGCAAAAAATTTGGTCGAGCACAAACGAGAGCACTGAATGTCTAACTGTGAGTTATATCTGAAAATCAATCACATATCCAGCATGCTCTTCAGCAGTCTTCAGAGCTTTCAAGATGGGTAAACGGTTTGCTTTCGAAGATGTAGATTTCACATGCTTATTTCTGAAATCATTGTGACTTATGGATCGCGTTTCTTCAGCTTCGAGCTTGCTATGAGCTGTTAATGGAGCCTTCACTTGATGAGAGGTTTGTGATCTTGAGCTTCCACTCTGGCTCTCGTCTTTGGTCTCTTCTTCTGAATCTAATTAAAAACACCTTAATGGTTAACTAACTCCTTCGACAGATATGCATGTGTAGGAGATTTGTGCATGTAAAAAAGTCTAAATAAGCTCTGTGTTTTACCTTCTGATACGTCTTCTCTATCAACGATGTGACTCTTGCTCCTAAGAAGAGACTTGGGCCGTGTAATGCACAACCATGTTCTCTTCTCTTCAGATTGGTGTTCTGAAGCAATGGGAATATGCCAATGGCCTCTATCTGATTCCTGTTAAGAACCCAGGATTGAAAACAACTATTGGTATATTGCATTAGATTGAATGGTCTATTATCTACATTCTACAGCAATAGTAAATTCTCCAACCTGGATAACAACCGAACATGGTGGTGGCATGTGAAAGACAGGGCCAAGCTCTGAAAAGCTAAAGCGAACCTTCAAACAGAAACACAAAATCAGAAACCTTTCTGAAAAAACAAAAGACTAACCACTATTTGAAGGTTTTTGGCTTAACACTATGTTTGGATAGAAGCAAAGAGAGGAAAGGAAAGGGAGGAAGGACGATTTGTTCTATTTTCCTTCCAAATCTCTTGAACTTTGGAGGGACATTGGTTATTAAAGGAGGGAGGAAAATGGATCCCTCCCTTCCTTCCCCCAACTTATTTTCCAAACAATGAGATTTGTTCACCTTTCCTTCCTTTCCTCCCTTTCTCTTAGATTCTTTATATCCAAACAATGCACATGCCTTTTGGAGACATGATT
This sequence comes from Salicornia ramosissima, assembly GCA_951394345.1. Taxonomy (NCBI): domain Eukaryota; kingdom Viridiplantae; phylum Streptophyta; class Magnoliopsida; order Caryophyllales; family Amaranthaceae; genus Salicornia; species Salicornia ramosissima. The sequence goes on from OX596233.1 coordinate 5,229,928, forward strand.
TCCGTTCAATTACAATGTAAACATCTATAGGAATAGAATAAGGGGAGCTCAATAGAATTAAAAGTCTTTTTCTTATTTCCCCAAACTATCTATAATCAATAGGAAATATTTACATAATGGAGCATAACTGCCATCACATAATATAATACCTCCATAACAGGTTGTGTGCAATAAAAGGTATTATTTGTGAGGTATAAAAAAAATTGTTGCACATAACCTATTACAGCGGTAGGCGGTAGGCGGTAGTATAGGGCATTCTATGGAAAAAGGTCCACTAACAAAATAATAATGGAAACTTTCTTGATAGACAACTCTGAGTTTGCAAAGCTTTACTCACCTGGTGCCTTTCTTTCCATTTTGGAAAGAAGTCATTTCCAAGGAGTTGGAATGTATGATCTCTCATTTCATCGTTGGTCACAAGTAAACACTTAAACCTTATAGCTGCGTACAACCAGTACCTGGAAAACCAATTATTAACACTACAGAACCAAATATGTGGCATGTACAACCTTAAAACATGAATCACAGAGATCTGGATTTCTGGCAGAGGATATAAATAAAGTAAAACTATGCTTTACAAGAGCAACAAACCCACCAATCATCATTTGATCCAGTTGGTGTCGCATAAAGTGCATCGGCATTTCTCCACCTTTCAACTAAATCTTTATCTATAGGTTTGTCTAGCTTGCCTCCAGTAACTCGCCTATTATGCAGAACGATAAGTGGCCATTTTCTTGAAGGGTGCATTTGGCGTATCCCATTCACAACAACATTAACCTACAAGCATTATACCCTAGATTAGAGCAAAACAATTTTCAAAGGAGAAAAAGCTGGTAAAATACTTAGCATGGAAAAATTCGTTTCATATTAACACATGCCTTTGAAGGTTTGAAATTTCTCTGACTATAGAGACCAACATTAGCTGCATCTACAACAGCTTCAAATGGACCGTAGTAGTCAAGCCATCGCTGCCAGGAACATTCGCATTCGCCATCAAAAAATCCAATAAACCACTAGGGAAAGAAAACAAAAAGAATTGCAAAGAGTCCCATACTTGAAACTTCTGAAAGCTTGAATTCTTCTCTCTTTTTATAGCTATAGTTGCAACTGATTCAGCAAATCTTTCCGTTTCTTCAGGATCAAGGTCAATCAAAGCTAATTTTTCCTGACAACACTTACATAAACCATCAGCTCCGATGGAGGATCGTGAGACGCTCCATTTTCCTCTACCTAACCATCCTTCACCGTGCCAACCACCACCAACATTTTCCATCGTTTGAGCTATTATATCATGATCCCATTTTCTTTTCCCAACTCTCGATGCTTCTTTGCTTTTAAACCATTTTTCAATCAAGTCTGCACTAGTAGGTGAAACAGACCTTACATTTGTTCTAAGTTTATGCAACACATAATATACACGATCAGCTTTACTAGTTTCGACACTTACTCTTAGAAGTGCCTCCAACTCAGGCTCTTCTGGATCAACACCATTCTCCAACATGTGCTCTTCAACAGAAAATGCTTTTTCAACTTCTCCGTTGCTAGAGAAAACGGATAAAGCAGGACCATAAGACCTCAATTTAGGGCTTATCCCCATTGATTTCATTTTCTTTACAACATCAAAAGCCATGTCTCCATCGCCCATAGCCATTGCCATTCTAGCAACTGAAGTCAAAGCAGCCTCATTCATCTGGACCTTATCCAAACACATTTTTTCATAAATTTCAAATCCTCTTTCACGGGCATACGTCTTTACATCCTCACTTACCCTAATCTCATTTACTTCTAACTTTTGAATTTGATCTTTCACATCCAAAACTTCATCATCACTATTGTCACCATCATCATCTTCCTCCTCGATAGATAAACTAGTCTCATCTACATTACTAGGTGCAACTGTATCCAAACTCCTACTACCACTGCCACTTTTAGCCGGTCGAACAACCCCCACTGCTGCAGAAGAACACAAATACAAGAGCACGGTATAATGATACTGTGCCATCCTTACACCTTGCTTAACTGCCGAATCATACAACGAAATTGCACCTACAACATCCCCCTTTTTGGAGCACATATCCAACCCAACCCTCAGCTTAAACTCGGGTGAATTAGGCTTTTTCTTCTTAGAAAATTTCTCCTTCTTGTTCACCTTATAAGATCCTTCATCATCATCTTTCTTTGCTCCTCTATCTATACTTCCATTAACAACAACACACGTCGAATTCGCTTCTTTAAGCTTCTTTGAAGGAAACCAAGGACCCCTATGAGTGTTATGACCCCTATTTCTAGAAACGTCATGGTCTTTCCTAGCATCCTCATCAACTTTTTCCTGCATTTTTCTTTCTCCACTCCTACGACCTCTCCTAAATGAAGAAATTTTGGTACCATTTTCACTCCTTTTTCCATTATTAAAAAATTCACTGCTATTGTTTCTACCTTTTCTACCATTATCTACAAACCTTCTCTCATTTCCTCCCTCCCCAACCCTATCATCCTTAAATACAGAAGAAGAATACCCAGAACCCAAAATTTCATTACTATTATTAGCAACTTTTTCCTCCCCTTTTCTTTCTCCACTTCTACTATTCCTCCTAATTGAAGACAATTCGGAACCATTTTCACTCTTTTTCCCAAAATTAAAGCTGTCACCATGTTTTCGACCTTTTCTACTATCATCTAAAAACCCTCTATCGACCTTAAACCCAGAAGAAGAATGCCCAGAATCCAAAATTTCATTATTATCTATGAAATCAACGGTTTCAGTAGAAGAATGACAGTTCAAACTAGATAAAATTCTATCATTAGTGTGAGTTTTGACAGTAACAGGAGCTTTATCCAAATACAAAGGAGATAATTTCAGAGAAAGAACGTGTTTGGGAGATGAAAAGGCAAAAGAATTGTGGAGAGAAGGAATAGTAGAAGTAGAAAAGCACTTACAGGGAGAAAGAGAGAAGAGTTCCCGCCGTTGCAGTGTGTTGAAAGTAGAAGCCATCTGTGTGGCTGTGGCCGTTAATTCATCTTGCTGCTTTAGGGAATTAAGATACTTCCTACTCCCTCTCCCTTTTTTTTTTTTTTTCCAACAATTTTGTTTTTAGGATGTTCTAAAATATTTGCTACAATTCTAAAATAAGTAATATGGTCTATAATTTTTCACTAATTTATTTTACCTTACCCCACATACTCACCACTTTACACACTAAAATACAAATTTTCATACCAACTCAATACTAACCTCTTGTAAAAGTTACAATTGTACCGTGTTGCAAACAAAGGGGATGGAGGGAAAAGTTCGCACCAAAAATAATTCGTCCTTTAATTGTCAGTAATAAATTGTAGTAATGATAATAAATTTGTACTGTAATTTCATTGATGAAGAACTTATAATAACCATGGAAAATATATTTTCAATCATAATCTTCAATTTTCTTCCTATTTTTTCGGTTGTTATACCATGGTCCCGGGACCATGTATGTACAACGTGGTCTCGAGTTCGGGTCGTGTTGGCGGGTTATGTAGTTTTTTCACGCTAAAGTTGAAAATCAACTAAAATCGTGTCGGTCCGGGTTGACCCGTTTAATTAAACAGGTTGAACTCCCTTGACCCTAACCCGACCCATATATTAAACGTGTCGTGTCGTGTCAACCCATTTAATTTAAACGGGTTGACATCGTCGACCCAAACCCGTTAATAACGGGTCGATTTCGTGTCGAGTTAGCGGGTCGTGTCAAGGTTTCCCACCTCTAATTGTAATACAGTACAATATTCATTTATAGTAAACAATATTCATTCATATATTGTAATGTATTCAATACATTACAATATTTATTTCAATACACTACTATATTCATTTCCAGCAAAAAATATTCATTCATATATTGTAATGTATTCAATACATTACAATATTCATTTCAATACAGTACAATGTTCATTTCAATACGCTACAATATTCATTTCAATACACTACAATATTCATTCATATATTGTAATCTATTCAATACATTTCAATATTCATTTCAATACACTACAATATCCATCCATCAACATATTATGGTACACACCATATTCATTGCAATACTGTACAATATTAATTTCCAGTAAACAATATTCATTTATATTCATTCATATATTGTAATATATTCAATACATTACAATATTTATTTCAATACACTACAATATTCATTTCCAACAAAGAATATTCATTCATATATACATTACAATATTCATTTTAATACACTACAGTATTCATTTTAATATACTACAATATTCTTTTCAATACAATATTTATTTCTATACACTACAATGTTCATTTCCAACAGAAAAAATACTGCCGGACCACAGAGAGGTACGTGGTCCCGGGACCATGTAATAATTTGCGCTATTTTTCATTCTCATCCATTACTATGGGAGGTGGTTTTAGATGTGAATGAATATTTGTGAAAAAAATAGATAAATTGGAGTCAAACAAGTCACACCATGGGAATAGATTTTAATTTCCCTTCAAAACTTAGTTATAAATTCATTCTCATTACTATCATTTATGACCGGCTATCAAACGGGTTAGGGAAATTTAGTCCAAAAGTAATTGGTTACTGATTACGAGAATGTGAATTATTGCTTGGACTCGGACCAACTAGCTTTTTGTGGTCCAGTCCTTTTATTTAAAAAAATGTTTTCGATCTCTTATATTTTTTTCTGCTCAAGTTTTTTTTCCTTCTATTCTCTCTCTTCTCCCTCCATTATTTGATATCCCCCACTTGCAAATTAAATAATTAATGTAATTCTACTTGAAATTCTGTCAAAAACATTCAAACAACTAATATCATTCAAAAAAAAAAAAATTCAATTTTTAAGTTTAAATCCTAACAAAAATGGCAAAAAGCAAGCACAACATTCAAGAAAATGAAGGACAAGACAATCAATAGTAAGTTTACATCATTTTATTTTTACAATCTCTGAATTTACAATGTTAATTATATTGTTGAATTTCGCAAAAATAAAACCTAGATGTTCACATTTTAACACCTAAATTTTCAGTACCAATTGTTCACACATTGTAAAAGCAATATTCACATTATATACTAAATACAAATGTCACCATCAACATAGGATTTACAATTTTCACGACATTATATTGCAATGTTCATGGCTTTATATTGCAATGTTCACGACATAACACATAATATATATTAGATTATTATTTTTTGTAATGTTAGCAAACTATAAGAGAAATGTTCACAATACTAAATACATATTGTGACTTACTCTTTTTAAAAATATTAATGACTTAGTTATAAAATGTCACATGCAACTTATTATGATTTAAAATATTCACGATATTATATTGCAATGTTCATGACATGATAATTTTAAATAATTTTATTGCTAATTTTTAATAATTTTGTTGATTTTCAATTTTATAATAAGCATAAAAACTATAAAATGAGTAAAATTACCATTGGATTTACCATACATCCAAATGTATATAACAATTTCAATTATATCAATAAAAAGATTTTAGTATAAATTCTTAATGATTTGTAAATTGACAAAATAAAGAAAATATTTTGATATTAAAAATATAATATTGGTCCTTAATTGCATGTGAAAAATTGATAGATGGAGTTAATGATATTTATATTTTCAAAGTATGTTAATACTAAGGAAAATGAAAGAAAAAAAAAGGAGAAAATATGATGTCATAAATATTTTTGGAGGGAAAATTTTGATTGAGAAATTGACACATGTACATAATTGGGTGAATATGATGTCAGCATCATTCTATTTTAGTATATAAACTAGTATTTAGGCCCGGGCGTTGCCCCGGGTCATACATTTTTTCATCATCTTCAATATTTTTTACGATTTGAAAGTAATATAGTATAATGAGGGTTGTAAAATACCGAACGAAATTTTGAAAGATAGTACAATATGGAACTTGATACTTTCACTAACGTATTGAAAATTGGTTATCATCATCATCATGGCTTCCTACGTTTCGTTTTCAACACAACAAACAAATATTTTATATTTCACAAAAATACCCCTTTCATGCGTTTAAAATGAAACAGAAGAAGTATCATCATCATTAATTTGATCGAATGATACACCACGTTTTTTATTTTAAGACTCAAGTCCAGAAAACAAACGCATGCAACAAAAATTTTTAACAATGAAATTTATAATACTTCTTTATAGAATAATTGATAATGAAATTAATATGGATTAGTGGTTAAGTTGTGACTTTTGTACTTAAGGCTTTTGTACTTAAGGGATTATGGGTTCAAGTATGCTTAGAAAATGCATTTTAGAAGAAAAGTATAGATTACATGGCATAATAAATAATTGTAACGTTATGTCGTTATGTTGTGGCGAGTAATTACATAATATTTGAAATGAAAAAATGCACATCGATCATTTTTCCTTTTGAAGAAAATTTGTGCCAGTCTTTTAAATTTTAAAAATATTTGTAAAATAAAAAAAGTATTGTTATTGGTGTTGTTGTTCTTACTACCATTGTTTCCCTTGATTTAAATATGACAAAAGATATTTCATAATGATGGTTAACTTGTAACAATAATATTAATATTTTTTTATAGGAACAATAATATGAATAATTAAATTAGTATGAATTAGTGATTTAAATTTAACTTTTTTGTCAAATAGTTATCATGGAAGGTAAGTATTATTATTTAATCTTATCCAATGCCCAGCTTTTGCCTTATTAATAGTAATATTGTTTCTTTTGTTTGCACCTAAAAAAATAAGGGATCTTGAAATTTATTAAATTTATTGTTTGATAATAAACTAACATTAAGTGTACTCGAACAATAAAACAATAAGTTTTAAAATAGTGGAATTTGAGATAATAATGAATGTTGGGTGAGTTCGTAAGTGTATACTATTAATGTGTTATAGATAGTCTTGAGTTTAGAGGTTAGAGTATAGTGTTTGTGGTTAGATTAATACTTTTTATTCAGAGGATTTGTGTAATGACCCAGATTTTATCGGTATTTTTGCCGGTATTTATTTGTGTAATTATGTGTTTATTTGCTAGTTCAAAATTTATTTTGAACTATTTATTTTAATTTTTATGTGAATAATTTCGATTTAATCGAAATGTTTTATTTCTCAGTTTTTATTATTTATTTTAATTATTATTTAATTAATTAGAATTTTATAATTTAATTTTCTAATTAATTATGTAATATTAATTTTGGGCAAAATCGATTTATTTCATGATTTTCATGTAAAATTCAATAATTGGCCCAATGGATCACGAGAGCCCATTTAGAGCCCAAGCATGGCCCATAAACCTCATGGGGGCCGGTTTTTCATGAGCAAGGAGTGGCTTGCCACTTGCCTTGTGTTCACACCTTAACTAACTCTATAAATAAGAGAGTTAGTAAGGCCTTGGCTCATTTTTGTCATCCTTGCCTTTAGCACTCTTGCCATCAAATTCAAAGCACCAAAAACTCCCTCCCATTTGTTCATCCTCACGCCATTCATGAGCAATTGAAGCCATCAATTGTTCATCAACTTTCTTAGCCCAAAACTTAAAGATTCAACCTCAATTAATCTTTAAGTGATCAAACACAAGCCTAAACACATTTATTTCAAACAAGATTTATTGTTTCGGGTTCGTTTGGGTTGTGTTCGTGTGGGTTCGTGGTTGGGCCGTGTTGTAGTGCTCGTGGTGGTGGTGCAGGCCGTGTCGAGCCAGGTTCGTGCAAGAGAGCCGTGCAGCAGGCCGTGTTGGTGGTGCACTCGTGTGTGTGTGTTCGTGTTTGTGCTGGGCAGCCGTGTGCAAGTGCCGTGTTGTCGTGGTGTTGTGTGCCGTGTGGTGCCGTGTTGAGTGCTTGTTCTTGGACCACATTTGTGTGTTGATTTGTGTGTTAATCTTCAATAAGGTAACATACTAACTCAACTTGATTGGTAATACTATGTTTATAGCTTTGATTAAATGCATGTTTGGGTGATTGTTGATGTTTGGTTTATGGTTTTGAAGATATTTCTATAATCTGATTTTTGAAGTGTTTTAATGGTGTTATAATGGTGGTTTCCATGTTTTTAAGATGATTTTATGATATTTTGAAGATCATGGTGATTGGGTTTGATTTTGTTGAATTTTGATTAAAAAGAAGTTGAAAATGCCGTGTGATTTGATGATTTCGTGCATATGGATTTGAGTTTGTATGAGTTCTTGATTGAGTTCTTGAATCTTGAATGAAGTTCTTGATTGAGTTCTTTAATCTTGAATGTGTTCTTGATGAGTTCTTTGAGTCATAGATGAGTTCTTTGAGGATCTTGATGAAGTTCTTTAGAGTTCTTTTGAGGTAGTTTGAGTTCTTGAAAGATTAAAGAAAGTTAAAGAAAGTGTTAGAAAGAGTCTTGAAAGTTAAAGATTTGAGTTGAGATGATTAAAGATTTCGTTAAAAATTGATGATATGATGTTTGGTTAGTCTCAAGATCATGGCTTTAGGCAGTTCTTGGGTTAACTTCGATATTTTGGTTATTAATTTCAAGAGTATGGCTTATTCTTGTTTTTAATTAACTTCGATGATATGATGATATGATGAGACCTTTAGCTTGATTTCTTTCTAGACGCCCTTGACTTTGTGTATGTCTTATGCTTAGTCTTTGGGTTAAGACGTTGCCCCTATTCCGTCCGCGGTATCGGAATAGTTTTGGAGTCTCACTATGTTATCCTTAGTGACACGTTCGCCAGGTAAAATTCGGGTTCGTGGGATTTGGGTGTATGGCTTATGCCCGGTCCTGACATAGTAGAAGTTCGGTTGCGTAAGATGCTTCCGTACGAGCATAGTCCGGTCTAGAACTAGAATGATTGTACCTGAGTTAGAATTGAGTTTAGAGTTGTCGTATGATGATGAAGTCGAGTGATGAGTTGATTTTGGGATTACGAGCTTGAGGTTGTCTCGTGTCTTCGAGGATTGTATGTGTGATGTTACTTGATTATTGCTATGTACTTGTGTATTCCCGTTAGGGTGAGTCAGTTATGTTACTCGCCACTGATGGTGGATATGTTGTGTTTTTCAGGTACATCTGACGATGATGCTCTTGCTTAGCTTTTGGGTTGGGCGAGCGGCGCTATGCGTGTTTTATTTCTGTTTGTTTATTTTCGTTTGTTTCATAGCACTAGACTTGTTAGACGTTGATTCAGGATTTGGATATACATTTGTTGTATAAGACTCTAGCATGTGGTTAGAGTTGTACTTTACTTTTATTTTAGTTCATTTGATTTTTGGACTTAGTTTGTACAAGATTGTGGGTTATTGTACATTTATGGCTTAGTAATAATAATTTGAGGTTTTTAGTTTATTTCTAAGTGTTGAGTTTAGTTTTATAACTACTTGACTCGTCGGTTTCTTCCGCGCCGGTTTATGCGAGTCGGGTCGTTACAGTTGGTATCAGAGCCGAATAGGTTTAAGTGAAGTTTCTAGGAATTCGAGTTAAACCCGGGAGATGAGAGCTTTATTTCCCGAGTGATTAAACCATTTCTAGGACTATGTGAAGGGAGGAGAGTTGGGTAGAAAGACCGGGATAGGATTCTTTCTATTTTTCCTTTTTTCGTATTTTCTTTGTACGAATTTGGTGAGGTTTTGTACTGACTTGCTATTCTTGTTATGTCTGTTGTTGTGATGCGTTGCAGCATGTCTACACCTCGCCGGTTGCATACTGGACGACAGAGGTTGCGGGCCCTCGAGGAGGCGATCCTTACGTTGGCGCACCATAGTCGTCATACGCCGAGTACGCAGTCGACGTTCGATCGTATCGCACGTCATCGACCTCCTACCTACGACGGGGTTGCCGACCCCACTATCTTGGAGAGCTGGATCCGCGAGATGGGCAAGCTCTTCGATGCGACGTTATGCCCCGAGCACGAGAGGGTGCAGATCGCCGCTTACTATCTGCGTGGAGAGGCCGATAACTGGTGGACGTTAGCTAAGAACGCGTACCAGCCGTTGCAGACCATGTCGTGGACCTCGTTTACCGATAAGGTCCAGGAGCGTTTCTACCCTGACGAGTTACAGTGGCAGAAACAGGAGGAGTTCCTTACTCTTACCCAGGGTAAGATGTCTGTTCAGGCGTACACAGATCGATTCACGGAGTTATCGAGGTTCGCTACGTCTGTGGTTCCGTCGGAGAAGGATCGGGTCAAGCGCTACATCAAAAAGCTAGATCCGAGGATCCGAGTTCACGTGATCAGTAGTGGGGCGACGACGTTCCAGCAGGCCTATGATGTGGCACTCGAGATACAGTCATCGATTTCTGAGGAAGATTCGAGCAAGAAGAGAGCTCCGGTTCCGACGACTACAGCTTCGTTTAAGAAGCCCCGTTTCAGCGCACCTAGTAGTACCCCTCCGACCACGAGTTCGCGTAAGGGCAATGGTGGTTCTGGTTGTCGAGGCTGTGGCAAGGACTTCCATCCAGGGAAGAAGTGCGACGGTTCTCCGATCAGTTGTTTCACATGTGGCAAGGAAGGCCACAAGTCGACGTTCTGTCCCGAGAGGAGGCCAGATTCAGAGGTTAAGCAGCTTCCAGCACCGACAAAGACTCCAGTGAAGAACAGAGTCTACTGTATGACCGAGGCAGAGGCCGAGGTTCAGCCCGACGTTGTATCAGGTAGATTCCTTGTCTCTGGTGTGTTAGCATTAGTTCTTTTTGATTCTGGTGCTACTGTGTCTTTTGTGGCTAGTAGTTTTGCCTCGAGGTCAGACCTTCGTGGCAGTCTACCTGTTCGTTCAGTTATTACTCTCCCTTCAGGAGAGGATTTTACTTGTCAGCGAGAGTTCCGAGGAGTGCCTATCGTGATAGCAGGGGAGCCAGCGACGGCCGATCTGAAGGAGTTCCCGTTGATAGAGTTTGATGTTATACTTGGCATGGACTGGCTATCTAGGTATCGAGCGATCATTCGTTGCCGAGATCAGTCAGTGACATTCCGAGGATCTCAGGGCAACCGAGTTACCTACTCTGGGTTCGTCCTTAAGAAAGGAGTAAAGGTAATCTCAGCCTTGAAGATGAGAAAACATCGCCAGAAGGGCGATATGGTGTTTCTTTGTCAGGTACGAGACATGACTGAGGAGTCTCTATTGGACGACATACCTGTAGCGAGGGATTTCAGAGACGTATTTCCTGATGAACTACCAGGCGTTCCACCTGAGCGCGACGTCGAGTTTCATATCGACTTAGTACCCGGCACAGCGCCAATCTCAAAGGCACCGTACCGGATGGCACCAACTGAGTTATTGGAGTTGAAGACACAACTCCAGGATTTGATCGATAAAGGCTTCATTAGGCCTAGTGTTTCTCCGTGGGGAGCACCTGTGCTCTTCGTGAAGAAGAAAGATGGTAGTATGCGTCTGTGCATAGACTACCGAGAGTTAAATCGGGTAACTATCAAGAATAAATACCCGTTGCCTAGGATTGAGGACCTGTTCGATCAACTGCGAGGAGCAGGAGTGTTTTCGAAGATAGATCTCCGATCTGGGTATCATCAGATCCCAGTTAAGAAGGAAGACATTCCGAAGACTGCTTTTCGTACTAGATACGGCCATTACGAGTTCGAGGTGATGCCCTTTGGTCTTACTAACGCGCCAGCCGTGTTTATGGACCAGATGAACCGGACATTTCACCACTTACTCGACAAGTGTGTCGTAGTATTTATTGACGATATCTTGGTATATTCTAGAGATGAGTCCGAGCATACGGAACATCTCCGAATGGTACTTGAGATATTGAGGAGTCATAAGTGGTTCGCGAAACTCTCCAAGTGTGAGTTCTGGCTTCGCGAAGTAGCCTTCCTAGGTCACGTGATCAGCAAAGAAGGCATTAAGGTAGACCCAGCCAAGATTAAGGCTGTAGTGGATTGGAGTAGCCCGAGAAATGTGGCGGAAGTTCGTAGTTTTCTTGGCTTAGCCGGATACTATCGACGATTCGTCCAGGACTTCTCCAAGATAGCTAGGCCGATGTCTAGTCTCCTACAGAAGGAGGTCCGATTCGTTTGGACAAAGGCTTGCGAGCAAGCTTTTCAGGAGTTGAAACAGAGATTAGTCTCTGCTCCGATTCTTACTCTTCCGAACGATGAAGAGGGCTTCGAGGTCTATAGTGATGCTTCGAAGAGTGGCTTAGGTTGTGTGCTCATGCAGGGCGGGAAGGTCATCGCTTACGCATCGAGACAGCTGAAGGTGCACGAGCGTAACTATCCTACGCATGACTTGGAGTTAGCAGCTGTAGTGTTCGCGTTGAAAATCTGGAGGCACTATCTCTATGGTGGTTCGTGTAGAGTATTCACGGATCATAAGAGTCTCAAGTACATCTTCACTCAGAAAGACCTCAATATGAGGCAGAGGCGGTGGCTTGAGTTGATTAAGGACTACGACCTGACGCTCAACTATTGCGAGGGCAAGGCGAATTTGGTTGCAGATGCGCTAAGCCGCAAACATCGCTTGAGCTTCAGTAGAAGCCGTGGTTCCGTCAGACTTCGTCTGACATCGATGAGTGCCGAACCTGATTTGATTCGGGAAATGCGTGAGGGTCAGCAGAACGACCCACAACTTGCTAGGATTCGAGAGGCTATACGGCAAGGTAAAGCCGTTGGTTTCACGATCTCTTCTGATGGTAGTATGCACTTTCGAAGGAGATGGTGTGTACCGGACTGTTCTGATCTTAGGAACAGGATCATGTCCGAGGCACATAACTCGCCTTATTCTGTTCATCCCGGTGGTAATAAGCTTTACCAGGATCTCAAGGGCCAGTTCTGGTGGCCTAAGATGAAGAGGGATGTAGCAGAGTTTGTTGCTCGGTGTTTGACCTGTCAGAAGGTCAAGATTGAGCATCAGAGACCAGGAGGTCTGTTGCAGCCACTACCGATTCCGACCTGGAAGTTTGAGTCTGTTTCTATGGACTTTGTAGTGAGCTTACCCACGTGCAATGGCTTGAATGCTATTTGGGTCATTGTGGATAGGTTGACTAAGGTCGCTAGATTCATTCCGATGAAAATGACCTGGTCGATGGAGCGTCTAGCTGAGGCGTATACTCAGGACATAATCCGACTTCACGGAGTTCCGAGGGAGATTGTTTCTGATCGAGATCCGAGGTTTCTATCTCGTTTCTGGAAATCAGTTCAGGAAGCCTTTGGAACAAAATTGAAGTTGAGCACCGCGTTTCACGCGGCGACTGATGGTCAGACTGAGAGGACCATCCAGACTTTAGAGGATATGCTCCGAGCATGCACTCTGGAGTATCACCAGTCTTGGGTACGTATGCTCTGCTTGATAGAGTTCTCCTATAATAACAGCTATCACTCTAGCATTGAGATGGCTCCGTACGAGGCCCTGTATGGCAGGAAATGTAGGAGTCCGATTTGCTGGAATGATATTAGTGATTCTGTGGCTTTAGGACCTGAGATGGTACGCGATACTATCGAGAAGGTTCGAGTCATTAGGTCTAAGATGCAGGCCGCTCAGAGTCGTCAGAAATCCTACGCCGATAATCGACGTAGACCACTGGCATTCGAAGTAGGTGACAAAGTCTTGCTTAAGGTTTCACCTTTCAAAGGAGTTGTACGCTTTGGTCAAAAGGGTAAACTTCGACCGAAATATGTGGGACCTTACGAGATACTAGAACGAGTTGGGGAGGTGGCTTATCGATTGGCATTACCGCCTAGTTTGGCTAATGTCCATGACGTGTTTCATGTTTCCCAGCTAAGGAAATATGTACATGATCCTACTCATGTAATTTCAGTGGATCCGGTCGTAATCGAGCCGAATCTGACTTATGAGGAGCGACCCGTCCAGATCTTGGATCGGGAGGAGAGGACCCTGCGTCGTAAGCAGGTACCGCTTGTCAAGGTGTTGTGGAGAAATCAACACCATGAAGAAGCAACTTGGGAGACGGAAGCGTCCATGCGGCAGAAGTACCCCGAGCTGTTCGATGGGGAGCAATCTCCTGCACCTTGAAATTTCGGGACGAAATTTCTTTAAGGAGGGGAGGTTGTAATGACCCAGATTTTATCGGTATTTTTGCCGGTATTTATTTGTGTAATTATGTGTTTATTTGCTAGTTCAAAATTTATTTTGAACTATTTATTTTAATTTTTATGTGAATAATTTCGATTTAATCGAAATGTTTTATTTCTCAGTTTTTATTATTTATTTTAATTATTATTTAATTAATTAGAATTTTATAATTTAATTTTCTAATTAATTATGTAATATTAATTTTGGGCAAAATCGATTTATTTCATGATTTTCATGTAAAATTCAATAATTGGCCCAATGGATCACGAGAGCCCATTTAGAGCCCAAGCATGGCCCATAAACCTCATGGGGGCCGGTTTTTCATGAGCAAGGAGTGGCTTGCCACTTGCCTTGTGTTCACACCTTAACTAACTCTATAAATAAGAGAGTTAGTAAGGCCTTGGCTCATTTTTGTCATCCTTGCCTTTAGCACTCTTGCCATCAAATTCAAAGCACCAAAAACTCCCTCCCATTTGTTCATCCTCACGCCATTCATGAGCAATTGAAGCCATCAATTGTTCATCAACTTTCTTAGCCCAAAACTTAAAGATTCAACCTCAATTAATCTTTAAGTGATCAAACACAAGCCTAAACACATTTATTTCAAACAAGATTTATTGTTTCGGGTTCGTTTGGGTTGTGTTCGTGTGGGTTCGTGGTTGGGCCGTGTTGTAGTGCTCGTGGTGGTGGTGCAGGCCGTGTCGAGCCAGGTTCGTGCAAGAGAGCCGTGCAGCAGGCCGTGTTGGTGGTGCACTCGTGTGTGTGTGTTCGTGTTTGTGCTGGGCAGCCGTGTGCAAGTGCCGTGTTGTCGTGGTGTTGTGTGCCGTGTGGTGCCGTGTTGAGTGCTTGTTCTTGGACCACATTTGTGTGTTGATTTGTGTGTTAATCTTCAATAAGGTAACATACTAACTCAACTTGATTGGTAATACTATGTTTATAGCTTTGATTAAATGCATGTTTGGGTGATTGTTGATGTTTGGTTTATGGTTTTGAAGATATTTCTATAATCTGATTTTTGAAGTGTTTTAATGGTGTTATAATGGTGGTTTCCATGTTTTTAAGATGATTTTATGATATTTTGAAGATCATGGTGATTGGGTTTGATTTTGTTGAATTTTGATTAAAAAGAAGTTGAAAATGCCGTGTGATTTGATGATTTCGTGCATATGGATTTGAGTTTGTATGAGTTCTTGATTGAGTTCTTGAATCTTGAATGAAGTTCTTGATTGAGTTCTTTAATCTTGAATGTGTTCTTGATGAGTTCTTTGAGTCATAGATGAGTTCTTTGAGGATCTTGATGAAGTTCTTTAGAGTTCTTTTGAGGTAGTTTGAGTTCTTGAAAGATTAAAGAAAGTTAAAGAAAGTGTTAGAAAGAGTCTTGAAAGTTAAAGATTTGAGTTGAGATGATTAAAGATTTCGTTAAAAATTGATGATATGATGTTTGGTTAGTCTCAAGATCATGGCTTTAGGCAGTTCTTGGGTTAACTTCGATATTTTGGTTATTAATTTCAAGAGTATGGCTTATTCTTGTTTTTAATTAACTTCGATGATATGATGATATGATGAGACCTTTAGCTTGATTTCTTTCTAGACGCCCTTGACTTTGTGTATGTCTTATGCTTAGTCTTTGGGTTAAGACGTTGCCCCTATTCCGTCCGCGGTATCGGAATAGTTTTGGAGTCTCACTATGTTATCCTTAGTGACACGTTCGCCAGGTAAAATTCGGGTTCGTGGGATTTGGGTGTATGGCTTATGCCCGGTCCTGACATAGTAGAAGTTCGGTTGCGTAAGATGCTTCCGTACGAGCATAGTCCGGTCTAGAACTAGAATGATTGTACCTGAGTTAGAATTGAGTTTAGAGTTGTCGTATGATGATGAAGTCGAGTGATGAGTTGATTTTGGGATTACGAGCTTGAGGTTGTCTCGTGTCTTCGAGGATTGTATGTGTGATGTTACTTGATTATTGCTATGTACTTGTGTATTCCCGTTAGGGTGAGTCAGTTATGTTACTCGCCACTGATGGTGGATATGTTGTGTTTTTCAGGTACATCTGACGATGATGCTCTTGCTTAGCTTTTGGGTTGGGCGAGCGGCGCTATGCGTGTTTTATTTCTGTTTGTTTATTTTCGTTTGTTTCATAGCACTAGACTTGTTAGACGTTGATTCAGGATTTGGATATACATTTGTTGTATAAGACTCTAGCATGTGGTTAGAGTTGTACTTTACTTTTATTTTAGTTCATTTGATTTTTGGACTTAGTTTGTACAAGATTGTGGGTTATTGTACATTTATGGCTTAGTAATAATAATTTGAGGTTTTTAGTTTATTTCTAAGTGTTGAGTTTAGTTTTATAACTACTTGACTCGTCGGTTTCTTCCGCGCCGGTTTATGCGAGTCGGGTCGTTACAATTTGACTGCTGATTTAGATATATAGTTGATTGTTTGAAGGTGTTTGGTAACACATAGCTGATTGCTTAGAATTTTGTTGTGTAAAATGACATTTATGGACATTTAAAAATAACTTGGTAGGTTTTAATAGGTTTAAATACGTAGACAAATTAGTCAATTAATATTTCTCTCTCCAAAACTCTGAAGAAAAAGCTGCTCAACCCAGCTTTTTCTAAAGAGAGTTTTGATAAGAGTTTTTGGTACAAAACTGTCTTTTAAACTCTATTTTACCAAACACCAAAATTAGAGTTTTGATTGGTCAAAACTCTAAACTCTCTCCAAAACTCTAAATTCTCATCAAAACTCTCTTAACCAAACAAGGCCATTGTATAGATAGATAGATAAAAGTAAGTATAGAAATGAGTAAATAGAGATTGATGGGCATCCTTCCTTAAAGTGATAAACTGATAATCTAATATGTAGAAATTGTTCAATGGGTCACATCTTTCTTTCTATCTTATACTACTAAAGTAAAAGTCACTAAATTATTTCCTCTCAAACTCTTATTTTCCCTCCTAAAATACATTTATTCCCTTCTCTCTTTCCCACTCTCTTTAATAATTCAATTAATAATAAATGAATTTTTAATTTTAAAGTACATTGAAATTAGAAGAAAAAAAATGTATTAATAAAATTTTGCTTCCATAAATGAATGACTTAATTTTAAACTAAAACTGTATTGAAAGTACAATCACATAAAGTAACAAATATAACACTCCGAATTATTTTGAGAACGGAGGGATTATTCTAGAATAATCAAAATACATGACTATTTTGGAAAGATAAGTAAAAGTCGGGATTATTGTATGTAATAAAATTTTAATTAAATAACATTATAAATAATTTTTTTTATACTACATGTATTAAAATTTAAAATCGAGCAATTTCTCGAATATTATCTAGTATTGAACTAATTTGGTACGAAGTAAGTAGTTGATAAGTGATAACTCATAAAGCATTATGCATGTGTTTCTTAAAAAGCAAATTTCTCTTAAAATCACCTAATTGACTTTTGTTTTTTCCAAAACACTAATCTTTATGTTAAAGTTTGTGTCGGATGGTCCGACCGTCAGACCGTCCGACACTTGTATTTTTTTTATGCCCAGGTTCAATAATATGTGTCCAGGTTTAACAATATATGTCCAGATTTAACAATATGTGTCCAGGTCCATGTCTCCATGGTAAACAATATGTTTCCAGGTTCAATAAGTTTCACCAGGTTTACAAATTTATGTCCAGGTTCAACAATATGTGTCTAGGTTCAGTACTATGTGTCCAGATTTAATACTATGTGTCCAGGTTCAACAACATGTGTCCAAGTTTACAAATATATTTTCAGGTTTACAAATATGTGTTCAGGTTTACAAATACTTGTCCAGATTTAACAACATGTGTCCAGATTGAACAATATATGTCCAGATTTTACGATATGTGTCAGGTCCATGTCTCCAAGGTAAACAATATGTTTCCAGGTTCAATAAGTTTCACCAGGTTTACAAATTTATGTCCAGGTTCAACAATATGTGTCCAGGTTCAGTAGTATGTGTCCAGATTTAATATTATGTGTCCAGGTTTACAAATATATTTTCAGATTTACAAATTTGTGTTCAGGTTTACAAATATGTGTCTAGAGCTAACATTACTTGTCCAGGTTTAACAACATGTGTCGAGGTTCAACAAAATTTGTCCAGATTTGACAATATGTGTCCAGATACAGTTAAACTGGTTTGACAGTAACCTTATATCGGACTAGTCTGACACAATACCTTTTCAATCTTTATTATTCTTTTGTGTGTGTAAAACTGACGCTACAAACTTACCAAAAAAAAACAACATTGTTTTTTTTTTTATTTTTTATAAAGAAACATTGTCTTAAAATGACCTTGTTGAGTTTTCAAAAAAGCCAATTTTGATCTCCCTTTTGCCCAAATGGCACTACAATCTGAGTAAAAAATGATAAAACTTCATTAGTGATTAGTGAGTCTCCAATTGACACATTATCATTCCCTTAAAAAAAAGGATTATTAGTCATTAGCCATAAATATAATAAGGTTGCATTATCTTAAACTTATTAAACCTAAACTTATCTGAATTTTACTTATATTATTAGACCTGAACTTATTTGAATTTTACTTATTAGATCTGATTTAACTTATTAAACCTGATTGGACGTAATTGGAACTTATTAAACTTGATTGGACCTTATAAACCTGATTGAAACTTATTAAATTTGTTGGAACATTTATGATTAAATGGGCTTGGTTACATGAACTAAGGAAAGAGAAGTTAGGCAAATAGAAACTACGAGTCCAACGGGTATCTCGCAACTCGCGAGGACCCGTCGCGACTCGTGAAAAGTTTCAGGAAAGAAACAAATCACGAGCCACGAGACAGAGAAGACTCGCGACTCGCGAGCCCAGGTCGCGACTCGCGAACTCCTCTTCGCGGCTCGCGATTTGCTTCTGGAAAATTCGAACAATTTTTCGACTTTTCGTATGCTTTTGCCTAGGATGCTTGTACGTATTAAGCATGTGTTTCATGACTTCATTGCAGTATTAAACAAGTTTTAAAGAGGTTTAAAATCAGAACTTGAAGGTTGCCTAGTGAAAGGCATCTTCAAGGGTGTTAATTGTACACAATTAATCACCATTATTCTGATTTTATGGTGCTTTAAGGTGGTGTTTATTCAGCTCTTTTGAGCTGATTCCTCTTGCCTTATATGCCTTTAAATAGGCTTGCTTAGTTCATGGTTGGAGTACACAAAAAATATTCAGATTTTTCTACACTTCATACAACTTGCTTGCACTTGGTATACTCTTGCAATTTATACTAAGTGTGTTCTAAACACATAATAAACACAAAGTCCTTTTAAGGTATACTCTAAAGATCATATAGAGTGTACAAGTTTCTCCATTGTATCTCACTAAACATTTCTTGGTAACCCGGTGATCTGAAGGGGCGAATAAGTTTAGAAGGAAAATGTAGATTCCACGCCTTGGAGGGTTACATCAACAATTTCCATACCATATTAATAACAAAATCTGATTGAAATTAGACCTAATTGAAACTTACTAGGCATGATTGAACTTATTACACTTGAACCAAACTCATCTAAACTTGTTAAACCTGAATTTTTTTTAAGGTGAGAGAACGCACCCTAAATACTTTGGCTAGAGTTGATATTTTTTTTTTTATTTTATTGATCAATATATTTGTATATTATCCATACTTTATCAAATTTACTTCCTTTATTATATAAAATTATGAACTATTTATTTGCTCGAGCATTGCTTGGGTTACATAAAAAAAATATAGTTTAGAACTTTATGTATCAATCATCCAAAAAGAATGTACAAATAATAATTAAAAAGAATGCATGCAAACCATAAAATTTATTTAAAAGCTATTTAAAATATAGCAAAAACTCTTTGTATTATTATATTTTAGTAAATTTTTACAAAATATTTACTAGATTAGATAAAATCTTCAAGATAATTAATTGTATAAATTTAAATTTAAATGATGATGTAGGTTTATTTAGTATTTTTGAAGTTTTTTTTAGAAGAAATTGATTTGAATTAAAAGGAAACAACATTATTGAAAAAAGGAAAAAAGAAAAAAAAACATTTTCGAGGGAAAAAATTGAACCATATTGTCACATGTGTCATTTCTGGTAACTACTTTATAAGAAATAAGTACATGATTGATTTAGATACTTACAACTAGCGCACGATGACAACGTACGGACCGAATCTGGACTGGATCCCGATGGATCTAGATCCAGGTCCATTTTTCAACCTGGGTCCAAATTATACGGATCTGGATCTAAAACAGATGCTCTTGTAATATGACGATATATTATACCTACTTAATGAGATAATTAATTAAAACTTTTGATGCATTAAATTTTCATTTCATCAAATACACAATTAATGTGCAAATTAAAATCAACTATTTTTTGGTAATTACTTTCTTGTTTCTTTAATTCAAGATTTGTTCTTTCCTTCTTCATATTGGCAATTTTTTCTTCCTTTCCTTTTGTTCATGTTTGATTTAATATTTATGCATTTTGGTTTATTCTTTATTATATTCTTTGATTAGATCTCCTTCCCTCTAGAATTAATCTAACAGGCCATCGCAATTTACTAGATTAATTCCACCTAAAATCTTAACTCTATATGAAATTTTCACCTCTCGATCGGCTACCAATTTGATATTTACTCAATTTTATATGATACAGATTAGATTTTAGGAAGTTCAAAGCAAATAATGGATTAAAGAACAAAGGTCAATCAACACATTTAATTAATCATAGATTCCCTAATATATATATCTAATTAATTGCGAGAGCCTGTTAGATCT
Organism: Salicornia ramosissima; assembly: GCA_951394345.1. Classification (NCBI taxonomy): domain Eukaryota; kingdom Viridiplantae; phylum Streptophyta; class Magnoliopsida; order Caryophyllales; family Amaranthaceae; genus Salicornia; species Salicornia ramosissima. The sequence goes on from OX596233.1 coordinate 5,250,774, forward strand.
TGGTTAAAGCTTATGGTGAATTTATCGAACATTGATGTTTAATCAATCCAAGATTTTAATCGTAGTGAACTTAAACCCTAGGCCTCTAAAGTTTTGATTTTTATTAGTCTTTTTCCTGTTATTTTTTTAGTTTAGTTCCTTCCCCCCAAAGGTCCTTTTACATAGTTTGAACTTTTTAGGATTAAGAGAAAATATGTACTCCCTGTGGATTCGACCCTACTTCCCTATCTATATTAGTTAGAGTTGCTAGGTTATTTTTGATAGGTTTATTGCGACAACCTCATCAATTACATGTCTATGCACAATACATTCTGTACCAATGTGTCAATGTCTATGTTCCACATACCCTTGTTTATCTTAGCTTGTCCCGACGTCATTATTACCTTTATTGTTGTACTGTTGTTCATTTTACATAAATGCCACTATTTTTAATGTAAAATTACATATTTGCCCCTAAAATTGAGACATTTATCCCAGCCATTGTTCGACATTTAACATTCCTTCAGATAAATGTGTGGACTAAATTGAGTCGGATAAAGCCTAGGTTCCATGAAAACGGATACATGCTCGAGAATGCGTACAAAACGGGTATGGAATACGCCACTTTTAACATTAAGGATACATATATGAATAAGAAAACAGTAAATAAAATATATACAAATATGAAGTTCTATGAAAATATTCAACGTAACATGAACATTATATTTGTAAAAACACAAGTAATCAAGTAAAATGATAAAACCCTTTTCAAATTAAATAATAATATAAAGCCGGACAAAATGACTACAATAAGGTAAATTATGTTTTAAAAATGTAACAAAAAAATAGAATGAAGTATCAGATATCCATAAAGTATTAATATCATTCATATCTGTATTCGACACGAATACGAGTACCGAACTAAAGTATCCCCGACATCATAGGATAAAGGAGCATACATGTTGGTCCAACAACCAAAACACAGTAGTAAATAAATAAAGGGCCGTGTACGTGCCGACACTTGTAAAGCAATTTGGTGTACAAAGCATGAGGTTGGTTAGCTTGGTTTAAAAAAAGCAATGAAGAAGTAAATGCATACATACATTTACTCACACACATCAAAGTGCAGTAATTTATGATTAATTAATAAGATATTTAAATGTTTACAAAAAGCTAATTTACCCCTCCAACCAAAGAAAAATACTCCATTCGTCCAAATTTAGTTGCTACATTTTGACTTGTAACACCGTTCATATGTGGTCTTTGACTGCTTATATTTTATAAGCGTATGAAAAAACATATTCATAATGAATCTACGGAGTATTTTAATTCGTCTCTCAGGGCTTGTTTATTTCAGATTATATCCAGTTCAGTTCAGTTCAGTTCAATTCAGTTCAGTTCAGTTCATCTCTATTTAATTCAATTAATACACTTCTATTCAGTTCAGTTCAGTTCAGTTCAGTTCCATTCAGTTCAGTTTAGTTTAGTTCAGCTTTATTCAGCTAATGTAAACGAGCCCTCAATATGTACTTTTCAAATACATATTTTTTTTTTATTATGTATAGTTCAAGATATTTTTATTTAGGCTCTGTTTACTAGAGCGTAAAATGTTTTTCTTGAAAATAGTTTTCCCATTTTACATCGTTTACTTTAGGTGAAAAAATAAAATGTAAAATTTGTAGTGAAAACTCGTTTTACATCATAGTAGAAACATTTTCTCTCAAATTTGGGAGTAAAACGTATTTTCCGTTCAAGTACACATTGGAAAATTTTCCATGAAAATGAGTTTTCCAACGTAAAATGTTTTTCATGGAAAATCATTATTTTACCTCGAAAACTTTTTACACGCAAGTAAACAGACCCTTAAAGTCGCATCTCGTAAGATGTAAAAAAATGAATGTAGCAACTAAATTGGGACAGAATTAATAATAAATAGCAAAAGAAAGAAAGAAAAAAGAAAAACAAGGAAGAGAAGGGTGTTAGATGTATGAGTAAATAAGAAAAGGAGTGAAATCCCATATTCTTTGCTTAAATGTCTCAATTTAGTTAGACCCTCTTCTTTCCATGTTCTCCTTTTCTTTCTCCCATTAAATACCCTCCTCACTCTTCTATTCTTATTCTTATTTACTCTTATTATTATTCTTAGTTTTTATTTATATATTACAACAATAATAATGTACCTTAATTAGCTAGCTTCATTCTTAGCTAGCTTCAAGTTGGTTGTTGTTTGAACTAATAAACTCAAAAAGAAAAGAAAGAAAGAAAGAAAGAAAGAGAGAAAGATGAAAGGGTCAATAATGACAACAAAAGCTTTGCTATTGTTGATTAATTGTGTGATGATAATGGAGTTAATAGGTCATATTATGGTAATTGAAGTTTATGGAGCTAATTCTATGGCTGCTAATAATAATAATAATAATAATAATAATAATAATAATCAAGCTTCTTCTGGTGAGAGATTATTACATGATTACCATGGAAATAATAATAATAATGTTAATAATCTTCTTCAAAGAAAAATGAAGGCTTTTAAAAATTCTCCTACGTTAATCTCTCCTTCTCCTATCTTGGCTCCCTCCACGGTATGTCATTGTACTTTTTTACTCTTTATCTTAATTTGTTTTCAACATTTTATTTGTTTTGTAACATATAATTCGTACTTTCTTTGTTCCATATTACTCGCCGGTATGATATTTTTGCCCACAACATACTAACCCCGGCCCGTTTTCACAAATTTGAAAAATAAAGAAAAATAATGTGTAAGTGAAAGTATTTAGGATAATCTAGTTCAATTGAGCTGTTTTTTTTTTCACTGTTTGACGCGTGATTTTAAATTGTATTTTTTTAATTTAATAGTGTAAAATGGTTATATATGCTTAAGTTTGCATAAATATAAATTAACCTTTTAATTATTATGTCTTTTTTTAACTGTGTTGTTGAAGGGTGTGATTTGCCATATTTAGTGAAGGACAATGTAAAAAAATATCAAAACAAAATTACAAAAAACATTGGGGGTTGAAAGAAGTAAATGTTTTCCTTTTTTTTTTCACGGACTATACATAAGATCAACATGTATATTATGACTTCAAAAAATTCGGGGTTATTTTAATATTTTCAAATAAAATTAGATATCGGAATAAGGTGTAAGAGAGAAAGCGTATGATACTATGAAAGAGTATAACTTATTTCGTGAAAATTTAAGGGTATTTTGTGAAAAATTAAAACCGTAAAAATGTGGAACAATAAAAAAACAAAAATATATACATCTATCAACGCACCACGGAAACATAAATACGTAGTGATGAATTCTAACTTATTATATATATTAAATGCTAGTAATTAATTTTCTTTTGTAGCAAATTATCTTGCCAGGCCACAAACATAAATATATATATATTATATATATACATACATAGTGAAATTCAGCTTATTAAATACAAAGCGAAAACATTCCTAATACTTACTCCGTTAAAAAAAAAACGCAACAGTCAACATTTTACACATGCCGAGATGAAATTTTGACCATTAATATCTATAATTTTGAATAATTAAAAAAATTATAAAAAGTTGATATTAATATAGTATTTAACGAGACAAATCTAACAAGATCCCACTTGACTATGTTTTTTTATTTTGTGTAAAGCTCAAAACTTGGTCAAAATACATAACGTGAATAGTGCAAAAATTTGATTTTTGCGTTTTTTTTAGAACGGAGGAATTATTCATTTCTAGCCGATTATCTACCCAATAAATGATAGAGATAATGAACATGAAGCCAAATAATACCTCATTGATATCCATGCATAATGACTTGAGAGATTTTTATCTAGTGATATTGATTTGATCTTCTCCATCAAATCAAATCTCTCACCCATTATGCATCGGTATCAATGAGATAATATTTGGCTTAATTAATCCTCGTTATTTCTATCACTTAATAGATAAAAGTACTTTTCGATCAGTAGATAGTTCTTCTTAATTCTCGAAAAAACAGACAAGCAATAATGAATAAAAATTAAGAAGATAGTTCTAGAGGTGGAAAAAAGTGACATGACCTGGCCTGACCTGAATTACATGACCATTAATGTATGTAATCTTGATTATTATTTCCTTTAAATTTATTTGGCGGAAAATCGAATCCAACCGGACCAACTCAACCCAAAACTAAAAGTTGTTCACCCAATCCGAAACTAAAAGTTGTCCATCCTGAATCAAGTTAAACTGTACCTGACCCAAACGACCCGATTTGTACATGATACCAAAAAAAGGAGACACATTTAAGAGCAAGTGTTCAATAATTGGTTGAAAATGCACATAAAAAATGACATATATATGGTTGGTTGGTTGGTTGTGTTTTTAGTGGTAGAATCAATAATCTTAGTCAATATTGGGATTTGTGATTTGTAAATGCAGGGAACAACAACACCATCAAGCTCACGAGTATTTCACGTGACCTCATATGGGGCAGATCCAACGGGTAAAACAGATAGCACAGAAGCATTGTTAAAGGCACTTTCAGATGCAAGTAAAACCACAAGTAATAATAATAATAATGGGTATTTGATAGATGGAATTAGTAATTTGGGTGGTGTTGAAATTCATCTTAATGGTGGAAATTACTTAATTAGTCGCCCCCTACAATTTCCCACTCCCTACGTTGGTAATATCTTGGTACGTACGTCTTTACTACCTTTTTTTTTTTCTTTCTTTCTTTCTTTTTCTTTTTCTTTTTTTTTTTGTGTGTGGCAAAGTCTTTACTACTTTTTGAATAATGCACATATTTGAATTTTTCATTGATTGGTTGTTTGTACATAATATATGAGTTGTCCAATATGTCAATCTTTGTCTACTGTGTTGTACACCTGCATTTGCTTTGCCAAATGCCCATGAGTTTGTTGTTTGTAGTAACGCACCCTTTAGAGATAAATTGAATTGAACTGAACTTAATAGCTAGAGATGTATAATTGAACTGAACTGAACTGAACTGAACTGAACTTAATAGAGATGAACTGAACTGAGATGAAACTGAACTGAATTAATCTGAAGTAAACAAACCCTTTGTTTCGACGAAAAATTGGTTCTGTTTGTTTTGAAATAGGGAAAAATAAATTTACAATCCCAAAATAACTACAGCTGGCATGACAATCCTTAACATGACACGGTAATCCGACATAAGTTTACTAAGAAAAACACAAACTCGACCTAGCATGACACGAACATGACATGTTTCGACACATGCATGCATATATACAATTGATGTCTTACAATTAATGCCTTGTGATCTTGGTCTTAGAATTAAATTATTTTACTTTTATGTAACTTTGGTATAACTAATGAAAGATGCAAAATTGACAACTTTGAATAATACCTTGTGATCTTGGTCTTTAAATTGTCAACTTAAATATTTGAACTATGACTCATGCGAGGAATATGTGTACTTGAACAAAGTCTGAATCTCCTGTCACGCTATTTTATACCACAATCCTTGCTATCATTTTTTAATGGTCCACATTACTGGTATAAATTTTTCTCAAACTACTCCCGTTGTTTTTAATTAGTTGCTACATCCTTTTTAGCACAAATTTTTACAAGAAATGTGTTAAGTGATAGATATGGATCATTAAAATAAATACCTTTATTAAGAATGTGACAAAATAGGGTAAATTGAATAGAATAATATAAGCGACTAAAAATAAAGGTAGAATTTATATGAACCCTCTTTAAATATAACAAGTAAATTGAGATCCTAAATAAGAAAAATGTGAGAATTTAGAAGAAAAGACAAAGGGAATAATTTATACAAAATAACAAATAAAATTAAAATCGTTGGTTATAATTTTTTTATAACCAACGAGAGTCAACAACATATACTGTATTATGATATTTCATACATGATAGTGAAATAGAGAATTGAACGTGGAAAATCGTTGGTTATAACTTTCAATTTGAACGTGGAAAATTGAAGGCTTGATATATGGAGCAAAAATACGACAACAGTTGGCATCGGTAGGTAGGTGTAGCATTGTTCTTGAAGCAATTGCCTAATCACAAACATGGTCATTTAACCAAGCTATTGTGTACTATTAATGTTAGTTGGAAATTGGAGTTACTATACAAAACTACATATACGCAATATAAGACTAATTACTGAACTAGTACTTGTATGAATTGAACTTTCAAGTCACATTTTTGGTTTTGTTTTCTTGCGCATGTTCAAGTTTCTTTTGTGTTCTTCAAGGTGCCTAAGTTATCAGAATTTATTAGGATTGAACAGATTAGGTCAGATTTAATAAGTTATAATTAAGTCAGATTTAATAAGTTATAATTAAGTCAGATTTAAAAAGTTTAATCAGGTAAGGTTAGATTAGGTCATATTTGGTCAGATCAGATCAGATCAGGTCAAATAAGTTGAAGAGAACGCATCATAAATCGAGAAAATTAAAAGATGTTTGGTTAAAAAAAAAAAAGCAGAGCTTAATTAATTTCTTGGTCTTATTTGCAATAATTACAACAGTGCATTCAAGGTCGACATAAATATTTTACCTTTCACGGCAACATGAAGTGGAAATTAGAACTTGAATGCTTAGGAATTGGCACAAATCATGACCGTCAAGTTGTACTTGTAAATCTTGTTTGTATAAAGGACTACTCGTAACTTAGAAGTAAAGCATCTATTGCATAATGTTGGCATCAAACATAATTACTAGATTGAAAATCTATTGCTAAGACGCAGTTGCATAGTGATCACCATACGTACAACGGTACAATTGCATTAAAAATCCATGTTATGTATTTTGCGCTTGTTCTTTTCAACTTGTTTTATTATTAGTCAGGGCTTATCAATGTTAAGCAGATCATATTAAGTCAATGTTGATACTAAGCTCATTTCTTAACTATGATCAGGGCTTATTAGTGTTGAGATATTCTAACTGTGAAATATCAGGTCTTATAAAATCAGATTTTATGAGTTGAAGAGAAACCATCCTTTGAACATCATTAAAACGATTATTTTATATAATAAAAATTAAGTGGTCTAAACATAAAACGTAAATATTCTAAATTCTCAATATATATGTTCTAAATGTAAAATATGAATGTCATCTGTTAAATACGGGTACATAATATTCCTTGGGCACTTGGGTGCATGAGGTACAATTTGAACATGCTACGATGCTACTTAGCTTGTAAGTTTTTAGAAACAAAAATTTATATTAGAAAGTAAATGCCAATAATAGAATTGGATAAAAAAGAATTGGAGAGAAAAGAAAAGGAAATTTAAAGAAGGGCAACAAATGTTCTTGTTTGGGAAATAGGTTGGATGAAGAAAGTAGACAGCTAATAAGGAGGAAGAGATCAATTTTCTTCCCTCCTTTAATCATTTTTTTTTCAAAACCCATGATAAATAATTATTTTCCCTTCAAAATTAAAAAATGAAAAAATAAAAAAACAGGTCAAACAGATTTTCCTCTCTCCTTCCTCCTTTTACCCTTCTTTTTCCCCCCTCTATATTATTATCGAAACATATGATGGTGGATTTTGAGTAAAATTCTTTCAGGAGTCGAGTGATATTATATTTGCAAATGGACACGTTATATGGGTGTGCATCTCAATTAATAATAAAGAATATTATACAATGATAATACTACAAAATTATGAGTTTTCGTAAGAAACAATGATTTAAGGCTATAAAAGGAATCAAATAGAGAAACGAGATGAGTTAAGCTTAATAAAAAAATTAAGGAAATCACCTAAAGATGGTTTAGATCGAGTGATTTTGGTGGCAATTGGTGAAAATTTGGGTTCAAATTGATCGAAATGGTTCGAAGAATTTTGACCACCTCTCACTATTTTAGGAATAATCTGAGCTACAAATCGGATTAATGCAATTCCAGTGGCACTGGAAACTAGATTCAAAGAGCTTTTCAACGGTAGGTCAACACCCAATTCCAAGTTGAAGCGAAGAAAATATAATTGTTTGAACTTGATGGTCATGTCAGCAGGAGCCGAGCTCCATCCTACATTCCTACCCCTACAAAATCCGCCCCTGGAAACATAGTGTCACTCTTATTAGCTAAGGATTCAAACAAGTGTTGTTAATATGATTAGATATAAAACCATCTTATTAGAGATTTAAATAAGTACCAAAATAACATAAGCAATCTATTAGAAAATTGAAACTCAAAAATCTTGGTCGCTGGCTTCTGTAAAGAGAGAAAAAAAAAATCAAAGTTATAATTGAACAAAACAATGCACTTTTTATTTTTTTCCATGTGATCGATCGTTTTCTGCAATCTTACGTGTGAAAGCGCAACAAAGACGTCTAGATAGATGCTCATTAAGTTTAAGAAATTAGAGGATCTCAAATTAATTAAGTAGGTGGTTGGTGGTTCATATCTTGCTGGTCCAAACTCTATTATAATTTCAAGAACAAAAAGGATGTTCCATTTGAATAATTGATAGAGAAAAACCATCTTTTATATGCTTTTTAATTTAAATCCTTGCTTTTCTTTTGCGTATATTAAGTACATTCTGTATATTTTTGAATTTTTTTTTTTTTTTTTGGGTTAGTTGTTTGGTTTGATTCTCTCTTGTGAATATAATTGAAAAAAGTTATAAATAAACATTAATATTTTTTCGAATATGGAATTAATTTAGAGGCTTGTCAAAAAATTATGCGTTAACTAATTAATGTAATCAATAGTTTTTTTTTTTTTTTTTTAAACAAGTGTAATCAATAGTTGAGTCAACTTTAGATTCTATGAGTCGTAGCATTTTTTATATAAAAGTTAAAAAATAATATATCTTTTCACTTATTTCGAAAAATATATCGAAATAAATAACTTTTATAATATTTACGTGCAATATTACCAAAAGAAATACATAAGTTCCTATAATGTTAGATAAGATAGTCGAAAGTAAAAATATTAAAATAAACTAAACGTTAATTATACTAGGGATTCGTTTACATTAGATGAACTGTACTGAACTGAACTAAACTAAACTTAACTGAACTGAAGTGTATTAATTAACTGAACTGAACTGAATAAAGATTAACTGAACTGAACTGAACTGAACTGAACATAATCTGAAATAAACAAGCCCTAGGTTACGCATGATTTCAATGGAAATTGGCATCTTTTTGTTGACTACCACTAGTTGGCCGGAAATTGGCATTCACCGGCACTTGGGTGGCACATGAGTAACTAAAACGGATGTTTTGTGGCTCACAAGCCACACACGTGCCGGTCAAAGCCAATTTCCGGCCAACTAGTGGTGGTCAACAAATAAAATGTATACAAACGCTGGTAACATCTCAAATTGAGAGAGAAAAATGGTGGTCAACAAAAAAATATCTACAAAAGATCGTTTATGAAAAAAATTTCTAAAAAGAATATGTTTTTTTTTTTTTTGTTTTGCAAAACATGGTCTAAAAAAATGTTTAAGACAAAAAAAAATTCCTAATTTTTTTCTTATGCTTTTTTTTTTTAAAAAAAAAAAAGTGAATGTAATGTCCCGCGCTCCCCCACTTATGTTGCAAATAAGTGAAATTAGTCATAATTGTAAAAATTGATTTCTCGAGAAGAGTATATTTGTTGAACTACTATATTGAAAAACAACTCTTTTTTTTTTTTGACGTATTGAAAAACGACTCTTAGAATAACGTTAAAGTGATTAATTAATAAATAATTATATTAGGCACAAATTCCACCTACTAATCACCGGATTGTTTTAGTTTGAATCGTATGCAATGGAAGATTTCTTGTAGGGATCGCATTCAATTCATTGAAAGTAATTTGTTCAGTGCATTGAAATTTGGCCTTCAAAGGCTTTTTAGTAATCACATTACGTTTCTTCTAATCTTTGTTAAATGTACGTAAAAGCAAATGTTGTCTTATACTCCTCTGTACTTAAAAGATTGCAACATTTATTTTTTCTCATCTCCCAAGACACATCTTGAAATGAAAATATCTTGAGATACGTATAATAAAAAATTATAATCATTACATATTAAAAAAGTATACATTGAGCCGAATCAAACGATATCCCATTTGACTATATTTTTCCTTACATGTATAAAATTATAAAGAGTCAAAGTTACCAAATAAACAGTAGCAAAAGTCAATATGAGACAATCTTTAGGGACGCAGGGAGTAGTTGCTTAGAGGGATTCTTGTACACACGGTGAATAGCTAAATTTCAATTCAGATAAAAATCTTTAGCATTAATCAATGCAATTTAATTAGGATGAACCAATGACTAAACATCAATTCAAATCCTGAATTTTTTAATTTAGAGATAGATTAAGAATTCTCACTATTTTTTTAGATTTATGGACCCAATTCAATTTAGTGGGATGTCCTTAGGATTTTTTTTATTTTTTTTCCGTAATTAGTGGCGGATTAGGCTGAGTGATATTACACATACAAATGGACATGATATATGGGTGTGCATCTAGACTAATAATAAAAAAATAGTATGTAATGATAATACTTTAAAATTTAGAGTTTTCACGGGAAACAATGATTCAATGCTATAAAAGGAATTAAATGGAAAAAACGGGATGAGTCCAGCTTTATAAAAGATCGAGGAAATCACCTAAAGATGGATTAGAGTGATTGCGGTGGCAATTGGTGAAAAATTAACTTGAAATTGATCACCATGATTAGAAGGATTTTGACCATCTCTTACTATTTTGGGCATAGCTTGAGCTAAACACATAGGATTGATGCAATTTCAGTGGCATTGAAAACTAGATTCTAATAGATTTCTAATGATAGTTCATAAGCTCAATTATGATGTGAAACGAAGAAGTTACGTCCTTTTGAACTTGAGTGCCAAGCAGGGGCGGAGCCCTATCCAATCCCCCCCCCCCCCGGAGGGAATTCCACCAATGTCCCTAGTTTCCCCTAATTTACAATTATATTTCAAACGTATATAACTTCATTTGAAATTAGGGTTGGAATTCAACATTATGAGTTTACGACACAATATGAATAATATTATGGCAATGTTGACATTTGATAATCATTCAATCGAATTTCCTGTTTTTTAACAAAAAAATTGCAAACTATCCTTTAATCGTGTTTATAGAGCCCAAAACGATGCAACAAAGGGGGATTTTTTATTACCATGCAGTACCACTTGAAAAGATGGTATTTGTTTGAATGAAATTTGTATAAAAATAAATAAATAAATTATGAGAGATTGTGGATATTGATTTTCTTTTCATATTTATATACAAATTCATTCGCATTAACTTTGTTTATGACTCGGTATCAAATGAGCCATTCCATTGTTGGCCTTTATAATCTATCTAATAAATTGAATTGAACATCTAATAATGAGTGTCTTACCATGAATTTTCTTAACAGATGCATGGAGGAACCCTAAAAGCATCAGACAATTTCCCAACAGATAGATACCTCATTGAACTCTCAGTATCATCATCATCTTCTTCTTCCCAAAACAACCAAGAAAACACAGCTTCAACAACAAACCAAGAACTTGGCACTTCAACAGCAGCCTACAACTTTGAGTACATAACATTTAGAGACATAATGTTGGACTGCAACTTCAAAGGTGGTGGCATTTCTGTAATTAACTCCCTTAGAGTAGGCATAGACAGTTGTTACATTGTCCATTTTATGTCCGAGGGTATTCGGGTCGATAGCGGGCACGAAACCCTAATCCGGAGCTCCTTTTTGGGCCAACATATCACCGCCGGCAGCGATAAAGGTGAGCGGAATTTCACCGGCACCGGGATTTCCATTGCCGGAAATGACAACGTTGTGACAGATGTTATTGTGTTTTCGGCCGAAACCGGGATCATACTATCGGGTCAAGCTAACCTTTTATCCGGGGTACATTGTTATAACAAGGCAACCGGGTTTGGGGGAACCGGTATCTACTTAAAGTTACCGGGTTTGACCCAAACCCGGATCGTGAACTCGTACTTGGATTACACCAACATTGTTGCTGAGGACCCAGTGCAACTAGTAATTTCTAACAACTTTTTCCTAGGAGATGCTTTTGTTTTGCTCAAGTCAGTTAAGGGTGTTGTCAACGGTGTTAACATTGTTGACAACATATTCTCGGGTTCGGGAAACGGGGTTGATATTGTGCAATTAAATGGACAATTTGGAGAAGTGGATCAAGTTGTGGTTGATAGAAATAGTGTGAAAGGGATGAATGCAAAGGCAACGGTTGCAAAAGTACAAGTTGAAGGGAATGGGAGTTCATGGATAGCGGATTTTAGGAAGGTTTTATTGTTTCCAAATCTAATAAAACATGTGCAATATACGTTGAGTACGAGTGGAAATGGTTTCCCTAATTACGCTTTGCGTAATGTGTCGGAAAATCAGGTGGTTATTGAGTCAAATGTGCCGGCTACTACTAGTGTTTATGTAATGGTTGATCAAGGGTTTGGAAGTTGATTATATTCTATGTAAAAATAAAATTATTATTGTTGTATACTCCATTATTTTGTACCGGAAAATCCAACAAATTTGAAAAAAAAAAACATATTGTCATGTTTAGAATTTTGGATGTGAAGATAGAAAATTTTAAATCATTAATTTTTTTTTTATTATACTCCCACAATAATTTAATAATTTCACCAATTATCCTTTTTTGCGGATTTCTAGGCAAATTTTCATAATACAAGTTTAAGCCGTTAATATAACCCTAAACCAAACCACTAATCAACCCTAAAACCAAACCACTAATAAATATATTAATCCCCAAACACTAACACCACCATCATTCCCACCAATTACCATTCCCACCACCGCTACACCATTAACACCACCGTTCCTGGCGAATCGTCATTCACCACCACCGCTACACCATCTTCATCACCGGTACACCACCTCCACCATTGCTACACCGTTACCAACCCAAATCGAACCCAGCATCACTAGCAATCGAAAAGCCACCCTTCAACCATCATCAACCCAAATCTAACCACCACTCTTTGAACCCATCCAGGAACCCACAAAATCAACCCATAAACCACCACCCTTCAAAATCAACCCAAATCAACCAACCGAACCCACGAATTCAACCTAGGAACCACCCCCCTTCAAAATCGTTTCCTGCCAACAATCAAGTTGGTGGCTAGGGTTCGATCGTATTGTTGGAGTTTGGGTGGATGGGGTTTGTGGCTAGGGTTTGATCAGGTGGTTGCGTTCGTGTTATTGGGGTTTGGGTGGGTGGGGTTCATGGCTAGGGTTCGACCAGGTGGGGTGGGGTTCAGGTGGTTGATGTGGGTGAAGGTGAAAGGTGATGATGAGAAGTGGTTGATTGTTGTGGGTGAGGGTGAAAGGTGGTGATGAGAAGTGGTCGGTGGTGGTGATTAAGTTAGGTTAATAATGTACTCCGTAGTGTTAATGTTTAAAAAGTTATGTTTGATAAGTAATGACAATATTGTAAATAAGTGCATCTTCTTTTGCCAAAAATAGAAATTTTACAAATTGGTGAAATTAATTCATTACAGAAGGAGTGCATAATAATAAAACATATTATATGAGATATTGTTAAATCTGTCTTGATATTTAGTTTTTTAAATATCAACTTTTATCCCCTAAAAACATTTTGAGTAAATAAATCAACATTGTTTACTTGTTCCAGATTATTTGTTCATGGTGTACACCTCTAAAACATATTCCCCCTCCCTAATATATTGATTGAAACGATTGTTCAAAATCTAAAATTTGATTTTGGCACCTTTCCTTGTGGGAGGACAATTTTGTATGCTATACTCATATAATGAAGTGTCAAAATCTAAATTGTAAGTGTCAAAATCAATTTCTGCAGTTTTCAACAACAGCTTCAAAGCGAAAAGCAGCCTTAACTCATATGGTTAGAGACCTTAGAGTTCTCATCCCCCCTTTCTTCTAGTTTCAATGCAAAGCAATACGTTTACTGAGCTAATAGCTCTATCTAACAATTTCCATTTCAAAAAGCGAAAAAAGAGTAGGGAAGATATTTTGAAATAGAACCATAATGTAGACCACATACTCAATTAGAATTTGTAATCTTAAACTGTAATTCATAATGCCCACTCTTTTACTCGGCAGTAATTTTAATGTAGGACTTGTTTGGATAATCAAATTTTATATGAAATTAAAAATCATGAAAATTATAACTTCCCTCATTGTATACCAAACCAATCTTAGAAATTTCAAGTACTCCGTACGTAACATATTAATGGCAACAAGTCATTTTTCACGCATTTTAAGGTAATGATTTAAGGGTGTAAATGATCAAATTAATCAAAATGGTTTTAATACAAGTAACACTGAGACTATAAGTTACTAATTTTAAAGTTTTTTTTTTTATCAATTTGTTCGTTTGCATACTTAAATCGCTTTCTTAAAATGCGTGTAAAATGACTTGTTGCCATTAATATGATACAGAAAGAGTAATTTACCTAATACCTATGAAATCAATTCCCTAGAAAATGGCAATCAAACAAACACTTGGTATCATTCATGAGTCACGGTTTTTGTATTCACAATTCTAAATATGCTGATCTCAAACAGCAGCAAATAGAGATGCATTTACTAGCTAGCTAACCTAATATACTTGTGGTTAAAATTAGAATTTTCTAACACATATATTATAGGTTCAAGCTATGGTATCACCAATCAACAACTGATGCATTTGTGGCACCCAAAATTTGAATTATTTTACGCATATTAGTGAAGAAAATTTCCAAAGTTTACAAACCAATTGCAAACATAATAAGATAAGGGTGATATGATATTGCCAAAAAAAATCAACTCATTATCAGAACACTAAAATAATCATGTCTCCTAAAAATCGTCCCACTACTTTGCAAAGAACCTCATCTCCATTACTCCCTAGTTCACAAAAAAAATAAATTACTCCGGAGTGTATATAATTTTTTATACGTCTTTAAATTTCTTTTTAATTGCAACAATTTGACATAAAATAGGAAGAAAACTGTCAAATCGAATAAAAAAAAAAACTAACCAATAAGCTCATCCTCTTTATGAGTCTCAATGGTAACATCACTAGTAGGGTAAGAAGTACAGGTTAGAACCCAGCCTTCCGCCATTTGGGTTTCATCCAAGAAGCTCTGATCGGACTGATCCACCGTGCCCTCCGTCAGCTTCCCGACACACGCCGAGCAGGCGCCAGCCCTGCACGAGAACGGCAACCCGAATATCTTCGCCTCCGCCGCGTCTAATATATACTGATCATCTGCGCAATCAACCTCTTCAATCCCTGTTGGGGTTATGAATCTCACTTTGTATGTTGCCGCCTTTGCCGTCATCCTCACTCCTAGTCCTCGCGGTGAGGGTTTCAGCCCGAAAATGGCATGGCCCGGCGCCGCCGCCATCGTTGGTGGGGGTCGGGGTTTCGACACCGATAAAGCCACCGTCATCGCGGTGGTTGTTGCTGCCATTGTTACTACTAGTTTAAGAATTGGGAGTGGTACTGATTTTGGGTTGTTTTAGGTGAACAAGATCAAAGACGATATAACGAGGAGAATGGTTTTGTTTGTGATACCCTATCAGCCACGTGGCATGATTTTTTTTTTTTTGGTGTATTCACCCGGTTCACCCTTTTGGACTAATTCAGATTCGGAGCGCGTCCCGGGGTTAAGGTTTTAAACTCCTCCCAACGTGATTGCGGGGATCGAACCGTGGTTCTCCCTACCAAGTCTAGCCTCTGACACCACTAGACCAAGACAACGTGGCATGATTTTTTAAAGAGGATGCTAGTTGCCTTTTTTGTTTGCTAGTACTAGTATCTTGATACATATGGTTGCGATTTGCCTATTTGCTAGGGTCCAAGAGTATGAAATAAGTTTATTTGAAAATTAAATGATATGAGTATGATAAATAGGTATTATTGAATATTTAAAAATTAAGACCTTTTTTAATTATTATCATTTGGAATGTTTTAATTTAATTAATAAATCAGTATAAGAAAAACATATGAAAACATCAAAAAAATGGATAGAATTATCTAATGTAAAAAAATAATGTTAAAATTAAGTAAAATATCAAATATCCCAGAAGTATCAGTATCGTATCGGTATCCGATACGGTACGACTACCTTAATAAAGTATTCGTACTACCTATTGCTTAATGATGATACAAAGTTACAAACAGTTCGAGATGGTACTGGCTACGTGTCCCCCATGGCCCCACCGCATTATTGGCAAGTTAGGCACCCACTAGTTTGAGGTGAAAGAGTGTTTTTATGCAAGACACAAATTCTAGAAATTTTTATATAGATTCAGATATATGGTATATCAAATGATAATTTTACTCATTTTATAGTTTTTTCATTTATTTAAAAATTTAAAATTAGCAAAATTATTTAAAATGAGTAATAAAACACCTTGATGATACATACCTTTACTTACACCCAATTGTATAGTAGACCCATTGCAAAAATTGTGGTCATTTTTGTTTCTATGCAATTAAGTAGTCTCAACTTGATTTCAAACTATGCCAAAAAAAACCACATTTCAAACCAAGTTTTGAAAGAGCCATGTTAATCAATCTGACATACAATTTTAATACTTTTTCATTTTGAAAATATATATTTTTGAGCAAAATCAAGAGAATATATATATTCAGCCATGTAAAAATGAGAATAATTTGAAAAAAAATTACAAATGCCATTTAATGTCTTTGCTAAATAATTCAATGTGATTAATTGGGAATTTCAGGTTTTGGAATTGAGCTAATAAAATACAATGTATCATCAAGAGCACAGTTTTTTTTTTTTATTTTATAAAAAACATCAAAATCTAAATATTTGTTCATTTAATGTCAATAGAATTCAAATGAGCAATTTTAATTGTACTCCAGATGAGCTTGAGTGAGTTATTGATGGTGACGGGTCAATTGTTTTCGAATCAATTCTTCCAAGAACAACGACCCAGGTCAAGTTTCACCAAGTCGAGTGGGAGTTTGACTCTTCTTGTAGCAGTATGGCTTCAATGTTTTGTTCTACAATAGACATTTTCTCCCACTCTGTAATCTATCAATCTCATGTCATCTGAATTCATTAATACAGAAAATAACTAATGATAATTCATGCTGTACATCATCCCACCATGCTAGGTACCACTAAAAAAATAAAAATAAAAATTGCTCATTTAAATCTGCATATCTCAAAAAAAAAAAAAAAAAAAAATTATCATTTGAGACTTGAGAGAGTTGTAAAATTTAAATGAACAAATCTTTATCACTTGAGGACACCTAGCAAGGCACCACTCGGTATATAATCCCTCCGTCACACATTAATAGCAATATTTGGTATTATTTGCGAGAGATAAAATATTCAATTGTTGCTATTAATGTGTGATGGGGTAAGCAATAAAACTTGCATGCTGTTGTTAAATGTACCTACAATCTCCCACCACGGACATCTCGCTGTCATGGTGCAATACTAAGCTCAAGGCAAACTCCATAGTTCTTCCAAAAATAACCTCCATTATGCTTCACCTAGCCACTGAACACTGACCAAACCATGAACTGCACGAATAGACAAACTAACTTCAACACACGAAACCTAATGTATATTATTAGAAGCGTACAATAAGGTTTGAACCAATTTACCTTAGAACCAGAACGATCAACCTAAAGCTGAATTTTTCGGAGGGTGTTTACATATGTGTAACTAGAAAAACATACAAATAGCTTCCTAAACCTGCACATTTTAAAAAATCAATCAGAAAAAAGAGAGAGAGAGAAGAGGACAGGTCTTTTAGAAGAAACAATAAACAAAAACAGCAACCCAATGAATCAACAATCACCACTTTTTTAAGAATGGCAAAAAAAAATGCTTGTAAGTTGTAAAGAAAAGAAAAATTAGACCAATGTATCAAACCAATGATGACCATTGACCAAGGCTATAACTAACAAGGCAGCCAGGCAGGGGATATGAAGGTCAAATTGAATGCAAGTAAGGAGAAATAAGCAAAGCAAACTAGTTATTTTACAATTATGTATCATAATTACTGAAAGAGAGTGTAAGGAAGAGAACAACGAACTAACTCAAGAAGAAAATAGTAATATTACAATTATATTTAAAGTTTTAAACATTATCCTTCATTCCTTAGAAGTTGACCAAGAAATGCAAAATAAAAACACTTACCAAACCCACTGGCTTAAGTGCTTTGCCATTGCTTGAAAGCTTCTAAGTGGATGCTCATTGAGAATACAAAACAATTTCTTATCAGGGTGACACCA
This sequence comes from Salicornia ramosissima, assembly GCA_951394345.1. Lineage (NCBI taxonomy): Eukaryota > Viridiplantae > Streptophyta > Magnoliopsida > Caryophyllales > Amaranthaceae > Salicornia > Salicornia ramosissima. Next base: position 5,268,993 of record OX596233.1, read on the forward strand.
AGCCATAAAGACGGATATCCAGATATCCATTGGTCCACTATACTTGCGCAGCATATTGATACTACCCTGGGAACAACAATAAGAACCAATATTGTGAATCTTTAACAAGATAAATACAATGCCCTTATTCTCTCTGTGTTTTTTTAATCTGAGAAAGTAGTCAATACAAAATTTGAATCAGGGTATACAAAGATCTTCAATTAACCACAACAAAATATAGGCACCAGGGGGAATTTTCTTTGAAAAGAAAGCTGAAATTTACCAGTTCCCAGGCTTCAAAATTATTTTGTGGAGAATCCATTAAGAGCTTTCTGTTAAAACAGAATGAGAACATTGGATTTAGAGGTCGACCAGTCATCCATAAATTGTGACAGCAGAAACTGTTGCACATGAAAAAGGAAGAAATCAGCTGTGCCCAACTTCAAGTCACCTTATGCCAAAGTGTACATCTCGGTGATTACAATGACCAGAAACTCCATAGCTGTCAAAGGTGATTAGCTGCAAATATCAGATATCACTATGAGCTAAATTAAGAAAAGCAACACTGAAGATGCAGAGTAAATCATAAGCCACGGTCATCCCTCATACAAAAATGAAAAAGAAGATAGCAATATAAAGGAGAACATATGAACAGAAAAACTAACGTGCTTGCTATTAATGCTTGAAAACTTATGCTTAGATAGTAAGTTTTAAAAGCATCAAAACCACAAAAATTAGAAACAAGAGCTCACCAGATCAATGCCATGAGATCTAATGCTGTCTTCAACAATTTTAGCAATTAGGGTGTGGTTCCACATATTTCCAAATCCATCCTAGCCAACAGCAAGTAAAGGCTTAAACAATTGCAATTACTTTTAATTGTTATAATCACTCACTCTCTCTCTCTCTCTCTCTCTCACACACACACACATGCTTTTCATACTTGAAGCTCCAGATGGTTAAGGATAGCCACTTGCTTCAGCGGAACCTGCACAAAGAGAACAATAATCAAGCCCCCAGAATACATCTGGAACAAGGTCTAAAGCAGTCAAAAAACCATCACTGCCAAAAAAAAAAAAAGTAAAGTCTTGTACTTTTATCTCTAAAGCTCTAACCATCCTTTCAAAGTTATCACCAAATGTCAACCACAATTTGGTGAATCAGTAGAGGCCAAATATCAACCTCAGCAACAATTACAGAGAAGCATAAAATTTTGTAGTTCGTAACTTCGTATAGGTAGGAATTATAGCAGGGATAGCAATATGCTGAATACAATTGAATCACCTTTAACATTGCACAAGCCTTGTAGAGCTCATCTTTCCTGATGTTTCCCATCCCATCTGCATTACCTAAACAAAAACAAAAGGTAATTTTATGAGCACATACTGAATTTTAACTACAAATTTCCTTATATTGCCCATTAAAAGAAATTTCCAAATTAAAAACCAAAAAGCAAGTAAGAACAAAAGCTGAGATCCTAGAAAATATGCACTACACATATTAACACGTTAAGAATCTCAATAACTCTACTTTCTTCAATAATCATGGGGGAATTTGAGTGAACTAGAACATGATTCAAAGCTACAAGATACAATAAACTGATTAATCAAAGTAGCCACCTTCTTCCTAAAATGGTAGTCCAGAAGCCAACAACAATGTAAAGAGTAGGATGAAGACTAATACTCCTTTGCATATATTTGTAATGAATCAAATATTAAGATAATAAGAGCAATTTAGGTGTTTTATAATAATCTAAATATTAGGAGCTTCTAGAGGTCAGAGTAGTTAGCTAGGTTTTCTATATATATATAGGCCTAAGGAGAATGAAAGGGGGTATGCTGAAAATTATGGAGCGTTTTCTTGTTTTCTTAGGAGAGATCAAGCCTCTCAAAAGCTTGATTAGGGAGAGCCTCCACCTCTCAAATGTAGATTATCTTGTTATTTTCCCAATATATTCTATCTATTAATACATAATTTCATCTCCATATTCTCTTAACTTTCACATTAGCTTATTATATATTTTGTCCATCATCTCAGTCCATAACAATATTATTGAACTAAGGCATAGGATGATGTAGAATAGTACTTGTGGATTTAAGCACAAAGACCTTAAGTTTGAAAATATGCACTACCAGTAGACAAGCACAAGACGTGAACATTATGTCCTCTTGTTGACAGATAGTTAATAGTTGGAGTGAAGAACCTGAAAATAGTGGTAAACAATTAGCAACTGACAAACTACAGAAGCACAGAATGTATAATATGACCAAAAATAGTCATCATCATAGTTATTAAAATCCCAATTCGATCTTACGATTTTACGATCCAAAATATTTTACAATCCGATTCCATGGTAAAATCGTAAATTTTATACTACATGGATTTACACCTAGATTAGTGTAATCTTGATACGATTTTACGATTCAATGATCCGATTCTTAAGCACTATAAGATAATTATAGATTTCAATTTTTTTTAAATAGTATTGTCAATTATAATTTGAAATTGATCAAAACTTTTATTTTTAATCAAAAACATCTCTCATTAACCATAATAACAACTATGTTTCAGCATCTAGCCAATTCTATACTTGAAATTACTCTAACCGTCTAACGATTTGTCCTTATATGAGAAAAAACCAATTGTTTTTGGTATCTTGACTACAGAAATGACATATGTATTATTATATCTTAACATTATAACATAATGATAGATGTAAGATCCAAATTCTGACAACCTTGGCCATGATCGTCGTCAATATTCTCCAAAATTTCAGAAAATGCATAATTGAATGAACATATCTTGTAATCATCATGAGTTGATAAATCCCGTTGCAAAGCATGAAAGGAAAACCATATAACTTACATGGACTCGTCATCAGGATGTGCAATGACGAATAAAACAGCCCTCTTGCTTAGGGGGTCACCTAAGCAATAAACAAATTCCTCTTAGCCAAAAAAAGAACATTAAAAATTAAAAATTGAATTTAAACACAGAAAATTTTGCAGCGGCTACTGCTATATTGTACCTATTGAAATATAAATTCTACACCCTCTTTAATGAATCAATTTACAATAGCCAAGAAGGACAACATGACAATGAAATTCATTGAAGTATATCATAACCATTAATTGGATAATAAAAGACAACTACCATTGTTGAAATATTGAACTTTGGAGGGAAAGTTTGATATGTACAAAACTTTGCATAAAGAGGCAATCCAAACCACGAGTGCAGAGAGGGCAAGTGAAAACCAATCCATAGCCATTGACCTGCCAATTGAAAATCCATCATTTAATATAAAGAGCTTCAAAGATGTATCATTAGGCATTGATTGAAAAACCAAGCATCTAAGAAAAGAAAGGAGAATTCCAGTTGATCATCATTTGACTTTAAATTTAGTAAAATTGAGTTGCCATGAGCTAATTAGTTTATAATAATAAAAAAACTCTACAATTTATAAAACCCCAATTCAGCGTCATCCCTGGGCTAGGGCAGAAGGGGCGGCTGCCCTAACCGGTGAAAAGGGTCATCTCCATAGAGTGAACCTACGAATGATAGCTATAACTAACAACCAAATTTGACTCAAAAAATCACATGAAATTCTTATCATTTACACTCGAAATTCCAAAATGTTTGGTCTTAGTTTCGAAAGAAAATGAAAAAAAAACTGATATAGGAGTATAGGACAACAGGAGAACCACCCCAAAAGCTAGCCTAAGAGGTGGAAAACCCATTGTGCTATATAAATCTCACATCCAACCCCCATAAAATCGATATGGGATTCAAGTCTCATACCTTGCAATGGGATTAGTCCTACAACATTCGCACCTCCTCAAGGACCAACGTCCTCGTTGGTCACGACCACGTTTGATCACGGCAGGCTTTTCCCGGCCACCAACTTCATGGGTCGCCACTCCGAGGTTGGCGTCCTATCCTCAAGGACCGGTGTCCTTGTTGGTCACTGCCACGTTTGGTCACGACTGGCTTTTTTTCCAGGCCACTCTTTGGTCACGGGTGACTTTTTTCCCATGCCACCAACTCCATGGGCCACCACGCCGAGGTCGGCTCTGTTACCATTAATATAGGACAACAAAAGAACCACCCCAAAAGCTAGATGAAGAGGGGGAGAGCCCATTGTCCTATATAAATCTCACATCAACCTCACATAAGATCGATGCGGGATTCAAGTCCCATACCTTGCAATGGGATTAGTCCTATAACAAAAACCCAATCATGAGTTTTAGGTTGACAAGGCTTTTTTAAAGATTAGTCCTTTGATTCAAGAGACAATCCATTATGTTTATTCTTTTAGCCAGAATCATGAGGGAGAAGTTCAACATTATATAACCATTCTTCATCCTCCAATGGCACATTATTTATTACTTGAACCTTGAACTACCTATTTTCATATCATTTTCTTGAGTTTGGGGATACTTTATGGGGTTTTCATTCAAAGCATCTTTATTGGGATGAGAGGGTTAAAAGCAAGAAATACCTTAGGAGGATTTCCTTCTTTTAAACATCTTTATTCGAAGTTCGAGTTGCTTTTGCTTTGATTTGTTTGACTTAGGAATGTCATTTGTGATTTCCTAATTGAATTAATAATTTTCATTAATCACCAACCATTACCAATAAATAATTTCAATACTAATATATAATAGTTGTAAACGTAAAAGCATTCCATTAATCACTGATTCAAAGCGTTCAATTAAACACTAATTCGAAGCATTCAATTCATCACTTATTCAAATGGCACAAGAATCTAAATAGTTGTCTACCATTTCAACTTGATATTTTCAAAAAAAAATCTATAAAATCTATCCATAAACTCTAAAATGCTAATTGTAAAATCTATAAAATGCACTTCAATATTTATATTAGTTTAATTTTAGTTAATAGTTTAACTTTAATTCAATATACTTCCACCGTTACGAAATAGTAGCAACATTGTAGTAGGGAGGACTCCTCAGTAGAATTTCTTAATTGTGGTATCATGTGGTGTATAATAATAAAAGAGAGAGAAAAGGAGGGAAAAGGAAAAAGAACAAAACTGTACAAGCCACATGGGGGTGGGGGATAAATTTGATAATTTTTGTGATTTTTTTTACCAAAGCAAGGGAATTGTCGCTACTAATTGTTAAGATAATTAATAACCATAACAAAAATAATGTCGTTTCGGAACCATAAAAAGTAAATAAAACGGCGTAGTTTTGGATCCAGGACCACAAAAGGCTAGTTGATTATGGATTCAACTAATAATTTTTTTGGGGGGAAAAAGCAAAAGGGGAGAAGAAGGGATGGCAATTCAGTCGGACCTGACCACCCAACCCGACATACAAGGTTTCAATATCACTTTGTTTTTTTTTTTTTGGTTCCCTCTTTTTCCTACTTCACAGTAGTTAGTTTAATATTAGGTTTAGTCTTCTAGCATACTTTATTCTCGCTGTCTACTAATACACTTCTTTTCCTTTCATGCAAAATCAACAAGTGTATTTGACAAATACGAAGTAATATCTTTAATATTGTGTTTTAAATTAAACATGAAAAAATTGATACTCCATTGATAATAAATATTACAATGTATCCAAAAAGACCACACAAGTTATTTAAAAAAAAAATACACACACACACACACACAAGAGTGACAAGACAACGATTTAAAGTACGTAATAATGGCAATTTATCTTATAGTCAAAATTCATGACATTTTGGCACCCAAAAGAAAAGTCGATCCAACAATTTGAACTTATGCATCAGACTTTTCTTTGCCTAGGTGAAAAAAAAAACTTTGCTTAAAGAACATGAACACAAGTGTGCGAGTGACTTTGCATCCCATAATCAGCAAAGTGGTACCTGACTACAAGTCAATAACTCAATGGAATAGATCATATTTACGAGTGACCAATTTGTTCCTCAACAATTGGAAAATAGTTATCCGAATGGAGTGAAAATTTTCAATGAATGCCGCATTTTTTCTCCATATTTCATCAGTCACTTCGTCCACATTTCTTTTCCCTTGACTTTTCCTCGCAAAAAAAGGCCCAATAATGTACTATGCTGTGTCTAAAACACAACACAATGGCATACTACAAGGGAGCATGCCAAAATCACGAATGGTTATGTGCCACTGCTCTATGTTTAAAAACACAACATTGTATAGTACTGGGAATTAGCCGCAAAAAAATCTATAATTACGAAACCAGAATTTAAAGCTATTTCTTTTCTGAATAAAAACGATTTCTTTGAAAGTTGAGGACAGCCCAAATTAAATGACGAAGACCAATCTCGGGCCAGAGGACGGACGGGCTGTACAGAATGGAGTATGCACTCTGCCACAAAAGGAAGTTGCTCAACCGCTTTTCCCCTGAAGTTCGGACCACAATATCGGGATTAGGAGCAACTTTCATATACATATGCTTCTCAATATCCACCACGTCAATGAAGTTTTTCTTGTTCGTGTCCCCATTGCTTGAATAATCAGTTAAACCATATGCTGCACCACATGAATCAAGTATTCTAAGTTCATCCCATTTTTCTTCACAAGATTGTTGAACACCATTCATTATCTCATTGGTAGAAGTGTAAGCAATGCAAATTGAAAGCACTGCTTTGGAGTTACAAGCAGTGGCAGCCATAGCCTTCTCAGCAGCCAACCTTACTGAGTCGTCTAGAAGCTTCAAATCCCCGGCAAAATGAACTCTAACACCATATATATTAACAACGCTATCTTCTTCGAGCAACCCTTCTATCTTCTCCCGCATAAGCTCCATCAAATAGTTAACTTCGTCAGGGCGCCTCTTGAAATTATCAATACTGAAGGCATATACAGTTACATATTTTACATCCAACTCATAACAGTACCTAAGCATGGTTGTCAGAGCAGTAAAACCTAATTTATGGCCTGCTCCTTCCTCCATATTGCATTTCCTAGAATACCTTCGGTTTCCATCCATAATGAAAGCAATATGATAAGGAATTGGTCCCATTGATAGGATACCAAATAAGCATTTTTTAGCAAGAAGACCTAAATTTATTGTTATCGAATTTTGGTTATGTTTATTCTCCATGGTTCGGGAAGCTTTGAAGCAGTGTCGCTTTCCAAGAAGAAATTCTGTTTGCAATAGGAATCATAGTGAGACAATTTTGCAAAATAAGCATTTATGCAATAGCTTCCAGGAAAAAAAAAAAAAAAACTATTTATGTAATGCATTTGGAAATAAATAACAAAAAAATGAAGTAGGCATTCATCTTGGCAAAATCTTTAGGTGTTAGCAGTATCCTAATTATTTCAAATGGGATGGCACCGGGACATGATAAAGGCACACTCAATATTGATATGAGTACACCCCTTTTTTAGAGCACAATTTTATGTGTTCTTCTCACAAAGGGGTGTGCCCATATCAATATTGGGTGTGCCCATATCAATATTGTGTGTGTCAATATCACACCCGGGTGGCACCATGCCATTGAATACGTTAAAAATGGAAGTATTAAATCCGCACAAATAAGCTTACGAATTGCCTTAGAATTTTCTCCACATTCCCTTCATAGTTCAGAAATATAATCCAACTATAAATAGTTTACTTGTTTCCCCCTTAATTGAAGTTTTTGTCCCCTCCATCACTCTCTCTAATTGAGGGTATTATCCCAATCAACACATCCATAAAACAACTCTCAACATTTCCACACATTTATAAATAAACTTTTAAACACCTCTAAGATAAAAGCAAAAAGGCAAGCTAGATCCAAGAACTAATAAAAAATACATTACATAAATAGTTTTTTGCCAAGATGAATTCCTACTTCATTTTTATGTTATTTATTTCCAAATGCATTACATAAATAGTTTTTTTTGGAAGCTATAGCATAAATGGTTATTCTGCAAAATTGTCTCACTATGATATTCTATTGCAAATAGAGTTTCTTCTTGAAAAGTGACAATGCTTCAAAACTTCCGGAGCATGGAGAATAAACATAACCAAAATTCGATAACAATAAATTACGGCCATCTTGTTCAAAAATGCTTATTTGGTATCCTATCGATGGGACCAATTCTTGATCATATTGCTTTCATTATGAATGGAAATCGAAGGTATTCCAAGAAATGCAATATGGAGGGAGCAGGCCATAAATTAGGTTTTACTGCTCTAACAATCATGCTTAGGTACTGCTATGAGCTGGATGTAAAATATGTAACCATATATCCAGTACTTTACGCTATTAAAATTATATTTGACGTATTAAAAATGATGAAATTTTCACTAAAAATTCAATATTTTTGCCTTTGTTTAACTAATGTCTAGCCAATAAACCAAACATTGGATTCATTTCAATTCCTTTCTTTAAACCAAACACGAGAAAGTAGAATTAATTACATTCCCTTCCTTCAATATCCCTTCCCTTACCTTACTAAAATTGAACCAAACAGGCTGATAAGAGCCCAGACCCAGACTGGTTTACTCCGGGTCTAACCCAATTATTATACACATGGACCCAGTAGGCGTATCCAAGAATTTATTCAAGGTGTATCACCAATTTTTTTATGAAGACAATGAAAATATGATTTTAAAAAAATCAAATGTTCAAAATGAAAAACCAACTTCGGTATGTAAAAGGTTGCAAATCCATTAATGGAATTTACAAATTCTTATTCCAAATTTCCAATATCCATTTCCAATGCTTTCCAATGTTAATGCCAAATTTCCAATATCCAATTCATCATTTTAAATTCAAATAACCACATATTAGTCACATTTCTAGTTCGAAATTCTAATTCAAAAACCACATTCTAATTCTGATTCTTCTTTTTTGCTTTAAAAAAATTACTCTGATCTGATAAGCATTTGAATAAATCAACTACAATCTCACAACTTTAGACATCACGAATTTGATAAGCATTTGTGCATTTAAATAAATTAACTTCAGATGTCACAGATAGCACAATACGACTTTAGAGCATGAACAACTTCAGATCTCAGTCATCTCAATTTAACACGAAGTCATCTCAATTTAACACGAATTAAATATCAAAGCTAAATAGGAAAGAACTAACCTGTTCAATTTTAGCCCACAAGCACTTCGCACTCCACCTAGTCACCGAACCCCCGCGAACCACCGTAGACCCACAATTCGCCCGTCGACCCGCCGCGCGAGTCACCGAACCGCCGCGAACCACCGTAGACCCACAATTCGCCCGTCGACCTGCCGCACGAGTCGCGACACCACTTCACACTCGCACACTGCGAAAAGAGATGGAGGAGAGATTTTGAGTAAATAAATGGAAATGGAGAAAGAGATTTGAGTAAATATATGGAAATGGAGAAAGAAATTTGAGTAGAAAAAATTGTGAAGAGAAATTACGGGGGATAAGAATTCCTCGTTAAGGTCGATTGTTATAGGGTGGTCCAATAGCTTTTTGTCGTTGGGAAATCTACATTTTTTACTCTACAATCTTTATTTTTTTAATCTTTAATTTTCATTTTTGTACATTATAATATTTATTTTTTTTAAACACAATTTTTTTATAAAAATAAAAAAAAACAAAAGCTTCATTTTTTTTAAACTATAGTTTACAATGCTCCCGAAGCACATTGAACAATTGTGGTCTTGCGTGTCAGCGTGTCTGTTTTAACAACTAAAATGAATATTCATTTTTTTATACTAAATATTCACATTTTTTAATACTGAATATTCATTTTACCGCAAAAAATGCGAGCTTACATTCACGTTGGCAACAACTAAAATGAATATTAATTATTGTATATCGAATATTCATTTTTTAATACTGAATATTCATTTTTTTAAGGCTGAATATTCATTTTATCACAAATAACTTGAACCAACAATCAAATTTTGTTATACTAAATATTCATTTTACCACAAAGAAGCTGAATTTACATTCACTTTTGCGATAACTAAAATGATTATTCATTTTTTTAATACTTAATAAAAGCAAAATATTAGCTTGTGCAAGTAACCATATAATATATTTGCAGATTTTTTTAGGGAAGTTGAAGCGAAGATTTTAGGTGTTACCTACTAATTAGTTTTTTTATAAGTAATTAAAAGCATTTATTTTTCACTCTCTTTGCAGAATAGAATCCTTGAAAGTAGAAGTCTGTTATTTTTTTATTCCTAAATTACGTCGTTTTGGCCAGGGACCACATAAACCTACGTGGTCCTGGGACCATATAATAATTTGCGCATTAAGGTTAAGGTTAATCCTTGCTTGTTTATAACATACAAAAAATTTACTTTGTATACTTACGGGGATAAGAATTTACTTCGTATATGAATAAACAAAGCAAATAATAAAATGAAAAATTTGCCACTAACCACCTAATAAGTACCAAAAGTTGTGAACAACTACCATAATTTTTTTTTATTAAATTTAACTACCAATTAAGTGCCAAAAAGTTGCAAACCACCACCCATTTTTAACACCGTTAACTTAAATCACAATTAAACCTTAATTAAACCACTTAAATCTTAATTAAACATTAATTAATCTTAATTAACACTTTTTATTAAAAAAATAGAAAAATAAAAAGAAAATCTGGAAAATTTGGGGGAGGGGGAGGGGGAGGGGTGGTTGAGGGTTTTTTTTCTAATTTTTCAGATTTGTTTTCTTTTTTTTTGAAATAAAAAGTGTTAATTAAGATTAATTAAGGTTTAATTAAGACTTAAGTGGTTTAATTAAGGTTTAACTTTGATTTAAGTTAACGGTGTTGAAAATGGGTGGTGGTTTGCAACTTTTTGGCACCTAATTGGTAGTTAAATTTAATAAAAAAAAATTTATGGTAGTTGTTCACAACTTTTGGTACTTATTAGGTGGTTAGTGGTAAAATTTTCTAATAAAATCACCAATTGGTAATCCCAAAATAAATCAATCTTTTTACCTAACCTGTCAACAGGGGTTTTTATAAACCGGTTCGGATCGGAATTTAGACCAAAACCGGACCGGTCCAGCCCAAATTACTCCATGAAAATAGTAATTTCGGTTCAATGGTCCGATCCGGTCCAAACCCGGTAAATTTCGGTCCAAACCGGTTTGGACCTGAATCTAAAAACATTATATATAATTTTTTTTATAAAAAAAATGTATTTAAATTCCGTTCCAGTCCAAACCCGGACCGGTCAGAGGAATTTTTTTTTTTTTAAAAAAGTTAGAAACCGGTCCAAACCGGTCCGGTCCAGGCCCGGACCGAAATTGAACCGGTTTGATCCCGGTCCACAAAAAATGTGGATTCCGATCCACCAGTCCAACTGGCTCCGGTCCGGTTCTGGATCGGTGCACACCACTGCCTGTCAATAACAAACCCACTTTATTTAACGACCTGATTCGGTAAAAGTCGGCTAATTTTCTAAAAAAAAAGCTAATGTCAACTATACAGAAATAACCTTATCTCTTTTGTATAAGGGAAGAGTTGAGGTCGAAGCGGTGTCCATAGGGATTACTATATATTAGTCTTACTCATCCCTCATAATTACTTGTCAGGTTGGGATAATTTTGTCATTTGTAAACTAAAATTATCCATAATTATATTTGATTTTTGAAATCATTATTAGCCTTATTTACAACAAGTAAGCACAATTTTTTTTAAAAAAAAACATTTATTTTATAAATTTTAAGATCACACATATTGCGTATATTAAAAAAAAAAAAAATAGTTTAATTTAACGGGACAAACTTTGTTGTGGGATTTTCCTCGATTATTTGGGAGATTAATAGCTTAAGATTAAATTGAGGGTATGTAGAGTTCAGATAGATTTTATCAATTGAGTCTTTAGTTAGAGAGAAGTTCTTGTAGTTTTTTTCTGTTGGTTATTTTTGTGTGTTTATTTACGCAGCTTAGAGGGTATTTATAAGCATTTCCCCCTATCAACATAAGACATCTCCTCTTCTATTAATCTAGTGGGATGAATTACTTCTTAGCTAAGCAAAGTCACAATTTATCCACTTGTTTTCCTAGATTCTTTAGAAGGAGCGCAAGTTACCCACTTGCCAATTTGCGCTCCCCATATCTTATCATATAATTATAATTTTGTTAGATATTTTTCTTAAGTTAAACTTCTTGATATTTTTGGATAATTGATATTTTTCGGCTAAACTTTGTTTAAACAAAACCCAACAAAAAACACATAGAAAAATCCTAAGGCAACATACTTATATTTCCTAAAACTTTTTATTAGTTTCATTTATATATATATATATATATATATATTTAAAACGTACGGTATTAAATATATTTTAGGAAAATTCCCATTGATACTACCGTAGTTTGGCGAATCCTCAATGATACTATCGAGTTTTTTTAATTCCAACGGTAATACTCTTTATGATTAAATAAAAAAATTTATTAATCATAGTTAACAAAACAAACCCTCCTAAGTGTTAAAATGATTTGTAATACCTTGAGCAGATTATTTTTTTATACATAGATCAAGACACGCAAATCGAAGAGAACAAAATTAAAGATCGATAATGATAGAACATATTTTGTTAGAGGAGAAAAGAATTAATGGTAGTGGGGGGTAGTGGTGGCCACTGGGCCGGGTTGGCCCGGCTCGGTTTTTCAGCCCTGATGGGCCAAGCCCGGTAAACCCGGCCCGGTACAAACTGGGTGGGTCATGGGTCGGATTTTTCAAACCCAGCCCGTAACCCAACCCGTTCGTTTAACCTGGATAACCCGGCCCGGACCGTGACCCAGCCCGTATTCGGCCCGCAACCCAGACCCGGCCCTAACCGTGACCCAGGCCCGGCCCGGACCATGACCCAGGCCCGGCCCGCCCGGCCGGGTTCTGCTCTGCTCCTGCTCCTGCATGCATGCGGACGTCCCCTCCTCTCCTTTTTCTGCAATGTCCTGCATGAAGCTATGGTCTATGGACATGGCTTCTTGAGTGGCTTCTCCCAATGCATGCCTCTCCTCCTCTCCTTTTTCTGCTGGGCAGCAACGGCCATTTGGCCATTTATTTATTTATTTTATTTTATTTTTAAATTTTACATATTCCCTCCCAATTTTCCCCTATAAATACCCATCCAATTTACCCCAAATTTTTCACAATTAACATCATTCTTCTTCTCTTCTCTTACTCTCTCTAATTCTCAAAGTTCTCATTCTGAATTCTTAATCTCTCAATTTTAATAGTTAAATTTTAAAAGTTTATACTAAAAAAAATATTCAGAAATTACTAGTTTATATTCAAGTTTTAGTAGTTATATACTTAATTACTTATATTAAAATTTCAGTTCTTATATTTAAATTAGTTTCTAAATTAAAAAAAAAAATGGCTGGAAGGAATAGTGGTAGTAGAATTGGTGGTGGTAGTGCTGGTAGAGGTGAAGGTAGAGGTAATGTTCCTGTCTTTCCGAATGTTAATGATCAATTTCACGGTTCGTATGAACTAAATACGGATGAAATTGAATCATTAGCTAGGACATTAGACAGTCAACAAAATCCTCGTCCACCTCAAACCAACCCATATCAATCCCATCAATCATCATCATCAATGCCACCTCCTCATATGCCGGTGGGCGCCGGAGGCGGAGGTTACGTTCCCGAATTTGAATCGGAGGGTAATATGGAAGGTATAAATTCAAATTAATATTTTTGAAGTTATTATAGTTGTTTACTTTATCATACATTTATGAATCATGGGTTTATATAAATAAATTAATTGTTTATGTAAATAATATAATTTGAAATTAATTTTGATTCATACATAGTTCGGTAGTTACGTTACTTACGTAAATAATATAACTTGAAATTAATACTTTCAAGAGTTTGAATAAATTAATTAATTCACTAATTGTTTATTTATGTACAAAAAATGGGTATATTATGAAAATAAAGTATTAATATTTCTTTTTTATCATACATTTATGAATCATGGATTTATATGAATAAATTAATTGTTTATGTAAATAATATAATTTGAAATTAATTTTGATTCATACATAGTTACGTTACTTACGTAAATAATATAACTTGAAATTAATACTTTCAAGAGTTTGAATAAATTAAGTAATTCACTAATTGTTTATTTATGTACAAAAAATGGATATATTATGAAAATAAAGTATTAATATTTCTTTTTTTTAATTAAGAAGGAGGTGAACAAGGTGGTCCTAGTAACACTAATACAACATCAACTGGTAAAAGAGAAAGAGGTCATACCTCATGGGTATGGCCTTACTATGACAAAGTAGCAACAAATGATCCCGACAAATATACTGCAATTTGCGAAATTTGTCGAGATGTTACTAAAACAAAAAAACCAAAAAGTTACAAGTGGACCAAAAACGATGGAACCGGAACATTGGCCCGTCATTTAAAAAAGGGTCACAACTTGGGGCCCGATGGTGCAGAAAGAGATGATTCGAGATAGGCTCAAATCCATGGGTACGCAACTAGTACTCCCGGCGCAGGTATGCCTTTTGTTTATAATCGTGATAGAATGATAGATGAATTTTCTAAATATGTTATTCTTGATGAATTGCCGTTTACTCATGGGGAAAGCCCCAATTTCGAATATTTTAACCGGGTTTCTATGCAACCGGCTTTTAGAAGAATCCCTAGAAACACCCTTAAACGTCGCACCATCAAACTTTATAATTCTTATCGAGCTTTTTTAATAGAAATGTTCCGTACCTATGATGGTCGGGTTAGCATAACTAGTGATTGTTGGACTTCTTTTGTAGGTGAACCTTTTATTTGTGTAACTGTTCATTGGATAGATGATGAATGGTTTTTACAAAAAAGGATTATTTGTTTTGAGGCAATGGAGGAAAACCATACGGGTTTTAACATTAAAACCCGTATTGTAAATTGTTTAAAAAATTTTCATTTGGTTGACAACCTTTTTTCAGCTTCATTTGACAATGCATCGGCTAATACCCGTGCTATTGACTTTTTAAAACAAGACAGTGACGTACCTTTGCTACTTAATGGTAGCCTTTTACACGTTAGATGTTGTGCGCATATATTAAACCTATGTGCGCAAGAAGGTATTAAAGACTTATATCCCCTATTACAACTAATTAGGAGTGTAGTAAAGTGGATTAGAGTCACTCGTAGTATGAGCAGGGCTTATAAAAGAAAATGTGAGGAAAGAGGACTAAAGAAAAAATGCATAGGTTTAGATTGCGTAACCCGATGGAATTCTACTTTTAAATTATTGGATGATGCGATTAAATATCGTGAAGTTTTAACTGAGTTGTATAATGAAACTCGTTCTGAGCCGGGTGAAATGATTACTAACTACAATTGGTCTATTGCTATGATTATTCGTGATGTACTTGCCGCCTTTGAATATGCTACTAATATTTTTTCTTATGTTTATGAGCCTAATGTACATTTAGTTGTATTAGAAGGAATTAAAATAGTTCACGCCATTCACGAAGGCAGCAAGAACAGTGAAATTCCTGCCATCTCCGACATCTTGTGGGGAATGAAGGTAAAATGGATGTCCTATTTTGCCGAATTCCCTTATATTTATGGCATTGCAGTTATTCTTGACCCAGGTCTCAAGCTTGAAGGATTGAGAAGCTTGTTGACCTTTTATTACGAAACTCTTGATACAGATTATGATGTTGATAAATATGTAAATGATTGTAAGACAGTATTAGATAGACTATATGAACATTATGCGGGTATTTATCAACCCGGTCAGTATTCACAACCAAAGCCGAAAAACAAAGACCCCTTTCTAGCATCTATCCTTCGTAAAGGAAAATCGAGGGTACCATCCACATCATCACCCTCCCAAGATGAAGGTTCAGGTATAGATGATTATTTATCTTTTCAATTCGAAACTAACGAAAATTTTCATATTATTAAATGGTGGCATTCCCATTCAGTTCAATTTCCTATTCTAGCTAGAATTGCTAAGGATATCCTAGCAATTCCGGCTTCTACTGTTGCTTCCGAGTCAGCTTTTAGTGCAGGTAAAAGAGTATTGGATGAAAAAAGATCTAGTCTACACCCTGATACCATAGAAATATGTGTTTGCAAAAAAGATTGGGATCAGGCGGAAAAGAGGATACAAGGATTGAAGGAGGACGACCAAGACGAAGAAGACCCGTGGATGTTGATGAATACATCAGAATCCGATGCAGGCCCTAGCGGAAATGACACAACATAAGTCAAAAGTCACAACAACGGTCCACGACCACCATTCAGGTACGCAAAAGAACTACGTGGGCTTTGATTCCTTAAGTTTACTTAAGAAACTTAAGGATACGTAGGCATCTTATTTTGAAAAGTAAAATTTAATTCAGAATTTAAATTTTAATAAATTAAAATTTAATTCAAAAATAAAATTTTAATAAATTAAAATTTAATTCAAAAATTAAATTTTAATAAATTAAAATTTAATTCAAAAATTAAATTTTAATAAACTAAAATTTAATTCAAAAATTAAATTTTACAAATCAAAGTAAGTCCAAGCCCCCCCTCCCTTCCCCCCGGGGGGGTTTCATATATTTTTGCCTTATTTTTTACATAATTATTTTAATGTTTTTAAATTATGTAATAATTTTTAATGCATATGTTTTGTAAATTGTAATTAACTAATATCATTTGGATGTTTTTTTTCCAGTTTGTTGAAGTGATTTAATTTTATTATTTTTTATAAATATATTTGTAAATTGTAATAAATTAATTTCTAATTTATAAATTAAATATTAGTTACGAATTCTAGTTGTGTAATTACGAATTCTAATTGTGTAAGTAATATATTCAATTATTTGGTCAACTATGATTTATTACATACATTTTTATAATTGTAATTTATAAATTTGTTACTTGTTTAATTGTTTTAATGTATTATATTCAATTATTCATTTATTCATATTATCATATATACTATAAAAACTCAAAAGTCAAAACCATTACAATTTACAAACCCTCCCTCCAAATTTTCTAAATTACCTAAACCCTCCAAAGCCCCCCTAAACCCTCTCCAAACCCCCCTAAACCCTCCAATTCTCCAAATGCCTAAACCGTAAACCCCCTTAAACTACAAACCCATGAACTCGGTCCAACCCGCGAACCCATGAACCCGGTCCAACCCGCGAACCCGTACCAATCCGGATAACCCGCGAACCCGGCCCGGTGTCAGGCCCGGTTCAACCCGGCCGAACCGGTTCATGGGTCACCACTCCATGAACCCGGCCCGGTTACCCAGTGGGCCGGTTCACGGGTCACCATTCTCTGGCCCGGCCCGGTACCAGGCCCGACCCAGCCCGGCCCGGCCCGCCCGGTGGCCACCTCTAGTGGGGGGGGGGGCGGGGCGGGGGGATGATGACTGTTTTTCTTAAAGCACAAATGTGAACGTTTTTTTTTTTTAAAAAAAATAAATTATTTTTTATAATAATGTTGACGTTGAATTTGAAAAGGTTTTTCCAGTCTTCAAACCCCACATTTCACATGATTATTATTTATTACGTTTTCTTCGTTGTAAACTCCATCACATTTTCATGCAAATTTTCCAAAAATAGAAGGTAGGTTTGTGTGAAGACGGGTAACACTATACATACAATAGTTGTAAGAAAATCCAACATATAATAACTTTCTGTTCCCTTTGAGGAAAAAAAAATAAATAATAATTCTATTGATTAATTACGTGAGTTCCAAAATTTTCTTCTATTTTCTCGTTTCTTAATTTTTCGAAAATATCGTCATTGGTTATTGTACGTAGGGCTACATACCATAGTTGTATGTGTATGGTTTAGGGTAGAGGTGGAAAAAACGACTCAATCCATAACTTACCCGAATTCATATGATACTATTGACCGAAATTAACCTGAGTCGAACCAATCCAAATTGCCCGGGCACTAAAAATGTGTAATCTTTGTCCTTATTTCATTTAAATCTTTTAGCAAAAATCCGAATCAAACACGACTGAACCGAAGCCAAAAGAACTCAAACCCGAATTGACCTGACCCGATAAATCCGGATAATTGCCGACCCAAACGACCCAATTGAGACCTCTCTGGCTTGTGGGGATGAATTTTGTCCATATTCAAGTATCATGGTCTCTTGGATTCGCAATTTCGGATCATTATCGTGGTCTTTCCCGCGCGTTAAAGTAAAAGTCAACAATAAAAATATTTATTTTCAGTAATTTGTTTTTCCTTTTTCTTACTGAACTTGCTACGGAGTAGTAATTGACTCGTGGTTACTGCCTAATTGCCTAAACAGGGATAGCTAAAAATTGCTAGTTATAAATAGCAGCTCAAATCCCAAGATTAAGCTTCAAAAATCCAATAATTCTCCTCATTTTCACCTTCTTATCCTGCACAATCTCGGAGATACATCTGATTGAATCTGAAAATGGCGGGACCTCGAGTTTTCATGGAGGTCGGTGCCGATGGCGTCGCTCTTATAACCTTTTCAAATCCTCCTGTCAATGCTCTTGCGATTTCAAGTTAGTGCTCAATTTGTTAAATTCTTTTTAGTTCCGTTTGATTTTCGATTTGAGATACGAATAATGATTTGTTTATTTGGTTGATTTTGGTGTAGTAATTGCCGGATTGAAGGAGAAATATCAGGAAGCCATGAGGAGAAATGATGTTAAAGCTATCGTTATCACTGGTAAGTTTGAAGGAATTTCCCAAGTTATCATTGATTTTGTGCTGCGCACTGTTGTTTCGCGATTTTACTGAAGTTGAATTGAAGCACCGACGTTTTTGTGTAGTTGTTCTTTTTTCGTTTTAGTGATATGAGAATGGAGGAAACTCTTTGATTATTATTTACTTCATACAAATACAATGGTGACTACCTCTCAATATGAAAAGTTAAAAACTTGCAAAAATTACCGATTATTATTTATATAGTATTTTTAATAACTTTTACGATATCACCATTGTGAGACCGTCTCACCAGAGAGCTACTGTTTCTTGATCATATTGATTTTGTGATGTTGTTGCTTTATAATGATCATGTATTCATTGGTCATGTTTAGGTGGGAATGGGAAGTTTTCAGGCGGGTTTGATATTGCTGTTTTTGAGAAAGTTCACAAGACTGGTAAAAATTCATTACTTAATGGCTGCTATTATTTGAACTGTACTAAATTGGTTTGAAATTAACTATGAGTTAGCTTGATTTGACAGGGGATGCATCTGTGTTGCCAGATGAATCAGTTGATCTTGTGACCAACACAATTGAAGGTCCTTGCTAACAACTAGCTTCTTATAAAAATTGTTTTGGTAATCTTAGGAAAACATGTTAATTAATGATGATGTGAGCAAAGTTCTAATGATAATGTTAATTTATTTGACCTTAGATGCACGAAAGCCATCAGTTGCTGCTATACAAGGTCTTGCATTTGGGGGTGGCTTAGAAGTGGCTATGGTTTGTGTCATCTTTTCTGATTTTCTCCTACTTGAGGGTGGATTTTCTTTTTTGTATTCATTTACTTCAGCAGATATTTAAGTACTTGACAGATAGTGAGGTTAATTTCAATACTGTAGTTAGCTTTCCAAGAGAAAGTATTTGAGAATTTAAAGCAAAAAATAGCTAATGCATAAATATATCTAAATGCATATTTGAAAAAGATAACGTTATATACGACCCTAAGTGTTGCAAATAAGTTTTTAATATATTTTCTAAAGGGGTTAAAGTTTTGAAATGCATGCCAATATCACGCGTCGTTCGGTGTAATTAATGTTTGTTTTTAGATAATGTTTCAATGTTTGACATATTATATACATAGTACATGTTTAGCATTTCTGTATTTTAGGAAATTGAATGCATGTCTTCACTTTTATTTCCAATGCACATCTTATACTCACTATTTATTTGTTTACATTTTTATGCAGTCATTTATTAGGTTGGTTTGGAGGGGATTTTGGGAGGAAAAATCTGATGTTGTGGACTTATGTGTGAATTTATGTACTATCTGCAGGGATGTCATGCACGCATTGCTGCACCAAATGCTCAACTTGGTTTGCCTGAGCTATCACTTGGAATTATTCCGGGTTTTGGAGGTAAGCAGATTTGCCTTTTGTATGAATTTGCACTCCTATTATATGTGACTATTCATTAGGATTGTCTTCATGTATACAGGAACACAACGTCTTCCCAGGCTTGTGGGCCTAAAGAAGTCTGTTGAGATGCTGCTGGTAAGCCTCATTCTTGTTTATCAATTACCCTGTAGAATGCCTTGCAAAAAAGGCGCACAATCTTTATTTCCAGTTTGTCACCTAATACGGAATAACATTGCACTATAGATTTGACATCATTATTTGTGTGATTGTGTGATATTGGCAATTGTTAACCTTTCATTATGCTGGCTAGTGCTGGAGATGTTGATCCAAGCATATGATATATTTCCTGCAATATATATATATATAAAAACCAATGATTTGGAGCTAGAAGTTGCAAATATCCTCTCCTCTAAGGAAGTAAAGATTGATTACCAGTGGGAATTTCCCATTATTTTAAATTATTTCTCATTTCAATTATGTTATGGCAAAAATGATTGATGCGAAATGCATATTCATCCATGCATTTGACTAGTTTATCCTTCTCAAATTAGTTATCGGTACGACAGGTTGCTACATTCTCTTCATTAGCGTGCTTTCACTACTATGTAATCTGTCTAAAAATAAGTGGGAAGCAGCTTGCAGTTCAGAGTTTGGAACAAATAAGAGAGCTCTTAATTGTCTTTTAATTTAACATTTTGCAAAAATAGAATGCAACTATATACTGAAGAAGTATACTATAGCTTAGGGATGCTTATTCTGACAAAAGTTAATTGGCTACAATCAGCGCCTATGAAATTCAGTAATTAGTTCATTTACTTGGTCACCTACAACTCTACAAGTGCTTGCATTATATGACTTGATTGTTTTATTGTGATTTTCGATGTTTCGATCAAAAAGTAAAGTTTGGGGTGTATAGAATCTCTTAATATTTGAGATCAAACTTAGTATGATGCCGCCTCTTTGTTCACCCAGTAATTTAACAGCTAGAGCTATGGAGCCATGGAGGTGAGATTGTCAAGGAAAACCAAACAGAAACTCTACGCCTCAAAAACCTTAAGTCACTAGATTATATTGTTAAACTTCAAATCTGACACCTTTTCCTAACTGGCTGACACAAAGCATTAGTTGCACGATTGCATTGGCATTTATGCTTCACATATAGTTATGATATAATTTGTGTATAGTTGTTTTTTTTTTTCTTTTTTTTTTAATGGTTACACTCATTTATGGTCAATAATTTTCTGTACTCTCTGATATCTTTTCAAAGTCATCAAAATCAATAACGTCTGAAGATGCAATGAAGCTTGGCCTCATTAATGCTGTTGTTCCTCCACAAGAATTGATAAAAGTATCGCGCATGTGGGCTCTAGATATTGCAGAGGGGAGGAAACCTCTAATACGCTCCCTCCACCTTTCAGACAAGCTAGGTTCCCTCTCTGAAGCTCATGAATTTCTGATGACAGCAAGACAGAAGGCAAAACTGACTGCTCGAAACATGCCTCAGCACCAAGTCTGCATTGATATGATTGAGGAGGGCATAATACATGGAGGCTATGTTGGGGTCATAAAGGTATTTTGGTGTGATTATTTTGATTTCTTACCAATGTTTTTACAACAAAACATGATCTGATAATTTCTGTTGCAGGAGGCTAAAGTTAATAGAGATCTAGTTCTAACAGATACTGCCAAAGGCCTAGTGCATGCTTTTTTTGCTCAGCGTTTGGCATCGAAGGTGCTTACTCTATCTCCTTCACCTTAAGTGTTGAGGTTGTAAACTTTTCACCTTTCTAATATGAAGTCTTGCTTGTGTTTGCCAAAATTTGCCCTATGGTTGTATTTGATGACTTAAATGTTTCTTCTTCTAATATATATCTGAGATCATGAATCAACATTGGCGTTGTTAATTTCTGAAGTAATCTTTGGATTGAAATAGACAGACAACATGCGCTGCTTTGATCTTTGCTAATGTTATTGCATAACTCTTGAACTCTCACATCACTATAATCGTATTAGTTATAGACTTATAGGCTTTGAAAGTTTGGGCATCCAGTATTATGATAGCACTAGTAGTGGTGGTTACTAGGCATGATGCATGATATATTGTATTTCATCCTGAATGCCACATCTTGGAATTATGCTATTTGATGCAATATTTTGTGCAATTGGTTCATTTCCTGCATCTTTTCTCTCAAAATTGTGATAACGCTTGCCTTTCTTTCCAAGTTTAATTTTCAGCATTATGATATTGGTTTGGATTCTTTACTATTTGTCACTATTGGATTTTTCCTTCCAGTAAAAGTGTTTTAATTGATTTTCTTTTTGGTATTTGCATTCATAACAGGTACCAGGTATTACTGATGTTGGATTGAAACCAAGGCGTATTAAGAAAGCTGCTATTATTGGTGGGGGATTAATGGGTTCTGGTATTGCAACTGCCCTACTGTTGAGCAATATCCAAGTTGTTCTGAAGGAGGTTAATGCTGAATTTCTTGCCAATGGGATAAAATCTATTGAAGGTAGTTTGTCTCTCCAGTGAGCATTGTGTTCTTTTGCTCTTTATCCTCTTTAGTGTTTGTCGAGAAAGGTGAAGGAAGGGTGAAATTTTGAATTTAAGTATTTGATTTTGCCTTTTGCACTTGCATCAAATGACTGTCCTATGTTCTTAACCTTTCTATCCATTCTCTCCCAACAATGGACTATTTTATAATGATGTCTTGCGGTGAGAATTTTTTTCTTCTATAAGTTGTATAAAAGCTGTTTTTTACACGAGAGAATCTTCTATAACACATGGCAGGCAATATCAGAATCTTAGTGACTCGAGGGAAGTTGGTGAAGGACAAGGCAGAGAAAGCACTTTCATTGCTCAAAGGTGTATTGGACTACTCAGAATTTCAAGACGTGGATCTGGTCATTGAGGTAAGCTGTCTCTTCTCTATGTTGGTAAGGCTGTCACTCTAGACGCAGATGTTAGCAAAATATGAAATCATGTCTTGCACTTTCACACCTCATGATTTTTAAGATCGCTTGCTAAGGGTTCCTGTTTCTGTCTTCCAGGCTGTCATTGAAAAAGTTTCTCTGAAACAAACTATTTTTAGTGATCTTGAGAAAGCCTGTCCATCGCACTGTATTTTAGCAACAAATACATCATCTATTGACCTCAATGTAGTTGGAGAAAGGACCAATTCTCAAGAACGCATTGTTGGTGCACATTTTTTCAGGTTTTATGTTTTTCTTTGTCACTTGCATTTTCTGCAGCTGTGAGATACTTTGGATTCTTGCTTGAAGTTCAGTTTTTTTATTTATTTAAATACACGTAGTATATATTTAATTTTATTGTCCACTTGATTTTTATTCTGATTCCAATAGTTTGCAAACTTTTGTATCTTCACTATTCTTTCTTTTGAATTAAGGTGTAAAATAATGAAAAGCCATCTATTTTACTTTTGCTTTATAGAAGTTCTATCAGCAATTGTTAGTTTATTGTGGAGTTCAATCAAAAACCTTTTTTCATTCCATGTAATGATTCTTGTTATTATATGATTGACAGTCCAGCGCATATAATGCCTCTCCTGGAAATTGTGCGGACGAAGAAGACTTCAGCTCAAGTTATTCTTGATCTCATCTCAGTTGGCAAAATAATAAACAAAGTGCCTGTTGTGGTCGGCAATTGTACTGGGTTTGCTGTCAATAGGGCCTTTTTCCCATATGCCCAGAGTGCTCATCTTTTGGCAAACATGGGGGTCGATATCTTCAGGATAGACAGAGTGATTAGTGATTTCGGCCTGCCTATGGGCCCTTTCCAGTAAATTCCTCCACCTTCTCATGATGTGTTTGTGCGTTTTTGTCATAGCAATGAAATAGTGAAATACTAGTAACGGTTTTTACCTACTTTGGACTGAACTCTGAATTATGCTAAAATGCAAGTGCTGATTATATTTGCTTCTTTCATACATTGTGTATGTCATTCTTCTTGCTTCTATGGTTTCATTGGCTTAATTTTCTGGAGCATGACAATTGCTTGTCTGAATTTGAAGGGACAGCAGCTTCTTTTAATTGCTTTTTTCACTACCATAAAGACATACTTTCAGAAATTTTCGGAGTATCAAGTACTGCATAATGTTTATATCATAAACAAAAAGAAAAGAAAAATAGAAATAAATAAGTGCCTGTTCTGAAATCTTGAAAGCTCATTTGTTGAACCGTATTCACAGAGTTTGCACCCCTTCATTTATTTTAGACGTTCCCGTCTATAGTCTATTTTTGTATGTTATTATTAAATTTAAACGCTGTGTGGATGGTAATTGAGCACTTTGATTTTCTAGGCTTCAAGATTTAAGTGGATATGGAGTTGCGCTTGCAGTAGGAGAAGTGTTTCATGCTGCCTTCTCTGGTCGGACTTTCAAATCTCCGTTAGTGGAACTTCTTATAAAAAATGGACGAAATGGTAATCTCAGGTTATCGGTGTATTCATCTAGCTTCTTTGATTCATTTTTAGATTTCATCACTTTGTTGACGTATCTGATATTACAGGTAAGAGCAACAGGAAAGGATATTACATATATGAGAAAGGGAGCCAGCCAAAACCCGATCCCTCTGTAATGTCAATCATTGAAGAATCTCAAAGGTTGACTAATATTATGCCAAACGGAAAGGTAAAGACATGATGTAAACAGTCCTGTGCTAGATTCAGCTCTGAGTAGTGAATCTTTGGTGATCTCTGTTCACTTTTCTGTGCAGCCTCTATCGGTATCAGACGAAGAGATCTTGGGGATGATACTCTTTCCGGTCGTAAATGAGGCATGTCGTGTTCTAGATGAAGGAGTAGTAGTTCGAGCATCTGATCTAGATGTAGCTTCTGTTCTTGGCATGAGTTTCCCTTCATATCGGTTTGTCTTTCAACTGGATTTCCCCTTCACTTATTTTAGTTTGTTGGAAAAGTTTTCTGAAACTAGTTGATTTATGACTTATGAGACAATGGGTTTTTTTAAACAATTTGTAATTGTAAGTTGTAACTAACAGTTGTTTTTTTTTTTTTTTTTGTTTTTCTACTTCCAGTGGTGGTATTATTTTCTGGGCAGATACTGTAGGGCCAAGCCATATATATAATTCTCTGAAGAAGTGGTCAAACCTGTATGGCAATTTCTTTAAACCGTCGCAATTCTTGGAGGAAAGGGTCGCTAAAGGCTTGTCACTGGTTAGAGCATATCTCATTCCCAGCTGCTACCTTTTTGTTTCTTTCTTTGCATCAACTTTTGTGATACTTTCATAGATTCATAATGAAGTAGGTCTCCTTTGTGAGATCATCAATATAACTTAAACTTCGACCCTTTCCCGAAAAAAAAAAAAAAATATAGAAGAGAGGCTGTTCTGGAAATATTCTGTGCAACTACTTAGCTTAAATCAAATTACTTGTAGAACATAAATTTTCAAAATTTGAGCCAAAAACACAACCATTATAATTAAATGAAGACATGCTCACATTTTAACATGCACATTTTCTTGCAGAGTGCACCTGCTTCATCCTCAACCTCAATGTCACGCTTGTAGATGGAACTTTTTGCATTACAATGCCAAAGAAGGATGAATTTAACAAATACAGAATCACTTCATGGTGTATTGCATAGAGTGATATATATTTTTTTTGACACAAATCCAATAATTGGGATGGGAAAAAAAAATGAAATGAACCATATAACAGTATTGTAAGAATAAATAAACATGGTGAAATTGGCATATGCAATTATGGAAAGTAAATGGAGTTACCCTTTCTTTCATACTTGTAGATTGTATAAAAAATTGGTCTCTCCAAACTCTTTGATTTTAGATAATAGATGATGCTCATTATTATTTGAGCAGCTTGCGGAAAGATCAATGCTTTTCATTCGTGCCACTTGTTTCTTTGTGTAGTTACATTGTTGTAGAACTAGTATTGGTATTACAATTCTTGATGCCTATGCATGATTAATGTTTCAATGATCATGTTCTCAGCCCACAAAAACTGGTTGAAAGGTCATGTTTTTTGTTGTTGTTGTTGTTGTTACTCTTTACATGTTTTCTAAAACAAAAGGAAACGACCACACCGAAAATTGCTCTCTTAGGCGAGAAATGCCAGGAATACTCTCAAAACTCAATCGCACCTTCCAATTGAGTATGCTGCTTTCCATTCAGTATGCTTTCCTCTGTTTGTGCATTCCATAACTTCCATTAATTTTTCCCACCTCTGTTATATTAGCATATATTAACATGTCATGAAGCTTATTGATATATCCATTAATTTTCCCCATCTCTGTTATAATAGCATATTAACATGTCATTAATTATCCCCATCTCTATTAACATGTCAAGATCTCAATACAAGTGTAAAAATTCATCTTTCAATCCAAAAAAATAAATAAATTACAATCTTCCAATTGCCATAATAACATATTATCCCTTGATTCCAGCATGATGTCAAAATTGCAGATGAGGGAAGCTGATAAGAAACAAGTCTGCAACAGTTGGTAGCTCTAGTCATCTCCTATCAGTCCTATGGGCTATGGACAAACAAAACAGCATTAGTTGATACTAATTTATCAAAAAAGTAATCAACAAAAAGATAGTGACACCTAAGAACAAAGAATAATAAAATCAAATTAGTTTTGACCTACGTTGAACTAGGTCGGGAACGGGGCCAGATTTGAATACAAATATGGGGACTGAAAATGACAAATCTAAAAAATAATGTAAATGGGTACGGCCAATTGAAACATGAAGAATCAGAATCGTCCCCAATACGGGGACGAATCGGGTTCGGGGACAGCTACCCATATAAAGTACCCATGCTACATAGGTTTTGACAGAGCATCATGGCTAAGAACCATTATAAAGCAATTATAATTTGGCATCATTATGGGGAAACATCTTTGATATCTCACATAAATATACAAGTACTTGCTGACAGAACATACAACTTGTAATAAACGCACACAAAATGACAGTGAAAAGAGAGAAGCTGTCAACCTATAATCAATTAAAATAGTAATGTAAAAAAAAAGGTAGGATTAGATCTTACCTTGTTTTTCCACAGTTAAAACTCTCCGAATACAATTTACTTTGGCTGGAAGAAGCTCTCAACTTAATGCTAATCTATAGATGTTGAAGATTAATTGCTGATCTTTGTCTTCAAATTTGGTCAACAAGACAACAAGGAACTCTGTTTTGGACTACAAAGTAAGAATATAGTATAGGAAAATTGTGAGATATGGTCTAGGAAGGGTGGCTTTCTTACTGCCAAAAAATTTGAGGTTCGCTCAATTTTTTTGGGTTTAATTATTTTAATTCTAAATATAAACTCCATGTCACTTGTGAAGTGGAGAGTGGGAGTGAGTTTTGAGAGTGAAACTTAAGAGTATTCCTAGCATTTCTCTTCTCAGGCAAATGGATCTCTACTCACAACATTTCTAATTTACTACTACAAAATGTACAAAATCGAATGTACACTTGTGATTACTGATAAAATGAGATGTACATTAGTTTAACTTTAATGAACATTAGTATAAGACTATAAGAATTAATAAACATTATTCTAATTTCATGATTAAACTAAATAAATATTCATCATCAACTTAATGAAAATCCATCAATTGAGGGTTGCAATTTTTAACCTTCTACGAATTAACAAAAAGGAGGAGCAAAGGTAGAAGAATCGGAGAACATGGAAATAGGATAATGCATTTACTTCTCTATTTCAATTTCACCATCTAAAATAGCATGTCTTGTTAGGACAATCTCCTTGACTAGATTCTTGTAGGTAAAAGGTCTAACAGCAGCTCTTAGAAACATTTCAGGTGGAATTTTACTCTTTTTAGTCCTCTTTCTCCAAGGACCCATCCCTATTAATTTCCATTCTTCTGAACTCACTTTGGCTCTTTTACCTCGCAATGCCGTCTCATCCCCATCATCCTCTCCTTCAACCTCACCTTCGAGTTCTCCTTCAACATCATTTTCGAGTTGTCCTTCAACATCATCTTCGAGTTCTCCTCCTTCCATTCCCTCGTTGCTGTCGATTTCAGTATCACCAATCTCCTCCATTGCCTTTAACTGCTTGTCATACAACTTAGTCGTTCTTTCGACACTCCGTTTTACAAGATTCTCCATCCCATCATTGCTTCTCAATGCCTTTTCAAACTCTTTTTTCCAATAAGTCTCATCCTCTTCAAGACCTAAATCCTCTTCTTGTAATCCCAACTCATTATTCTCCTCCTCATCCATGTTCATCACACCATCATCATCATCATCACCATCACCATAATCATCATCATCCTCACTACCATCATCATCATCATCATTGTTTTCATCTTTCTCATCCTTCTCAACCCATTCACTAAACTCTTTCTCACCTAACATAGCACTATGCCCATCACCACCACCACCATCATCATCAGGAGCATCACATCCCATCTCCATCTCCTCCAACCTGGCCTTCCACTCCTTAGTGTAAGGATGCAAGAGCTGAACAGGATGGTTCATCAATAAAAACTCTAAACATTTCGACTTCTTTACATCACTCAATTTCTCATAAGCCTTCACCACATCATCCACATACGCCTTTGGGCTCGCCTTCACAATCTTACACAACCCACCAAAGTAGGTACACAATTCAACTCTCCCCTCATCATCCTCCAACTCAAACAAAAACTCATTCTCCGTTTCTGGGTCAAGAAAAGGCAACATTGATTTAAAGAAGTTCACTTGAGGCTCAAATCGACACTGATAAACCGGTCTCTTAACATAGATTATATCAGGTCTCATCCAAGCTGCACATTGAGTGATCATCTCCCTTGTTTTATTCCCCAATCTACCCATCAAATTCCACTTATCCAACCTTTGATACCCTGCTTCAAGAACCACTTCACACACCAAAGTCCACTGCTCACATGGCAGATCACTAAGCCGCCATCTCGGGTGTCGAACAAACACCCAAAAGTTCTGCAACCCCACATCAGTACTGAAACTTCTCAACCTATTCCCAAATTCAACAGCCATTTCATGCTGCTCAATCTTTTCCCACTCTTCATGGTCTCTCACCTCACCAATAATGGTGGCACACTCATCAGACATTCGTCCACGAATTGGGTCCCCAACAACTATCCCACGCCAAGAATAAGGCCCAAATTCCCCGTACTTGTACCAATCATAAGGGTGTTTAAGATTAGGGTCATCTTTGCTCATAAACCTAACCATTCTGTCATAACCCAATCCAATCATCTGAAGTTCATCTTCAGTGAAATTATCAGGGTGACTTTTATGTGGGTTTTTCAGCCTGTAAAACAGGCTTTCTGCTAGCTTCTTGGATTTCCTTCTAGCATTTCGCTTTGCCTCGCGGCGAAGCTCTGCACTGCCCTCAATGCGGCCACCAGATGTGGGGGTTTTCTTGCTTCTTCCAGCATTTAAGGGCTTAAGGTTAGGGTAAGAGTGGTCAAATGTGGGAAGTTCAGGGTTTTCAAGAAAGATGGTTTTATTAAGTTTACAGAAAGGGGATTTGGGGAAAGAAAAAGGGGTTAAAGGATTTGTATTTAAGTGAGGAAATTTCCATTTGTTGGGGTTTAAGGGTAAAGGGTTTAAGGATTTGGAGAATGTGAGATCCTGTGTCAACATTAAGAAATTTTTTACTGCTGAAGATTATGGGTAAATGGGGGTGATAATAATTTTAATTTTACAAAAAGAAGAAGAAATAGGGAGTGCAATAGAGCAAATGATGACTTTCAATGGTAGAAAGGTTGCTGCAGAAAGAACACAGTGGAGTCAGGATAAGAATTTTGAAATATTTACGCCATAACCAAGTTCAAAGCTTAAAGAACACAATAAAACCACAACACTTCATGGGAATGATAAAAGTACTCAAACTAACTTCATAAACACATTTAAAATCTGAAACTATCTATAATCAGCATCATCACGAGTGCAATAATTTATATATTAGATAATCAAAATAAGAAATTTAAAGTAATTCAACTCATGGTTTGAATTGGGGCAAAATTATACAATATCACAACCAAGAGCAAGGAGATGGGAGAAAGGGTGACCTCCGCCACCACCGGTTGCGGCAACCGCTGGCAGCAGCAGCCAGAAGGTACAATTTTCTTTGGTTATAAGCCCTAACATAAGCAAGACATTAAGAGGAGGAAGAAGAAGGGTTACCTTAGGTGAGTTACGTGGTGGCGCCGAGCTCCGGCGAGGGAGGGGAGACGGAGAGAGAGAGAGAGTAGCACAAGAGAGAGGAGCCCGTGAGTGTTGTGATTTTTTTTTTTTTTGTTGACGGGAAGACATTCCATAAATTAAGCAAAAGAGGCTCTTTTTTTTCACTTTTTTTCGGCTTTTTTTGTGGACATATCTATCTATCTATTAAGTATACCTTCCTTTCTAGATAATGAGTGATACTTCAGGAGGTTGGAGTTTCTTTCCTAATTTCAGGTGATTCTGGATCGATTTTCATCTAGCGCTTAATGGCTTATTTGCACACAAAAAAAATTATTCATCCATGATCCATTCCTTATTACTTGCAACTCTCAATATTTTGATCAAAAATAAAAGTATTTTGTTACATCTTAAAATGAAAAAAAGTTATGAATATTGATACAGAGTTAGTATATATATTCTTTTCTCTGCTGATGGCATGCAGTCATTACTTTACCACTTTTTTTTTATCGTAAGGTATCAAACTGCTCGTTAATGGTCATTGCTCTCAAGAAAAAAAATGCGGGAAAAAATATATAGTAAATTACTTATGAATCCAAATGCCAAAAAATTGTTCTCCAAATATATAAGGACATACCTAAAAGGAATATTTATTATCAAAATAAAAATAAAAAGAGAATAGAACTTAAGCTCCACTATTTTAGAAGCAAAATGAGACTAAAATTGATAAATCAACTACTATTTCACCTTTGAGGTGGAGGAGGAATCGAAGAGAAGGGGAGAAAAAAGAAATCCCATGTACAATGCTGCTGTATGGTGGTTGGCTGCTAGCTAGAAAACTATAACCAGCAAATTCTGGCACAAATAAAAAATTTTGCTCCATCTTAGGCTAAAAACTAAATGACTGAAAAACACTAGCATCTATCAATACCAGAAGCTAGTGCATGTATACAGATTAATTTAGCAATTATACATCTTCTGGGACAAATTAATCTTCAACTACAATTGACATTTGTCAGTTGTGTAAATTAGGAGGATACCCACGTCAAGGTCCAGCGTCAGATCAGAAGCTTGGCTGATCAGTGCAAACCCCGATTTCTCCAAACCAATAATGTACACCTCTAGATGTTCGGTTTTACATCACCATTTTCAGATGGAGGATTTTGGGCAATAAAATTATTCGACGGAACACTGTTAATAGTAGCTGTAACTGTTGCAGGAGTTTTTGTTGATGCTGGAATGGAGGGTTTGGAAACACCATTATTAACATGCTCTTGCTGATTCTGACTTTCAGTTTTCACTTTGACAGTTCCATTGCTGATTCCTTGAAAACTTGTAGAGTCAGATCTAGCTAACGAAGAAAATTGAGTTTCTGCACAACAAACGTAACCACCAAATTGTCAATAGCTATTATAATATAAAAATAAAAAAAGTAATCAGTAAAATAATTGTTACTCCCTTTGTCCCGAACTAACTGCTCCATTAGGGTTTGAGGTGTGATTTAAGTTGAGATCCACTTTATATTAGCAAGGGTAAAAGTGTAAAGTTGTAAGTAAAAGTAGGTAAAAAGTAGTGGGTATTAAATGATAAAAAAGGGTATAAATGTAAAGTTGTATGTGGACCATTTACCCAAAAAAAAATGGAGCAGTTATTTTAGGACATTGAAAAAAGAATGTGGAATAGTTATTTTAGGACGGAGGGAGTATTTTATAAATTATCAGTTATAAAAAAAGGATAAAGTTCTATAAGGGTTCACATCGAACAAGCAAATGGTAGCAGAAAGATGCGCAAGCAAAATCCATGAAGTTTAGTGTTTAAGGTCTCTAGAAGTCTAAAACTAAATTACAAGCACACAATCACATAGGTAGCAAATTTTTTCGGATTATGATACTGTCATGGCAATCTTAGACAGCGATATTCGATAAAATTGATAGACTCACCTTTTAATTCTCCATATGTAATAAGCCTATTGAGGCAATCTCGAAACTTTGTCAAGACAATTTTTTCTTGCTCGGCATACTCATCCGAGGTGCTTTGCTCTGGCAATTGCGATGATGATGAATGGACCTGGGTGGATAAACCACTAGGAGACCCAGCTGCCATGAACATTGTATCTTGTTCATCACACCTCAAAGCTAGCGTTAAAGGGGACATTGGTCTGGACTTCGGTAGGTCATTACTATCTAAGTTAGAATCATCAGGACCTATCCTATGAGTTTGGTTTCCACTGGAAGAATCGTCAAGTTTAGCTTTTGGATCTGGCTCATCTGGGCATTGAAATCTATCTGCAGTTGTGGTTTCTGCATCTCCTGACTGCTTTTCACCAGTATTATTAGATTCTGCAAGAATTTCAAAAAAAAAAAAAAGACTCAGATGAAAGGAATGCAAAGGAATCTCTCAACAGCTGTAAACACAAGATTCAAAAGGAACAATTACATATAAGTTACTGTTATTGTGATTTGAGGCTTTATCAGTACTTGGTATGATAAAGTAGTGTTATTATGGCATAATAGACTTGGGCATGCTCCCTTACGAAGAATGAAATTGACAGGATGTATTCAAAACAATTACTATGATGATGGTGTATATCTTGTCTAATGGCTAAGTTTTCAAAATTGCCTTACGGATTGAGTGATTCTTGTGCTAAATCTTTGTTTAAATTGATTTAGCTTGATATTTGGGGACCATATAGGGTTCATACTATAAATGGTTACAGGTTCTTCATGACAATTCACCATTGTTAATGATTAGTCAAGATCAACTTGGGGGTACCTGTTAAAAACTAAGTCATATGCCTAGTTAGTCATTTACAAATTTGTTCAGTTTGTAAAAATCAATTTGGAAAAAGCATCAAGACTATAAGGTCTGACAATGGACTTGAATTTGAGGATAACAAGTGCAAATTGCTGTATGGTAGCTTCGGCATTGTCCATCAAACATCTTGTGCAGAGAGACCCCCAAAAAAATGGAAGGATGCAAAGAAGGCACAGGACCATCCTTGAGATGACTAGGGCCGTCAGGGGGTGGGGTGCGGTGAGCATTGCAACATATATCATGAAGATTACCAACAACACTGTTGAAAAATCTTGACACCCTATGAGAAGGTTCTTGGTTCTAAACCAAACTATGCAAGGATGAAATCATTTGGATGTCTTTTATTTTCATACAATCCTGATGTGAAGCATAACATGTTTGCAAATAAGGGGTCCCCTGTGTATTTATTGGATACCCTGAAAATCACAAGGGGTAGAAATTGTTCAACTTGGTGACAAAGAAGGTAATGGTAAGCAGAGATGTGAATTTTCATGAAGAATTTTTCCGTTGTAATCAAACTAAAAACAAGATTTCTTACTACTATCCTATTCCTAGTGATATGTCAAAGGAGACAGTGCAAACTGATCCTTGTGCAGCTGAAAAGCTGTATGATGGAAGAGAAGAGGAAGACGGTGATGTTGAGGGGGAGAACATCCCACATCACAACACAGATATAGAACAAGCTGAGGAAATCAAAACAGAGCAAGAGACCTCAAAAGAACAAGAGAGCCTAACAGGAGCTGAAACTGTTAGGATTTCTGCAAGGGAGTCCAGACCACCTCAATGCCTTAATGAATGTGCATCAAGCCAAAGGAAAAGTTGTGCCCTCTCCTTCACCAACAGCAAATCTGGTATCAACTCAGATTCTGCCTGAGTTCAGTAACTTTATGACTGCACATCTAAACAATGAAGATCCTAAATCATTCAAGGAAGCAATCAAGCATGAGAAGTGGATTCATCCCATGAATGAAGAATTAGAAGAACTTGAGAACAACAATACACGGGAAATAACCACACTTCCTAAGGGAAAGAAACCCATAGGTTGCAAATCAATTTACAAAACAAAATACAATCAAGATGGGGCTGTGGATAGATACAATTCTAGGCTAGCAGTGTTGGGAGGCAGATAGAGATATGGCATTGACTATGGAA
Source organism: Salicornia ramosissima (assembly GCA_951394345.1). Classification (NCBI taxonomy): domain Eukaryota; kingdom Viridiplantae; phylum Streptophyta; class Magnoliopsida; order Caryophyllales; family Amaranthaceae; genus Salicornia; species Salicornia ramosissima. The sequence goes on from OX596233.1 coordinate 5,303,108, forward strand.
AGAAATTTGCTTCAGTTGCCAAGTTGACCACAGTGAGATCACTACTAGCTGCAGCAGCAAAGGAAGATTGGATGGTGAACCAAATGGATGTCAAGAATGCATTTCTTCATGGTAATTTAAATGAAGATGTGGTGTATATGAGACTGCCTCATGGATATTATGGAAGGGGGAGAAGAATAGCTACAGGACAGGGGAAAAAAGAACTGATAAGTCCAAAATATTGGTCTGCAAATTAAGCAAATCCTTGTATAAGATTAAATAAGCCCCAAAGAACTAGTTTTCCAAGCTCTCTCAGGCCCTGATTAGCCAAGGTTACAAGCAGTCCAAGTACATATTGTTCACTTAGGCTCAAGTTGAGTCATTTGCAGTATTGCTCATCTATATTGATGACTTGATTTTAGCAGGAAGTGACAGAAACTTATGGAAGAGACCAAGGCATATTTTCTATCACAAGAAAATATACCATGGACATGATACAATAATTTGGTCTTTCTAATGCAAGGAAATTGCAGATTCCAATGGATCCTTCTGTGAAACTAACTCCACACCTAGGAGAACAACTTCTCCAGCTGTTGACATATCAAAAGCTACTTAGAATAGTAGTTAGAAAATTGTTGTACTTGACTCTCACTAGGCCAGATATTACCTACCCTGTCATATAATCATGCAAGCTCCCACACTAGCTCATACGAAAGCTGCCAAATGAGTGCTTAGATACCTCCTCTCTTGGTCAAGGGATACTATTGGCTTCAAATTCAATTGTTATCTTAACAGCTTATTGTCATAGCGATTGGGAAGGTTGTCACATGTCTAGAAAGTCTGCTACAGGTTACTGTGTTTTACTTGGCTCGATGGCTCACGCCACTTGTGAGATTTCTTGGCTCACTCAACTGCTCAAAGAACTTGGTGTCAAAGACCTTAACTTAATTATGCTCAACTGTGACAACAAGGCAACTCTTTCCATAGCTGTTAACCCTACTCATCATGAAAAAATAAAACATGTTGAAATAGATTGTCACTATATATGTGATGTGAGAAAGTAAATTAGGCTAACATTTTTCCCCACTCATGTGCCTTCCAAAGAACAGTGACATTTTCACCAAGACTCTCTCATTTGCACAATATCAACACATACTGAGCAAGTTGGGAGTTCATAATCACTCACCCCCAACTTGAAGGGGAGTGTAGAAGGATGTAGAGTTTAACAAAAGAATAGCAGCTGCTGCAGCACGTCTTTTATTTTTCTTTGCCAGTACTGCAGATTTGTCTGAATGTGTATAATACCTTGTCACATGTCTATTTCCTTTTCTTTTGGACAGCTGTCCTTGGCTGAATGAATGACATATATTAGCAGCCAAGAATCATTCTAGGGATTTGAGAATAGCCTCTGTATATACTCATATGCATATGGATTAAAAAAAGGTTATATATAAAATGATTATTTTAGCATCAACTATTTATTTTGTTACTGTAGCAGTAAACCAATAATATTCGTAATTGATTACTTTCTCCGTCCCTAAATGTTTGCTACATGCCTACATATTCTCTTTAGAATGTCTCCAAAAGTTTGCTACGTTTCCTTTTAAAGAAAATGGTCCCACACATACTCTCTATTTTTACTTCTACCCCACATATTACCTACCCATCCAATACAACTTTTAAAGAAGTAATAATATCCAAATGTAGCAAACATTAAGGGACATAGGTAGTATACAAAAGCGAAAGAGAGTAGTAGTTTCAGTTTTTTTTTTTATATATAATTATTTTTATAATAACTAAGTAAGGTTTTAAAAAAAAATAACATAACCACCTATTGAATTTTTTTATTAATTAACCACCTAATACTTACCATTTGGTTAATTTAGGCACCTACCCACCTAGTAATGGAATTTGTCAAAAACTCCTATTGGACATAAATCACTTCTCTCCTCATTTTTTCACAATTTTAACAACCCTTTCTTCCATTATGTCCGTTTTACATGGGCCACACAAGCGGAATCTGCGTTACAAGGTGCCTTTATCCAATCCGGTAAGCATTAGATGAATAAATATAATAAAAATCAATAGGTGGTTATGTCAAAAAAATTTAAAACACTAGGTGGTCATTATAAAAAAAATCCTAGCTTTAATTATGTATTGCAAAAGTTATAACTTATAAATCTTTTATATAACCCAATTGATGAATCAAATAAGGCTCCACATGATTATATTTTTCTTATTTACAAAAAAATTAAGAAGATTTAAAGATTTTCTCTTATTCTAAATCGCTACAAAATTATAAATAAGGAGAAAGAAGTTGAACACTTGAACCAATAAATATTTCGATAGTAGTCTACTCTTCAACCCAATCCAAGCTCAACATATCGCTATAAAATTTCTTACCTATTTTGGGGTATAGTGTGTATATTTACAGAATAAAACTTGAAATCTCCATATCTTATACAAAATCTGAACATGTTTAAATTATTATTTTTTTTATAAAAAAAAAATCAATTTAGCTAAAAAGTAGTGGGATTTTTATTCTAGCAGCATATAATGGTGACGGGGGAAAACTTCACACAGTATTATTAACTAAAGACTCTAAATCATGTACAACCAACATTTATATTTCTCCCGCTTTACCTCGATACAAGACATTCTGTTATCTAAGCTGACTAGGAGTGAAGAAAGAGTTATCCTCAAAGCTTTGCCATAATGTTATGTACAGATCATACATCAATTAATTGTTAAACTAAGAATATATCATTGTTTCCACTTTCCACTGGTGAAATTGACACACATGGATTCAAAGATACATAGGAGTGGACGAGTTTTCGATGACCACTCCTAAATTATACTCTTTCGCCGTTTTGTAAGTTATGTGATACACATTTGCAACATATAACTTTGACTGTTACTTTAAGTATCTATAAGTTAAGTCAGGGATGTTTTGATTATTTTTATAAAGATAATCCAACAAGATCTTACATGACTATGATTTTTACATAAAAATGCTCAAGATGGCAAAAGTGGAGTAGATAAATAGTGCAATAGGCCACTATGAAACAGCTAACTGAAAGAAGTATTAGTGGAGTATCCCAAAACCAGTGGAGGAACAAAGTCTGATGTCATCTGCGCTTTTGTCCAACACAACAAGGTGTTGAAGTTGAACTTCCATGATTTTCATATTATTGTATGTTGTAAAGACAAACAAGTCAACAAATTTCCCAGCCAAGACTACCAAGCAGAATGCTCAATCAAGATAACAATTTGCCAACATTGAATCCATTTTTAGTAATTTACCTGCAATTGTCTTAGCAACCTCTGCAGATAATAAAACCAAAACTGAGCAAAGCTCCTCCAAATCTTCTGGTTGGATGATGTTAGCTAAAAGAGACCTATCACAAAAATAACAGTTTAATACCTTAGAGAAATTAATGCCTACTTCAGTTACATTTCTATTGTTGATGCATAAAGAATTTCAATAGCGACATACAAATACCTGTATGTAAACTTTGAAGCGCCTGGTGGAACAGAATTAGCAGCAGCTCGAGAAGCAGAACCAGAAGAAACTGTCGAGGCTCCTGATGTTTTGACATGGTTTGCCTGATGAACATGATGTAATTGAAGTGTGAACATATACAGAAAAATTAAGATTGTCCTAGTGAGAAATGTTGGCACTGGTATCCAAGTGGTGCAGAGAAATGTTTAAATGTGATAAATAGAAAATATGGATGTGACACATAGTGACTGATGACTGAATTACCTGCTGAAACTGTCCAACTCTTGAAGGAGAAGGATCCTTAGATGCTGGACCAAACAAAAGCTCCTGGCCCTTTCGTTTCCTAGAATTAGGTGTAGAAGTGAAACCAGAAGATCCAACAGCTCCTGTAATAGCAGCATTGGCTGCCTGCTGGACATAAGTCAAGTTGTTTGCAGGATCCCCATGGAAAAGAGCTTGTCTCTCTTCACTACCTTCAAAGTTTTTGCAGTCAATACATTTGCAGTTATCAGAGCATAAAATGTTTGCTTGAAAGCACTCGCAATACTTCTTCAAACACCCAGACTTTTTGCAATGGCATCCCTTGTTGTGCTTTGCCACTACAATTTCTCCAGCATCTTCCTGTTCAATATAAAACACATAAAATAACCATATGTAGTCTATAGCTTGTACCAAAAGAGATGGCATACATTTTTTTTCATTTTTTTCTCCTCTAAAACTATTGCTATAATCGCAGGTTACAATTTTTTAAGCTAAATTCACTCATAATTGCAGCTAGTTGCCATGGCTATAGCAACCATCACCATCGTTGTGTATAGAAAATTCTAGTCTAACAACAAAAGGATTTCCAACCAATGCATATCCGAGCTTTAAATTTGGCTGTGCAGAAACTTTATGTAAACGAGTATCATAAATTTTAAAACATCTTAATAGTTTATTCTAAAAAGTTTATTTAGCTATACAAACGAGTATTACATTTTTGGCCTGAATCAATCTAAACGGACTAAATTAAGCTAAATCCTAAACTTATCAGGAACTCAACTGAATTGAAATGAAATTTTAAAAATTAAGTCCAAAAGAACAAGACCTTAATTGCTTACCAACTTAGCTATTTTCCTTTGTGTCAATCAAATCATTTCTAATAAGTTTTTTGGATCAAGAGAAATCTGCCCTTGGCTCCAACAAGAAAGATCAATGTATTCAACAACAATACCAAAGTGAAGTTTAAAAGTCAAACAATAACTTTATCTGGTTCTTCAGTAGGCAAATTTGAACTTGTATAAGCACATGATATTTCAATGAAATTAAAAGTCATTATTGGATAAATTTAAAGATTAGGTTAATAAGGGAATAAGTTAATTAATTAATTTTCTTATTAACTTACTGAATTAAGCACTAATTCTACGTTATTGTGGAGTAACATACTAACATGGTATGACGTTAGTGAAAATTTTTCTAGTTTAATAATACAAGTTGGAACAGACTCTCTGTGATACATTAAGGCCCAAGAGTAATATTACTATACAAATGCTAGATGACACTGGAGTCTTCTTAATAGACACATATAATGATTTTCCAGTCAAGAGTTGATGCACCAAATATCAGGTGACAGTATAGGTATCATATAGATTCAGATTTCCCAACAATGTATTGGTCCTGAAAATGGTTTTATGGAGAATTTCTTAACTTCCAATATCCACATATAGCATGCAGATAATATACAAAGGAAATGGAAAATGTAAATGCACAGATGAAACATACCCTGCAATCTTTATTGCCATGTGGACTACTTGCAATCTTTGGCCTGAATGCATTTGGGTTACGTTCTAAGGTAGCTTCAACAGCATCTCTTCGAGCAGCCTCATTCTCTACATTGTTACAGCAATTATTACAGTTGCATCCATCACAATAAACACCTGATGCAAAGCACTCACAATACCTGCACAGTATCATTAAATAAGTCCATGACTTGGCATTCAAACAAACATTGGGCTCAGTAAATAAAAAAAGATAACACATTTAGTACAACTGCAACTGCATCACGACAGTCACAAGAATATAAAGCTTAAAAAGATACTATAGTATGAGCTTCAAATTTAGTCATAAAATAAAAAATGCTAGTGTACGGAGAAAAAAATAGATTTATGCCTATAAACATATTAATTCTATTCGGCCAGTCAGTATTCAGTCGAAATGGAGGGGTAATTGAGTGCGTCTATGCACATCCTAAGACATGAAGCAACTTTTTCTAGATTTACTTCCTCCGTTTAGTAAAACTGACCGGTTTCATTTTCACTTCATGGGTATCCCAAAATAATTTTATACGGATAAAAAAAAAAAACTCCAGTTGAAATTAACTCCAGTTATCAGGTAATGGTAATCTCAATTTTTACTTCCATTAAAATTAATTCATATTATGGCAAAGAGGAATTACGATAAAAAAAGCATTAATGACTTCAGTGCGGATCTCATTTTAGAGCATGCATCCATGCGACTATCTTCATTCATCTGCATGGGCACGATAAGAAGAATTACAGGCCATACCCTCCAACAACAGGAGTCGACATAATATGCTCTGACTTTGTCTTTTATGAAAACTTTACGATTGGAGATCCTTTAAAATTCCCAAAGGTACCATAATAGCATCCAGAACTAAACTTTATTTATGCCGCAATCCGAGACAGACACTGATCACTATTAATTGACTTTATGAAAAACAAACATGGTGGACTAAATTAAATAACTAGTGCTTTGTGACTATTGGCCATGACTCATGACATAATGGAGTAAAGGCTGATTACAATTAGCCATTTCATTATCCAAGAAGTAAAATGATATAGGACAATAGGAGAACCACCTCAAAAGCTAGCTCATGAGGGGGAGAGCCCATTGAACTATATAAATCTCACATCAACCTCCCATACGATTGATGTGGGATTCAAGTCCCATACCTTGCAATGGGATTAGTCCTATAACATAAAACAACAACCTTTTCAATCTCCCTCAACCAACATAGAAGCTGCCTTCGAAGCATTACAATAAAGTAGATGTTCATCTATGTGTAAAGGGTAATTTTGTACAAATAAAAATCAGTTCAGACAGTAGGAGCAAGACCACAAGAGAGGAAAACTTGAAATAAAACTAGAAAAAAAAAGGAGGGTGCGATAGGATTATGGAAAGGACTTTTTTCACAAGATTGCAAGAGAGGAAAAAACTTGAAATAAAACAATTAAGTTAGGAAAAAAAAAAGTCGGGTGTGTTAGGATTATGAAAGGGCTTTTTCCTTGAGCTTATGTTAAAAAATATGTGTTTCTAAATAAAAGTATCTTCTGTTAGTTTGGACATCAATTAAGCCTAGTAATTGGACAAGGGATGATTGACAAAGATTTGTTCAAGCAAACAATAACTCCAAAAGTGACTGCAAAATAACAATATTCTGACACGATGAACTAGCTTCTTCTGTGTACTACTCCCTCTATTTCATTTTAGTTACCACAGGTTCAATATGGCACTATCCATTAACTTAATTTGACCTACTTGGTTATATATTCTTGAGGAGAAAAGATAGGTGTGCAGGATCTTATTAAATAAGTCATTTCTCAATGAATATTTACAAAACATAATTTTTTAAAACTTTTTTTAATACACCATTCAAGATATTAATGGTCAATATTATGCCTTACATATTGTGAAAAATGATTGCGAAAACTAAAAGGGGACAGAGGGAGCACATGTTTACAGCACAGGAATATGCAAAGAAGTAAGGAACTTATTATTATACAAAAGAAATGCCATGTTTCCACAAGAATTGTTGCACAAAATAGTTCAATAATATATAAAGGAACACACTTCCACAATGTAATTGAATTACTCTACAAGTCCCTAAGCCAAGATTTAACTTAAATGAATAAATCTTAGATGATTATTTCTCAAAACGACATTGAGTTCAACCAGAATTACAGATCTTCTTGAATTTCATCGAGACTAAGTGCTTGCAGAAGGAACTAGATATGGACACGCCAAGTATGCTAACTCAAGAAAATGCACACATCAGCAATATCAAGGTGAGGAGTTATCAAAAATGAAGATAGCTTGTTACATGATCCCAAATAAGAAAAAATGAACTTACAATTTTAAGCATCGTGAATGTTTACAATTACACTGCTTCTGCCTCTTGGGGGTACCATCTTTGGCTTCAACGTTGGTTCGAGATCGTGCCCTAGGGGATTCTGGCTTTCTGAAGAAAGATATATCACTTCCTTTAGCTATTTAAAATGATTCGTTAACTCGTTAAGCGACACATGATGACATGTTACATGCATATGAATATACGAAAATAGAAGTAATTGCTAGTTGTGAAATCATCCCATCATAACACACATAAGGAATCCGAAACTGTAAAGGTGGCAGCTTTACATATGTTATTCCAGGAAAACTTAAGTGGCTCAATCCCTGCTACAGATTAGCTTACAATGGAAGGCAACAACATCTTTTTGTAAATTTAGGTAACTCAGAATAAGCTGAGGTGCATAACTAGTGCCAAAACCAATCAAAAATATGCCTATGATGCCATATTGGGGGAAATCAAGAATTGAAAAGGCAATACCTAGTAATAAATAATAAGTCCAAGAAACAAGAAAATGGAAAAAAATAAAGAGCTTGGAAGAGAGGCCATTGATTCAAAATAAAAGAGTAATCTTGGGTTAAGTACACAACATTACTAAGGTAAAATAGTGCCTACTGCCTACTCAACTAATGAACAAAGTGTTAAAGATGGAGTCAACAAACTTTGACATCAATGCATCCCACTTCACATTCCACATAAATGCATTTCAAAATAAAGCGGTATCAAAACTCAAAAAACAAAATCGCATGCCAAACAGCTAAAGTAACATGAAGCAATGACATAAACTAACTCTAATTTTCAACAATTATGTGATTAAATTCCACAACCAAAATAATACTGTAACTGCAACCAATGAGCCAAACACAATTAACAAAAGGCAAAACTTAAACACAAATTAAGAAACCACTTAACTAAATAATAAAACAAAAAAAAGGAGGGAAAAAAACTTGGAAAATCTGGAATACTGACATCACTCTCATTGAAGGGGGAGGTGGTGGTTGAGCTGATGGCTGCTGCAAAGGCCCAACCATCACCACTTGCGACTGTGATGTTGACTGCGGTAACAGCAGCTGAGATGATGAAGTGGAAGGCGGCGGAGCCGAAGGAGTGACAAGCGGCTGAGATGCCCCACTAAGAGAGGTGAAATCGAGCTGCCTAGCCAGCTTCTTAGCCGGAAACTCTGACACCGGAGTCGGTTTTGGAGGCGAATTCCCGCCTTTTTCTTTATCCTCCATTGACGCAAATCAATCAATTTCGAAGATTACCAACAATAATTATTCTTCAAGGAGAAAATTTCAAATATATTAAACCTCAAATTCCACTATAAAAAAAAATTAAAAAAAAAAATCCGAGCTTGAATTCAGCCACTTATTCTTTGATTGAATAATCCCCAAAATCACCGCCTTCTGATCAAGAAATGAGAAGGGGGGAAAAATCAAATAAAATTTTGGTACTGACAACAACACTAAACAAACAAGCAAAGAACTTGAACCAAAGAATTGCAGAAAATTGCAGAAAAATATCTGATAATCGAGTATGAGATTGATGAAAACAGTGATCTTTGAGTAAGAAAAGAGAGAATAATTAGAGAATTAAAAGAGAAGAAGTGAAGTGAAAAGAGGGATTGATGAAAGGAGGGAGAAGAGAAGAGGGGCTTCGTTTTCTGGTATCTAATAAGCTCTCTCCCTCTCAGTTTTAGAGGTTTTGAAATTGAATTTCTTGTAATTATTGGACGGTAAGATTCGTTCTTTGGTCTTCATCTAACGATGAGCATTTCTTTGTTTCATCACACGGCTCACATTCTTTGATTTTGGGTTTTTTTGTTTTTCCTTTTTTTCTTTTGGTTTGTCCAATGTAATGTGTTGTGTATGTGTGAAGATATCATATGATTCTCTTTAGGGTATGCTATCAACTAGAGTAGATGGTTGAATTGAACTTGTGGGTTTTATTCAAAGAGATAAAATTAGCTAATTTATAGGCGGAGTGCTGTTATGGGTGCAATTGATGTTAAAAAAAGTAATTAGTTTTTAAAAAAAAATATATTCGGAATTGTTACGTGCATTATATATTTATCGACATAAGTCAAATGTTTTAAAATATGATCTATTTGATTCTGAATAAATATATTTGTTGACCGGCTGATGTTATGACTACAATTAGTTTTTATAGGAGAAAAAGTGTCTGATTTCCTCCAAAACCAGATAATTATTACGTGCACTATACATTTATTGACAAGGTTGACTATTTTGAATTGTTGTGATATATTATTACACAAGACTCCGAATAAATACATTCGTTTATGTGTGATCAATGCTATGACAATACAATAGTTAATTTTCTAAGGAAAAAAAGTGATAATTGTTATGTGTTTTATGCATTTGTTGCCAAAATCAACTATTGCCAATAAATATGATATATATGATTTTTAAAGTCCAAAATAAGAGATAATTGTTACGTGCACTATACATTTGATTCTTCTAAAAAGAGATAATTGTTACGTGCACTACACATCTGTCATCATGGTCGACTATTGCCAAATACAATCTATAAGATTAGTCGAAAAACAAATAAATGAGATTGTTATCATTTTATACTAGTAATTACAGGTGGTATGCAATACGAATTTTTTTTTTTAATATTCCATAACTTTATATATTCCCAAATAATAAAGCTTTTATGTGTTATTTTTAATATAGATTTATCTTGAGAAATTTAATTATTATATCAAAAATAGAAAATACAAATTAGAAAAATGATATTATGTAGAAAATTAAGTTTAAAAAAAATATTTATAAATAAATAAATAAGTTGTTAAGTTTCTAAAAAAACTCAATGTTGTACTTAAGATAGATTTTTTTGTTAAGCCGGATCTATTGTAAGGGAAAAGGTAAAATAAAATAATACTCTGTACATGATCTCGGCATATATAGTGAGAGATATGATTCAACAATATATTTTTAGAAGGAATAATTATGTATGATACCACAATATTTTAAACAATTTTTTTTTTTTTGAAATATTAAACATTTTCATTTGGTACCTTTTTTTTTAATTCTACATGATACTATCGTATTTTGGATTTATTCTCTATCATAACATTCCATTATATAAATCATTAATTTTGTGATACCATGGACCTATTCTCTATCATTGTGCTTTAGAGTTTTTTTTTTTATAACTTATTTTGTATTGATTCCTTTTGGATAGCATGATAGTCACGTGACAAACAAGATGGGATATGTTTAAAACTTTAAATTTTGAAAACAAACATTTGAAGAGTACTTAATATACAAAGTAATCCCTATTATGTAAAGAACGAAGTATAAAGATATGTAATTAAAATGAATTAATTAATATACGAGACAAGTTGAACAGTATGATTATAATCTCAAAAACATGTATAGTCCACCCATCTTTGGCAGCTATGCTTTTAATCCCTTTTATTGCCTCACCAAAAAGAATTTAATGTACGAAGTAAATGTATAGGAATATAAAGATGTGTAAATTAAAATGGATAGAAAGACAAGTGGAGCACTATAATTACCCTTTAATTACAATCTCAAAGATTAGCAAAACGGCTAAAAAATATGCGCAAAATAGAAAACTATAACCTAATATAATATAATGGATACTGTAAAACTCGGGGTGAGACCGCCCATGATAGGTTAAGTGATTGCAAATCCAAGGACACTGAGTACAGCCATCACCATCACCATCGGATAGGGTGTAATGTTGACGGAACGGAGACTTTATGCTCACTAGAGAGGAGGGGGGGGGGGTTGGTTGTATACTTGTATTTAACTCAACAAAATTACGAGGATTAAATCCATACAGCACCCAAATTACCCAAAACTGGTAGAGGTTTTAAAATTGAACTCACACATATAACTAGTCATGACATTACAACTTTTTTTTTTAAAAAAAAAATCTACTTTACAACTAAACTGTTTTCCTGACACATAAACCTGTGTTCAATGTTTTATAAGTTAAACCTACCTAGAAGACCACCATAAACTGCTTCCCCGCTACAAAACAAGTTTGAATCATTGTTGATCAGTAGACCGACCTAGACCACAGTAAACGGCTTTCCTGAAAAGTGGGTGCACATTTTCACTCAAGATCTTTTCATCTATCTTCTCAACATGAGGCCAAATTTCAGAAGCATACTGTCTAGTGATTGCCTTGACATAGCCCAGTGTCGATAAACCCCATTGCTCTGTTTCACTTAAATCGTAAGCAGCAGATCCTTTCTCCCCATTTGACATGTTGTTTAGACCTTTATCTTGGTCTACATCCATCCCTGATGGCTCATCAGAATCTACCATCATTGTGTCAGACTGCCTAGGATGCAGGCTACGCCATGTCCCAATTGCAGAGCCCTCAGGGAGACGATCAAGCAGAACGCTCGAGAATTTCTGGTACATTGACAGAAACAAGGCCTCATTTTCACCTAGGGCACGTAAAAGCAGAGCTTCTTTTGCTTCCAAAGATTCCCGTAACGTCACCTCCTCTTCTTCTGCCTTCTCGGAAGAAGATTTAAGACGTTTTAGCTTGATAGGATTGTCACCAACAACAGGTTCACCGTTCATAAGTGTAAGTTTAGACTCTGCTGCTTCTAGTTCAGCTTTAGAATTTGCTGATGCTTCTTCTGCTGATTGAAGACGTTGCTTCAGTGAGGAGATTTCTTTTCTTAGATCACATATGCGGTTGTATGTTTTACTTACAGCGTTTCTGAGAATCTCCCAATGCCGATCTGCTGTATGGAACTGATCCAAATTTGATGGAGAGAAGACCCATCTCACAATAGCCAAATTAGAGATCAGGCGATAACCCATCATACGATCGATTGCTATGGCAGTCATCTGAGTATTATTTTTCCAGAAGGTATTAATTTCATTTATAAGCAAGACTTGTTTGTCCTCATTTGGACACACATTAGCAATGACTTGGCCATATCTTTCTAAGACAGTCATCAGATGAGTGAAGCTCTTCGATCCAATGTTCAGTAAAGTTTGAGTAACTACTTGAAGTGTGACTTCCGCCCCATGCACAGGAACCACTTTTTCTTCAATCCACCCTATGATTTCCTTTACAGTTTGCCTCCCTTTTACCAAGCCCTTGAGTTCATTAGATAAAGCAAGCCATTCAGCTTTGCTACGGCCATTTTCTGCACTATATCTGAAGTTTGGACCACCTTTTGGAGGAAGTAAATCTTCTAATCCGGGTGCAGTTTCAACACTCTGCTTGATTTTCTCCCAGTATGACAATCGAACTTCTCTTTCCAGAACCTCCTGAACAAATACACGCTGGGGAGCCCACTTTGGAAGCTCCAAGACATAGGCCCATTCTTCCCAGGGCCAAATGAATTGAAAATTGGATAGATGATGAGAAAACCAAAGAATAAGTCGATTCCGACACTCCATATCTAATTCAGCAATCCTGTCAAAAAGAGCACGTACCGCACCAGCCACAACTGCTGGGAATGCCCCAGGAAGAGCTTTACAAAGATCCATAATTACTAAAGCATAATATGTTGGCTTGAATCGAGGCTGAGGAAGTAAAAGGAGCTGCGAGAAGACTGTCTCAGCCATGAGATACTCATAGCGAAAGGGTACTGGAAGGCCAACCATGTAAGCAGCACACTCCTTCCGACAGCCATTCAGAAACAACAAAATATCCAACAGATACTCCTCCATAATGTATTGATCTATAGGAGCCAAATCCTCAAGCTTATCTTGAGGAAAGATATTTAGCTTGCGATTTCTTTGTGGGAATTTCAGATCAGCATCGTGTTTCTGCCTACCATAGTTGACACTGGAAGTGGTAGATGGTGATCTTGGCTGTTCAGGGCAAATAATGGGACCAAAATCATGAGGGTTTCCAGCTACAAGCTGAGCTTCAAAAGAGAGGTAGGGCCTGGGAACACTTTCAAGCTTCCATCCATTGTTGGATAAATCCTGAATTCGATCCCATAGATCTTCCAGCGAATCCTAAAAACAAATTCACACAAATAATCAGGATGAACAGATTCAAATAAATACTTTCATTCCTGAAGCATACTTTACAGGATTCTCATCTCAAAAGCGAAGTGGATTACAAAGCCGTATAAGTTGTTCTTTCAATTTCTAGAAGAATGTCATACCTTCTGTTTCTTGCCCTTTCCCAACAGTATCTAAAAAACCCACTAAAACATTACCATTATATCCTATGTAGTAACACTGCTAGTAAGGCTCCAGCCAATGGCAATAGGAGGAGAATGGAGTTAATTGTAAGCAGCCTTGCCCATGCAATTACAAATTTACAATTTACCAAGAGACGCAACAATAGCCATCTTCCTAAAGATGCAAAGAGTCCAATTCTAATATACTTTAAACTCAAGGGCCAACTAACTTATTAATTTTAATTTGACAGGAAAAAAAAATTAAAATGGTGATATAAACTAGGTTGCATGGATACTCCACTTTACTCACGTATCCCGTATCCGATACCGATACACGATTTTGCGTATCCAGAATGATTTATGGCGTATCCAATTTTTGGAGTATCCGATCATGTAAATACAAGCCGTATCTTTTGTATTTTGGTGTATCCTAATACCAAAATTTAAATTAAATCATTTTTAGACTTATGGCCAATGATATCCATAGATCAAAAATAGCTCGCCAACGAGTCAAAAGCACCATAACATCACCGTTACGGCAATATAAGACAATTTTCAACTTTAACTTAAGAAATTATTAATTGTATGATTAATTTATTGAGTATAAACTTACATATGACTCTTACGTTGTTTAACTTTTTTCTATTTTTGAATATATAAAATTATAGATATTGCCGTACCTGTATCCTACATTTTTTTAATACTCGTATCCCGTACCATTCTCATACCCGTATCCGTATCTATATAAGCTACCTAGGATATAAACAAAAAGCACTTGAGAAATTTATAGTCCAGCAAAATATTTGATTTGGCCAACTTTCTTTACCTTTTTCTAAACAAAATGATGAGGAAATTTATTTACAAAGCAAAATAGTGTTCACCTTTACAGAGGGATACAAGCAAAGATAACAAACTGTCACCCTCAATGAAACTATTTAAAATAATGAAACCCTAAAGCTCAAAAATCATTCATCTTAACAGCATTCTACCAACATCAAATTCGTTAAACAAGGTAAGGCCATGCAAAGTTTTTCCATCTGATGTAGAACGTAGTTATTTCAAAGAGAAAGGTTCAACCTTATATGAAAATGGGGAATAGGTACATCATTTTGTAAAGAAAAAAAATCCTCTTTGACAAAATGACAAGTCCAAGGTCCTACTTTCAGCTTGACAAATCCAAAAATAATTACTACCTCCGTATCGCAATACTCGCAACTTTTGTCATTTTAAGTTGTAACACAATACTTGCAACAAATATTCTCTCCATTTTTTTAAAGTTTACTCACTTGAGTTTTCATCAAAACTAAGAAATTATTGGAAGTTAGAGAAAAAATAAATGATGATTAAAAGTTGTATAAAAAGTAAGAGAGAGAGTATAAAAAGAGAGAATAGGGTAGTTTTATTGAAGTTAGTCAAAAGTATGAGAGAGAATATGGAAAAAACATTTGTGACATTTTTATCCCCCAACTATTCCACCTTTATTGGTGACATTTTTTACACAATAAAAAAGAAATATGTTGAGCATGATATATGAAATCTGAACTAGATGCATTTGCAGTTTTATTGAGAAAACTGAGAGTGATTGTCTTGGTCAATGAGGAAGCAGGGAGTGAACAATAAGAATACCTTGGTTTCATTCATTTCCAAGGAAGTAAACTAAAAATAAAAATAAAAACGGAGTGACATTAAGTAGATACGTGCTGAAAATCTTTGGTTTTCCAGCCAAAAAGGTTGCTCATTAGATTTAAGAGTATAGAGAAAATAATGCTGGATTTATGAATCCATATTAGTGGAGCGGTTCAGAGAAGGATGAAGAAAAAATACAGATTGTGTAAGTTATGCTAAGTTCAACCAAAATACAAGGTAAAACCAATGTGCAATCCTGGAAGAATTGCACACTTCTACAGTTCTACACATCTAAATTTTTTATCATTCTACAGTCATTCATGCACGTATGTTTCTTCTAGGTAGTAGGTACTCTACTCCTCTCTTTGTCCCCAAAGGGAGGGTGTTATCTCCAAAACATTTCCTGATTCTTGAGCTCTAATGTTTCGGCATTATTATCTCCCTTCGCGGCCAACAACAAGATACACCCCCACCACCCCAACAAAAAAAAAAATGTACACACCCTTTGTTTGTCAAGAGAGAGTAACTGAACAAACAAGCCGCAAAGGGCACTATAGAAGAGGCCAATGGCCAGTAGCCAAGACGACAAGGTGCCAGGAGTTAGCAAAGATGAGGCTGGAGCTATGTATCCCTAATAGTAGAACGGTTTGAAAAGGGATAAACGAAGAACAAGGATTAGATGTCAGATAGATAAAAAGTGCACAGTAAGTGCTTTTTTATTTGCTCAACAACAAGCAGCAAAGAAAACTAAGAGGGCAATGGCTAGTAAAAAAGGAAAGAGAAGGTGCAACAACAGCACTAGGAAGCAAATCTCTATTCTCTTCTTCTCCATCTATATCGTTTAAAAAGAGCAAATAAGCCTTCACTGCTCATCATCACATCAGCATTTGCCTATTTTTGTTTTTTTTTTTTTTTTTTTGGGGGGGGGGGCATGGAAAAAAATAGCGGTCGCGGTCACGTTTGTGGAAACGGTCGCGTTGTCGCGGGAATCGCTTGTAACGGCAAAAAAGAACGTTTCGCGGCTGTCGCAGGGTGAATTTTATCAAAAAATTCACATAAGCTCAATATAAGTTTTATCAATCTTCATTCATTCTTATTTGTTTTTGTATCACATTACGTCAAAAAGATATTATTATTAAAATTTATTAATAATCCAACTTATTTATTAAAAATTTAACTATTGCAAAGTACAAGTATGGCTTCTCTTAGCCTTTTCTTCTTTAATATTTATTTTATTTTATAAAAAACGGGCATTTCTTGCAAAAACGCGTTATGGAACGGGCGTTTTACTGTTACGGAACACCATCGCGGCGATTTTTGTGTGAATTCCAACTCTCAGTGTTATAACGGCATTTCGCGTATCAGCAACTCATAAACATGTTACAGAACGGCCGTTACGTAACGGAACGGCCGAGTTTTAATTCCATGGGGGGGGGTCCTTTTTCTCCTTTCCTAAGCCTTTTGGGTTGGCTGGGTGCATCTCATGTCTAGAAGTTGCCCTGAATTGCTTCACCAATCCTCTTATCACCCCCTCCTATCTCTCATTAGTCACCAGACTCACCACCACCCCTCGTACCTCCTCTTAGCAAATTGGAAGCTCCTATGGAAAATCTTCTCATTCTAGCAGGATAACTTATAAATTCCCTCACCTTGCTCCCTTTCCCATGCCTGCAACGAGTTCTCATGTATTGATATCTTCTTCTCTTGTGAAGCCATAATGTACATTTAACCCTGAAATGTGTGCCAAGGTAGGTCTCCGCTATCTTTGTCCTGATCCTCAATAAAACTTTTACAATTTTGGGGGAGCTTCATTCTTGACTTTACACAACCTTTTTCCCCTTTAATAAGGTTTATCTATTTCTTAAGGGGGGTTTCTAATGCTCAAATTACATGATTTTTCGCCTTTACCCCCGCTTCTTTTTATTTATTTTGACACTTATTCCCTTTTTTCATCCATTATTTCCTCTTTTTCAACATTTTCTCCCCTTTCAATTTTATAAAAAAAAAAAAAAAAACTCCATGCTTTTCCTATCCCTTGGAATGCATAGAGGATGAAACACATTATTAGTATTTTATGCTACTTGCTTAATACAATTGAACATTAATACTTACTTAGGTTCAAGTTTATCAATTGAGCCAATTTAATGAAACCCCCAAATTGAATGAACTTTTACATGCTAAATGCATAATTCAGTTCCCTTGGAAGTTTTTAAAAGATATTGCTTAAGCCATTATCTGTATGTGATCCCCGTTAATTTTTTTTTGTTGAGAATTTGAGTCTTTTGCTAGGTTGTAGCTCAAAATTATTTGGTTTGTTCTGAGCTTTACTATAGCCGAATAACACAAGTACGATTGATGTTGTTTAGTAAGTTCCCCCAGTTGAGAAGCTAACTCTATGGAACAATTTTTTCTCTAACCAATCACAGTTGTTTTGCATGTCAATATTCGGTGGCCTACATGGTCAACATGGGTCTTGGCATTTTGAGCCTGTCCTACCTTTACACATGTAAAACAACACTCAGTTATAGTTGCTATGCACCAGCGCATTATTATTTGAAGTGTTTATTTTAAGTCCTGGCTTAGAGGAAGTAACAATTCTGAACTAGAGAGCTTAGCTTGACTGGCTTGATTACGCAGTTTTTCTTTTTTTAACTGAGGTGTCCTATATGTTTGCTCCACTATTTAGAACATGCAGCAATTTCATCACCGTCTTTGATGACCAACTCTTTATAGACTTATAGAATTGCCAAGTCTTATTCCCTCCTGCATATCGAACTACTCAACTCTCTAAATGAATATTGTCGCTACATTTTATACAACATTGCACATTTTTAATGGAGTTAGTTCGTGTTATAATGGCTTTGAAAGCCTCGTGATTTTGTAATGCCATACTTTAGAGGCACTCCTAGAGTCCCAGTGACCTATCAAGTTGTTCTTTTATGCTTTGTAGGTTGATACTTGATAGTATCTTTATCCAAGTTCGGTCCTAGTCTTAATTGGGGAGCGGTTTGTTATTTGATTTTCAAATGTTGCCATAAATCATAGTCACTAGGATTCACCTTTCATTCGTCATTTGCTAAAGATAGTTCTCTCTATAATACAATATTTGAAAATCAAATAACAAACGCCTCCCCAATTTCAACATAAAACGGTGATGAAATTGGAAAGCGCTTTTTCTAGTTTTTATGTTGGTTGAAAAATAGAAATTTGAAAACAAAAAACAACAAACAAGCCCTTAGAATTTCAGTGTTTTAAAAAAAATATATATAAGATGCTTCTTTGACTACCTATAGATGCCAATGCCCTACAAAATTTGCCTTGATATTCTATAACCTATCTTTCTTCATTCCACCAATTTGAGAGACATAGAGGGACATTAGACCGACCCCCTCCCCCCACCAAATAATGTCTGATCCTAGCCTTGCTAATTGATTTCAATTAGACAATTGTTTCTCAATCTTACAAGCTTATAAAATCATGAACTTCTATGTTCACTGCTTAGCACTCATTTCATCTAGCTTTCTTTTTCCCTTTTCTAAACATTAGCTGTTCTATGGAGGTCGTGTGCAAATAACTGGCTGGCATATAATCAATTTGGAATACTACGATGCTATATTTGATTATAAATCCATAAACAAACTTTTAATGAATAAGTTAAAATTTTCTTCTTAAGTAGGTTACAAAGAAGTAGGCGTGATTTGCATGTAAGCAGTATTTCCCTAACTTTTAAATGGGCACTATTATTAGGAGATGTTGTCAGGCAATTTGTTAGAGTAGAATTGGAAATTTTAATATTATTTGCTATGGATTTAAATTTTTGCAGTGCCTCTAAAAAGTAAAAAATATTATAACAAAATTATTATGGAATATTGAATAGAAGTTAGGGATGGAATATGGAAAAACTAAACAAATATATGCACTAATTTGTCAGACACTTGTATAGTTGCATAATTAGCAATGTTGTTAACTTTAACTTGTGAAAGTTAGACTACCATCTTAACAATGGTTTTTCTCTGTGTCATTTAGTTCACACCTTCCGAGAAGCAAATCACTATGCTTTAAACTTCTCCATATTGACCGTTTGGTTTATCCAATATTTTTCCTTCATTATTAACTTTAGCCATTCAAAAAATTTAGACAAAAATTCAAGTTTGACAAAGAACATCTTTAAATTGTTTGGGAAGTTCCGCATTGTACCATTGTATTTTACTACTTTGGGCCTTTTCATTTGGTAATCAATTTTTGTTTTGTTTTTTTAATTCTACATGTTACCACTATAGTTTGTATTTATTCCCTATCGTAGCATTCTGTTAAATAAATTATTAGCTCCTGGTTAAACAAGGTTAGAAATGTGCTTACCTTGTGTAGCGAGAATTGCTCATGTAAGATTTGGGAGTTATTTCAGTGTGTATTGTTATACGTTTTAGGTCAAAATTATAGAGAAAATAAAAATTATAACCTCGTTTCATGTGTCAGAATTTTTTTTCTTCTTCTTTTTCAATTTTGACTTCAAATTTGGTTGTTAAGGAGAAAAGTGACTTCAAAAACCTTAACTACCCGAAATTAGTAACCCTTAACCCTATTTGACCCCAACTAACATTTTGTTTAAGAGAATGTTATGGTAAATAATAAGTCCAAGCTATAGGGGTACCATATGGAATCCCCCCCCCACAAAAAAAAAAAAAAAAAAACAATTGGAAAAGTCTAAAGTACAATGGCACCAAATGAAATTTCCCAAATTGTTTCTAGACATTCATTTATTAGGTGACTATTACTTTTTGTAAAGGGGATTTGACAGTTGTCCGCTCATTTAAATAATTAGTTGATTGTGTACAAGGGTTTGATAATAATTAGCTAATTTTTCTCTCTACAAAACTCTAAAGAAAAAGCCGCTCAAACCAGCTTTTTCTAATGAGAGTTTTCATAAGAGTTTTTGGTACACAACTCTTTTTAAAACTTTATCTCACCAAACACCTAAATTAGAGCTTTGAGTGGTCATTAGTCAAAACTCAAAACTCTCTTTTCCCACAAAAACTCTCTCCCCCAAACACCCCTATGGCCCTATCATCTAACCACAAAAATCTAAACTCTAATCACCAAATGGGGACATGTATTTAATGGCACAAGACCCTCCAGATGCACAAAGTTGCATGCAAGTACATAAGACACTTGATAGAAATCAATCAATCAATCAAAGCCTTATTCCCATAAGTTAATACATGAAAATCAAGTGACATTTCTACATCCTTAAGAATACTACTTCGTAAAAGAGATAATCAGATAATTCTGAGATCTGATCAGGGGAGTTCCATGGCCCATGAGGAACTGATCAGTAAACAGTTAATACCACTAAAGCAGGCTGAATGCTAAGCATTCCAATGGGACAAAAACAGTGCTAATAGTGCACATGCTTATTCTATTAATCAAAATCTCACATTTCAATTGATCCTACAAGTTAGGCATCGAGTTGCCTGAAACCTTCCTGGCCTTGGCCTCAATTCCATGGTCTATTTCTCCAATTCCACTGCCCTCATGACCTCATTCAAACAAACTACTCGTAGAAAGGATAAACCTACTAATTAAAGTATTAAACCAAACAAACAAGAGCGAGATCCCACTTCTCTTCTCTTCATACATTACATTCCTACGTACTTTAAATACCAATCAAATTGTTAGTCTAAATCTACGGCAAGCGTTTTCCAGCTGGGTTAAATGTATGCTAAATCTTAAAAACCATTTTAAAAAATGAACCCACAATACCCAAATCCAAAAAAAAAGTGGCATACCTTTTCGTTAGGTCTCTGCTGTCTTGTATTATCGACAAAAATAGAAAACCCAGAATCTAACACATGTCGTCTAATACTCAAATAAGCTTGAATCCCAACCATAACCCGATCAATCTCCTCGGGAACTTGCTCCATAAGCTCAGCGCCACCCCATGGGAGACACGACAAGATACAAGTAATATAGAAATCAGCACGCGCTTGCCAAGCAGGGTTACCTTTCTCCTCATCAACAATGGTAGCAGCAGATGAAAGCAAAGTCTCAAACACAACCACCAAAGAAGCAGGCTGAAGAACCTTGCTACACATCAAAACAGTGAGAAATCGCAATAAGACACGAATTTGGTCACAGTTTTCAGACTGGATAGCATCCTGCAAGTTAGAATGAGTAGTATCAACAACCAATTTGCCGAGATCTTCTTTCTCAAGGTTTAACAGACCGATTAAAGTGCCGTAGAAGGGAGATTTGTGAGGCAATTGTTGGGCACATTGGAGGACATAGTAGAGAATCTCTTCGCCTTCTTGCTGGTCTAATTCACGCCAAAGAATGGCGTAGCAAGAATCGATGTGCTCTTTGAAGTCTAGGGTTCCGCCGTATTCTGGACATTTTTCGCCGATACGAAGAATTAGGGTTTTCCAGCTACTCATGGTTGTGGGGGAGAGAGAGGGGTGGTAGTGATGGTGGAGACGGCAGTTTCAGTGGGAAAGGATTGACGAAGGAAAGAGCAAAAAGAGATAGGGGATTTGCAAAACGCTATTCACTCCCAGTCCCCAACTCTCCACTGCAAAATACCTCTTTGAGTCTTGTTCATTATATGCTCTCATATTGATATCAAGTTAATCATAATTTTGTATCTTATAATGACATTTTAAGTTAATTTTGACAAACCTTAGAAATAGAGATTCGAGCACCAATTAAATAGGGGTGTTTTGATAATATATTTTTAACAAAATTAAAAAAATGTCATTTGAGATGTTTACTAAACATCTCAATTTGATTAACTGGGTATTTCCTATTGACCACTCTTTGTTTTTTGTGTGAAACTGGGACTCTAATGCAGACAGCAATGTGCTCCACTAGAGGTTAAAGGGCGGGCTAAGAATCACTTTTCATTCCTAAGGATTTATTGATTTGAACTTCTGACCTCTTGGTTGAAAGACAAAGTGAGCAACCACCAGCCAAGACCACTTTTTTCCAAGGGTTAACCTGCAGTTTTTTTTTTAGAAAATTCTCAACAGTAGTTCTATATTTTTAACTTTAAGACCTTAATGGACCGTTTGGTTGGTTGTGAAGGAACTAAGACATACGGCCTAGGTAATGGTGGGACAAGAACGAGACTCGATGAAAACAAGAGGGTTAACATTGTTGTTCTCAAATAGAGGATTTTGATATTTGCAAATTTCACCATCATTCTCAAAAAGAGGAGTTAGAAACTCGTAAGTGTCATCATCAATCTCAAAGAGAGTATTTTCAAATTTAAAACAAAATTCCTCATTTTCACTATTACTAAAGTCATGATAAAGGATCTTGCCACCATCACAATCATTCAAAACCTTTAAAGTCTCCCCAAATTCAACATTATATTATATTATTGCCATCAAAAAATGTAAAAACCTCATCGACTAAAAGCAAATAATCCTCTTCAATGGAAACATGGTCCATGGATGATTTTGGTGTGGAAAGAAAGGAAGGAGTGATAGGCTCAAATGGAGAAGGATATGCAAAAACGGGTTCAAAGGATTCAACATCATTCTTTAGAGCAACATCTACCTCCTCTTGAATCAGATTCCTCAAAACAAAGCTTAAGTCATCCTTTTCACGACCACCCTCACAATCAATCGTAAAACCCAAATCATCCATCTCATCCTCTAATTAAGCAAGATTCTATAAGCTCGCGTCTTTTCACTAATTTTATTATATGCTCAAAGATATCTCGTCGTCCTTGCCCTCATATAGGGAGACATTTATATACCTCAAAACATTTGTCAATCAGTTCATTGTACCCCTTAACGCTTCATGAGTACAAACAATTGTATGAACATAGTGTACCGCGCACACGCACACATAACAATATTGTCCGCTTTGGGGCGTTACTCCCTCACGGCTTTGCTCTTGGTATTACCCAAAAGGCCTTGTTATTGTATGTGTGTGAGCATTCATATATAAAGTGCTTCCCCACTATATATTTCTCCGATGTGGGATTGGGATGAACATCCCAACACATAGTTGAAGGGCCTTAGAAACTCATCAAGAAGGAAAGGGTCATAACTAATATCATCAATACTCAATTTTCACTTCCAATGAAGTCATATACGGAAGAATACTAAACTAATTGACAACTCAAAAGAGTAACACTTATATTAATTGCATACACACAAATTTTATTAATGTTTACATGTAATTATTGAACCAAAAGAAAAAGTACACGAACCGAAGTGATCCGACCCGAAATGTTTTTCAATCCGATATGGTCCGAAACATAAACCTAAAACCCGACTTGATTTGAATAGTATAATGGTCTGGATCCAAAACGATCCAATTTGATTCGAAAAGTGCGAAATTAAATTGGAGTGAAATAATCTGATCTAAAATGAGCTGATCCGAATCTAATTCTCACAGTAAGATTGTCAGGTTTTGATATAAACACCTATTTCTGGGTTTAATATATAATTATCCGATCCCCACCATATATTCATCATATATAGGAAACCCATCAGTATTGCAGGAAACCTCACATCCATTGGGTTAATCAAAATTGTTGCACTTTGTACTGTTAAGTAGCTTCCCTAGTCCTGCTGCTACTACAGGTTGGCTTGATCTGAAGGAGTTTTTCCATCCCTATGTATGAACCCTAACTCTCCCCCTAATCGGCTTGTAATGGTTTAAACTAAAGGTGATCGTGGACCGGACTGGGCCGGGTTCGGGCCGGGCCGATGCATAAAATTCAAGCCCATAAAGCGGGGCGGGCCTAAATTTCTTGGCTGAAGCCCGAAAATTTTGTGCGGCTTTGGCGGGCTTTTTCGGGCCGGGTCTAAAAAAGTAACCAAAAAATCTAATTTTAAATGTCCAAGGCCCGCACGAAAAATAAAAAATCGGGTCGGGCCGGGCCCAAATTCGAGCCTGACATTCATGTCCAAAGCCCACAAAAAAGCGGGCCGGGCCACTTTTGATCAGCTCTAGTTTAAACTTGACCTGTTTCTTCCTTCTAATAAAAAAATAAATTGCATTTTACAAAATAGATTATTGTCAAAGAATTCACTTAATCCTCGGAAAGTTCTTCAAATAGATTTAGTAAGTATAATATAATATAATTCAACTCAGAGGGGTGTAGGAGGACGTATGCTGGAAGCATGTAATAATGTTGAGATATTGGGAGATGCTCGTGCTGTGCATACATATAGTGATAGTTGGTAAGCTATAATACAACATTACAGCACGTGACTTTTCTGACGTTGTAGTTTGTCGTGTATACAATACAAATTGGACCGGGTGACCTTGTATGACTATTTGGATGATATAGGGTCACTTTTGGTATAACCCTAGATAAGCTTATAGACTTGTTTGATTGGCCGATACTGACTTGCATCCGAATATATGTTTTTGATCAAATAGAAGTGTAATTTAGCCTCATATAATTTTTAATCTGTTTAATGCATACCACACTTGATAGGTTTCAAAACTATTTTCAACCAACTTGTATTTTACGTTTACCGAACGTGTTTGATCAACTTGAACTTGATATTCTTTTGAACATTAACATATATATTTGAATATGCCAAAACATGCTTTGACTCGATCGACCTGTTTAAACCCAGGCCTATTTTCAACCCACCCAAAATTTGTTTTTACTCGGTCAATTTTGACTCAATCTAGTTACCTGTTGTTGACTTGCCATAAACTTGCTTTACACGTTTTTTTTTTACCAAAACATGTTTTCGACCCGTCAAAAACTTATTTTAACTGACATATTTCTGTTTGATTTGTTTCCACCATGGACGTCATTAATTCATTATCATCGTCGTTGTCGTCACCATCCAACTATATAGTCATAATCAACATTATCATCGTCGTTGTCATCACCATCCAACTACATAGTCATAATCAACATTATCATCGTCGCTATCATCACCTATCACCATCTGTCATAGGTGTCATCATCATCATCCATCATCGTCATCATCACCATCCATCATCGTTATCATCACCATGTATCACCATCACCATCCATCGTCGCCACGCCATCTTCATGATCATCATCAACATCTAACACAATCGTCATCATGGTTGCCATCACTATCTATCATCGATCATCAATCATTATTCATCATCAACATCATCATCATTGTAATCATCACTATCCAGTAATAGAGTTATTACATCATATCCTAATGCTTTAGTTAAATAAATCGAGCGCAAGCGTTTGCTCGGAAATTACCCTAGTATAACTAGCTAATAAGTTCTTTTTTCCTACAACAAAAACATAAGAGAATGATGAAGTTGTCACTAAATAATTCCAATATGTGAAGTTAAGTTTTACGAGGTATAAAGTTCTAACAAGTTCATATAAATCATATCCGATCATTGAAGACATTCACTATTTCACCCCTAGGCTCTTATTAATTCTAGCTCAACGTATCATATGAATTATTTTCTCTCAAAATTGAATCAACAAAAATTAAACCTGTTGAATAATCAACTTAATAAGCAAGATTGGTTTCAAAATCAATTTCAGTTAGAAAAAATTTAGACAAATTCTTATGAGTTGTGAAAAAGTACGTAGGTCATGTTCCTTTGGACTTAATTTTTAAAATTTCAGTTTAATTCAGTTGAGTTCTTGATGAGTCTATGATTTATTTAGTTTAATTCAGTTCAGTTTCAAACAATTTCAGTCTAAAAGAACGGGACTAAATCTCAAATGGGAGGAAGGTTAAGGTGAAGGTAAGAGTTCAATTGCAAATGGTCCCCTTTTTTTTTTAGAGGAATCAAAGTAATTGCATTTGAGGCAATTGTGGCATTGTTTTGTGTGTGTCACTAAGGCAGAAGTGCACTCGCACAAGTATATGCACATAGTCTAATTAAATCATCACTGATGAATTGCATTTTAATTTGTCTAATCCATAACTGCATGAATGATGCCAATAATAACTTAATTTATTTCCTTGGATAAAAAATTAAAAATAATATAAAATATACAGCATGTATCATTACGTAGAAATATCGTAGGTTACTGCATGTCTCTGTATTATACTGTATATATATAGTAATACATATCATTAATTTAATTACTAATAACAATAATACTCACAAATTAAGTACACTTTGATATTATTATATTTTTGTGCCATGGATATTGTTCATCATGACATTAATCAAAACAACTATTATTACTATGATTTAAGATTTATCATTTTAGCTCCCATAAATATGTTTATAAGGCCTCAATTTTCCCTTTTTTTCAATGATTATACTTCATCAATATATAGCTTCATGCAAGTACTTTTCCTTGCTTTTATTTCCTTAGTATTTCTATTCACCTCTATCAATTTGAAGATCACATTGTATTATTTTCGCCTTTTTAAGGATGAGAATAGTCTCATTCAGGTTCGAATTGGGTGTAGAGAATGGTCTGTTCGACTTGTGGCTGCATTTATTTTCGCTATTTTTTGTCCAACCCTAGTTTTTATGTACATTTATCCATGGATTATTATTCTCTTCTGTCTTTGGCCTTCCTTCTTCAACTTGTTTTGTCGCCTTTTTCTCCACCTTCATACCGCTTTCTCTACCTTTGTTTCTTGTAGTATTTCCATTTTTCATGTTCATATTGAACAAGAAACTCATTAGTCGGATCGTCCTCGATGACTCGCTATACTATATATAAATATATTGTAGTGTTACTCATAAATCATAATGTTCTCTATATAGATACATGTATTATACCTCAAAAAAATAAAATTGTACGCGATCTATTCTTATTAGTTACCAAGATAATTAATTACATTGTTCATTTGTAACTTGTATTGTAGTAAATATTTTTTCATGTATAAGGAAGCATAATTGAGGAATAATATTGCTTGGTTGGTATCTTAGTGAGAAATGAATTGTTCCATTTTGTGTGTTAAATTGCTACAAGTTATAAATGTGTCAATATGAGAAAATATGTACAGAATGATTTTTTTTTTATAAAAAAATATGTATCTATTTATTAAAAAAAATAAAGATGAACTGAACTGTGTATTAAAACCATTTTGAACTAAATAAAGCTGAATAGAGCTGAACTGAACTTAACTGAATTGAACTGAACTGAACTGAATAGAAGTGTATTAATTGAACTAAATAAAGATGAACTGAACTGAATATAATCTGAAATAAACAAGCCCTAAGTGTACTTTATTTTTTTTCTTATTCATTACTTATTTAGGAATATGTGTAAAGTTATAATTTTGTTAATTATTATGGAGTAATTTTTAAAGAACATTTAATTATTTTTGAAATCTCAAAGGATAAATATTGGGAATGATGTCATCATTAATAGTGGAGATATTTTTTTTATGAAAATATGACACACTGTCCAATGATATGACAACAATTACTCCCTCTGTAACTTAAAACTTTCAACAATTTCTAAATTGTATGCATTTTGAGGAAGCGATTTGAGGGTTTAAACGAAGGAATTAGTCAAAATGGTTTTAATATTAGTAATTTATAATCACATTCTTGCTTGTATTAAAACCATTTTGACTAATTCCTTCATTTACACCCTCAAATCGCTTTATTAAAATGCGTACAAAATCAATTATTAAAAGTTTTATGTTACGGAGAGAGTATTTGTTTTAATACGGAATATTAGTTATATATATATATAGAGAGAGATAAGACATGACACCAATGGTCCAATACAATATTATTACTCTTAACTCCAATTTGTATAGAAGGATCTTATTAATTGGCATCCCTTGTGGACCGTAGTGATAGATTAATATTTTTTATATTTCCTAATACAATATGGATTATTTTTGAATGCTTGCATGTTAACAAAATTACGCATCGATCGATGTAATTAATATTTATTTTGATTTAATATTTTCATTTTTAGCTACCTTATCTAACGCCATATAGGTGATAGTTCATCTTATCCTGTTATATACATTCCTTCTTATGATGTGAAATATAACCAAAACTATATTCGTGGGACAATGGAAATTTATTCAAATTGAAAGATAGGGGGTTTGAGTTTGGGAAAGTGTTAGGCCTAGCCACCTTCTTTCTCAATGTTTGTTCATTGAAATGCTCACGGACTAATTTCGTTCCATCTTATGCGATCTTACCTCCGTCTCCTCCGACTCTAGTCATGCCTTTTGTGAAGCCAATTACGCAGCTGATTATGTTACCTCCCTCAGGCACTAGATCCTACGCATGTCGATATTTATCATTTCTTTGACCCTAAATTTACTTATCACTTGTATAATGACAAATCAAGATTATTTTTTGAAAAGAAAAAACATTGATTATCTGTTTATCTTTCCTTCTAAAAAAAATGTTTTTCATTAAAAAAAAAGAAAAAGAAAACCGAAGTTATATGATAGAGTATATAACATATTCCTAGGTCTCAACTATCAGCTTAAGTTTTTAATTGAGATAGTCATTTAACATGGTATCAGAGCCAACGTGTTCACACCGAGTATGATAAGGCCTCGTCCACATTACAAATCCAACTATCAGCTTAAGCTTTACCCATTTGAGTTTTATAATTCTTCATTTCTTTACTTTTTATAGCTACCGCCTACATTAACTCGGAAACGGGTGATTATCATTTTTTTTTATTTTATAAAACAGTATTTCTTTTACTTGTAATTTTATTTGTTTGCAACTAGTAAGTACCCTAGTAACTAGTATTCTAGTAAGTAGTAACAATAAAATAAAATAAAAAAATGTTGCTACAAGCTCGTGTTTGTCGTATTTCAAGAAACATGGGAAACACAAAAGGCTCGTGTACGGATTGTGTTGGGTATATAATTATTAATAATATATATACTCCCTCCGTCCCATTTTACTTGCTACATTCCATTTTGGAATAAATTTTTATACAAACCAATTTTTATGTGGTCCCACCATTGGTAAAGGTAAGTGGAAGAAAAAGATTGGCTTAAAGAGGATTAATATAACAAAAAAGAGGGTAAAAATGTAAAATATGTGTAGGGCCCATAAACTATAAAAGGAAATGTAGCAAGTATTTTGGGATATTTAAATAAGGAAATTGTAGCAAGTAATTTGGGATAGAGGGAGTATATACGAGGAAACTTGTCAAATTACATAAAATGCTGATCGAAGATGATCTATTGATGCTGAGGCAATAATTTGCGATGTAATCATCCAATTGTATTTTTTTTCCCTTTGTTTTAACCAATTGACCTACTATTGCTGCATATTCTTCACCCATATCCAAAACAACCGCCCAACAAAATTATTTAATACAAATTCTTTGTGTGTGTGTGTTGGACTCTTGGGGGGTTTAACGATTTTGTACACTTTCAGAACGATGGCAATTGTCTAATGAAGGCCCTGTTCTATAGGACTAAAAAGACATGAATTTAAATTAAATTAACTGAAATTAAATTAAATTAAATTTTTATTTTTATTTTTATTTTTAGTTTTATTTTTATTTTTTGATTCTTTTATTTTATTTTATTTATATTTCAAAGTAAACTCTAAAACCTTCATTTTCACCGCCGGAAAATCGTCGTCGAAAAACTCGGCCGAATAATCACCGCCGGAAAAGTCACTACGAAAACTGTCGCCGGAAAAGTCATCCCGAAAATCGTCGCTGAAAAACTCGGCCTGAAAATCATCGCCGAAAAAGTCGACCGAATAATCACCGCCGGAAAAGTCAATCCGAAAATCTTCGCCGGAAAAGTCGTCCCGAAAAATCGTCGCCGAAAAACTCGGCCTGAAAATCATCGCCGGAAAATTCAGTCGAATAATCACCGTCGGAAAATCAGTCCGAAAATCGTCGTCGGAAAAGTCGTCCCGAAAAATCGTCGCCGAAAAACTCGGCCTGAAAATTGATGTCGTAAAAGTCGGCCGAATAATCAATGCCGGAAAATCAGTCCAAAAATTGTCGTCGGAAAAGTCGTCCCGAAAATCATCGTCGAAAAACTCGGCCTGAAAATCGTCGCCGGAAAAGTCAGCCGAATAATCACCGTCGGAAAATCAATCCGAAAACCGTCGTCCCGAAAAATCGTCGACGAAAAACTCGTCTTGAAAATCGTCGCCGGAAAAGTCGGCCGAATAATTACCGCCGAAAAATCAGTCCGAAAACTGTCGTCCTGAAAATCGTCGCCGAAAAACTCGGCCAAATAATCACCGCTGGAAAAATCAGTCTGAAAACCGTCGTCGGAAAAGTCGTCCCGAAAACCGTCGCCGAAAAACTCGTCCCGAAAATCGTCGCCGAAAAAGTCGGCCGAATAATCAAGGCCGGAAATGTCAGTTCGAAAACCGTTGTCGGAAAGTGTCGAGCGGAAAAACGATGCCCGAAACTAATAATAATAATAATATTATTATTATTATTATTACGCACGACTGCGGATGTTTTGCATTATGCTTTCGTTGCGTCGCGACTGCAGTTTACTGGGTTGCAGCTTAAGCTTCTCCGTCGTGCTGGCGTTATGGATCCTGGACCTGCCTTTGATGATGCATTACGCACGTTTACTGGTTTTGTGGGTGATGACATTCTTGGTAATCCTAGTGAGATCGCTGCCCCCAAACTCATGAAGAAATTGGCAGATAAATATTTCACAAAGGTTACTCAGACTATTGAAACCTCTTATTCCTTATCTCCACGACAGGTTGCTCTTTAGAAATCGCAACAACGGGATCATGCTTCTGATTGGCTTCGGGTGGTTCCGATCTCAAGGTTAGGTCAGACACTAAACGGTAAAACGTACCGTTGTGTGCTCTGCTACAGGCTGGGTGTACCTTTATTTTCTGCTTCAGGGCCTTGTTCTGCTTGTTCGAGGGTTTTTGAGGGTGACATCTACGGGGATCATGATGTGTCCTGTGCTGGGATTGTGGGCGTCAAGCACCGGCATAATCTTGTCCGGGACACTCTTTATGATGTCTACATTCGTTCTGGGATTTCTGCTGGTAAGGAGGTTGACATTGGGTTAGGCTCGGAGACTAGGGCTCTTCGTCCTGCTGATTTGTTGCTTTATTCTTGGGATTGCGGTCGAAATGTTTGTTTGGATTTGACAGGGTCTTCGCCTTTGACTCAATCTGGTATGGCTAATTTTGTTCCTGGTCGTGTTGTGATTGATGCGGCTTCTTGGAAGCGGGGTAAGTATGCAGATCAGTGTGCTGCTTTGGGGTATGGTTTCCTTCCTTTCTCCTTTTCTACTTTTGGCGAATTCGAGGAGGATGCAGTTGCGCTGCTGAAGCGGATCCAGAGGTTTTCTAAATTGCATGATATTGGCGCGCAGGCTGCTGCTCACATCTTCTCTCAAGTTGGCTTTGCTATAGCTAGGGGGGTGGGGGCCCAGATTGTATCTAAGGTTCCCACTAACTTCTTGTAGACATTTTGTGTTTTCGTGTATAATAATAATAATAATAATAATAATAATAATAATAATAATAATAATAATAATAATAATAATAATAAAATGAACTTAAATTAAATTAACTGAACTTAAATGAAATTAAATTAAATTAAGTCAATAGAAGTCCTAAAGAACGGGGCCTAACTAGTGTTTATGTCTTAAGACACTTAAATGAGAATAATGAAGAATGTATCTGGGATGCCTCCGGAATTGCTGACTAGATCCTCTTGGGTTGGCCTATGATTGCCTGAGTGTAGGGATCGTTTTTACTCGGCCGCCTACGTCACGAGTTGGTTTGAATGCTCGTTAACGCCGTATGTGAATACGGACTAGTAGGAGTCGCCACCGTGCGTTTATACGGTCCACGAACACCGAAGAAGTACCGAAGCCAGGAGCAATCGGCCCCATATGGTCGTGCACCAGAGTATGGGTTCGGGGACAGGTTACGAGCCAATCGTGCATTGGGCCCGCCCGCCTGCAAGCGGTCTCTACTAGGTCTCTTTTGTAAGATCATTGTTCAATTTAAGAGCAACAGAGATAACTTAATTTTAGCCCTAATTTGCGAATTACTAAGTCGGTTCAGATTAATGCAAAAATTAGCCTAAAATTATTTTGTGACCACTTTGGAATTAGTCCATATTATGACGCTAGAATGAAGCAAAAAGTCCAAATAAAATAAATAAATAAAAATTCAAATCAAATAAATCATATAAAAAAAAGAAAAACACAGCGATGACACGAAAAAGTAAAATTGAAAATACGAACGTACCTCGAATCCGTGCAATCATAAAGTCAAAATAAATAAATAAAAAAAATGCTACATTGTATATCATGAAATGTGCAGGAAAAAGGGATGGCATGGATTAAAAAATAAAAAAAAAAGGCTACAGGAAATAAAACATGAATTGATACAAACAGAACAGAAAAATTCGCATGTCATCATGATTAACGCAAGTCAAAGATTAAAATGAAAATTAAAACAAAAGAAAGCATATTGAAATTGAAATAAAAAGGGTCTTAGAAATGTGTACCAGAATGTGCGGCGGTCGATTACGACTTCGAGACTAGTATGCCAAATGTCAAATTCAGTGATTGTAAATGATTGAACTGTGTTTATATGTGCTTAGTATCGATTTTGACAGAGTTTTTGAATGATTTTTAGAGAGAAACTATGTAGTAGAGAGAAGAGCAGAAAGTATGAATTTTTTCGTGTCTTTTTTGTCGTCGTTTTAAAGGTCGAATGAAGGGTCGTATTTATAGGCGAGCAGAGGAAAAAATCGTCCCGGAATGGCACCAGACCTGCGCCTAGGCGCAGGTCCAGTTACATGACATGCGTCTAGACGCATGTTAGTATTTGTGACCTGCGTCTAGGCGCAGGTCCTGTAATATGGACCTGCGTCTAGGCGCAAGTCCAGCTGTGTCCGCGTCGATTTTTTTTGGCTTATTCTGCGCGTGAATCTCCGAGATATTATGCGATTATTGCGATTACGGGAATCATACGTAATATTATCATAATATTTGAGATTCCGGGAGATTTCGCGAGGTTCCGGAATAATCCGGGCTAATTTGGACTGTTTTCGACTATTTTTGGGATTTTCGGACTATTTTGAAAAATGTGCTAAAAATGCCAAAAATTATGGAAAAATATGGGGAAAATTCTAGAAAAATATAAATGAGTGAAAAGTGGAGAAAAAGTTGACGATGCAGGTGTAAAATCACTAAAATGCCCCTAAGAATGGAAAATGTTTCAAAAATTAATAGAAAATAGATAAAAACTCAGAAAATTATGGAAAAATTATCAAAAATTCTAGAAAAATGTAATTAACCTAGAAAAATTATTTGATGCAATGTGAAGTGACTAAAATGCCCTTGGGAAATAAATATGCATGAAAAAATAATGAAAATAAATTAATAAAAAATCCTAAAAATGTCCGAAAAATCCCAAAACGAGTCGTGAGCCTCTAAAACGCCTATAAATAGTGTGAGAGTGGTATGAGAGGGGTAAAGAGGTGGAATTTTGGCATACTAGCTCAAGACTGGACCTGTGCAACTGGGTACATTCATCATAGACCGTTGGGAGCTAACTGAGGTGCCAGAATTAGGTGTCTACACTAAGTGTTAGCTTGAAGCTGAGTGGGCTCCTGCTAAAGGGGCCTGAAAAACTGATAAATGTGATATATCTAAGTATTCTCCTCCGATGCTTAAGTCTATTTGAGTATAGAGAGAGACAAGTGTAGAGAGAGATTCTTGAGAATGTAAAAAGCTATCTCAAATGACATAAATGAGGTCTATTTATAGGCAGACTTTTGGGGGCTTGGTTGATAGCTGTTTAAAGACTGTCAATCAGGTGACCTATGATGATGATGATGATGATGACACATGTCCCTTGGGGGTCAAATGATGAGATTTGTCCCTATGCGGAGAATTGTGATGATATTGGGCTGGAGGCCCAAATACGGACCGTCTTAGCAATTGTCAAACCACCACAAACCATCGAAATCACAAAAACCAACCCAAAAAGGAAATTCAAACCCCAATTGAAATGAACCACTGAAAAATCCATTCTATCTTCTGCCATAAATTAATGACCCATCAAAATAAGAAATTATTGCAAAAAAAAATTTAAAAAAATAAAAGAAATAGAGATTTAGGGTGGTTGTTGAATTCATGACTAGAATAAAGAAGAGATGAGAGAAAACACTAGAATAAAAAATAGAGATTTGGAGATACACTTCATGGTTGTTGGAGGTATTCGTGGGGAGATGGTAGTGTGGGGAGAGTGAAAGGTCGTGAGAGATGGTAGTAGACCAATAGTGGTTGTTGTTTAGACGACGGTAGTGGTGGTTGTTGGTGAAGGAGTAAGATAGGTCTAAGAGATTGGGTGGAATTTAAGATTTTGTTGTGATGAAATGATTGTGGTTCATGTTTGGTTGTGAGGTGAGGCAGGGAGGGAAAAGGGAGGCGAGGAGAGATGGCAATAGATCTTGAATTCGCCCAGGATCTGCAGATTCAAATCCGTTTTTTAGGATTTGGATTTTCATATTTTGAATCCGCGCAAATTCGGGTCGAATACAAATCTCTGAAAAAATGCGGAATTGGATACAAATCTTGTTTATAGATTTGCATATCAGTTTTTTTTAATAAAACATTTACTAAATTAATGATAGTCTTATAAGTTATACGGTTCAAATGCTCAATACTCCAAAACCCAAATAGTCCATTACACAAGTTGATTATGTAATGTAAGGATTTTAAGATGTTGATGATGTTTGAATGTTAGTACTTAGCTACTTAGTACTTAGTTGTGATTTTAATTTGCATATTAATTGTTTATGCGATAAAATGACAATTTTAATACATAAGTAGGTATAATACAAGAGGATTCGCTTTAGATTCGTTTTACGTCCGGATCCGCATGATCTGAATATAGACCCTCTTTCTATGGACATGTCAGATCTGGACCTAGGCTGAAAAAAATGGATCTGGATCCATCAGAATCCGGTCCACTGCCATCTCCAGGTGAGGGTTGAGGAGAGAGAAATATTAGGAGATATAATATAATGTTAATTGTGTTTGGATTAGTTTATAAGATGTATATCAGGTAGTGTTAAATTATGTCAAACAATTAGATATTACAAAAAACATGCATATCAGTATATCACAGTAGTCAAATCTTCTAAATAAAAAGCTTAAAACTCTAACGATAAGTTCTAAACTCTATCCACTAAATCCTGCTTCCCAACAAGAGCCATAGACTCACTATTTCATTTCTTGTCAAATTGAACAAATAGCCGTTTCGAAGCTAAAGCAAAAATTTTATCTCCAAGTAAAATCAAGCTAAAACAATAAATAAATATTGATAAATCTTCATCCTTAAATTTAACCCTTGTGCAAATATGACCAACAATGCTTCAGTTATTTTCAAACTACTCAAAGCATCAAGAAAAATCAAGGCTTTTATTATAAGCTACCAAATGGAGATCTTCACATTATTAACAAACCCTAAGTGTACTAAAAATGATACAACCATTTACCACTAGGTCTTTCCACTTTAACACAATCCAAACAACCTAGACCTCTGCAACACAAACTCTGTAATATCCCAAATTTTGGGTATTGATTTTTCATGTTATTTAATTGCATAGGATAGTATCTGGGATATTTAATTCCTAATTATTTAATTTTGTCAAAGTCCAAAATTAAACATGATTAGGCATGCTTAAGTGTAAGTGGCCCACCTGCACAAATTGGCCCATTATTCTCTCCACATAACCGGCCCCCTCTTCCATTTGGTTCCCCTTGACCACTTGTCTTGTGTTCACACTTAACAAACTCTGTAAATAGGGGTCTCTAGTAAACTTTGACAACCCGTTTGGTTGTTGGTAATGAATTGTAGTAACGGTAATGGATTTAAAGTATAGTTTGTTAAGGAAAAACTTCAAAATCCTCATGGAAAACATACTTGTCATTCCCAAACTTGAAATTTCTTCTTATTTTTCATTACCATCCATTACCATGTGGAAGGGTGGTATTAGAGGAGAATGGATATTTGTGAAGAAAATTAAATAAATTAGAGTAAAGCTAGCACCACCATGAGAATAAATTTTGATTTTCCTTGCAAATTTAGTTATAGATTCATTCTCATTACCTCCATTTATAACTGGCTACCAAACGGGCCGTGAGTCTTTTGCCATTTGATCATCCTTGCTCACACAATTAAAACTCAAACACATTCCTCCATCTTCCTCCCTTGTCACACGCCATTTTTGGTGATTCCCATCATCAAAATTTGCCATCTCTTGTTCCCAAATCTTCAAGATTCAAACCTCATTGAATTGCACCTTCAATCCTAGTGTGTAAACTTCTACGTTTCCGGGTTAGTTCGTGGTGGTGTTCGTGTGGGTTGAAGAGTCGTGATTGGTGGTTGTGTTCGTGTGGTTCGTGTTTCGTGCCGTGCGTGGTGCTACACGGGGTGGTGTGAGTTTGGGCGAGTGTGGTGTGACGGTTCGTGGCTGGGCTCAAGTGTTGGCTGGTCGTGCGGTGGTGGTTTGTGGTGCACGTGCTCGTGGTAGTGATTGTTCCGTGAAGGATCGTGCCGTGTGTGGGTGTTTATGGTTGTTCGTGTGGTGTTCGAGGCGTTGTGCTCGTGGTGGCCGTGTGGTTCGAGTATATTGTTCGTGTGGTTTTCGTATCGGGTTTTCGAGTTATTGCTCGTTTCTTTATAGTTTATCGCATTGAATTTCCATGTAACTAGATAATTCTATTTAAATGTGATAATTCAATCATGTAGTATAATATAGGAATTTAATTAGATTTTAGATTTCATGATTAAAATTGAACAATTGGGTTAAGTTGTAACCGCTACCATGTATTCGATCATGGGGTAGTCGTTGTCCTAGGATATGTTGTCGTCTGGTTAGCGAGACTCGAGTAGCTAGTCCAGGAATGGTGGCCATTACTTAGGCATAGTCCTTGCATTGGAGGACTACGGGAAAAACCCATTGGTTTGACCTGGCATGTGTTTAGGAACGTTGGGAAACACATAGGTTGACCAACGAGCATGGACGGTACTGTTGTTTATTTCGAGTCGTTCGTTTTGTCGATTGGATGAGTTGATTGGGTTCGTGTGAATGTTGTTGTTTTGTTCGTTTTAGTCTTTCGTAATTTGTGTTGGTTTTCGTAATTCGTTTTGGAGGAAAGGACACAAAGTGGTCGGTTTTGGTATTGCAGTTCCGGTTGTGGACACCTAGTACTTCTGTTATTTCCATATTCATTTTGGTTTTGGAAAGCATGTTTTGATAGTTTTGAACAAGTCTTTGTATTTCAATTTATTTTGATATATGTTGACTCTGCTGCGAAAGGATCCAAGTACGCAATTGTGTGTTGATTTTGGTTGCATATGATTATATGTCTTGCGAGTTGTTTTGTGTGGCTTTTCTATCTTATGTTGCATGCTTGAGTTCCATATTTAAATGAGACACTCTAGTTACTCGCCACTGATGATGAAACTCTATTTTACAGGTGACGATGTCGAGTAGCTGGTTTACTGTTTTGCCAGGCCCGGGCATGTGTGATTGGGAGGCTGTAGTTGTTGTAGTTTTACATTCTATGTTGATTGGTATATTCAACTGATATTTTAGCTATTGTGATATATGGACATTTGGATTTATAGTTGTACTTGGACTATTATGACTTTGGAGATTTAATAATAATTTGAGTTTTATGTTTAAAGTTTTTAGTATTTCATATTTTGAGTCGCATTTCGGCTTTATATTTGTATTAAATTACTATGTAAAAGTCGGGGTGTTACAAACTCTACCAAAAAACTCGTTCCTTTCCAATACTTTTGTACCGGAAAAAAAAGTGGGTTGCTAAACGTCGCCCACGTTTTACTTAAAATCGTCCACTCAACATATTGAAATTACCTTCTTGCCCTTATTATTCACATTAACCCCAACTTCACCATTTCACTCACTCCACTATTACACTATCTTAATTCAGCTACTACCGACCCTTGGCACAACCACCAGCATCACCACCACTACCACCACAACCATTCCTACCACGATCACTAACCACGACCACCAACACCACCACCACCAACCGCACCACCACCACCACCACCACCACCAATGGCACCACCACCACCAAACACAAATTCAAAATTAATAAAAAAAAATTAAAAAAAAAACAAAATAAGAGGCCCACGCCATGGCAAGGACGTCTGGCTGGGACGTCCGAGCCATGGCGTGGGCCTCTTATTTTGTTTTTTTTTTAATTTTTTTTTATTAATTTTGAATTTGTGTTTGGTGGTGGTGGTGCCACTGGTGGTCGTGGTTAGTGATCATGGTAGGAATGATTGTGGTGGTAGTGATGGTGGTGGTGTTGGTAGTGGTGGTGGTGGTGGTGGTGGTGAGTTGAGATAAAGTGGATGGTGAGGTGAGTTGGGGTGGATGGAGTAGTGTTAGGGGCAATAAAGTAATTTTAAAATATTAGGTGGGCAATTTTAAGAAATTTGTGGGCGATAAATAACAACTCCCAAAAAAACAAACAGAAAAATTTTAAAAATAAATATACAAACGATTAATTGTTTTTCTGAAAATGGCAACGCACAATGAAAATGGGATATATACAAAAATATATTTTCGACAACACGGTCGAATTTGAGGCATAGGCGCATAGCCAGGTAACCCTATGCCACAGGCCCAACACAACAAAATTACCCTAGAAAAATTCAAGTATCTGCTCAAGAAGGCAGCATAAAGCTTCCAGCCATGAGCCATATGCCCTGGTATTACACACGCTACAATAACAAAGCCTTCTAACTGGATAAGACATACGTAAAGGTAACAAACTTCATTCAATGTTAGTACAATCTAACAATTTCTACTCCAAAAACCAGATATTGAATTCCGGACAACTGTGAGATAGTCCCATCAGTTCATAAATCCAGCAATGCCAAAGTCTCAACTATTTCTAGTACACATTACCTATTCGATCTCGACCAACTCCGCGTCTGTCATCCCTCCCCCTATCCATGTAAGGGTCCCTACGGAACTCCTTAGGTGGTGGCCCACCCCTAATGGGGGAACGACTCCTCTCTCTTAGATCACGATCCGCCCATCGTCCACGAGCTGGTGGCGCTGGAGGTGCGAGAGGAGATATAGGCCGCCTATCATACCCTCCTTTCCTGTCCAAGAATCCATCTCGTCCATGATCTCGTGGTCCCCACTCTGGTGGAGGCCTGTCGAACTTGCCCCGCTCCCTAAAATCTTCATCAGGATAGTCAAGCCGATCCCTCCGAAGTTGGTGGTCAGGAAATCTGCCTTCATGTCTAGGATGCGGTGGCCCACCCGGCCCAAAATCCCTTGGCCCATCTCTTGGCCAGCCACGGGGAGGTGAAGACCTGTAGCCATTACCAAATCTGCCAGGCGAGCGATCCATAGGAGGACCTGGAAATCGCCGCATGGGTCCCATTGGAGGAGGTGGGCCACCATATCCTCTGCGAGGACTTCCAGCAGGAGCATACCGTGGCCTTTTACAGTTGTTGCAGAACTCCCGCCTAGCAAAATTTAGGTTGCCACACCTGAGACAGCAAAAAGATGCAAACCACAATGAGATCAGAACCATCCAACATATAATGTCAATACAGCTAAAAGAACATGTACATCAAACAAATGCCACACTAATCTTAACTATATATTGCAAAAAAGCAGTGGAGGTGAAGAAGTCGTTAAAAGAGAGAGAGAAAGGGAGACTTACGATGGATCTGTACAATACCAATCACCTTCTCTAGGCCTCACATTAGGGTTGTTCTTGTGCATTCCCTCCCCTCTTCCTGTCCCAGGACCATAACCAGGACCGTCAAATCCTCTTCCAAATGACCGGCCACCCCTTCCTCGAGAATAAGGGGGAGAAAAGTCTCGGTAGCGACCTGGAGATCTAAAGTTTCCTCTCCCACCCCCAAATCCACGATGCCGAGGTGGACCATCCAAACGGTCAACAGGAGCAGGACTATATCTACGTTCCACATCTCTGCGGCGCACAGGAGAACCAGAAACCGCCCGTCCTCTATACCCTGATGAAAGTGTATGCAGAACAAGAAAACAACACTAGTGATGAACATCTGCTACTAATATCATGGTAGAAGATAAATTAGTCCATATAAACTAGCAGGAGGATCATTGATTCAGGGCCCACATTAACTTGGTTGCAGACAGAATTACCAAAACAGCCTCCTGGCTAGTAGCAGTATAACATAAGATTCTAGAATGACATGGTAACCGTCCCAGTCTTCTCAACCAAGCAGCCCAAGTTAAATCAACATGTTTATTATCCACAAACAGGTCGTCAGTTTAAACCTCATACAACAGGGATAGGCGTTAGTTCCCAATTATTTAACATGACCCATTTAAGCAAAATGTGCTGAAGCAAGAAACATATTTAAAACTGTATCAAAATACAAATAACTAAACTGAACCATCTTTCTGAAGGCATGATTGAAATTCCACCAAAGATGTAAACCATAGAACTTTATCCCAATTATTTGCCTCCAGAGAAATGGCATGTGTGAGAGCTAATACTAGAGAAACTAATAATCCTAAAAGCATGAAACCTAAAACTCCTCAAGGCTCATTCAAAAGAACCTCCCTTCAACCAACCCATAACAAAGAGCAGATCAGAAGTGCAAGGCCCAAAGAGGTAAAAAGCACCTTAAACCCATCGGGGAAAGATGGTACAATGACTTGAGGTTGGGACCACGTAGTGACCAAATGAGATGGCACTGATCAGCAAATGAATCCATTGCCCTTTCACAGTTTCACCTTCAATACTAGAACTCTCTCCAATGTATTTTTCTTTCTCTGCCCATATAGGTGTTTGACAAACCTTAGGGGAGTGCTTGCACAATCACCCCAACATGGGAAAGAGCATCTTCAGTCCCCCAGAAATAGCTGTCCCTCCCATAACATACCATGCAACAAAAAAATAGATGCCCATAACTTGCAGAATCGTCCTCTAAACATCCTTGATCCCATTGATCCCAGACAACAAATGTCCCTCTCATAAGAAGATAAAAAAATCCACCAGCTACGACATAAACCATCTTGAAACCCAAACAATGATCTATCCTAAAAAGGCAATTTAAAAGGTTGAAATGAGACAAACATAAAAAGAAATGTGATGCTGGAAAGACAAGATTGTCTTTCTAATAATTTGCATAAAATCTAACCTTTGACAACGCACTAAGAAAATTAGCAAGGTGGCCCATATCTAACCAGCGAAAACAGGGTTCTGCCTCTTGCAATCGCATATCAGGATTCAGGAACCTACTGCCAAAGGACCAAGAATGAAACAGGATTCCAGAAAATGAGAAGGGGAGTTTTGTGTGATGCTAGGTCCAGCAGATTGATAGCCCCACCTCAAATACAGTTCAAAACCAACTTAGCTCAAAATTGAGCATCAACTTTGACACAAAGCTTATCAAATAAAATAAACCACCCAAAAGAAACCTGGCATCTAACAAAACAATATCCTAATCCCGTTCTTGCCAAAATCCAACCCCGGAAAATATGAGTCATACATGCCAAAATCTAACTTCTTTCCAAGAAGTTATCTGCTCCCACAGCAAAGGCCCATAACCAAACTGATGCTGGAGAAATACTCCAGCTTCCAACCATTGATCAGAAATCAATTCCCATCTTTACTTAATCCAACCAGTGTGGGCCTCTTGAAGCTTTTTCAGCATCCCATAAAGATAACCCCTTCAACCCATAAACAAAGTTCCCTCAAACTCCAAAAAGAGGGACACCTCAATGACAATTGTGACCAAACCAAAAAGAATCAGATTTCCAAATCATGTAAAATGCATCTTTTGTGGGAACATACCCCATTTATAATTACCACCCAAAACCATAAAAGGAAAAGAACCCCCAAAACCCCATTCAAACCCTGCATTCACACAAAATATGCCTTCCTCAAGATCCACATTCTTGCACCAGGCGACAACCATAGCTGTGACACACAATAAACAATTTTATTCACCATTCATCATAATGCATGCAGCAGAACCGTGTTCTTCAGATATAACATACAACATACAACTCTTCAGGGGAACCAAGACGTGATGTATAGCATATGACAAAATCAGCTAAATTTTAAGTACTTAATACAAATTCCTTCAGCTATGAGCAAATTTAGAAACATGTAACCACTAAAGTTCTGGAAATAAGAGCTGCAGTTTTACCAGCCAAAACAAATGAAATTACATTAGGCTTATGAATGGTTAGGTTAAGCAATGCACCTAACAGAACAACAGAACCACAAGCTACAGCATCAAAATTGTATGCGACTTTGTGTGAGGGTTACTTGAGAGTTCACAAAATCCTACATTTTGATTGTCTTATTATTGAGTAGTTTTCAACTAATTAAGGAATGAAGCAAATCATCATAATGCACCACTTTACTTATACCACAATTTTAAAGACAGGCATCCTACATTTTGATAGTCTTATGCCACCAGGTACTACAACTATGACAATCCTTTCCCACCTTGTCACCTCACAATCTAATTACTTACAGATTCAGCGGATTGCATTTACATACAAAAACTCCCCAGTAATGTGAAGTAGGAAACAAACACACATAATAAGTCTTCGTCTCAAAACCAATATTTTTTTACAAATTAAAATCAAGTCAATTTCGATGTATCAAGTGGGAAAATATGGGGTTTATTAGGTGTCAAGTAGAGGCAATCCTAAGACATTATTACAAAGAGATGGAGAAGATCCTAAGACATTAAAATCAACACAACCACAACTCTCCCGTTTCCATCTTGCAAGTAGAGGCGTCAAGAGTTTACAAAAAAAAAAAGGAAAAATAAAGTAGTCACCCAGACAATTTTGTCACGAAATTTTTTGAAAAAAATACAAAAAAAATAGTAGTAATTATAAATTAAATTAAAAATAAAAGACACACAAAAAAAAAAAAAAAAACGAACAAGACTCGTGAAAATCGACAATTCATAAAGGTTCAGATCATGTAACAACATGAAATTTCTTCCACTAATTCAATTCAAATAACCAAAAAAGCGAGCAAATAACATCGAATTATATATACAATCAAATTGATAAAGTTCAGCATATTTCGTTGAAACCCTAGCAATCAAAAAATCAAAATCATAACAAAAGGTTCAGATCCGGAAAAGAAAAAAGTAAGAGACGAACCAGCATCATCAGAGTAGCGGTCGGAGCGGGGGAAAGGGGGAGCGTCACGGCGAACTTCGCCGGGCTCGTAATCACTTCCGGCACCGCCGCCGCTGTCGGTGGGGCGAACGACGAGGCTACTGAGAAGAGGTTGGTGTGGGGCCGACTCGTCTCGTGAACCCATTGTCTTTCTCTATCTCTCTCTTCTGTCACTGCGTTTTTTTCTCTCTCAACAAAATAGGTTTGTTTGAATCAAAAACGTATTTTTTGGGTTTGCGATTGATTTTTGTTGTAGGTGATTGATCAATGGTATTGATTCTGTTGAAAGGAAAATAAACCCTAATGTCTTTACTTGACCAATGATCTTGACCTCTACTTATAGACGTTATAGTACGCTACTACGCTAGTAGCAAACTACAAGAATAGTCAAATCATAACAAGTGTGTTAGCTGTTTTGAGGTACTCCATCCGTGACATAATAATCTACAATATGCGTGCAAAATTAATTGTTACAAGTATTATGTTACGGAGGGAAAACATTATTAGTGGATGACCATTATAACCTTGACAATAATATAGTTCTAGAACTAGGGTTTATTGTAAGTACTCCTAATTGCTTTTATATATACTTCTGCTAATGAATAAAATGATAACTTTTGCCCCATTTTATAACACGTTATCAACATGATCATTTTTCCTCTTCTATTACAATTGTCTTCATCCCCTCTTCCTCAATCCCCATTTTTATTGTCGAATGCAAATTATTCTATTTTCATTTCTATGTTTCGTTTGAATTTCATTTCCTTTGAATCTTCATCCTTATTAAATAGATTAAGGGGTAAACAAATATAT
This sequence comes from Salicornia ramosissima, assembly GCA_951394345.1. Classification (NCBI taxonomy): domain Eukaryota; kingdom Viridiplantae; phylum Streptophyta; class Magnoliopsida; order Caryophyllales; family Amaranthaceae; genus Salicornia; species Salicornia ramosissima. The sequence goes on from OX596233.1 coordinate 5,347,428, forward strand.
TTTTGAAGAAGATCAAATTGTGCTTTCTCATCTCCGTCTTTTTCACGTCTTTTCTTCTTATGGTTCAAATCCTTTTTCATGTCCAACACATCAGTCTTTACATCCTCCATTTTATCATCCATTACCTCATCTAATTTATCAGTCTGAGATCGAGTTGTTTGTTTTGAGAATAGGGCAAGTTTGTGAGTTAACATTATTACCATTTTCTCCATCCTTCTTTTTAGGTAACAAATCTTCTTTCTTTTTTGGCCCTCTAAGCCCCACTTATGGTCCTAGTCCTTCAGGTACATCATTATGGGATCGATGTTTGGCCTTTACATGTGGGAGGGAGTTTTTGACCTTTTCAATTTATACTTTCACTTCATGATTTTCAAGGTTGATTTTGGTGGCTATTAGCAAGTCCCAGTGTGCTACTTCACTCTTCCCCAATCCTATTGCTGTCATGGCTCTTCTAACAAAGGATTTAAGGTTACCAGGGCTAAAAGGTCAAGATGAATAAACAAACACTACCTAGTACCTACTTGTTCAAACTCCTTTTGCTTGCTTAGGCAAGCAGCCAAATTTAAGAGGTACAAATAGCCATATTAAAAGATTTTAACACAAGCACAAACGAACCTATAACATATTCATGTTAATATTATTTCACTAAATTTACCCGTTTACATTATCAAATATCTTCATAAAAATGTGTGCCAAACAATAGCGAATGCATGAATAATACATAGTGGGGTTAAAATGCGTGTTATAAAATCTATTAGTCATTTATTTGTTGTGGTTGTTTCTCACCATTCTTACCAAAACTACATTTCTCACATGAGCCTACTTCTATATATATATAGAAGTAGACTCATGTGAGAAATGTGCTAAAAACCTAACTTAGGTTGAAAATTAAAAATTATTGATATAATGTTAGATAGATTTAGATCAATGGTTGACAATTGATTGATAAAAAAATAGTAAAAGGGGTATGTGACACCTCGACCCCATACTAGGCCGGGTCTATTATCACCAAATGACACTCTGGACTGATAACCTGACCCCACAAGCCAACACGAGTTCTTTCGGGGCATTTTGTTGACATGAATAGCTTATTAAATCCTCTTAAACCAATCTTATGGGTGTTATAATCACCCCACTGAAGGAACGCAACGTCCTCGTTGCGCCTAGAAACTCTAAACCACCAGAAGCTAATCACATAGCCCCAGAATCCTCCCTCGCTAGACACCAAACCCTATTGGGTGGACGCAGTCACAAGCTAACACAAGTTCTTTCGGCGCATTTTTTCTTCACTCATACGTACCCTATGAAACTTCCCAGGGTTAAAGGGGTGCATACAAGATAAAAGGGGTACATAGGGTCCGTTTGGTAGGGCATAAAACATTTTACAACAAAAACTCATTTTCAAAAGTGTTTTCTGTTGTTTGGTTGAATGAAAAATGATTTTATATTTTAAGCGTTTGTGAGGAGAGAGAAAGTTTTCGTGAGGAGATAAAAAGTTACTAAGAGCTCGTTTGGTTCACATAGTAAATAATTTCTTATAAGAATTCCTATTTCATGGGAAATTATTTCCTTTTTAATTTCCTAGGAAATCAAGATTCTTGTTTGGTTGATCATAGAAATTTCAATTTTCCATGGAAATTTCAACTCACCAAGGGGGGCCTTGGTAAGTTATTTCCACCATTTTGAAGAAAATAGAATTTCATATACTAGGAAATCTAAATTCCTCTGATTATGTCAACCAAACAACACACTCTCTCTTCAATTCCTAGGAAATTTTAATTCCTATGCTTTTTAGTATCAACCAAACAAGCTCTAAGTTTTGTGATTAGTGAGGAGAGAGAAAATATGTAGATGAATCTGTACATTCGCCGATAAGCCCAATCGTGGTTGTAGAAGTCTTTTGGTTTAGCGCAAGATTTTAGTTGCAGAGAGAGAAAGTCGTATTTTGCTACCTATTGAACTATGAAATTCTTTCTAAGGAATGACTAAATAAACTCCTTGTTGTATCGCTTTTTTATTTTTTTTATTTTTAAAATGAGAAGAATTAAGATTACAGTCTCGTAAAGTCAAATCCTATCAATTACACATTATTAGGAAATGCGACTCGCTTGTTCCTTTGCCTTTGCCTTTGCCTTTGCCCTTGCCCCCAAACATTGGACACACAATAACAAAACTTTTATGTAAAGTATATCCTTATTCAGTTATCCTTAGGGCTCGTTTACATTAGCTGAATAGAGATGAAATGAACTGAACTGAACAGAACTTAATAGAGATGAACTAAACTGAACTGAACTTAATAGAGTGTATTAATTGAACTGAACTGAACTGAACTGAATTTAATCTGAAGTAAACAAGCTCTTAGTCTTCTCACTGTTTATAGATCTAAATGACTTTCCTTCAAATGATTAATCTAAAAATAGAAAAACTGTTAATCTTGGTTAACTTAGGTGATTGAAGTATATTAAAAACAATATACTACTCCTGGTCCAAATTATCTGTAACGATTTAACATTTTAATATACTAATACAACATTTAAATCAAATTATAGTGTTATTAATTGCCCATAGGTCTCTTAACCCACCTAAAAAGCCAAAATAGAAAGATCAAAATAAACCAAACTTCAAAGTTAGAAAAAAACACCTTTTGTGAAATTATGCATCTCTCATTCTCTCACCACAAATTCAGAAACGTGAAAGATATGGAGTATAGGATTCCTTTGTTAAATTCCATTTCCATAGAGACTAGAGAGTAAAAATAAAGCTAACCCACTTTGCCAGTTGCCACAAAAACAACAACAATCTAACACCAACTATTCTCTCAATTCATCATAAATATTCTTTACATTTTATTTAACATACCAAGTAAATCACTCTCTCTCTCCTACCGTATGAAACTACCTGCTTTCGAAGCCTAGCAACTTCGCCTATCTTCTGTTCTTCACTCTTAACTAATTTCTCAATCACTCGCAAATTATTCCTCAACAATTTGAATTTCTCTTGTAATTTGCGATTTTTGTTTTTGTTTTTCAATCTTCAACTTTTTTTTTGATGATTAAGAGGTATCAGACTTTAAGCTTAATTAAGCCATTTCTTAATCATAATTTATCATTCTTGCGATTTTTATTTATTTATATATATTATGTATGTGAATTGTGATGCGTTTTTCTGGTGATATTTAGCGTAATTCGGAATTCCGGTATTTTTTTGATTTCTTTTGCTTTCTAATTGGAATTGTTGTCGGTGAAAAGAAAGAAAAATTCTGAAAATGGAGAAAAAGTCAGGGGAAAGGTGTGGAAATTTTGTAGTGCGGAGTATAATGATCATAAGTGTGGGAAATTGAAATGATTGTTGTTGGCTTTTGTTTTTTGTTTGATTTTTGTGGCTGCTACTAATTTAATTCCATTTTTTTTTTGTCAAAGTGATTATTTGGAAGCTGATATGAACTTTCCAACTTATAAACGCCTGAATTCAAGAGATTATTCGGAAACCATGGACGTGGAAGATAATTCAGGCATTTTTTTAAATTAATTAATGTCTTAAATATTCCGTTTTTGTTCACTTATGCCTTTTTCTTTTTATCCTAAAGCATATGGAAGCTCTGATTGAAATTCAAAATCAAATGGAAGTTTATGAATTATTCAACTGAATTTTCATTACTTTTAGGAAAGTCCGAGTAACATAGCTTGCATGAATTTGGAAATTGGTAATATGATGGGCCTACAAGTTCTGTATAAGGCTTATAACCTCACTTTTGGTTAATCACTTTCAAATGCTGAGTTGTTTCAGAAAGTAAGGGGTTAACTGGTTATCTTTCAAGCTTGTTCTTCAATGCTATGTTACTCCGACTTTGCTAGAAGCATGTATCCAAGTATTGGACACAGAAATTTTATGAAAAATATGAAACCTTTTCTGTTCAAAATGTAGTGTCATGTGTCATAACAATGTCCAAGGGTCGAGTGTCCGACACGGGTACTTGAGGTGAAATAAAGAGTCCGGGTAACATAGCTTCAATGTACTTAAATTTCTAACTTGTCTAGTATGCATATGTAAGTCAAGTTATCAAAGCTGTAATTGTAATGACTGTGATTTGAGTAATAAATGGTGTTCTTAGCTGAGTTCTGGTTCTGTTTTAGGCTTCCTGCAGAATGATACTTGGCAAGAAAGCGAGAATCCTTCATGGAAGAGATCTTTGCCACATGTACTTGTGGCAACACTGACTTCATTCTTGTTTGGCTACCATCTTGGGTTTGTTTGAGATCCTATAAGCTTTTTTGATTGCCTAGTTGCCTACAGTTACATTAATAAACAGTGAAACTTGTGATAACGTTCTTGAACTAAGATTCTAAATGAATTAGAGCCAGTGTGAATTGTTTTCTTCCTTTTTGTTACAGAGTTGTTAATGAACCGCTTGAAAGCATTTCTCTAGATCTTGGTTTTAAAGGCAACACGATGGCAGAAGGTGACATACATAAAACAGGATCATTGGATTATTTTTGGTGTCGATTCTCTGTTTCTTACCTCTATTTGCATAAAATGAAGGTCTTGTGGTGAGTACATGCCTTGGGGGTGCTTTTGTTGGATGTGCTTTCAGTGGAGCAATTTCTGATGGGTTTGGACGTCGTAGAGCTTTTCAGTTATCTGCTATTCCGATGATATTAGGTGCTGTTATGAGGTAATCTTTTGTTTGCAATCCTAGTCAATTTAGTTAGTATTTTTAATTATGATTTTATCACAACTTGCTTCCAAGCTGTAAATGCATCTTAATATGCCTTTATTGCTTGTTGAATCTTACTGAAAATTGACAGTACTAGGTATGTGTGCCTCCTTATTGAAGTAGCATCTGTTGTAAATTTTCAAAATTTTCTCCACTTGCTGGTTGAAGTTTTCTACTTAAGCGAAAGATAAAGACCGTAAAGAGGTTGTTTGTAATGTAATATGGAATTCTCATTGTAAAATGTGAATGACCATGCTGATGCTTCTCCAATAGCTAGTATTTGTTTTCCATTCATTTATTGTTGAGCATAGTCATATCTCTATCCAATAACTAGTGATAAAAATACAAAAGACAATGTCATTGATTCTATTGGAGATGCATTACTCTTAACGGCGTTAACGCATTCTGAATTCTGAGTAAGATTAGACACAAATCTATGTCCATGGCTCCATGTTTCTCTTTTATGGCCTTGTATGAAAATATGAAATGTGTCGTTAAGGTTCTAATTTGTCATTTGCTAGTGATTTGGCTGTCAGACTTTTTGATGGTGAGCTAGTTAGGTCATGTTCAGCTGACTAGTGAAATTTTTTTTAGTGCTATGGCAAAAACATTACAGGGTATGCTATTGGGAAGGCTTCTAGTTGGTACTGGGATGGGTTTGGGTCCCTCAGTTGCTTCTCTCTATGTAGCAGAGGTATACATTCTCATCTATATAGTAGGTAAATTTATATGTTGTGGCAACATGGTTCTCTTTCCCTTAATGATGAAAGAAAATTTTCTTTGGTATGGGTAAGGATAGATTTCTCCAGCTTTTGTAAGAGGTACCTACGGAAGCCTCATTCAGATTGCAACTTGTCTTGGTCTTATGGCAGCTTTAGTTGTTGGAATCCCTTCAAAAGATATTGCGGAGTGGTACAAAAATTCATTGCTCATTCCATCTCCTCTAAATAGGATTTTTCTTGATATTGTTCAGCACTTTAGTAGTAATCCTTTCTGAGTTTTCAACGTTCAAATTTTCAGGTGGCGGATGTGTTTTTGGTTGTCCACAATTCCTGCTGCTATTCTTGCTCTTGGCATGATATTATGCGCTGAAAGTCCAATTTGGCTTCACAAGGTTTGCTTCATAATGATATTCTTGATCTTTGAATACCCTTTTGAATTATTTTTATTCTATAAATGCATGAGCCAGGTTTGAATGGATTTTTGTCTTTTGTGTTCTGCCAATTTGTATTTCCTGCTATGCTCATCATTATGATGTTGTTGAGCATGAATTTCCTTATACTGTATCCACCCCAACTTAATTGCAACAATTTCCTAAAATGGAAACTTCAAATTAATTGCAACAAATATTTTACTTCTTTAATAAGTAATGATTTCTCCTTATCTCTTTCCTCATCACATGCTTTTATTTTCCTCTGTATCCATTTCATACTCAAAAAAAAATTTTGTTTGGAAGTAGCACCCATCCATTTTTTGCAATTTATATGGGGCGGAGGTAGTATGGATTGGCTACTAATAAATGGTATCATCATGCGCAACAATTTTTTTGTTCTTTATTTATGTGTGCAAAATTCAAGTGGGAAACTGTGCTATAAAGTAACTTATAAAGGTGCGTGTGATTTCCCTGTCTTTTTTGCCTTTGTTACATAATCAGTCTTTCCTGTGCTTATGTTTTGTGGATCAAGCTAATTGGTGATTGCTATTAATTACAAATATTTAATGGTTGAATGTTTATGCTTTTTCCTTCTCTTGATTTAGCAAGGAAGAATTTCGGAGGCTGAGGCAGAGTTTGAGAAGCTTTTGGGAGGGTCACATGTCCATTCTGCTATGGTGGAGTTAGAAAAATCTGATCGAGGAGACACTGAGGGAGTGAAGCTGTTGGAATTGCTCTCTGGTCGACATTCGAGAGGTAGATCCAGTACCAATATGGTGCAGATGTGCTTTTAGTGGTTGGTTTATAAATTTATTCTATTATCTGACAAAGATTATTTTATTCACTTGTTCCTTTTGCAGTTGTTTTTATTGGATCAGCCCTATATGCTTTGCAGCAGCTATCCGGTATAAATGCCATTTTTTACTTCTCTTCAACTGTATTTAAAAGTGTTGGAGTACCATCAAACCTTACGAACGTGTTTATTGGAATCTCCAATTTAACAGGTGATTTGTGAACTAGAAATCTTATATATATTGGTTCAGCTTTATTGGTTTCAGTTAATCACTCTGAAATGTCTTCAGGTTCCATTGTTGCAATGACAATGATGGACAAGGTGGGGAGAAAACTGTTGCTATTTTGGAGTTTCTTTGGCATGGTAATTTCTATTGCGCATTTCATTCTTCTAGTTTCTTTCCCCTTTTCCCCTTTACACCATCCTCTTTATGCCTAAAGTCTCCATCAAATCCTAATATATGTTTTGTGACAAAAAATATTTGCCGCACGTACAGGCTGCATCAATGGGTCTGCAAGTTGCTGGGGCAAGTGCTTATATGCCAAAGGCAGTAGCATTTTACTTATCTGTTGGTGGCATACTATTGTGAGTATATTTTGTAATTAGCTATAATTTTCCATGTTATGGCATTCTTTAACTAGAACAGTTAACTTTGATCAGTGGTTTTATGCTCAACTTTCAACAACTATCTAGTTGCATGTTATTTAGCTTTTCCTTTTTTTACTACAGTAACACATGCTCTATTTAAATTTATGGTGCCACCTCTTTGATAATTTTAATTTGGAATGATGGCCTTTTCACTTTATACTTCTTAGAAGTTAGAAGAGAGTATGTATATACGATGCAAAATAGGTGGAGTCTTCTAAGTGGCTGACATGACTATAGCATGAGAGTGAAGCTATAAACGTAACATGATAATTCTTTTAATTGTGTAACCATTAGTCACCTGTACTGGCAGAAAGCTTCCTTGTGATAAATGAATAAAGTGATGCTGTGGGATATACGTTGATGGAAAAACTAGGCAGTCCTCTGCATACTTCCTGTACCATGCTATTTATTCGACACCGGGATGAGGATGTATGAGGGTATTCACTGAAATATAATCCCGTCACTAGCAATGATAACTTGCATGCTTCTCCTTGCGAAATCAACCTGTCATCTACCGTTTATCATTTACATTTGCTTTACTGTTTCCCAACGACTGGAATTTGGCATAATCATCAAAAGTATGAATAAAATTACCTTCTGGTTTAAAATGTTCACTTTATTTGACTACCTCCTTCAGGTGCTATGGATAACAGGTTTTATCATGATTTTTGTACTATATTGTATTCATACTTTGTTGTGCTGTATCATTAAGGAATTAGGACTGATAATTGGACATAATTACACAAAGGGTGTAAAGAGTCCCCTTTCAGGCTGAATGTTTACTGTATTTGGTAAGAAAATAAATGTTGAAATTGGACATATATAACATGCCTGCCTTTGCTTAACTTTTTGCAGATTTGTTCTAACATTTGCTGTTGGTGCTGGTCCTGTTCCGGGCCTGCTCCTCCCTGAAATATTTCCAAGCCGAATTAGAGCAAAAGCAATTGCTTTCTGTATGTCAGTCCATTGGGTATGATCCTGATATTTCTTGTTTCTTCGGTTATAATGTAAATCATTCATTTGCATCCTTCAAGGACCTTCATTTTTTATCCTACTTACTCCTAGTAAAGGAGGGAAGGAAAAAGAGCAGGGACTGGTGTATGGAGCAGGTGTTAGGATCAAATTTCCATTAAATGGATATCAATTGCTTTATGCTACAAAAAAGGACAGAAAAGATTAGAAGGAAACAATTTAACTTACTTTTTCACTAATAAAATCATTCTAGAATTGGGAAGGTTTGGAAGGAAAATAAAAATGCCATGTCTCTATTTTTTTGTTAATAGGTTACCTAGAATCATCCATTTACCTACATTATTGTGAGATGAAATGCTAACCTAACATACATTATTCTTGGTATTCAAGTTACCAGCCTATATTTTTGTTTTATTTTTTGAAATAAAAACATTCAAAATGCTGATCATTCATTGCATAACAAAGCTCTGTCATGTAAATCACATTATCATCATTAACCAACCTTCATACAGAAAATTTTAGAGATCTAATATTGCCATTGAACAACAGTTTCCAAGTTTATTAGTGGCAACAACCGTATATATATATATGTCTTGCACTTCTATTCCTTTCCCTCCCTTTCTTTAGCCCCCAACTCAATTGCTATGGAAAAAGTAGAAAAATAACACTTTTCTTTCCTTCCCCTCCCTTTCCTTGGAAACCTTTAGGGTCCGTTTACTTTGGTGTAAAACATTTTCGATGTAAAATGATTTTCCATGAAAAACATTTTACGTTGGAAAACTCATTTTCATAGAAGTTTTCCAATGTTTACTTGCACGGAAAATAAGTTTTACTCCCAAATTTGGAGGAAAATGTTTCCAATAGGATGTAAAATGAGTTTTCACCCAAAGTTTTACATTTTATTTTTTCACCCAAAGTAAATGATGTAAAATAGGGAAACTGTTTTCAGGGATAACATTTTTCGCTCTAGTAAACGGACCCTTAATCCAAATAAAGTGTAAAGATATCTGGCGATAAGATTTCTAGTTTTCTACCTCTTTCTTTCCTCATATCCTATTGGAGGTGGGGGATGGAGAGATACTAGGTCTGTAGCATGACTTGGTTGCCTGTAGGAATAACCACCAGTTACCTGCGGATTCTGTTAATAAAATCATGGAGATCATATTTTCTGCCCAAACTAACTAATTTGTCCAAAGATTCTCAGAATTTTGTTTCACAAGACTAACCAAAATCGAAAATTGAGCAGAATTGTCAAACCATCTGGTAGCTTTTATTTACCATGAAATATGAGATATCATTAATTATGGAATCAAAGATCCATTGGAAATTCTATCAAAAAATAAAAATAAAGCACGTAAATAACAAAACCTCCTAAACTGCCTAGGAGGTTTGGATGATTTTATTTAAAGATAATACCATTGATGTTGATGGGTGTTCTCTAGCTTGTACTCCCAGTTTTGAGGAGTTTTTATAAAAGCACAAGCTTTGTGGCAAACAGAAGAACTCAAAAGGGTTGACACTGTTTGCTTCTTTACCATTGCTGCAGGTCTTCAACTTCCTTGTGGGCTTGTTGTTCTTGCGATTACTTGAAAGACTTGGACCACAGATCCTCTATACAATCTTCAGCACTGTTTGCTTAATAGCTGTTGCCTTTGTCAAGAAGAATGTGATAGAGACGAAAGGAAGAACACTGCAGGAAATCGAGATTGCTTTTCTTCCTGATGAATAGAGGTGGTTTCTGTATTCCAAGGGTTATTTCTACGGATCTATTCATGCTTTATGTTGTTTAATGACATGGTAATATTTTCCAGGTATTCTTATGCAGTAATAGCTTCCAAAAATCTTGACAATTTTAACATACTGGAAATTAAAGTGCAAGCCAAACCAGACACTATCTTCATGCTGAGATTGACATGATGATTATGGGAGGAGACAGGCCTTTGAAGAGCTGCTTGCTTATAACCATTTGATTGTTCGAATCTGAAGGCTCTATGAGTGCATTAGTTGTATGCGGAACTTGTATATGCTATGAGTTTAGATGTACCAAGCTGTATATACTCTCTATTATGGAACTAAGCCAACAAGAGCTGAATTGACCACACCATTCAACCGGTACTAACAAAACGGTGCTTCGACTTGTTCTTTTAGTCCTGCGGTTACTATTCGGCTGCTGATGATTCCTACAATTTCTTTGTAAGCCACAGCAGTATGTGAAATGTAATACACTCCTTAACATTTCTCCATTTAGTAGGTTTCCAGACTTTGGTCATGTAACTTAAGCCGCACTTCATGCTTTAACTCTTATTTAACCCAAAAAAAAAAAAAGAAAAATAAATTGTAATATGAAAAAAAAAACAACTCAAAAGAACCATATATGGATTTATTGTAGTGGTATACTAGTGAGTAGAGCGAGCATATAATTTCAGGTTTAGTTCCAGAATAACGCATCTCAATGTCTGTGTTTGTTGAGCTTAAAATTACAGTTTGAACTCTTAACAAGCCAAATTTAAACGAAGTCATTGTTGCTAGAAAAATACTAATCGTAGTCATTGTTGCTAGAAAAATACTAATCGTTTTCATTTGTTAGTTATGTTTGGAATCTTATGATGTTATTTGGGAGACAAACTTCATATTTAATAAAAGTTATGTTTCCCGTAAAACAAAAAATAAGTTAAAGCTTAGAATCTTGCATGTCTACTTAGGCAAATAAATAATGTGGTTAATAGGCAAGCAGGGCCGTCCTTGAACATGTGCAAGGTGACCAACAGCACAGGGCCCCCAATTGTAAGGGGCCCTATTTTCATATTTAGCCCAATATTAAAAAAAAAAACCAAAGAAAAAAAGAAACAAATTAATCGTAATCTACAATGAATGTCAACTAATTGCTCCAACTTTCCATATTCTATTTTCACATTAAAAAAAATCATTCATTAATTGCAAATCTTACATTTACATGAATTAATTCTTCACCTTCATATTTAGGGGCTCAATATTTTTGTATGAGAACAGTGCCCCAAAATTCAATGGGACGGCCCTGTAGGCAAGTATGCAACATATTTTTATTGAAAAACGCTAATAAAAGCTTAATCAATGATTGCAATAATTTAATATAACGTTTTATTTATTTGAGTAATTCACAATCAAAATTCGACTATGATATTATAATAGTAAATGCTATCAATTGGAAGCTAATAAAATTGTTGTATATAAATGGAAAATTTTTAAACATAACCAACAAAAGGAAACACATGAGACAGACTACGTAAGTACATAACTAACAAATTAAAATGAAGCAAGTACTTCATGGAGTGTTTGAGGTTTTAAAAAAAATAGAGTTTTGAAGGATAAGAGAGATTTATCACTTTGAAAAAGGAATAAAAGTTTGGTTGAAAAAGTTATGCAATAGGGTTTTGAAACGGAAAAGATCATATGAGGAGCTTTTAGTTTTCCGCACTTTACTTAATAACAAGTGCATTTTTCTAAAAAATACCCTTTACATACACTCTCTCTCCCCCTCTTCCTCACACTATCTCTCACTAAGTTAAAGGGAAAAGTTTTTTTTTATTATGTCAAAGTGGCAAGGAAAACACGCGAGGACAACAGTAGATGAGGCGGCGGTGACAACAGCTAGAATACTTTTTCTTTTATAAAGAGGCAAATGGAAAAATAGCTCTTGACCTAGGCCAAGGCGCCTGAACCTAGGGGAGTGCGCCTAAACCATGAGCCTACACCTAGGTTCATGCACCGGAACCTAGGTCAGGGGCTCCTTTTCCATGCATCCCACAAACATTTTTAGGTGTTAATAACGTTGGTGATGTCAAGGATACTATGCCATTGTTAGTGCCCTTTGTCCATATTGGTGGGTGGTTGTTTTTTAGTTAGAATGAGTTTGAAAGTTGGAGAGAGAGAGAGTGTGTGTTTTTTAGAACAAGGGTAGACTTGAAAAGTCATGGGCGTTAAAATGCGAACGATTTTTAGTTGTTCAGTTAGTTTATTGGTTATTGCATACACTTTTTTACACAAATAGCTAACAACAAAATTTTAAGCAAGGCTTACATAAATAACTTCCTAAATTTTCATGAGTGGGATTATTAGAGCATGAATATCAATGACAAAAAAACATAGTTCATGAAATTTTCACAACTCTTTCTTTTACATTGTTATTCATGCACTTATAATCCAAACATCTTAGAAAAAAACTTGTGATTCACTTTCCTCGTTTTATTGTTAATATAAGATAAAAAAAAGACAATTTTGGTCAAAGTGGAGTAATTTTTTTGCGACGGAAGGAGTAGTTGTTAAAATAAATCAAACAAGAAATACTGTTGTTATTAAGTAATTAGGATATTCTCTTCACTTGTAAACCGTGTCAAAATTTCAAGTTGAGTACCTTTGCGTAAATTTGCAGTGAAGCAAGTATAAATTTAAACCTAACGTTGTTCAATTACAAAGAGCAAGTATAAATTTAAACCTAAAGTTGTTCAATTATTATTCTAATTGTAGAGCATGGTCTGTTGAGTAAAGCTTATGTTCAGGTTTGAACTCAAATTAATCATATCAAACCATACTCGAACAACAATTTATTATACAATTGAACAGCAAATCGAGGAAAGATAACATACCAAGCCTTACACGGAATAACTACTCAACACATTGGGTATGAAATCCAGCAAAGTTATACATGTTGCCGCTCATGATGAGTACAAAATTGATGAAACCCGTCAGATCTGTATCGGATATGGATCCAGCCTAGAAAAAACGGATTTGAATCAGGTTCCATCAGGATCCCGTCCAGATCCGACTCGTAGCCATCTCTAGTCAAAACGAATAGAGAAACCAGCGTTCGTTTTGGTCACATTTACTCCACCAAACTCTTCAAAATCGGAGTCTGAACCAGTTTCCCTGTAATCAAACCAATTACCAGGAGAATCCTCATCTGGGTCACATTTAGTCAATGGAACTCTCAGCTCGGAAATTGGAACGGGCAAAGGCTCCTCTGACAGGTACTTATCATGTAACAGCTCCATTGCTGTAGCTCTACTTGCAGGATCAAAGCACAGTAGCTTCTTAACAATCAGTATCTCATCCGGTACATGGTTTGGCAAGCATGCTTCTAACCTAATAGGGTTTTCAATTTTCGAGAATGAAATCATTTTATAGTCAGGTAGGTTTGAACAACCCGGAAAGGTTTCCTCTGTTAAGTTACCCAATACAGTGAAAATCCTCGAGAGCTGATCAATATCAGAGGTTCCGGGAAAAAGGGGCTCTAAGCTAAAGAGCTCAGCAAAGATGCACCCTAATGACCACAGGTCAACCTCCACTCCATAGGTTGTCGAACCGTAGAGTAGCTCAGGGGCTCTAAACCACCGGGTCCCAACACACGAAGTTAGAGGGCCGTAGGTGTGGTCCCCACCTTCATCGGGGTCGAAAGTATCTGAACCCTTAAGAAGATCATCTTCTACTTCACTAGTTGTGCAAGTAGCAAGACAGGAAGTATCTCCATCAGGGATGTTTGAATCTTTATCTGTGTCCTCTGTAACAGCAGCTTTAGCCTTTAGCTCAACTAAGTTTCTGAAGAATTCTTCTTTGGATATCAAACCTTGTTCTTGATTTACACAAGCTTCTTCACTTGAATCATTGATGATAACTTCAGGCTGTTGAGCAATATCTTTTTGTTCAATGTGATCCGAGTCTTCTGCAGGCGCAACAAAGCCTGGCTCCAGGAGAATCCTTGCCTGAAATCAACAGTTTGATGGGAATTTCAAGTTGGATTCCAAGATGATATGCAAACAATAGAGTTTGTAGCTTTTCAATGCTTATTGTTTGCAAATGTTTTGGAATGAAAGGGGCAAGTTAACTTTACCTATATGACAAATAATTATTTGAATTGTAGCCAACACAAATAATATAGCAACAAGTCTTTGGTGAGACAGTTTCACCAAGTGAGATCGGGTCTTACCATGAAAACGTTATGAAAAAACTAACAAAAGTTATTGAAAATGTATAAAAAGTTATCAGTCTTTCATATATTTTCAGTAAGTTTTTCTTTAAGGGTCCGTTTGTTTTGATGAAAAACATTTTTCCGGAAAATGATTTTCCTCCCTTGTCTCATTTTCCTTTGTTTGTTTTGGAAAGGGTGGAAAACAATCTTAAGGTGGAAAATGTGATAGTAGAAAAGGAAAACCATTTTCCTTTTGTAGGGAAGGAATGCCACATTTTCCCTCTCACAACTTATTTCTCCCTTCTTCACTACTCTCATCCTTCCTTCATTTCTACTCCATTTTTTTTTTAAGGAAAACTTTTCTTCAATCAATATTTTCCATTGAAAATTGTTTTCAGAAGAAAATGATTTTCCTTGAAAATTGTTTTCCTTCAAAACAAACAGAGCCTAACTTTCCCCAATGATACCAGGTCTTACAATGAAACTGTCTCACCAAACATCAGCTTGGGGAACTTTCCAAACATCAGCTGAACAAAATCAGCACAAATGCTGGACTATCACCATCAAAACCCAATTAATCTAGCATCTTAAAGCATGAAGCATTCACTTGAAAATACACATCACATATCAATGATCAATCACAAGAATATCAAAACAGCTCAGAATCTGCATGTTTACCCAAATAAATTCAGCCATGACATCAAATAAGAAATGCCCATATTCAGAATTTCTGAGATTAACCAAACGATTTGGTAATCAAAATTCAAATATAATGATAGAAAGCTCACAAAGTGGCATCATTGAACAAGTGACCATTAATTCAAAGTATCAAACACCACAAAAGCATTATTAAACCCTATTGTTTAAATCAAACAATAACAAAATGATCACCATGACACTCATCAAATGTTAAAAAGCTTTCAAAATCATTAATTCCATTATTACCTGTCCAAAATCAGCCAATTTCAAAACCCCAGAATCAGAAATTAATAGATTAGACGGCTTAAGATCACGATGAACAATAGAATTCCGATGACAAGCATCGACCCCGTGTAAAATCTGAACCATCCATCGTTTAATTTCCCCAGAAGAAATTCCGCCATTCCAATTCTTTCTAGCTTCAGTAATCAAAGACGCTAAATCAGTCTTAAAATACTCCAAAACAAGCACAGCGTCTTCATCTTCCCTCCAAAAAAACTCGTGCAAAACCACAATGTTGGGGCAATTTTCAAGGGTTTGAAGAGCTTCAATCTCACGAAACGCACTCTGATAATCATGGATCTCTTTAAGGGCAACAGTACAACCGTCTGATTTTCGATGGGCACGGTAAACATCTGAGTATGCACCAGAGCCGATTTTTTCTTGGATGTCGTATTTGGTAGTGATTTCTTTTCTTCCATGGATGCTCCAGCTCTTTGCTGATGTTGGTGAATCCATTTTAATGGTTTTTTTTTTTTTTTTTTTGGGGGGGGGGGGGTTGGAATTGATGGGAAGGTAAAGGTATGGCTGTATGAGCAACAACAATGGAGGTTTTTGTTAAATGTTAATGAGGAGTGAAAGTAGAGGGGAAGGCGATTGCCTGATAGTTCTGTTAGTTTTTTCAATTTTCTTTGTCGTGTAATAGGATAGGACTATAGGAGTAACAAATTTTTCCCACTTGTGCAATTAATTTTGGGAACTTTTCCAGTTTTTCAAGGGTGATAATTATTTTTTTAAAAAAATATCATTAACAATCTTTAGTCTTCAAATTTTCTTGATGGTGAGTGGTTAATTCATAAAAGCTACCCAAGTGTCTATAGAAAATCACTTCCCATAAAATCGCCTCATAAATTAAATTAATATTTATTAAGTTGATGATGAATGAATATTTTTTTAAAAAAAATCTAAAAAAATGAATTTTGAATAATGTTAATAAATCTTATATTGATATTCATTGAAGTTGAATTAATTTATACTGCGTAAGAACCATTATTCTATTAGTATTCACAAACCTAAAACATTTTTTTTTTAATTCCAAAACTACGTCGTTTTGGCAAGGGACCACGTAGAGCTACGTGGTCCTGGGACCATATAATAATTTGCGTCACAGGTGTACCTTCGAATTTGTAGTGAGTAGTGACCCTTATGAGTTAAATTGTCGCTTAACTTGGTATTTTGTGCTTCTAAGGGCTTGTTTACTTCAAATTATATTCAGTTCAGTTCAGTTCAGTTCATTTCCGTTCAGTTCATCTCTATTCAGTTCAGTTCAGTTCAGTTCATCTCTATTTAGTTCAATTAATACACTTCTATTCAGTTCAGTTCAGTTCAGTTCAGCTCTATTCAGCTAATGTAAACGAACCCTAATAACTCCGTTCCGTAACGTTTTATGCACTTGTATGTGTTTAGGCTTATGCATTGCATTGAACAATTCAATATTTATCATTTTACAAATAAGCAAACCTTTTTGGTGAGTTTTATGCCAATTGAATAAATCTTCGAAGTATTGTTATTTATTATAATTACGTGTGCATGACTTGATTCGATATCCCAATAAGTTTCACGTTATACATTGAAGTGTTTGGATGAAATCTTTATAAGCTAAGTTTATTAAAAGTTGATGAATGCTTAGTTGTGACCTAAAATGGTTTGAAAAAAATACTTTGTTTTGTCGGAAAAAAGAACAAAATTTAGGCTCCATTCAATTTAAAGAACAATATTTAGGCTTTGGCAACTTGGACCTGGTGTCCAATGTAAAGAAGAGTATTTAGATTCTAGTAGCTTGGACATGGTGTCTATTTCAAAGTATGGTATTTAGGCTCCGGTAGCCTGGACTTTGTATCCAATTTTAAAATTGACTCCGGTAAGCATTGCGTGCAAGCATAACCGTCTTGGTGACCATTAATACAATTTTCATAACCGATAAGCTAGGTCTCGAAGGGGTGAAATCCCTCCCCTCACGTTTAAGAAAAATTTTTAGTTTCCATTTTAAATGGAAATGTGTCTTTTAAATTTCAAATGTAACAAGTGATTTTTAACTAATCCCCTCTATTATATAAGCCGGGGGGTCATGATGTCCCCCTGGAAAAGTCTAAACTGCTCTTCAAAAAAATTCTAAATACTCGAATTATATAATATTAACTAAAAAGGAAATTTTGTATTTTTTAAAATGAAATATTACAAAATATATAATTCAAAAAAATAAAACAAAAACACCAAAATTTATATTTTTAAATTCTTTACAATTAGATACCCATATTGGTATATTTTTCACACAAATTTCATTAAAATTTTGATCAGATATAATATAGTGGATGAAATTAAATTTTATTCAATTAAGCAATTGTAATCTTATTTTCAACAAGCTCATAAATAATATATATAAACATTATATAAGATACTCATACATTATGAAAGCACGCATAACATACACATAAGGCTAGTGTTCGTTCTAAGTAAAGCTATTATTTCCGGTCCACCTTTTCCAAACTACGACATATTGGATTATTGGAAGCCCAATAAATATGTTCTATCGTGAGCCTAACTGTTCACAATTGAGATATACTCCGTATTTGGTAGCTTAAAGGCTTACTTTAAGTTATGTGCCATCGTAGCATTTTAGCCTATTTATGTAAATAAAGTTTAACAAAGATGTATTTGAATTTATAATCTTGAGGGAGATAAGGTGATTCTCGAGTTTATGATTAGGGTCCGATTACTAGATCGAAAAATGTTTTTCTTGAAAATAGTTTTCCCATTTTACATCGTTTACTTTGATGAAAAAATAAAATGTAAAATTTGGAGTGAAAGCTCATTTTACACCCTAGTGGAAACATTTTACACCCCAAACATTTTTCGCTCTAGTAAACGATGTAAAATGGGAAAACTATTTTCAAGGAAAATATAATTATTAATGTAATATATTTAAGGTAGCCATTGAACTACCATGTCCAATAATCAGGTCTACATGTGAATCAACGTCCAAAAAATACAGGTCTACGATAAGATGGAAGGTTGAGACTTGAGAGTTTGATATAGTGATAATTTCAAGAGGTAGATGAAGACTAGTGGTACGTTTTTTTCAACTTATATTATCAGGTCTTAGAACTTATCAAATTTAATCAGGTCAGGATAGGTCAAGTCGAATAAGTTATAATCAAGTCAGCTTTAATAGGTTAAAAACAGGTCAGCTCAGATCGAATAAATTGAAGAGAACGTACCCTAAAAATCACTTTGAACATATTATGAGAAATATGGGTCTACAACCATATGTAAGACTATAGAGCATATGGAATATAATTGGTCGATGTAGTCGACCTGTTTGGATAATAAGGAATTATCGTAAGTGGGTACGGTGAGAATCGAATTCATAATCTCGTACCACATACCTAAAATTCTGAACCCTTAACCACTAGGCTAAGATCTTGTCGTGAAACCCAACCCATTTTATTGGAATTAAGAGTGGGTTGTAATTGTAGGAGACAAACCACATGGGGTATTTTTGTTTAGATTTCAAACTCTAATAAGTACAGTCTACCTAGTGAATAGTGATATATTCATATATTCATATATCACCCTTTCATGAAGGTAGTACTCCTGGCCTGAGTCCTGACTGGCTAGTAGTGCTGGCCTGGCTAGCAACTTGGCACGTGAAACTATAACTTATTTTAGTTAGTACAAGTATTACTTCCTCCTATTAGTGTACCATACATATTGAATGCTTAAGCTGGATGACCTGAAATTATACATCAATGTATCATGTATGCCCCTACATCTACAAGCAATGTTGTTTGAAAGACCCCATTGGGTTCCTTCCCCATTGTATATGGTACTAAGACCGTTTGGTTGTTGGTAATAAATTGTGGTAATGTTAATCAGTTTGTAGTATAATTTTGTTAAGGAAAAACCTTATAATGCCCATGAAAAACATATTTTCATTCCCAAACTTTAATTTTCTTCTTATTGTCCATTTTCATCCATTACCATGGAGAAGGGTGGTATTAAATAGAAATGAATATTTGTGAAGAAAATTAGATAAAGTGAAGGTATTGGGTCAGACCGTCTGACCATAATATTTGGTCAGACCGAATTTGACCCATTACTTTTTTAGAAGAAAAGAGGTTATTGACAAATGAAAATTGCTTTGGTTCATTTCAATGACACCGACAATGGTTGAGTCAAAGAAAACCATTAACCATTTAGAGAAAAAGAGAGAAAGAGTCACTGACAATGATTTTAAGTGAAACAAAAATCATTTTAATGGCTTTCGATCAATTCCTCGCCAAACCTCACTGTAATTGTTGTACATCATCGTCGTCATTTATCAAAATAACCATAGTCCAAACCTGCAATACTTCTTCACTGTGTTAATAGGCAAAATGGAGGAACGAACAATTAGAGAAAATGAAAATTAAGATGAAGATAATATGTGTTCATGTTTAACAATATATATCCAAGTTTAACCATATATGTTCATGTTTAATAATATATGTCCAAGTTTAACAATATATGTCCATGTTTAATAATGTGTCCAGGTTTAACAATATGTGTCAATGTTTAAAAACATGTGTCCAGCTTTAACAATTATGTGTCCATGTTTAACGATATGTGTCCATGTTTAGCAACATATGTTCAGGTTTAACAATATATGTCCATGTTTAATAATATGTATCCAGATTTAACAATATGTGTCCATGTTTAAAAATATGTGTCTAGGTTTAACAAATATGTGTCCATGTTTAACAATATGTGTCCATATTTAACAATATGCGTCCATGTTTAACAATATATGTCCAAGTTTAACAATATATGTCCATGTTTAACAATATGTGTCCAGGTTTAACAATATGTGTCCATGTTTAAAACTATGTGTCCAGTTTTAATAAATATGTGTCCATACTTAACAATAAGTGCCCATGTTTAACAATATATGTCCAAGTTTAACAATATATGTCCAAGTTTAACAATATATGTCCATGTTTAACAATATATGTCCAGGTTTAACAATAAGTGTCCATGTTTAAAAATATGTGTCAAGGTTTAACAAATATGTGTCCATGTTTAACAATAGGTGTCCATGTTTTACAATATGTGTCCATGTTTAATAATATATGTCCAAGTTTAACAATATATGTCCATGCTTAACAATATATGTCCATGCTTAACAATATATGTCGATGTTTTTAATAATATGTGTTCAGGTTTAACAATATGTGTCCATATGTTTAAAAATATGTGTCCAAGTTTAACAAATATGTGTCCATGTTTAACATTATGTGTCCATGTTTAAAAACATGTGTCAATGTTTAACAATATGTGTCCATGTTTAATAATATGTGTCCATGTTTAAAAATATATGTCCAGGTTTAACAATATGTGTCCATATTTAAAAATATGTATTTAGGTTTAGCAATATGTGTCCAGATTTATCAAATAATAGAACTCACCAGGTTAATTAGTTTTTTTGTCCAGGTGAGACCGTAGACTCTTGTTTGTCCAGATCTTCTATGTTGACATTGCTTTTTTTTTTTTTTTTTTAATTTCATCTTCTCTTCTCTTCCTATCTCAATAGACATCTTTATCAACCATCAACCTCCATCTTCACAAAAAAATCATGTCTTCTGTATGAATAATCTACCATTGTTGCTTTATATATACAAATATAAAACTATGAGCAGTATTTTAATGATAATTGATGTTGTTGATGTTTGAAAGTGACCTATGATATTGATGAATTGATGATGAATCGTGATGATGATGCAAGTCATGCAACAATGATAATGAATTATGATGATCGTCCATGAGGTACAAAACATGGGATGAAATGTGGGTACCTGATTGTCCACTGATGGGAAGAATAATTTTGGGGAAACTTTTGAGCCTCATCCTTTATTTATGAATATGATAGTCTTTGGGCCTACTGCGTGTCTGTTGTTTGTGTATAAGGTTGGTCACTTGGTCTGCCTAAATTTCATGGTCAGACCAGTCTGATGTAATACATTCTCTTAGATAAATTGGAGTTAAACTAGTTACACCATGGGGAATGAATTTTGATTTTCCTTCCAAATTTAGTTATAAATTCATTCCTATTATTATCATTTATGATCGGCTACCAAACGGGTCGTAAGGGTCTGTTGGTATGATGTAAAACGTTTTCCATGAAAAATGTTTTCTCATTTCACAATGTTTGGTTTGGAGTAAAATTTTAAAATGTAAAACTTGGGATAGAAAACCAGTTTCCACCTTATTGAAAACCTTTTCCCCCAAATTAGAAGGAAATATTTTACAGAGTACATCACAATTTGAAGGAAAATATTTTTTGTCACAATTGAAGCATTTGATTTAAGGGTCCGTTTGGTAGGATGTAAAACGCTTTCTTTGAAAAATGTTTTCCCATTTTACATTGTTTGGTTTTGAGTAAAATAATAAAATTTAAAACTTGAGGTGGAAAATGAAAACTGTAATAAACTCATTAGTCCACGTCATTTTCCACTAACTGAATTATATACCCTTCCCATCAACATTCATCAACCTCCCAAATAAGTTTGGCACATGTATTTGGCTCCTTTTGTAATTGGAGTGAGGCACCTTGTTTGGGCCCATTTAATTTGGTACCAAAATGAGGCCTCAAACTGGATTTGTAATAAAATTTGGTATCCATAATCAATACGAGTACAATGGACCCAATTATCGATTAAGTCATGGTCAATGTGAGTCAGGTTTTTAGTGGACCACCTTAAAATAAATCAATAGCAAGTCGAGCCAAAACAAGTCTTGAGTAACTTTGAAGGTGTTTTCAAGTGGGGTGTTTGGCTTTGGAGGTGTTACATATTTGGCACATGTGTTTGGCTCCTTTTGTAATTAGAGTGAGGCTACTTGTTTGGACCCATTTAATTTGGTCCTACCAAAATGATGCCTCAAACAACTAGATTTGCAATAGAATTTGGTATAATCAATACGAGCACATTAGGTCAGGGTCTTGTGGGTTAGGGTTTTACTGGGCCATTTTAAAGATGGTCATAGTAGGTTGGATCAAAACGAGTCGTGGGTTGTTACTAGGAGGGCAAATAAAAAAAAAAATAAAAAAAACAATGAAAAATAAAAAATAAGAGAGCTAAATAATTTTGTTTAAATTTTTTAGCTAAATAATTATGCTATTATTTTTGGCCCATATTAACCTAGCACATGTGTTTGACTCCTTTTGTAATAGGAGTGAGGCTCCTTTTTCGGGCCCAGAAATAGGCATGTTTTTACTCGAACAATTGGATTCACAACAAAATTTGGTATATAGAATCAATACAAGCACATTGGAACTATTCATCGATTGGGTTAGGGCATCGCTTGTCAGGTTTTTAGCGGGTTAAATTACTTTGTTCAAGTTAATAGCAAGTCAGACCAAAACAAATCGTGGGTCAATATTGAGTTGATAATAGACAGACAAATAAAAAAACAACGAATAATAAAAAGTGAGGGAGCCAAAGAAATATTGTTAAAACATTTTTTATTTGTCTAAATTATTAAGCTATTATTTTTTATCTACCATAGTATTAACCTATCCAACATGGTTCTATCCAATAAATACCCCATAAAATTGAACTTAACCATATTCCCATTGTGCTACCATAGTACCATGTGCACATACTACCCAACTTTATGAAACTAGTTCCATTAAAGTGAATCATTACACCATAATTTTGTTTTGGATCAATATTCCTTTGGAGAATTAGTAGAATAGGAAACACTTGTTAATAAATAAATTAAAAAAAAAAAAAAAACCTAACAAAAATGGCAATATTTTTTTTTTAATATTTGCAACTATGCAAGGAACATCATAACTTATAAGCTTTATGAATACAAATTGCAATCTCCTTTGAGGTTTAGGGGATGCATTAAATAACTTGAACCTTGTTGTCAAAATATGCAAAGTTGCTCTAATTTTGAAGCTCACTCTTACATAGCAACACATGAGAAGCTAAAAAAACAAACCCTATTAGTTTAAAAGAGTGGAAAGCTAAGAGAGAATGAACAATTCCCTCAACAAAGTTTTTGCAATTAGCTTATAATTTCCACAAAATAAAACACAACACATATTATACACCAGATCGCGCAAAATCAAACCCACATAATATAAAGTGCTGCAGCTGCTTCAGTCAGGGAAATCAAGCTCCATAAGCTTCAACAAAATGGCAATGATTGTCTATAAAGAAGGAAATGAGTAGTGTATACCTCTTCAATTCCTAGTTCGAAAACGGCAACTAGGCAACACAACCTCCACACATGATGCCCCTGCATTTTTCATTAACAAAAATGAGCAATGTGATCAAAATCAATTATTCCATATTTCCATTCATGGCTTGCTTTGACTAACAGGCATCAAGGTTGGTTGAGATTGATTGCTATCATAAACTCACTCCAACCAACTACTTCACTATAGATTTGCCATCTCAACTAATTTTGCATCACATCTTAACTTATGACCCGTTTTTTTGGACTGAATTAATCTGAACTGGATTGAACTGAATTAATCTAAATCTTAGACTCGGCAAGAGCTGAACTGCATTGATTGTCTGAACTAAACTGAATTGAAATTTCAGAAATTAAGTACAAAAGAAGAAGGGCATTAGTGTCTCGCAATTTTCAAACATGAGATTAGTCTTTTGAAATGCATTTTAGTGAAACACTTCATAAAGTGGATAATTTCCCATTCTGCACCTTGCTGTGTTTTTAAACAAAACACAATGACGAGTTAACCTAATAGATTAGTGGCTAAGAGTTGAATTCTCTACTACATAAATCATAGGTTCAAGCTATGGTATCAACAATCATTAAAAAAAACACAATGGCATAATCGTAAATAAAGTGAAATTTCCAAAACACATGGCAACATATCACAATCACACAACCAATCGTGATTTTGGCATGAACCTCTCGTAGTATTTACAAATATGTCACTGTGCTTTGTTTAACAATATATTTCCAAAAGTGTAACAACTAAAAAAACGGAGGAAGTAGCATAGTGCAAAACCTAGCACCACTCAAAGAATTAGACAAACATGCCATTCAAAATCAAACCCCCAATACATTCCCAAAGTTAATTGGCAAAAGTATGCATACAATTAGAATGAAAAAAGATGATACTTACACAAATGAACAACCAGACTTTCTGCACTTTTTCTTCCTACTAGGAGCTTCTTTCCTCCTTGGAGGTTGAAGAACAACTTTGATAGCAGTATCAAAAACCACCTTAACATTCTAAACAAACAATCAAGAATTTTGGTTAGAATCAAATACATTTGCAACACTTTTACAAACATTATTAGCCCAAGAACAAGTCTTATCATCTACCTGTTGAGTTTTCGAGCTGCACTCTATATAAGCCGCAGCACCAATTTGCTTCCGCAATTCTTCTCCCTAAAACAATACATGATCATTCAATCTTTTTAGTTTTCGATTGCATATATTCCACATGATAATTACATGATCGAGTTAAAATGTAACGAAACGAATGTAACAAACATACTTGAGCAGGAGTTATGATATTTGATCCAGTTGGATCAGCATAACCTCTTTCTTCCCTAAGATCTGAGACACAATGAAATTCAAACTTCGGTTTCAGTTTATTATTACATACAAAAATGGACTGAAGATGATCATTTTATTTCTTAGTAAATGAATTAATTTGATAATTTTACCTAATTTTGTTCCAACAAGTACAATTGGAACATTCGGTGCGAATCGACGAAGTTCTGGCATCCACTGAAAGATTTCAAAACAATGCACATCATATAAGTGAAAAATCTGGATTAACTTGAATTTCATCATATCAATTACCTGCATTATTTCTATAAAGAATCCTTTTTTTTGAAGAAAATTGGTATGCACAAGTGTTTTTCTTCTTCTATTCTTACTTCAAATGTATAAACAGCAAGGCTACCACAGTCAGTCTGGCAAGATAACTTTTTGCTAATTTTTTTTTTTAAGGAAAAAAAAAAAAAAAAACTTCTTAGTATAAAACCACAAATTTTTATACAAAGCATAAAAAAATTAGATTAAAAGTTATACATTGGCAGTAAAAAGTTACAATACAATTTTTAAGCTAAAAGAATCAGACCGCCCCCTAATGGTAGATTTTGTAATGTACTACCTCAGTAACAATTCAACGATTTGACATTTTTTATCAATACTCTATACCAAATCGTTGCAAATAAATTATCACAGAGGTAGTTTATTTAGGAATGTTTGATACACGGTGGTACTCGGGTTGTCGGGTAGTTATTTGGGTGGCT
The DNA here is from genome assembly GCA_951394345.1 of Salicornia ramosissima. Lineage (NCBI taxonomy): Eukaryota > Viridiplantae > Streptophyta > Magnoliopsida > Caryophyllales > Amaranthaceae > Salicornia > Salicornia ramosissima. Next base: position 5,372,910 of record OX596233.1, read on the forward strand.
CATGACCCGTGATGGGTACTTGGGTCATCCGGGTCGGGTCACAGGGTACCCGGCTTATTTATACATTAAATTCCCAATTAGAACAAGATAAGTAAAATGGGTAACTAGGGCAAGTAAGCAGCACAAATTCAGCAGAAAAAAGGTCAAATTTTTGTTAATCAGAAGACAAATTTCTCAAATTACATTAAAAACTCCATTTACCTTCTTAAGGACATTTTCATAACTTGCCCTGCTAATCAAAGAAAATGCCAACACAAATATGTCTGCACCTCTATAACTCAATGGTCTTAACCTGCTATAATCTTCCTGCCCTGAAATTATTCCCAAATCCCATAAAATTTCAATCAATAGCAGTAAATAAAATCAACCAATTAAACAACAACAAAAAATTAAAAACCAAAAAGGCAAACACATTAATTTAATTAAAGAAAAACATGGTATTATATATACCAGCAGTGTCCCAAAGTCCTAAGTTGACAATGCTTCCATCAACAGCCACATTTGCACTAAAGTTGTCAAATACTGTTGGTATGTAATCCTGCCAAAAGATAACTGCATGAATAACTTTGATAGTGTAGCTTTTAAGCTAATACAACTAATTTAATATATCTCAAAATCCCAAAAAGAAATGATTTTTATGTTCATTTATCAACTGACATTACAAATTTACAATCATAATACAAAAAAGTTTGCATTTTTTTGAAAATGGGTGTTTGAGAAATGCAAAAAATAAAATGAAAGCAATGATTTTTATAAAGACCCGTCAAATTTAAGCTAAGATACAAAAAAGGAAAGTTAAGATCTTGGGTTTAAAGGAAAGAACTTACAGTAGGAAACTTGTTACTGGTGTAACAAATGAGCATACAAGTCTTGCCAACAGCTCCATCTCCAACAGTGACACATTTAATGAACTTAGAAGCACTCATTTTTTCAGTGTTTTTTTCAACAGTAGGCTCTGTTTTTTTGGGTTTCTCTCTCTTAATACAAGGAAACAATATATAAGAGAAAACTATGGAAGTTTGAGTACTCAAGAAGCATCAAAAAATGGTAAAAAGGGTTTTGATATTTAATACTTTCTTGTTTGAAAAGAGTGAAAAGGAAGAAAAGAAGTGTTTCTGGGTGGTGTGAGGTTGAGAGGATGAGACACAGCAATAACCTCTTTTGAGTAATTTTGTTTTCGAATAGAAGTGAAGAAAAAAAAGATATACTTCCAACACTTTTTATTTAGTATATCACCTCCATTTTTTATTTATACCACCTCTATTAGTGGCAATATTTCTACTTTAACTTGAGGACTATTCACTTCTTGTGATTAGAGAAAGGTGGGAATTGGGTCGAATGAGATCGGGTTCGTATTTAATAAACAAGTCATGTCAATATACTTTTTTAAATGGGTCAAATTTTTTGACCCAAGTTCATTAATAATGGATCGTTTTTATATTAGCCGTTAGGTAGTGGGTCATTTATGTTTTGTATATGAAGCTTATTAAATTTAACCGGGTTATGTTTTGTCAATCTATTTACTTAAAAAGTTGAAACCCCCTCAATTTTAATCTGATCCGTTTAATAAATATATCGTGTCTTGTCAATCTGTGTACTTAAGCATGTCAAGCCAAATTAGGTTTTTAAATGAATAAAACAACAAGAAATTTTTTATATTCCCTCGTCTTAATATATATATATATATATATATAATATATGCTTCACAATTCACACAATATCTTTAATTCTATATTAAAAAAAGGAAAAATTAGAAATAACCCCCAAATTTTTTCACATTTTTTGCAATTACCCCTTTAAATTATTTCTTTTTTAATTTAACCCCCAAATTTTTCTCTCCGTTATCCAAATCACCCAAATTATAAAAAACTGTTATAATCTAACAGTGGGACTCATTTTTTTACTAATTAAACCCTCTCCTTTCTCCTAATCATTCTTTCATCATTATCTTCTTCTAATTCAACTTCTTTCTCGCTCCTCTGACCCTCCCAAAACTTACTAAATTTGATTGAAGGAAGTTGGAACGAACGAGGGTAAAGCTGATGGAGGTGATGGTGTTGGTGGTGACAGGGGGTGGTCAAAGGATAGAGAAAGAAAATGGAGGTGGAGGTGGTGATGGCAAGGGGGTGGTAAGAGGAGAGAGAAAGAAAATGGAGGTCATGATTTTGGTGGTGGTAAGGGGTAATCAAAGGAGAAAGAAAATGAAGGTGGTGGTGGTGGTGGTGGTGGTGGTGGCAAGGGCTACGTGGCAAGAGGAGAGAAAGACGATGGAGATTGTGTTAATTATGTTCGTGTATTAATAAATCATGTTAGTCTATTAATAAACCATAATATTGTGTTAATTATGTTTTGGAGTTATTAACTAACAAATCAAAGGTAATATTCCGTTAAATTTAACGAAATATTCTACTTTGGGGTGATTTGGATAACGGAGGGGAAAGTTTGGGGGTTAAATTAAAAAAAAAAAGTAAAGGGGTGATTACTAAAAACGTGAAAAGGTTTGGGGTTATTTCTAATTTTTCCTTATAAAATTCACTAGTGCAATTAAGACGAATCAAACAAGGTCCACATAAATATGTTTTTCCTTACATACATAAAATTAAAATATATGTAAATACTAATAAAAGTTAAAAAGATCATTTATTTCGGAATAGGGGGAATACTTTCGTTTTTATAATTAGACAATAAATTAATTGACAAGTTTGTGGAATATTTCTATCAAATAATTGTATGGGATCTTCTTATATTTTTTTCTCTACAAGCAAACAAAGGTTGCAAATTGAAGAAAAAAGTATTCTACGTATCCATAACGACTACTAAAGCAACAACTATCTTCCCAAATTTTCCCTCCCCAATATACTGTAACTAAAAAAAAATTATCATAAATAAAAACTAATTTTAATTTTTTTTAATATAATTATAATTAAAAAACATCAAAATTTTATTTAATTAAAAGTATTTCGTATTTTATTTAAAAATTAGGATTATCTTGTTAAATTACAAATAAATTAAATAAAGAGGTGTGCAATGCAAGCAGTCAAAGGGTCTTCACTTGAGTTCTTCTTGGTTCACTGCAAAAAAAGACTTTTCATCCCTCTCAATGAATTTCAAAATCCAACAGAAATAATTTTTTGAAAGATAGTTGATGTATTTAATGGAGTAGAAATGTAGGGTAGGTGGCTATTGGGTCCCACTTTCTACAACGGTTCATTGTCTCTCCCCCCTGAAGTCTCACCGTTGGAATCCAACTGTCTCTACTTTCCATTTCAATTTTTTTCCACAAACCCCCATTTCAATTTTTGTATGGCAGGTGAGCTCAAGTCAGGTCAAATAATTGCAGGTTGTAACGGGTTAGGTGTCTACATATTCAGGTTGATATAAGTTGTTTTATAACCCAGAGTCTTCGAGTTCGGGTTGAGTCGACAGGTTGAGAAGTTTTACCTTGCCCTTTAATTTTTCATCTTTTAACGCAATATATCATATATGTACTACGTACTAAAATATATTTTAAATGTACTAAATTATAAAAAAATATCTTCATTAATAGTCAATTTTTTTTTTAAGATGCATACATTTTTAAAAATTAGGTTTACATAAATCTTTCAATGGGAGTATCATAGCTCATTCTTTGGCGTATATAATGGAGATAAAACTTTTTTATGCATATGTGATGATATTTTTGACATAATCATAACTTATTAGTAAACCAAACCACAAACGAACGTTTGTATTATATTCACATTCATTTTGTGACAGTCGAAAAATTGAAAAAGATATATGGTTTTTTTTTACAAACATATTTAAACTTTTACAATAGCTGTAATTTTTCGTGATAAAATCACAAAAGTAAAAGCATAGAAAACACATCTTAATATGTCTACTTATTAATTTGGATCAATTTGTACCACCAATTTTTTATAAATTAAGATCCAACTATTGGAAGTGTTTCAAACTCAAATTCAGTTTTGAAGTATTCTGACCTGCCACGGTGGCAAGCCCAAAATAACTCAAAAAAACCATAAGCCTAAAATTATTAGGCTTAGGTGCACAATAGATACACAATCATGAATAAACGGACGACACATGTCATGGGTTAGGCTTATATGACAACCGTCAAAAGCTCACCTAATTAAAACGCTAATCGGGTAAAGTTACATATAAAATGATTTGTCAGTCCATTGTGTTAGGTATCTCATTCATTACTCTCACACTGTGCACTCTCTAATTAACTCTTTTTTTTTTCTGATCTCTAACTTAAGCATCGGAGGAGCGTTTCCGTGATCCACCCCCAGGTTAGTCACATTTCCTTATTTTACAGGTTAGACCTTGAGGAGGAGTGTCGTAGAGTCCATCAAAACATATTAAACACATTTGACTGTATAAAGAGGTTCCAAATAAGGAACAAGAAGATTTGATGATTTATAAAAAGTAATATACAATTGAAAATGAGTAATAGATATACGTACAACCAATAGTATTTACTATATATATATATATATAATATTAACTAATACTTTCATGCCAGTTTGTTATCTCCCTTTTTTATGTTTTCAATTCAAGTTTATAAATTAACTTTCATTTTTTAGTTCAAATTTATCAGTTCACTTTCAGTTTTCAGTTCAACGTTTTCATCTCATTTACACTTATCCAAACAATTTTGAACCGAATTGACAGTATTAGTTGTTTTAAAGAGCAACTTTATGGTTGAATATATATCTTACATAATACTACTTTTAGATGGAATACTACTCTTTGGAAAAGTTTTGGCTTAGAATAAACTTTTGCAAAAGGTGTATAAGAAATTGCCTAGAAATACTATTTTGTACATTTTATATTTTATTTTAGTTTTTTGAGTAGGAAAGGTGAACACTTACCTTAAGAGGAGGAATATGAGAAATACTTTCAAGATCAGATAAGATTGGTGAGAATCGAACTTAGGTCTGTCACCTGAAATTCGAGGGGGTGACTAACTCAGCCAACCCCCTTTTATCAATACTAATTTGCATATAAAGTGAATTGCCTAGAATTACTACTTCTGTATAGAATTATGTAGGAATGACAAACTGTACTCCCTATAAAGTTTCCATACTAGATAAAAATGTACTACATCCGGCTCAAATTATGTGCAACAAAGAAATATTGTATACCTCACAAAATACCCTATTGTTAACTTTGTGAATGTCTAACAAGAGATAGTAGCTCTTGGAATGCTAAATAAAATTAAACTACTACGTTGAACAAAAACTATAAACTTTAAAAATTATTAGGAATATCGATGCAATTAAGAGAGCAAATATATCGATTGCCTTCATAATTCCATACTCCATTTAACATGGGCTTTGTCTATTTATAAAGCATGAAAATATTATGTATGAATTGAAATAACGCAACTCTAATATAAAGTCATATGTAATGACACATTATTTCATTCATAACTAATTAACCATACAATATGTGTACTACTCTATCATATATGCCGCTATAATTAGAGGTGAGCATAACCGGGTACCCGACATTTTTTCATGGATACGGACCTAGACTTGGACCTCCCAGGTCCTGGTATATTGGAGTTGGATTTGGAACCGGTCTAACTGAGTGACAATTTTGTAGACCCAGAATTGAAACCGCCGAGTACTGGTTCCAATACCGGGTACCCGATTTTCTTTAATAAATGTGCATTTTGTTTAAATTCTTAAATTCAAATAACAAATCGGCACAATAACCAATAACTAATCTATTATAAATTTACCACTAAACATTAACCTCCTTAATTATATGTAATATAATACAAACTTTAAAATAAAATATATAAGTTTGTATAAACACAATCGGGTACGAGAATTGTTACAACCGGTGCCCGGTCCAAAATTTCTAAAACCGGAATCACTCAATTGTGACCGGTAGTAATTTTGAGATCGGACACCGGACTCAGTTGAATCGGGTCCGGGTAATTAATCACGACACCATATATAATATTAACGGACATATCATAAATTAAAATCCTAGAATCTAAATTTCCAACAAGAGCACAGCAAGTAAATTGGAATGTAGCCATAGAATGAACTTGTGTGATTGTGTGATTGTCTGAAACTGTGAACAGTGAAGCAAGGTGGTAGGAAAATGATATGTGAACAGTGAAGCAAGGTGGTAGGAAAATGATATGTACAAAAAGGACAAAGGCAAGCACAGCACAACCAACAACGCAACTGGGCTTCTTGTCCGTGGCATTCGTTTGTCACAAATGAAAACTCCACCCAACCAAATTAACGGGAAATGATAAAGGCAGAACTAAATTGATATGGGTACAATCTATTGTGAAAGAACTTCTTTTTATGCCCCTCTCACAAAAGTTATGCCCATATCAATTTTAGTTGTGCCAATATCAATTCCCCAAATTAACCTCTTGAATTTTCATAATACAGTATAACGACTCCCTATGTTCCAAATTACTTGCTACAATTTTTTTATTTGGATGTCCCAAAATACTTGCTACGTTTTCTTTTATAGTTTATGAGCCCCACACATAGTTTACATTTTTACCCTCTTTTTTGTCATTTTCATCCTCTTTAAATCAATCTTTTTCTTCCACTTATTTTTACAAATAGTGGGCCCACAGGAAAATTGGTTTACATAAAAATTTGTTTCAAAATAAAATGTAACAAGTAAAATGGGACGGAGGGAGTAATATATTCCCTCCATCTAAAAAAAACTGTCACACTTCGACTAAAAAACTCTCATAATTTTGTTAAAGTGGAGCATTTTTTTAGGATAAAGGGAGTACTCCGAATTAAGGTACACACACGGTCCCATATTAAGTGTTTCAGTTTGACCAGTGTCTCTATTCACAGGATAACTTTGACTTTATTTAATTTTATACATGTAAGAAAATATATAGTCATGTGGGGAACTCATCTGATTTGTCTCGGCTTGTACTTTCTAATTTTTATAATTTTTTGTTACATAACTCAAAATATTAATATTTAAAGTTGTGTCTCGGAAGATGTAAAAAAAAAAAATAAAACACTTATTTTGGGACGGAGGGAGTAAGACAAAAGCTATGGGGGGTTAAATAAGGTAGTTAAAAGGGATTTTTTTAATTAATAATAATATTAATTATATCGATTAACACGTAATTTTGTCATATATTCTAAAATTTATACTAACAAGCGTTCTTCAAGCATTGAAACTCTGAGAGATGGTACACATACAATAATTAATGAGATTTTAGAAAGAGGGTAGGGAGAAAAATAGAGAGGAATTTTAGGACCCACATAATCAACCAATAGAAAACAATTGTATGTTGGGTTTTTATACAACCATTATTGTATATGTAGTTTTATCCCCAAGCACTAACTATTTAGCATAGATACTTCATTGAAAAAAATCGTACGGTATCCTTATTTTACTCCACTTTAACATAATTATTTTTACTACAAAATTATAGTTTTATCCAAATTTTCTCATACAATGCAAGTATTTTTAATTTCTTGAGAGGTGTTTCTTATACTATAGTAATTAAAAATCACATTTCAAATGATACCTAAAATTTAACAAACAATTCTTATTTTTTATGCTATTTTTGGATACAAAGGATTTCTTTTGAAATGATATATTTGGACCAAATTGCATGTTTGGCAAGTAAAAAAAAATTGGAATTGGATTTGACACAATTCTCAACCCAAATCCTTAATAAGTAAATGATGTGTATTTCAAATACTTAACAAAACTATGTCATTTCAAATTCTAAAAAAAAATTGAACAAATAATTGATATTTGAATCGTAAAATTTCAATTTCAGTAATTGAATTCATCAATTTGAAATGAATCTCATATATCTAAACAGTACCTTAAAATATTTAGTAATATCAAGTTAAATAAACATTAATACACTGATCGATATGTGATTTTAACTTACATTTTAAAACTAATAACATTTTAGGAATTATTATTTTTAATCTTTACACAAGACCTTTGAAGTGGTTGTTAGCAAGATCCAAATAATAATGTACAAATAAATCGTCCTTTTAAGAGCTTATAACACATCGACAAGTGTTGTAAGTAACTTGTAATTTCTAGAGTATTTGTTTCAATGTTTGGTCCAAGTCGGGGTTATTACTCACCACAATTTGATGAAACTAAATGGTCCAAAATTAGGATTTTAGGTGATTCATATCTCTAAATCTAGAACAAAGCAATGTGGGCAAGGCAATGCCTATGATTTGATAAGGACTTGGTAATAGAGGGGTCCAAAGTCCAAACCCAGCCCAAACCCCACACTCCCTTTGATTGGGCTGGGATCACTTTTTTGATCAGTTTTTGTCACGTGGGATCGACCCGTTTAGCAGGGTGGATCATGTGTGTCACGCGGGATCGACCCATTTAGCAAGATGTGTTATCTTCACCCTAAAAAAATAAGTCTCAAATTTAATAAGTTCAGGTAAGTTTTAATAAGTTCAGATAAGTTTCAATAAGTTCAGGTCTAATAAGGTCTATATACACCTTAAAAAAAGTTTCAAATTTAATAAGTTAAGATAAATTAAAGTTAGTATAAATCGAAGAGAACGCACCCATGTGAATTGAATGAAATGAACTGAATTAAACCAAACCCTAAACTTAGTAGGACACAAATGGAAGAACAAAACCCAAATCTTCATCCACTCGATTTGATTTAAAGCAGACTAAAACACAATCCACTTAGCCACTTAGGTAATGTTTGGATATATGAAATTCATTTCGAATTGATGAATTCAATTTCGAAAATTGAAATTTTATAATTCAAATGACAATTATTTGTTTGGATTGTTTTTATAATTTGAAATGACATGGTTTTTATAAAGTATTTGAAATACACAACATTTGCTTGTTAAGCATTTGGGTTGGGAATTGGGAATTGGGCCAAATCCAATTCTATTTTTTTTACTTGTCAAACATGCAATTTGGCCCAAATCCATCATTTCAAATGAAATGCTTGTATCCAAATATAATTTATTTCGATTTTGCACCATTTTTTCTTTAATAAAATAATAAGAAATTTTCAGCTCACATAAACCAGTACATTCCTAAATTTATTTCTAATCGTACCAAACTTGAGAAAGTAATATTAGTGAACCACCTTATTAATATAAAGTCCATAATAATATAATTTGGTATTGTATACCAATTATAAGCACAAAGTCATTATAATATCAGCCTTGCAATTTCATCCCTAAACCTAAACATATTATTTGTGAGATAATACTGTCTCAGTCACTTGTGCTATACTAATATCCGGATCACAGTGTTAGTCAGAATTACTCGGGATTATAGATAAGGGAAATTAAAATTGGTTGAATGTGAAAAATTAAAATATCAAGGATATACATAAGGGAAATCAATTACTGAAAAATTATTGTCAATAAAAAATAATCTAGGCAATTCTTCTATCTTGTAGAAAATAGATTTTTAGGACGTATAATTTCAGGATAATTAGTATGCTATCATGTTTGTTCCATTGAAAACGTGAGCATATGTCTAAAAACATACTCCCTCCGTTTTTTTAGATGTAACATTTTGACTTTGACACTATTCGATCATCTGACTCACTTTGACCGTTAATTGTTACTTATATATAAAGAAAAACATAGTCATGTGGGATCTTGTTGGATTCAACTCGGAATACACTTTCCAAATATACAATTTTTTATAATTTTTACACTTATATATTTAGAGATATTACAAGTCCAGGTTGTGTCTCGGCAAGTGTGAAAAGTGAAGTGTTACATAAAAAAAACAGAGGGAGTATTTTTTTTATAAACAAAAATTGTACATGCCCCACTTAAAGCTTATAGGTCCTAGCTATCTCAAAAAATACCAAGGACAGGAGTAGTAAGGTTCAACCCAATGACCACCTAAGATTTGGTACATAGGGTGAGAAGCTCACCACCTCAGCTCCTGCTTTATATCTTGGCCTCATTTCGAGTATAAACATTTACAAACGCATTATTTTAGATACGTGAAACAACGTAAAAATACCTACAGCATATAGGGATACTACTTGACGATTTGGTTTTAGCTCAATGGTTAAAACTTCAAAATCCAGGCACATGATCTTAGGTTTGATTATTACCGCATACATTATTTGTGAGGATTTTTTTATCTTTACCCTTACAGTGTTACAGATGTATTTTTGGCTAAATTTGATCGGGTGACCTGTAATAAAGTCCGATAATGAATTGCTTATTTACTTATTTAGTATTCCTTCTGACCACAATTTTCTTTTTTAAATGAGATTAATTACTACATCCTTTTTTCCTTTATAGAAAGTAGGCCCCATAATCAGTACTTTTTCTTAATTCCGAACGCAAAAGGATTTTATTTTTTACTTTTTTTTTTGTGGTTCCATATGATTTATCTAGAAAATATGTAATACTTCCTCCGTCCCAAATTAAATTATACATTGACTTTTTGCAGTGTTCACTTTGTAATTTTGATTCTCTTTTATTCTATACATATAAGGAAAAACATAGTCATGTGAGATCTTGTTTGATTCGTCTCAATATCTACTTTCTAAATACGGAGTATATAATTTTTATAATTTTTTAACATACGCAACTAAAGATATTAATTTTTAGAGACGTGTCTTGGGTGAAGTGAAAAAGTAAATGTAGCATTTATTTTAGAACGGAGGGTGTACATTTTAGTTTTTCTAATTACAAACGCAAAAGGACAAAAATACATAACCGCACACCTTTTTCCTAAGGCATTTTAAAAAAGTGCTAACATATATCTCTTATAGCGATCTAGGTTTTGTCAAAGTTAATTTTATTTTGATCTATTTTGATATGTATTTGGTTGTTACTGATTTTTATTATAGATGTCGTATGACTTTGTGTTAAAAAAAAGTGCTAACAAATTTAGGGGGCCGGAGACGTTTGGAGGCATCATTTTAGGATGGACTTTGTACACGTTTAATTTTGGGATGGACTTCGGACACATGTTTCTATTTTTTTGAGATAATAAGGTTGGCCCATACCGAAAAGGCATGCCTAGTCTTGCTCGATCTTGCTAAAGATTTGGCCCAACTACATGCATAAATAATTCAATCTGTCAAAAAAATTAAATAATAATTCAATGCAAAATTATTCAATTTTCTCAATTCTTGATTTGTTTGGATCTTCACTAACCCAACTCCCTAGCTAGTAGCTTACTCACAATTAAGGATGGAAATAGATCTTAATTTTCAAATCCAGCGAATTTGGATCAGGTCTCAAACCTATAAGAAAAATACGGATTTGGATTTGGGTCCGGTTGGTTCAAGGATTTAAGTCCATATCTATTGAATTTTCCAATTATAATTGAATAGCTTAAGCTAATGGTTAGGGTCCAGAAATATGTTATATACTCTATCAATTTTAAGGTTCATTAGATTCTATCCAAATCAATACTCCGTATAATTTTAGTATGTCTCATTTTTTTTTTATTTAAAAAAAAGGTGCGTTACATTATTATTCAAAAGATATGAAATTAACTTTGTTTCCATTATTTTAATCCATTAGCTTTTTATTCTCTTATTGGGTGTACAAAAATTGAAATTTCCACAACTTAAATTTTTACATAACAGTATTGAAAATTATAGTTATCTAAAAAATTAGTCAAAATAATATGGATCCATTTTGAACCGGATCCATTGGATTTGGATCTAAATCCTAGTTTTAAAAATTTGTCAGAACTGAAAATTACAAATAAATGGTAGCAACTTTATCTAAGGAAGTGGCTGTCTTTGATCTGCTTGTAGCTTAATATGTAAAGCCAGAGGAGTAGTGAAAGTGTTAGAGAGAGCCAATTCTTCAAATTTTCATACAAATTTTGCTATCTTCAATCTAGCAAATACTAAGTTTTAAAAAACCTAGAGAGAAAAGGCGAGAAAAGAGCATGCGGATACCCTTGTTCTTTTGGACCGAATTAATCCGAAATGAATTGAACTGAGTCCTAGACTCATAGGAACAAAGTTGAAACAAACTTAAATTGTTTGAATGGATCACGGTGATGGTTGTAGTGATTGTCATGGTCGTGGTTCGATGACATTGTGTCTTGTTTGTTGTGTCATTGTCCAAGTAAGCACGATTCACGAGTGTTAGGGAGTGTTAGTGAGGTGAGGATAGTGTTGTTTTTTCACTTTAAAAATGGGGCGATATTTAGGAATAGTGAGGTTATGTTTAACTTTTCACTTTATAAATTACCATTACGGTCTGTTTGATTGTTGATAATAAATTGTGGTAATGGTAATGGATTTAAAGTGTAATTTGTGAAGGAAAAACTTCAAAATCCTCATGGAAAACATATTTTTCATTCCTAAACTTGAAATTTCTTCTTATTTTCCATTACCATCCATTACCATGTGGAAGGGTGGTATTAGAGGGGAATGAATATTTGTGAAGAAAATTAGATAAATTGGAGTAAAGCTAGCACCACCATGGGAATTAATTTTGATTTTCCTTCCAAAACTAGTTATAAATTCATTCACATTAACTTCATTTATGACCGGCTACCAAACGGGCCGGTTTGATCCAATTTATTTTCTTTTTTTTTTTCTTTTTGCAATATAAATTTTATGTATAGCAATGGAAAACCTATCAGTAAACATATTTAGTAATAGTGGGGCGATATTTATCATTTGATCATATTTATCTTCTCCTTTTCTTATATATATATATATTTTTTTAACAAATTGCAATATAAATTAATTCCTTTCAGGAAACATATAAAGAGCAATTGAGTGGGCATTCAATAATCTTAGCTTGATCAAATTAAAGAGCACATGCAATATTGCATGAAATTTTCAATCATATATGATGATATGATGATAATTCTGAAATTAAATAAATGGTCAACAATAATAATAATCTTGATCAAAATAGACGTACTTAGCTTATTGCTGAAACTAGTAGATTAAAAACATGCATAATACACTAGCTTGAAAATCTTAGAATCTACTAAAAATTAAAATTTACAGCACACTTGAAAGCAATCAAATAGAAAATTACATAACATAGCATCAGGAGCAATCAACCTTAATTTTCTTCCTTAGAAGTAATATTTTTGGGGGCAGATTGACTGCTATTGATGTTATATTGTTTCAACTGAAGCTTCAATGTGCCGCCGCCGCCATTGATGCACCGCCACGTAAAACCCTAACGAACACCGTACCATCTACCGGAAACCGCCACCGAGTGCCGGAGCCCAATAATCTGCTCCGTTGTCACTCCCTACATGCAACGTGCATGACAATGGAACTAAGCATAACCCTCTACTCTTCAAGTCCTTTGCCTCTTCATCACTTGAATCCTATAAATAAATATATCAACAAACAAATTGTATTAAGACTTCCACGATTAGGGTTGTTTTATTCGTCTTATTTTCTTTGGTATGTATGGAATCATAAGTTCAGGTAATTTAAAATAAATTCAGAGAAGTTCAGATTGCTTTCAAATAATAAAAATTGATTTTAGAAAAAATCAGAAATTATTTTCCTAAAATAAAAAATCTAACTAAAGTATTTTAAAAAAAGATTTTCAATTAGATATAGGAATTAAAAATAAATAAAAAATCGTGCAATTTTAACCATCCACTACGGTAGTCGGCAGTCATAAAACTACACTAAAATTTTCAATTAAGGAGAGGCATGCTCCAAACATAGAATGAATGATTCAATTTTTGAAACCAAATTAATTAAATAATTTTTTTTTTTACAATTTATTTGCTTATAAATTAGTTCAAGGCGGAACCAACTAGATAAAGGAGTGCAAGTGTTCTAGTTTTTTATTAGAACAAGTTAAAAAAAAGTGAGAACTAGAATTATATAATAAAGTCATAAAGTATAGAAAATTTTACCAACTAAAAAAAAAAGTAAAAAATTTAAAGTTTATAATTTTATTTTTTTTCTATTTTTAGGTGCTTCTAAAGGCATGTTTATTACCTGATCAGGACCTCCTTTTCTCTTCAAGCAATTGTCATTCAAGAGCTGTAACAAATTACAAAAAGATTTATTTTAACATAAAAAAGCATCAGTATCTTCTATACTAGCTAATCAGCTTTTTAACAAGGGTCAAATACATTTATAATACATTGATCATTATTCTTCAATAATCACTGCTTTAATCTTCTTATTATTATTTTATAAAATATATATAATCTTAGAAAAGCTGCAATTTTTCTTCTTTAGAAACCCAATAATTCCTAAAATTTTCCCCTTACCTTTAATTTTTTTACTGTAAAATTACTAATTGTTTCTTAAAAGAATAACAAAATTAAAGGTGGAGGAAAAAAAAAGTGGATGGACAGCTTTATTTTGAAAATAAAATTTCAAGACCCAAAAAAGTTTTAGGTACATGCCCTTAAAAAGAGGGGTCATGGATCCAATAAAGCTTTACCTGACCAGGGTCTTAAGGAAATAAATATATATACACTTCCTCTCTTCTTTATTCTAAAATGCATTATTCACATTAATTAATTAATTCTTCTATTTTACATCTTCAATTCTTTGGAAGATGATAATTACTTTTGCTTTTTTAGTGTTATTGTTTAATTTACCTTTTACTCATTCTGTCTCTTCTTATTTGCTAAAATTCTATTTTGGAAGTCAAAGTTAGTAAACTTTGACAGCTGTTAATTAAGTGAGATATTGTTATGTTAGTATATCATAAGGGAAACTAGAAACTAATTAACTAAAACTAGCTTAAAATATTGATGATTAAATAATGAAAACTTTTAAAAAAAAAATCATTTTCTTAATTAGCTTGGTGGTTAGGTTTTAGAGGAGGAAGAATGTTGTGGCTTATATTATTTTAGGCATGTTCAATTGCTTTATTAATCAACTCGTCACTACTATACGCATCATTATGAAAACATGATCATAATAACGTCTCGTTTATTAGGTGATCATAAATGATAATAATGTTGTGAATAAATTTGTATATGAACCAATCATCATTTCCATAGTAATATATGTTATTTTTCTTCATAATAGCATGTAGTGGATGGTTACAAAAAATGAGGGGAAAATATAAGCTTGGGGGTGAGCTTAATTGCATTATCATGCAAATTACAAATGTTGAATTATTTTTGCTACTCATTCACTCACATTAACATATATACATCATTTATTATGATCAGCTACTAAACAGTGAACTCGCTATAAAAGGTTGGATTATTACTTAATTGCTATCATTATTATTGAGTATTAATTAATACTTACTCACGAGCTCCAAATCCTAATCGATCACTTTTAATTAGCATAAAAACTTAATTAATTAACATTTATGAAATAATATCTTAGAAGCAAAGTACTAATATATAGCAATATAATAGTTTAAAAACTACTTACAGTGTGAGATTGCTGCCTCTTGTTTCCTGCTCCACTGTTTAGGTATGGAAGGCTAAGAGCCTGCAGAGTTCGAGGAGCACATTATTTTAGACCATCATATGCAGCTAAAAGAATGTTTTGATAGTTGTAAAACTATTTTTTTTTATATATACATATATTATTAAAATTTCCCTATATTTGTTTTTTTTTTTTTTTTGGTATACATCTGTTGTATATCATTTTACTAAATTAGTGTATAACGGACTAAAGATTATCCTAAAATCATAAAAGTAATTATCCATCAGGTGGTAATTAAAATTTAGAATTTTTAGTGTAACTTTTAATTGATTATACGCCAATTTAATGTAGTGATTTAATTTTAGAATTTGTGTAATTGTTTATTAATAATTTGATTGAATCTTTAAACTTTTCAATTTCATACCTCAATTTGACTCTGAAGGAATCTAATGTAGCCAATCGCTTCTAACAAGACAGATGCTGTGTCAGTCTGCAGAAATAGCAAGGCAAAAAAATACTTATACTTTAATTACAAACTTCATATTTTCATACTTACACTTTAACCACAAAGTTCATATTTTCATACTTATACTTTAATGACAAAGTTCATATTTTTATACTTATATACTACTTTAATGACAAAGTATTTATTTTTTTGGGGTATAACATTAAAAAAAGGGAGAATATTGCAAGAAATTCATTAAAAATAAGAAAAATAAAACAAATGAACAATCAATAATTATCATTTATTACACTAGTTGCTATATTTTTTGTCATTAATTAATAACTTATTTTCATTTTAAGTAATATATATGTAATGCTTGTACACTACAAAAAAATTGGTCGATCCATTAATGACGAGTCTAAATTATGTCGTAAATGTACATGTTTTACGACAGTTTTTGAGTCCGTCGTTAAAATTCACCAAATTCATAACTCAAACTCCATTAAAATTGACTCATTTACGACGGAAAAAACCTTATACAACCAATATTTTCTACGATGGGGTCACATTTTTACAACAAAAATAAATCATTAACAACCCCCTTCTACAACTGGGTTACGTTTGCACGACGGAAATTTCATCCCGTCGTAAATAACATATTTTCTAGTAGTGATATACCGATATCGGTATGCTTGTATGTATACAAGATTGCCCTCAAAATAGAAGTGTACTACACTTCAAATATATGATGCCTAACAAAAAATTAATTTGCATTTTCATAATAATTGTTACTCAAATAGTTAGCTTAGTTAAGTTGCTAACCCGATGAAGCCATAATTATGGTGTTTAATTATATTACTAATTAAACTTGACTATACTTTGATGATGTCTAATCATGTCTTACCTTTCCAAAAGGCGAGACAAGCTGATGAAGAGCAGTTATCCTATCTCCTAATTTCTCCTTTCTCACCTGATTTTTTTTTTAAACAAAATACACAAATAAAAAAAAAAATAGAATAAATTCATTCCATATAAAAATATATTACTTCATATAAGACAACCAAAATACCAAAAAATTAATAGCGTTGGATATTAATAATATTATGATTTTTAATAAACAAATTAAAAAAATAAAATAAATTCATAACATATATATACTCCATTTGTAACATATTAACTGTAACGATTTGAATTTTTTTCTCTACTTTATGTCAAATCGTTTCACTTATTATGTTACAGAGTGAGTAAAAAAATATCACTTCATAATAATACAACAACAAAAAATCATAGTTTTGGATATTAATAATAAAATTATGATTTTTGTTTTGTTATTAACTGATTAACTGCATGCTATATCTTCAATTCTTCATCTATGGATGAGAAAAAAAGAAAAGAAAAATAAAAAAGAATAATCAAGTTTGAAAGAAATAGACATAAGAGAAAGACAAGAAATGTTACACAAAGTAGGTATGTATTTCCATGTGTTTTTGTGCCTTTATACTTGTGCTCTTGTGAGCAACAAAGATTTGGAGTGAGAGTATTTATGAAAATGAGATTTTTAAAACAAAAAACATTCTTGCTTATTGCTAATTTTTATGTGATAGAATTACCTTGAAAGCAGGAGTAGTAGATTGAGTTGAAGAAGATTGAACCTTTGCTTTCTTTGCTACCCCACCTGTTGTTGTACTACTATTGCACTATACACACACACACACACACACACACAAAAAAAAACTCAATCTCAATTTTGTGATTCATTAAATTAATTTAAAAAATGGAACGAACTCGGAAAATTTAATCCACAAATACAAAATTATTAGAGGAAAAATGTGTGGAGCAGCGGCTTCATTTCCGCTTCTGATTCTTAAGTTCGAAGGTTTATAAATTATCACATATGTACCAGTCAATTAAATTAAATTAGCTGGTGGATTTCTTACCTCGGATGTTCGATCTGGGGCAGAAGGAGGAGGATGTATAGGGTGAAGATTATTGTCACTAGAAATGGAAGATGAGAAATCAAGCAAGTTGTTGCCACTAGTACTAAAGGAGGTTACACAAGATTGAGGAGATGAAACTGGAATATTGAGTTGTGGAAGATGATGATGAGACCAATTTGATGCTTTTGCTACTGCTAGCCTGAATTCTTGTTCATTGGTAGTTCCATACATATTATTATTATTGTGATTGTTGTTGTTGTTGTGATTGTTATTGTAGCTATTTACTGAGTTTTCTTGCTTCACTTCAACAAGATGAGGTTGTTGTTGTTGTTGAAGCACTACTTGTTCTTCCCAATTTGTAGCTTCCATCTTTTTTGCTTCTTCTCCTAGAATCACTCCACCCCTACATATAAAACATACCAAATACAATTGATTAAATAAAGACTACATAAACATAACATTAATGTGTAAATTACCTTACCCTAACTAATTAGGAAAGTTTTTTTTTAAAAAAAAAACCTAATTTAAGGAACTATTCACTATATGTGTATAGATAAGACATATGATGCATATATCAAATTAAATTAAATTACTCATAATAATTAGTTACAAACCAACAACCCTCTTCCTCCCACAACCCCATGAGTTTGTGTGTGCACGTGCACACACACCTCATATACAGATACAGATAATCAGATATAGATACAGATACAGATATAGATACACAGATAAAAGCTAAGGAGGTGATATTGAGATTTACAAGAGGAGTTGGCTCCAAGACTCATGAAGTTGTTGTTGTTGTTGATGATGATGATGCACTTGATGGTGATTATTAGTAGGATGATGATGATGTTGATGATCATCAAGCCAAGAAGAAGAGGAAGTTGTATTATTAGGCAAGCTCATATTATTATATTGATGAGCATGAAAAACATGATTATTATCATTATGATGATGATGATGATGATGATGATTAGGAAGTGGAGCCAACAAATTTGAAGTTGAAGAAGAAGATATCATGGGTGGTGGCCTCATCAAGTTGTTAATGTTCCACCAACTTGGATTTCCAGTTGCCATCATTTGTTGCACTGGAGAGTTTTGCAATACACCTCTATTCATCTTAATCTAGCACTTTACTCTCTCTTTTTCTCTTTTAATTTAATCCCTTTTTTCTTAACTTAGCTTTTTTTTTAACCTTCTTAAGGTTATAAGGTAGATGATTTTTATAGATTGAAGGTCCAAAGATTGGGTTTTAATTTGAAGGAAGGAACTTTTGAAGAGCTTTGTAGTATAAGCTAGAGACTAGAGAGGGAGCAAAGCCCAAGGCATGTGTGTTTTTTGAATCAAATATGGAGTTTTCATCTTCTTTCTTTTTTCTTCTACTTGATTGTGTTTCTTTTATCTTTCCTACATACTACCTTTTCTCTCTCTCTCCCTATTATTATAAGGTATTTAATTGATTAATTAATTTATTTATTTTTTGGTTTTATTTTTTATATGGGTGGGGGACTAGTTTTTTTTTTTTTTATTTATTTATTACTTTTGTTAATTATTTGTTATAGGTTTTTTTTTTTTTTTTTTTTTTATATATATATCCTTTTTTTGGCTTTTGCTTTATCTCAAAGTGGGGTAGAAAAAACAGATAGCAATTTTTCATCAAATAGTAGAAAAGGGGGAAAGAAAGGAAATTTTAGGGGGAAAGAGAAAAAAAGGAGACTTGGACCGATGTGACATATACTCATGGTCCGTTTGGTTATTGATACTAAATTGTGTTAATTGGAATGAACTTAGTACATAATTTAGCAATTAAAATTAGGTTACAATCTTTGATACATGAAAATATGTTCTCACTTTTAAACTTCAATTTTTTTCATGTTTTTTTTATTACCATTCATTTACTATTTTGAAAGGTGGTATTAGATGGGAACAAATATTTGTGAAAAACATTATATAAATTGGAGGCAAAGTAGCTAGTAGTACCACCAGAGAATGGGTATTTGATTTCTCGACCAAATACTTATAAATTCATTCACAATATTACCATAAATTATAATCAGTTTTCATACGCGCTGTTAGATATTTGAGAGTGAATTTAAGCTTAGCCAGCTAAAATAAGCTCTCAATGATAGTCATCCATGGTGAATCATATAGATTCAAATACAGGACTGATGTAGCAAGAATAATTGTTACTACGAATTTTACTATTGATGATTAAGTATTAATACTCGTCACATTATATTTGTGGTAATTTATAGGTTTTAAGAAAATAGTACTCCCTCTGCGTCAAAGTAAATGCTTCATTTTGATTTAAATTATGAGATTTTTTGGATTAAAATGAATTATTTAATTTGGAACAGAGAGATACTAAAATAAAATAAAGTGTACTACATGCCTATTGTTTTCAATTCCTAACTTATTTTTCTTAATTGTGAATGTTTGTGGTAATTCTCATGTGAATTTTATTCAGCTCAAATTTTAGCCCATGTACTTTAAAATAGGTGATATGTTAAGGTGATACCATAATTCTAATACTACACCCGTTTCAATTTATATGTGCAACAATTAAGTATATTTGTGAAATTGAAATGGATGTAGTATAATAAGAACTTAATTTGCTAGTGATGGAAGTTCAAACTTGTGACCTCCGAGATTTTAAGTTGAACTCAAACCGACCGCAGTTAGTTAAACTAGTAACTTGTGTTGAATGTGATAACTATTGAATATCAGTATAGTATGCTGAATTACTGATCAAAACGAAATCTTTTTTAGTTTTATTTCAGGTTGACTCATTATAAATTAACATGCTTTACAATTATCATTTTTTTGGAAGGACTTAAATTGAATTGAACTAAACTTGAATTTGTCTACACACTAAACTAAATTTAACTAAATTCTAGACTCAGATCAATAAGACCTAAATTGAATTGGATTTATCTGGACTGAATTGAAATTTCAAGAATTAAGTCTAAATAAACAAGGCCTAAGAGCTCGACGATCAGAAATAGATGTAGCGAAATTGAATTGCAATTGGAAAATTAGCTGTTCAATTTTCTAGTTAAAGATTAACATAAGATATGTTAGAGTATTAATTGACCACCATAATCTCTATTATATAAGCTAGGGGGGAGCCATGGTGTCCCCCCTGGAAAAGTTTGTATTACCCCATGAAAATTTCCAAAATATTAATTAGCATCACTCCTAACTATTATGGAAAGTTATTTCAATTTTTGAAAATTTTAAAATGAAAATATTATGAACTATAAATTTCATAAAAATAAAATAAAAATACCCAATTTTATATTTTTAAATTCTCTATAAGTTGATATCCATATTGATATAATTTGTCACATAAAAATTTTACATTTCGATTATTGTAGAAATTTGATAGCCACTAGAATATAACATGTAGATACATTTAAAAATCATGGCACGTAAAACGTGCATATAAGGCTAGTGAAAATTAAAGTAAGAAGCATGCATGCCATCAGTTTTTTATAAACAAAAGAAATTTCTTAAGAAACAAATACAAAGTTACACTTCCTTTTTTACTTCTCACTATGTTGTATTTAGGACCTTTTGCTCAAAACAAATGAAGTGCAATTTTAATCCCATATATATGGCCATCGTGTTTGAACCTTTGTTTTTGAAGGTAATAAACAAAGTGCTTCAATCTAAGCCAATAATAATTTACACCGGACGTATTTGATTGGGGTAGGTATAAATGGATTTTTGCATGGTATACTATTGACCCACCTATACATCATGAATTGAAATTTCATTGTAGGAATTTCTTGTAGGGCCAAATTTTAGTATTAGTACGAAGATTAAAAATGATAAATTTGAAACTTATTATAAAACTAATACAATATGCTATTCAGAGAAATGTTTATATCGTCTCTCATATGAGATCGTCGTTTATAGTAAGCGGAATAGTTTTCTTATGAATTGAAATATACTACGCAATAATTAAATGCCTAGATGTATAGCTTGTGAGAAAATGAATGTAATAAACGACTGTTCTTTAGCGTAACCCATGGTGCTTGAAATTGGACTTATGTGAGCTAATGTCACTAGATCATGTCTTGCTTAATTAGACAATAATTTTGAGTAAATAAAAGTTTGAATATATATATATATATATATAGGAATATAATCAGGCCTGTAAACCTACATTAGGTGAGAACACCAATTTATATAAGAATAAATTCTGACCTTTGGATACTTTAGATTTAAGGGTTATGATCCCCCCCCCCCCTCCTCTCTCACTCTAACGGTGGAACTGCATGGCATTACCATCTACCGACGAAAGTGATATTGTGGTGGTCAAAGTGAAAATGCAAAAGAGAGAATAGTGATTTCCTTGAAGGAGGTTGAGAATGATGGTAGAGTGAATTGAGGGAATTGAAAGATGAAATTAAAGGAAATGGTTGATTTGTCTTAACAATTAAACATACCAATTAAACAATTAATTACTTTTTTCTTTGTTAAAACTCATTATCCAAACAGCCCCTCAGAATATTAATGGAGCAATGGGTAACATATGCTAGCTTTTATACCACAATCAGAGTAATTACTAATTAGTACTCCCTCCGTAACATATTACTAGCAACAATTGGTTTTGTACACATTTTGAGGTAGTGATTTAAGTTTGTACATGAAGGAATTAGTCAAAATAATTTTAATATTAGCAACTTATAATTACATTCTTTTTTGTATTAAAACCATTTTGACTAATTCCTTCGTTTACACCCTTAAAAGACTTCTTCAAAATGCGTGCAAAAACAATTATTGCTAGTAATATGTTACGGAGTGAGTCTATCATACAAAATTACAAATGATGAAATGAAGCACAATAATAGGTTAAAATAAATGACTAAAACGAGCAAGAGGCATGAACATGATGGACACTATATAATGATTAATGAACCCCCGTGAATAACTCGGGTAATACTCAATGGATTTAGGAAAATACTCCATCCGTAACATAAAACTTTCAACAATTGGTTTTGCACACATTTTGAGGAAGCGGTTTAAGGGTTTAAACGAAAGAATTAGTCAAAAGGGTTTTAATACAAGCAAGAATGTGATTATAAGTTACTAATACTAAAATTATATTGACTAATTCATTCGTTTACACCCTTAAATCGTTTCATCAAAATGTGTGCAAAATCAATTGTTGAATGTTTTATGTTACGGAGGTACTCCCTCTGTCCCCTTTTGTTTGCAACAATTTTCTTTTTAGGATGTCCCAAATGTTTGCTACAATTCTAAAATAAGTAATATGGTCCCACAAGGCCACAACTCTCCTCTACTTTATTTTACCTTACCCCACATATCCCACCACTTTACACACTAAAATACAAATTTTCATACCAACTCAATACTAAACTCTTAAAAAAGTTATAATTGTACCGTGTTGCAAACAAAGGGGGACGGAAGGAGTAGTATGTTTGTGACTTGTGAGTATCACTTTATTTTCGAGTGAGTCAAAATAACGGTCGTGCAGTATATATAATCTCAAAGTGTTGAGATGAGATGAGATGACAAAAGAGAATGATACAATTTCCAAGAGAATCCCTCCATGCGGGAAATTTCCAGTTACTCAATGTAAGATACTACCGGCCCGTTTAGATGTTGGTAATAAATTGCGGTAATAAATTGCGGTAATAGTTATGAGTTTATAGTATAATTTTGTTAAGGATGAACCTTATAATCCTCATGAAAAACATATTTTCATTCTCAAACTTCAATTTTCTTCTCATTTTTTATTCTCATCTATTACCATTAAGAAGGGTGGTATTTGATGAGAATGGATATTTATGAAGAAAATTAGATAAATTGGAGCTAAGGATGCACCACCATGGGAATGGATTTTGATTTCCCTTTCAAAATTAGTTATAAATTCATTCCCTTTACTATCATTTATAACTGGCTACCAACAGGCATTTTACAATGATATTTTTGTAATTTTGTTGAAAATATATTCTTATAACACCCATTTTATTTTGGTTGATGTCATGAATTTTTGCCCCTATTGGCCCTAAAGTTGCTCAAAATCACATTAAATTGCAATTGTGAGATACAAAATTGTATCTCACATCGAGGAACTCGGAATCCCTCCCACTCATAGTGCCTAGTCTTCCAATTGAGTTTGTGATAGAATATATAACATATTCTTGGGCCTTAACTATCAGCTTGACAGCTTATGCTTTTGATTTGAGATAGTCCTGTAACATGATACTAAAAGCCAACCAAATGATAAGATTTTTGATAATATATATATATATATATATATATATATATATATATATATATATATAGATTTATTAATCAATAGTTAGGATTGATTAAACTTACTTGGTAGAGTTTATATAAAATCTACCGGATCCAAACTCCTTCCACTCTATATACATTCTTATTTTCAGCTGAATGGTAAATTCTGGTATTACTCCAATGACCCAGGAAATGACTAATTTACCCCCCGTTTTAAATCTCTTTTACGGAGTAACAAACTAACAATTTCTTGTATGGTCAATTCGTCCTTTCATTGTAACAAATCTAAGAATCTAACCTTTTTGCCTTTCTTTTCATTTTTTCAATTTTTTTTTCCTTTTTTTTCAAGCAATATGATATGAAGATCGAGTTCTGGTCCAGTGAAATTATGGTAGGATGTATCGTCTCGAATCTTGAGGTATTAGTTTTGATCATCAGGGTCATTTATCCCAATAGTTATGGGACTGTGTGCATCATTGATAAATAGGTAGTAAATTATATTTTAGAAGAAATTATTTTAAAAAAGAATACTGATAACTCCAAGAAAAGCAACATGCATGTACTACCACTACTCTATTTACTCTTGTCTATTAATGACATACATATATAAATATATATAATGATTTTCAACAGGAGGCCCCATTAAGATGAGGGCCTTGTGTAATTAGGCTGTTTGCACACTCCAAAATCGGGCTTGGTTTTGATTCTCGATCACTGACAATACATTTTCTTCCCTAATTTATTTTTTTTTGATATTTTTTAGTATTCTTTTTTAGTAGTGATAAATTATCATTGAATATAGACTAGACAATATTTTGTTTAATTTGAAAAATAACAACGACTTACGCGTTCAAATTTCCAATTTTTTGCTTTCTTTTGTTTCTAAGCCGTTTTCATGGTGGAAAATCTTGTATAGATAGGTATATCTTAATATATAGTATATATATATGAATACTTATCAAATTATTATTGTTAAAATTGAGTTAAATTAATTGTTACTCCTTAATTATATATTAGCAAATATCGAGTGCCAATAATAATAGTACGTAATAACTACTACAACAAAAAAAAAATCAAACTTGGCCACATTAAAATTATTATGTATTTATTTAACCTTATTACATTTTAATAGCACTAATAAAATGATGTGAACTTACTAGTAATATTTTAAATGTTAAAAATAATAACTAGGAAGGGAGAAATTAGTTTTTCCTATATATTTGAAAGAAAAACAATGCTATATGTAGCCTTGTTAATTTAAGCTAACACATGTGAACATCTAATATATAAACTTTTAAATTGGTAAATAAATATTTGGAAATGCATGCCAAATCACGTGTAAATTGGTGTAGTAAATGCTTAATTTAAATAAAAATTGATATTTAATTTTAACACCTTTAAGCATAACCCACACCACTATGTATAATATATCCTAGAAAGAAATTAAAGAAATTCTATTCTTTTACGTACAAAGTGTTAAAATTTTACATGAAAATAAATGATAGAGAAGATTATCCGAATATACTATTGACAAAATTATTATTTCAAGACTCATTACCTTTAACGACACAACATTTTTATTTTGTAACTTGGCTCAATAATCAACATACAATCTTAGCTAGACTTTGTTTTTTGGGTATTGATGATCTATCCCCACCCTACGAGTAATGATAAACTAATAGATGCTATATGTATTTAGCGGTTTTTGAATGAATGTCTTAATTATTGTCTCAAGGGTATCGTTTATTGTCCGCATACTGTTTTGATTTCACTTGTACGTGGGGCCACTTCCATATATTTGTTTAATTTCTGACACAAATGAAGCAATATAATTGATCTTTCAGCTGCTATAAGTCAATACTTACCCATCCTACATGGTCCTAGCCTACCCAGTTGTCCAACACCCCCATCACCCTATGATGTAAACCCGAGCCCGCCATGGGATATTCAAGTCCAATCCCAAATACCCGATCATGCTCTAGCTATGCCACAAAATATCTTACCATCACATTGATCTCCCTTGCCCAAGAACCATAAATAAGCTTAGCCTTAGCCGACCAAAATTAGAATGCAGCTATGCACGATGAATACAGTGCATCAATTGAAACAAGGGCATGGGAAGTGATGCATGCCTTGGCCTTTGGTGGTGAGTGTTGTTAATTCTATGTGGATATGTAGACATAAAGAAAATCTAATGGTGTCTTTGAACGGCATAAAGAACGTCTTATTTGTGATGCCAAGTCGTAGGAAAATGGTATTGATTGTGATTAGACCTTTAGTCTGGTTTTGAAACCAGCCACTATTCATAGCGTTCTTAGTTTGGCTATGGCTCATAAGTGGTATATTCATCAATTTGATGTAAAACATGCATTCCTTCATAACTTACAGGATACTGTTTACATGCACCACCCACCTGATTTTGTTAACAAAAGGGCCCCTGGTCACGTTTGCTTAAATACTACATAAGACTGTTTATGGCCAGAACAGGCTTGTCAGGCTTGGTATCAAAGGTTTGCACCTTTTTTTTACTGTATATAGTTTTTTTTTAAAAGCGACACATCTTTTTTCACATATCGCTGTGGTAATGACATGACCTATCTAATTTTAGAGGTTAATGATATTATTTTGGCTACATCTTCTGATGTGTTGATTACGAGAAAATGTGGTTTCTGAACTTAAATCCAATTTTCCTATGTCAGATTGGGGTCGTTGAGCTGTTTTTTAGGTATTTATGTGACTAAAACACCTTCATATCTACTTCTCTCTCAACAGAAATATATATGCACAAAAAATTCTTGAACGTGCAGGTATGGCTAATTGTAAACTTGCAACAACTCATGTGGAGGCTAAGTCAAAGCTTAGCTCTAACTCTGGTCCTCCTGTTAAGGACCCTACTAGGTACTGTAGCCTTGAAGGTGCCCTCCAGTCTTACGTTTACTCATCCTTTCAGCAGGTATGTTTTGTTTATGTATGAGAGTATGACCCGAGGAAATCTCATATTATGGTGCATTTCAACGTATCATCCTCTATGTTCAGGTACTAATCATGGATTACATTTATATCCATGACCTCTTACTAGCTTAGATTGATTACTTATAATATAATGATGTCAATTCGACTGGTTTGCCCAACACTCATAGGCCCACTCTCTGGTTATTGTGAATTGTTTTGTTAGTGATATTCTTATTTCTTGGTCTTCTAAGCATCAACATACTTTATCTGAATCTAGTGTCGAGGTAGGATATCGGTTGCGCTAACGTTGTCTTTGAGTTATGTGGATCCGTAATCTTCTGCTTGAGATTCATTGTCCTCTTCGACAGGCCACTATTGTTTATTGTGATAATATCAATGCAGTTTACTTGTCTAGCTACAAATCTAGTCCAACATCATCGCACTTAACATGTGTTGAATTGGGTATTCATTTTGTTCGTGAAAAATTTGTACTTGGACAAGTTCATATCACTATAAAAAAACTCACACAACGAGGGTAACTTATTATGATTAAAGAGGGCAATATGAATATTGTTTTACTTAATGATGCCTATAAGGGCAATTATTTTTGCACTCATTGATATTAACAATGAAGACAATATGATTATTTTGCCCTCTTAGACTTTTAAAACTTTGCCCTATTTGACAATAAATAAAATGTTTAAATTAAAAAAAGCAAAATTTATTGCCTTTGTTGATGATCAATGAAGGCAAATTTTTTTTTGCCCTTTTTGAATTGAATCAAAGCGGGCAAAACATCTAAAATTGGCTTTGAAACCTATGTATTAGGTTACAAGGGCAACATGAGGGCAATACTAAAATTGTCATTATAACCTAAGAAGACAAATTTTGTATCAAATAGGACAATTTTAATTGTCCTTCTTGAACACATTTTTTTGTAGTGTATGCTGCATGTTCCTTCTCGTCATCGATCAGTTTGTAGGTATTTTCACAAAAGGCGTGTCTCAAGATTTATTCTTGGATTTTAGATCCAGGCTTAGCGTCTGACCTCCTCCTCCTATGATGTGAGGATGCGATCGAGAATATTATTCAAATATTCTTTTATAAATTTTGGATATATGTTAGATTTGTAAACATTATTTTGTTTGACAATTTTTCTCATACAATTAGGACTGACCTTCTTGTAACCCTATACATATTGATCAATACACAACACTCCAAGAGCTCGTTTACATTAGCTGAATAGAGTTGAACTGAACTAAACTGAACTGAACTGAATTGAACTGAACTGAACTGAACTGAAGTGTATTAATTGAACTAAATAGAGATAAACTGAACTGAACTGAACTGAATTAAACTGAACTGAACTGAATATAATCTGAAGTAAACAAGCCCCAACTCACTGAATTTGTCACAATCTAACAATAAACTCATGGAATGCATACATTATTTGTGGTTTGTATGCTTTCTACCACAATTACCACACATATAAGTAGAGGACTAAATTATAATATTCATAGAATCATTGTTCTCGTAACATAGTTTATCGGTTGGTCGTACCAACACGACATATATTCCTTTGGAAGGAATTTTGGGTAATAATAATTACAGTAATTGGAAAACAAACAAACAAACAAATTCCTTAAATCTCGTGTAACCTTTACTTCAACTCATCAACTGTTACCATTAGGTTGTACAAGAACGAATACGGATACGGGTACATACTGCAAATATAAAATAGGTACAGGAAAATGTCAATGAGAAAATTAAGGATACATGTATGTGAAAGAAAATAATAAGAAAGTATATAAGTTTCTACAAAATGTCAATAGAACATTAAGGTAAATATCAAATTTGGTGATGATAATATGGTATTCAGTATATAAATTATTCAAAATCTAAAAGACATAAACAATTAAAGCGAGGAAAATAACTCAAAAGTTATGGGATACTTGAGTAAGATTAATCAATTGTTTCAATATTGGTACGTGTGTCAGTGTCTTGTCGGTGTCGGACATGGGGTACAGCAGGTTGGAGGTGTGCCTGTGCTACCTAGGCGACCATGATTATAGTATTATTGAATTATTTGTAACACCCTAGCTTTCACAGGTGCTGGGGATAAAACTTTAAATATTAGTGTTTTAAATTGTGTGTTTGTAAAAAAAAAAGAAAAATTTAAAAACTATTTTTTGAAACAAATTCAACAGGACCCAACTTGATTATGATTTTTCATTATATGTAAGGATCAAACTTTGGAAAAAGTACATAATATACAAATTGTAAAATTTTGACTGTTGCAAATGCTGAGTAATATGTAGCGGAGGTAGTAAGAAAATGTTATACGTAACTTTAAGGGTGCGTTCTCTTCAACTTATTAGATATGAATTTATTTGAACTTATTAAACTAATTGGAACTTGTTGACTTGATTAGCCCTGATTGAAACTTATTGACCTCGTTAGACCTGATTGGAACTAAACCTGATTGAACGTGATTGAAACTTATTACACCTAATTAAACTTAATGAAATTTATTACACCTGATTTAACTTATGAGAACTTATTAAGCATGATGAATTTATTTCACCTAAATCGAACTTATCCAAATTTGCTAAACCTGAAACTTTTTTTTTTTAAGGTGAAGAGAACACAACCTAAAAGTATTAATAATATTGGTTGACACATGAGTTTGTCATAATTTTTTTTATTTATGCGTAGTATTATAATAAAAATATATATTTAATAAGTATGGTAATTAAAATAATGCCACATATGGTGACTTAATTAAGGAGGAAATAATTCTAATAATTTAGTTTTGGGGGGAGAAATGCAGGGGATGGGTTTAGTCCGTACTGCCAAATCTTTGTCGGGGGCGCTGTGTCGTTTATTAAAGCAAACTTTCAGTATTTTATGACACAGAAAATAAAATAACATCCTTTTGTAATTTATGTGCCCCTTTTTTTTGTCACTTTTCATATGCAATTCCAAAGAACAAACAGCTATTCTCTTGTCTTGTTTTCCTTTTTTATATTCTTTCCTCTTCATTCAATAATTATGGATGGCTTCATTTTGTTACTACTTGATGAAACTTGTGATTTACGCAGTAAATAATACTCTACTGATAGAATGAGGATGAAACTAATTGCGTAATTTAATTGAATGCATTATTTTAGTGTATATAATTACTTTGTGTCAAGCTCGCATGTCTATCAGATGTACGGCGAGGTTAATGACCTGATCGACTTATTGACAGTCTGTCTATGTCTTGCCACGATTTTTTTCTCAAGTATAGTTTATTGTGTCTATCATTATGTTGTACGCGTGTTTGTCTATTTAGGCCTAAATTTGAAATGCAATGTATTACGATTTGATCAGCTTATATTATCTTTTTTTTGTGTGAATTGAATATTATGGAGTTATCAGAGCGGCAGTTGATGTGGATGACATTCAATCTCAAATCTTGGGTACTGATCTAAAAGTATACAATGATATGAAATAAGAAATTATTGCGGACCAGGCTCTACCCATGACCGGACACGTACCATAATATAAACTTATGTCTACCTTGTAAACATGCCATCATTCGTTTGTCTGATCTTGCTTCACCCGAACTAAAAAATCACCATCTTTATGCATGCTTCGAAAAGGACGACTAATGTGATATAAAATAATGCACCATATAGAGGTGGGCCTGATAAGATTATAAGATCTTATTCCTCGATCTAATCATTTTATGTTCGCGCTACAGAATTATAAATTCTTTTATTCCAATTTACAGGATACTAATTATTGTAAAATTATAAGTTGAAGATGTCAAATTGGCAACTAACAAATTTTGTACCGCATGGTAAACACATCACATTAACACCTGATTTTCTTGCCCCCTAAATTCGTTTTACAATGTCGAATCCACAAAATTAAATCATCAAATTCATTTCAAAGATGATAGATATTGACAGTTTGACATTAGAAATTTAGAATTGACACACAAATGTATGGTATGTTGCGAATAAGCATGGCTATCGTTATCATGGAATTGCCGTCCTACAAAAATTCTATTAAAAATTGCGATGTTATGTTTAATTAATTAATTATAAGGAGGTGCAAAATTGAAAAAGTTTTGATACATGTTCTGTCGTTTATTATAAACAGAATAAATCTAACCCTTTCAACGAGACGTTAATTTGTTCATATGTGTTTCATGCTTAAATTAACATTGGATTCCTCATCATATTCTTACATGCATGCCTACTACCTTCATCACAATTAACTAACATTCCTTATAATTTTTCTAATACTATTATTATTCTTTCTCATCAAGATCTCTAGATACTTATTTTATCCATTATTGTGTACTAGAATTGTTCCATTTAATTTGTTCATTAATTAGAAAGGAAAAAAAAAGAAGAAAGAAAGTGTTGTAAAGCAATTCAAGTAGAGATGTCAACGAGTCGAGCCGAGCCGAGTAGTAACATGTTCGAGCTAGGCTTGATTAATATTTATCGAGCTCGAGCCGAGCTCAAGCATAACCGAGCTTTAAAAAACATTGTTCAAGCTTGGCTCGTTTAATTTTTTCATGTTCGAGCTCGGCTCGAGCTTGCTCGTTTAAGTATTCGAGCTTGAGCTCGAGCTAAGATAACTCATTAATAAACGAGCTTTTTATATGTTTAAACAAGCTTTGTACATATTATGATATTAATTTCTAATTTTAACCTTTTCCCAAGCATAAGTAATAAAAGAAATAAAAATTTATAGCCCAAAATTTGATTTGGTTAAGACTCAAGAAAATGAAAGTAAAAACAGGGTAATGGAGTAATAGTTAATTATGGATATTGAATAGCATAATTTTAGAAGAGATAAACTTTAGTCCAAAATTTAGCTCATATAAATAGAAAAACATATATTTCTGAAATATAAACGATGCATACTATAAATAAATATATTTTAAAATTTGAATTATATAAACGAGTTTTTAACGAGTATTAAACGATTACGAACGAGCTTTTAACAAACTTGAACGAGCTGTTCACGAGCCTTAACGAGTCGAGTACTACCTTGTTCGAGTAAAGCTCGTTTATTAATCGAGCTTGAAAATTTTGTTCGGACTCGTTTATTTATATTCGAACGAGCTTTGACCAAACTTTGACCGAGCTTGTTCGAGAGCTGTTCACGAGTGTATCGGCTCGTTGACGTCCCTAAATTCAAGTGGTGCCTAAACCTGCCTTACATTCAAGTGGTGCAAGGGTTAATGTGTTATATGGGTTATAGTCTATTACCAGCCAATTGATAGATATGATAATTAAGGTTTATTTTCATTTTGCGGTAGAAGATTTAATTTACGTATGGAGTTTTGTACAGGTTTGCAACGTATTTCGATTTTACATCTACAATCAAACGGGTCAAATTCAGCACAGATTTAACACTACAATAGATCGAAAGATCTCCTTGTTGAAGGCTGCAGAGAACAATAATGTGGAAGAGGTATTCATCATTGTCAAATCTTATATACAACGATCATAATTTTATTCAATTTGAATATTATTGGATTCATGAATTCAAAGTGTTGAAAACTACCTCTTGGCTCTTGTAGGTGGACAAATATTATTCGATTTAGATTACTTTATATTTATTAGTTTTGAACTCTATTATTGTAAATGTCGTATATGATTTTATTATTAATGAATTGATTTTTCAATTCAAAAAAAAATCAATTAATTAGTTATACCGAATAACATGTAATTTTGATGCATGTATTTCTAAATTATACATAACCTAAGTATTCTTAATTGAATAGGCATTTGCTCATTTATAAAGACGTAATCTTTATTATGTATTTCCTCAATCTTTTTTACTTGCTATATTTCTTAAAATGGAACCGCTCATTTGTAAACTTTAAATGATTCTAGTTTTATGTACATAATTGGAAACATATTCATGAAAGATCTAGTTTGCTTCGTTTCAAAAAGTACTTTTCAAACATACAATTTTTATAATTTTTTATTTTAAATCATTAAAGATATTTCTTTTTAAAGCAGCCGAAAGGTGTAAAAAAGAGAACTTAAGAAGTAAAAAAAGAAATAGAAAAAAATATAATGGAAGAGGGAGATATGATGTTCCCTTGTTAAATTGCAATTTCACCCTTATAAATAAAATAATTTGTTAAATTTGATTGAATATTAGAAATGGGCTTGGACAACCCAATATGGAGGAGGAGAGTTAGGTTAATTACAATACATAGGAGGTTCCATTTTAAAAACAATTCAATTGGTAATAGGAGGAGTACGTAACTTCTAGACTTATAAGTTAGTTTAGTCTCTCCTTATCTTTCGATGTGGGACACTCACTAGTGCACCATATGTGGTTCAACATACTCATACATTACAGCCATACAAAATAAATGTAAATATATATATATATATATATTATATATATATATATATGATCCACCCATTCTATAAATTTAATCTTTCTGTTTTGAACAGTTCCATTCTTTGATATTTTACTTTAATTTATTCTGTTCTAAGAATTCTTTTACTCAAAGTTATGTAGAAGTACGTGTATGGAGATTGGAGAATAAATAATTTGTTAGGATATTATAATGTGGGAGACATGATATACACTCCAAGGCACGTAATCGACACTTTAATTTTTATTAGTTTAATTTCGCCCCATTGGGATCACTGGATTATCACGAAACAACTAATAAGATAGAATGAATTAAAGTTGACAATTCATTTCTTATGATAATTAAAGGCCTTTGGGATAGTTCAACAAATTGTGACCCAAAAAGGTATCACTATTGCATATAGTGGAGTTACAGAAAGTAGTGCCCTGGTTGTGCATAAATACCAAAATAGAGGGGGTGTTGGTAGTAGCAAACCTACTGAACAAGGGAAAAGAGACTGGAAACAAGAGAGACTGAACATATTCTGTGATGTATGCAAGATGAGGAGATACTAAACTAACATATAAGTCTAGGAGTTACTCCTTCTATCACCAATTGGTTTTAGGATGGAACCTCCTATGGCTTGTAAGTGTGGGTTGCCTAGGCCCGTTTCTAATATTCAATCAAATTTAACATGGTATCAGAGCCCAGATTGTGGGTCTCTTCTAAATTGGGTATATTAAGCACCGGAAAGGGTTTGCCTTGAAATATAGGATGTCCAACCCCTAAGAGGATTATTTCTGATTGCCTTTCCAGTTAGCTCTGGATTCTAAAGACACTCACTAGTGAGGGGGAGTGTTGAACCCCATATATCATATAGTGCACTAGTGAGTGTCCCACATCGGAAGATGAGGAGTTTTTAACTCTATAATTAAAGTGAATTATAAAGTACGTTGTGTGTTTGTTTTGTGTTTTACACTATATGAAAATTAGCTAGCTAGTAAATTCAAAGAGCAAACAAGTGTTTAGAGGAGAGACATCTTCTAATTTTTCCACATTTCACAAGTAAACTACAATGGCCTATTTATAGTCATCGACCAAGGATGCAATCAGTCATAACAAGGGTGTTATAAAACTCCATTGAAGAATTCAATAAAATCTGATTAAAGAGTAAATTAAATCAGCAAAATTAACATTTCTCATAACTAGCCAAGAGCATCAAAGAATAGAAGAAATCCAATGAACAAAATGGAACACAAAACGTACGAGTAGAAAACAAAGATCCATCAAGCACTTCGACGTCGTTATTGTTTCATCTCGTGTGGCATGAGCTTGGGTCGCTCAACGCGATATGCTAATTAAATTGCTAATGTTACATTGTCTTGTTAACTTAAGTCCATTTATGTATAAATATAATGTTACTAAAATATAGAATTTGATACGGATGATTTGTATATCATGAATTATGAAAGATGAAATCCAATAAAACTTAGAAGTGCTTTAATTAATTTGATTGTTGGACACATAAGCACACACACAACCCCTAGCCTAGAAAATTACTCCATATTGCAAGACAAAGTTGAGTAGTACGTGTTATGGTGCATTTTAGCTAACCTGATTACAGGTAGGAAGCCGAGGCTCGGCTTGGTAAGCCGAGAGTTACTGGTTATAAGCCAAGGACATGTCGGGAGTAGCAGGAGCATAAGCAGGAACAGATACATAAGCCGAACGGTGCTAGGTATCGTGTTCATAAGCTGGAACATAAGCTGGATCAAGTACATAAGCTGGAACATAAGTTGAGCCGGGTCCGTAAGCTGAACAGCAGGCAGAACAGCAAGCAGATCAAATAGCACCAAGGATGTTCAAAGTGAATTATGGAAGTTATGCATGGTCAATGGTGCAAAGAATTAGTTCCTAAATAAATGGAGCCATTAACTCCACTTACTCGACCAAGTCAAAGGAAGTTGTTGTGCATGTGTGATGATGTCATCATGAAGCCGTCAACGTGGCTGTTGCATGTGAAGCATGAAAATAGGAGTTGGTTCACAACAAACCTCTCCACGTTCCTAAAACTTATCCAAGCAAGAAGACTTGTTCAAACTAAGTTGTAACTAACATCCTACAAACAAGGAAGCATTCAGTCAAAAGGAAGCAACCCGCGTAGCAGAAGGCCAGAAGGAATATCAGCAACAAACTCCTATATTTCAGCAAGTAGTTTTACCAAGTCAAACCACTAAGGACCACTTACCTATTTTCTAGGAGAGTGGGCAGCAAGGGTCAACAACACTTATGCCTATATAAGTGTTCAAAGAAGGCAAAGGAAAAGGGGCATTCAATCAAGAAGAGAGAGGAAAAAACCATATTGCAAACCCGTATCTACATAGCCCAGAATTACTCTGCTTAGCATATCTAACCAGACAGTTATCGTTTGTACTCGAAAGAAGCAAGGCATGTTGCCCATACCCCTAGGGCGCTACTCAGCTAGTTTTAGCCATTTTCAATGTATATAACTCGAGATATTGTACGTGTACCAAACGGCTTTTACGCCCGAATCATAGTGGATTGGTGGACTCATAGCCACCCGCGGTTTTTCCCTTGTTCTTGGGTTTTCCGCGTCACCATTTTCTTGTGTCTTCTCTCTTTTATTTTTCGCCATTTATTTTCCGTACCTTAGTCTAGCTATCGCCCGTTCCAGCCTTAAATTGTCATCTTGACGATTTTTGGCATAAACAGTTTGGCGCCCACCGTGGGGCCGATGGCTAGAATTTCCCATCAAAATTGTGTATCCACAAAATAAATATGTTCTTTGATACCAAAGATTAATCAAAACATAGCAACGAATTAGGGCATTTCTGGATCGGTTCATGTCGTTGTCAATAACGTCCGACATTTGATCTAAAGAATACGGAGGAAACCAAGAAGCTAATAGTCAGGGTGGTCTTCGTAAGAACCAAGCGGAGTTAGGCTCAAAGCATTCGGGTTCCAGATAGCATGTTCGAGTATACAGCTACCCAGCTAGGGATGCAAACGTGCTTTAACGAAGTAAGTGTTATTTTAATTTTCTACTAGCAAGGAGCATGATTCTGGTTCAAATGAAATTTTTGTCTTTAAGTCGTAATCTGTAAGATGAACTCACAGCTTGAGCAAGTAGGTTCCTCAACCCACGAGTTGGGGGCTAGTCGTTACATTGTACTCTTACTAACCCGAATGCAGACTGCAAGAAGAAAGTTCGTAGTTATCACAGTCTATTTTTTACCTACCCGAGTACATTGCACTTTCACTAACCCGAGTTGCAGGTCGTTGCAAGCTGAAATTTCAAAGTTATCATAATGTATGTTTAATTACCCGAATTCAGGTTGCAAGATGAAAGTTCGGCTTGGCCAGATTAGATTTACTAGTTTTTAAATAAGTTGTTATTGCGAAATTTTGCTAACCTGAGCGCAGGTTGCAAGCTGTAAGCTGCAAACCGGAAGCAGAATGCTGTGAGCTGCAAGCTGGAAGCAGAAGGCTGCCAACCGCAAGCAATAAGCTGCAAACGACAAACAGAAAAGCCGTAAGCCGCGAGTTGTAAGCTGGAAAGGCTGAAATGAATTTTTTAGCTATAACAAGCAGGTTACAATATCTTATGATTTAAACTATGAACTATTTGGTTAGTTTTGTGGAAGATCTTCCAGATACAAATCTGAACACCAACCTAACAAGCTGTAGTAGGTTCCCAGCAACCTGTACGCGGTTCCAACAACCTATAGCTGGTTCCCAACAACATGTAGTCGGTTCCCAGCAACCTGTAGACGGTTCTCAGCAACCCTAGTTCCCAGCTACTCCGGTTCCCAGTAACCTGTAGCCGGTTCCTATCAACTTGTAAACGGTTCCAGCAACCCTGGTTCCCAGCAACTCTGGTTCCCAGCAACCTGTAGACAATTCCCGACAACCTGCAGCTAGTTCCCCGCAACCTGTAGCCGGTTTCCAGCAACCCGTACATGGTTCCCAGCAACCCGTTCATGGTTCCAGTAAGCTGCATATAACTATTCCAACATGGTATGTCTCCAGCTATGTATGTACCCTTCTCAGCTACCTGGTACTGGTATGTATTTCGCAAATTGCAACATGTTGCACCTTTATTAGCAAGCATCACCTTACGGTTAGCTAGCTTAGCTTACTATTAATTTGTACACATGCCACGTAAGTAAATCTTCGCCCCGAAGCAGGCAACCAGGTATGACTCTGCATGATTAGTTATGATATGAATGTATTTATCATTCCGATATGTTCCTAAGTGATAACATCTGCTAATACTTGCGACTTCATTTTGAAACAACTTAAGTTTATAAGTATACACATATTAGTTTGACATGTCAGGACTCCTTTGACATCCATTTTCATCAAACAAAGAAGCTCTAGCATAATCATGTGGACTTCAAGTCTGACAAGCCAACAACAATGATACTTTATGGTTGAGAGAAACCAGGGATTTCAACTAGCAAGTTGTTAGCACATAAAGACAAGCGGAAGATACCTCTAGTTGAATTGCTTGGAAATGTGAATATGTCACCGAAATTTGAACCAGCTTATCAGGCTCGCACAATAAGCTATGTTAAACTGTTAATGACGGCAAGTACGCTTTGAATTATCGAAATAGTTAATATTATTCACATGTATGTTTTATTTTCGAACTTTATTCCCCTGATTAACATCATAGCTTACTCGATGTGGGAAGCGCACTTAGTAGCTACCTTGTGATTTATACTCAAGCATGACTTATACGCACTCGTATTCATTGTTGTTTTTATGTGGTTAATTATCAGCTTCTCAGTAATAAATAAAATATTAGTGCTTCCTCATGAACTAACGTGAAGTGCAGTACGTGAAAGAGACTTATAGAAAACTTGATACTAATGTGTAAGTTGAAGACAACCAGCTACTTCAAAGCTAGAACGACTTCAACATTGGTGATTTTCTTAAGACAGTACCTAGCTAGTTGACAACAAGGCGCATGGCATGGAATCAAACGACTAAGATAATTATTGTCACAACATTGCTTCACAAGATCAAAAGTGTAAATCAAACAATCATCTGAAGAGCTAAGTAACTTTAGTATATTCGATAGTCAAACTCGTTTGTTTACTTTACATTCGTACGATCTCTCGCCCACATTGCTAACAACTGTTATTACTTATTCACTCCGAAATATCTTCGAATCTAATTTATATTTAAATTAAATTTGACATATGCACCACCGTAGCAAATCATGCTTTTACTTTACGAATTAATCATGTAGTAGTTGCATTTTTTATGCTTAAACTCACGAAAGTCATTCTAACAAAAAGCAGAGTTAAGCTGCACACATGTCTTTTCCCACTAGGTATAAAGTGCTATTAGCCAGATCTTAGCAGAGAGAAGTTGACGCAAGCTGAGCAAAACTGATACAAGCCCAGAAAAGCTGACGCTAGCTGAGCGAAGCAGACGTAAGTCGAGAAAGGCTGAGCGAAGCTGACAGAACTTGAAACAAGCTGACATAAGTAGGGGAAAGCCGAAGTGAACCCGAAAAATTCCAACGTAAGTTGCCAGGGGTGCAAGCAACCCGATAAGTACCAGATACAAGCTGCAAGGTGTCAAACGTAAGCTGAGCAAAGTTACAGTGAGTTATCGTGTATCAAATGCAAGCCGTTGGACGCTAGACATAACCTGGTAACCCTAAACTATTAAGGATTTAATATCATGCGTAATCTATTTATGAACATGGTAGAAAGAAGTGAGACCATGATGGAGATGCAGCAATGGCCACAACTCACCAAAACACTTAAGCTATTCTTATATCACTTTTTCAATTCTTTGGCATATCATTAGTATCTTATGATAATCATGCTCATCACGATTTCTATTGTATCTTGCTTACTATGCATGCTTCTTCTTTGCTCTAAGTAGTCATTGCTAACATATTTATCTTGAAGCTAGATAACTATTGCTATGTCGCATGTTCAATCAAGAACAAAGAGAGGGCCAATAGCTGACTTCTTATGAATGGTGTGCCTCACGTTATCTTAAGGTCACAAAGATGGATCACACAAAGCTTGATGATGATGTTTAGTTTATAAAGGCGGTAACATTAGCCGAGATCAACTTACATCGTTTACTACGATAACACATCAGCAACAAGAGGTACTTACTCCCGAATTCACTAAAGCATTTTCTAAGATCATTGAATACATTGTCGTATTCCAACGAATTTACTTATGTTTAAACCCGTTCATTCGTAAACCTAAGTAGCTATGTCCTAAGCTAAGATTTGCATGTTAAAACACGTAAAGCATACGATTTGCTCGTGCAAAGGAAAACACGCTTTCTCTATATGCCATTATATAAATTTGTATCATGATGCAATATGATAAATTTGCTCTTAAGTTAGCTTGACAATAAGATTTGTAATTACTTTAAAAGTAAGAGATCAATCTCATGCAAAGAGGTGTAGTTACCAACTTAACTTACAAAGTAGCCCAAGTGCAAGTTCGCAACGTAGCCCAAGTGTAAGCTGACAAGGTGACCTAAGCGTCAGTTCACAAATTCGCCTAAGCGCCAGCTTACAAAACGGTTTAGCTACTAGCTTACAAAGCAGCTCGGGTACTAGTTTGTAAACCGGCTTGAGTGCCAACTTACAAGTGACTTAATCACCAGCTTATAACGACTTTGTCTAAAATAATAGTTCACAGTGTGGTCCATGTGCCAGTTACCAACTTGCAAAAGAGGCTGAAATGCCAGCTTAACAAAAGAACAAAAGCATCAAAATTGAAGTGGCTTATGTCTCAAATGTCAAACGTTAAGTCTTTAATTCGTGACTCTAATGTTAGTTTCAATCAACGATGAAAAGGTGAGGTCTAAAGCTATCTAAGCAATCCACGTAAATAAATGCTAAAGTCAATGTGCAAATATTACAAAAACGCTCAAGAAACATAGAACATTCTGTTACATTAATCGAAAATATTTGACGATGTCGGCTTAGACGCGACGTGTCGATAGCTCGGTAAAGATCAAAAGACTAACAATTGTTTTAATTACAAAGTTATAAGGTATTATCTCAAGCTATTAAGCTATTGTTTTAAGTTATTTGACGATTGTCTCAAGTTGTTATCAGGTTGATTATTTCCAAAGAGACATAAACGTCAGCAAGCTACATTATTTTGAGCACTAACTTATCGAGAAACCAAGGTATTAACATCCTAGTAAGCAATCAAAAGAGCAAAGATAACGAACATAATTCCAAACTTAGCTTGAAGCTTATTTTCCTAATTTTCAGCGTGCTCCAATTAGGAAAATGGGGGCTAATTGTTATGGTACATTTTAGCTAACCTGATTACAGGTAGGAAGCCGAGGCTCGGCTTGGTAAGCCGAGAGTTACTGGTTGTAAGCCAAGGACATGTCGGGAGTAGTAGGAGCATAAGCAGGAACAGATACATAAGCCGAATGGTGCTAGGTATCGGGTTCATAAGCTGGAACATAAGCTGGATCAAGTACATAAGCTGAGCGTAAGCTGGAACATAAGTTGAGTCGGGTCCGTAAGCTGAACAGCAGGCAGAACAACAAGCAGATCAAATAGCACCAAGGATGTTCAAAGTGAATTATGGAAGTTATGCATGGTCAATGGTGCAAAGAATTAGTTCCTAAATAAATGGAGCCATTAACTCCACTTACTCGACCAAGTCAAAGGAAGTTGTTGTGCATGTGTGATGATGTCATCATGAAGCCGTCAACGTGGCTGTTGCATGTGAAGCATGAAAATAGGAGTTGGTTCACAACAAACCTCTCCACGTTCCTAAAACTTATCCAAGCAAGAAGACTTGTTCAAACTAAGTTGTAACTAACATCCTACAAACAAGGAAGCATTCAGTCAAAAGGAAGCAACCCGCGTAGCAGAAGGCCAGAAGGAATATCAGCAACAAACTCCTATATTTTAGCAAGTAGTTTTACCAAGTCAAACCACTAAGGACCACTTACCTATTTTCTAGGAGAGTGGGCAGCAAGGGTCAACAACACTTATGCCTATATAAGTGTTCAAAGAAGGCAAAGAAAAAGGGGCATTCAATCAAGAAGAGAGAGGAAAAAGCCATATTGCAAACCCGTATCTACACAGCCCAGAATTACTCTGCTTAACATATCTAACCAGACAGTTATCGTTTGTACTCGAAAGAAGCAGGGCATGTTACCCATACCCCTAGGGCGCTACTCAGCTAGTTTTAGCCATTTTCAATGTATATAACTCGAGATATTGTACGTGTACCAAACGGCTTTTACGCCCGAATCATAGTGGATTAGTGGACTCATAGCCACCCGCGGTTTTTTCCCTTGTTCTTGGGTTTTCCGCGTCACCATTTTCTTGTGTCTTCTCTCTTTTATTTTTCGCCATTTATTTTCCGTACCTTAGTCTAGCTATCGCCCGTTCTAGCCTTAAATTGTCATCTTGACGATTTTTGGCATAAACAGTACGGACATCAAGTCTAGGTTTAATCAATGCATTATCGATTTATTGAGCAAGATGTCATTTTGGTAGTTGACAAGCAAGCTACGTATTTCGCCTGGATTATACAATTTTGCACGGTTTTGGAGATTTTACAACTGAACGATCACGGCCACATAGTAAAAGATAGTGGTTTTTTTTTTTGTGATACGAAAAGGCTTTATTATTGTTCATGTCCTGGGACTTCTTTTGAATAGTCAATGATCTTTAATGTTCTAATGTTGACTCTGAGTGCTCCTCTCTTGGGTAAAGTCATGTAAAACAGTCAAAGGTTGCTAACCCGGGGGTGGAACCCGGGAACGCCTCTCCGATGCTTAAGTCAGATATCGGGAGTAAGGAGTCAGAGTATTCTGAGTTGTGTGTTTTCTATTGCGTACCTGAAAAGTGATTTGACTGCTGGTCCTTATATAGGCGTAGGCTACCCGATTAGGGTTTAGGTTGAGCCAGTCGTGTTGACATGTGGGTCTGGCCCATGACACGTGTCACCATGTCATCATTTGTGATTGCATATCTGATGTGTCCCCAACCCTGACAGAATTGGGCTTAGGGTTTGGGCCCGATTATCATGGGCTTACTACTTTGGTGGTCCTGAAACAATTATATATAATTGCAAAATCTTCTCTTGGACTGTCAGATGGTCTAACAAAACGTTTAGTTCAAAATTTATAATTTTTTAGTGAAAATCTATAACTTTTCGCATATTTTGATAAGATTTGTATAAAAAATTTAAGTAAGGATGAATATTACCGATCAGTAAAAATTTACAAGCTTTGTATAGCTTTCAAGTGTTATGAATATTATCAATATCTTCAAGCAAGGATGTCCAAGACTCCAAGGTGTCTATGATGCTCATCATATATATACGATTTTTGTACACCTTTCGTTCAAAAAAAGTATTGAAATCCAATAATTAAAAATTAAGGGTATGTAGCAAACCATGCATGCATATGCCTGGTTTGTTTTATAAATTTTTGAATCTATGCAAAACAAACTTTATATATTGCTTGTGATCAATCTGCTATTTTTATGAAAATCAAGCTGCTATTTTTCATCTGTCACATAATCAAGCTGGACTAATATGAGTCTTCGAATTATTATTATTATTATTATTATTAAAATAACATTACAAAATACAATATTCAAAGAACTATAAAAAAATTAGAGGGAAGCCAAGAAACAATCTGGGCCCCAAACACTATC
Organism: Salicornia ramosissima; assembly: GCA_951394345.1. Taxonomy (NCBI): domain Eukaryota; kingdom Viridiplantae; phylum Streptophyta; class Magnoliopsida; order Caryophyllales; family Amaranthaceae; genus Salicornia; species Salicornia ramosissima. Next base: position 5,415,966 of record OX596233.1, read on the forward strand.
TCACAGAGTCACAACTCAACTTTTACCTAAGAAATAACTAAAAGTTTTTAATTTATTGAAAAGATATCAATATCAAAAGAAATGAATAATTAAGTTTGAAGCCGCCTTTCTCAAAAAAAAAAAAAAAAGTTTGAAGCCGCCCATAATGCTAAACGGCGAGAAAATGGAATTAATATAGTAGTCTCTATCCTTTGACTTTTGCTCAAATATTTAGCCCTATCCTCTTTATCACATGGTCCCTTTAGAATTTAAAAAAAAAAAAAGACTTATAAATTACGGAGTATAAACATTTGTTATTTCTATGTAACATAAAGTTATGTGTAGAAATTGGTCGAGTGGAAGAGCAAAATAATAATATAATTAAAGTGGGAGCTTTTATATATATATATATATATATATATATATATATATATGTATGGATAATTTGTCTAAAATCATCTTTTAAAATAGGTTTTTTTGTCAAACACCACCTTATAAAAAAAATTTGTTAAAAGAAACCAAAACAAAAAAAAAAAATTGTCAAAGAAAGCCAAATTGCACTAATCCAAGATTTGACTACAATTAAAGGCATTGACCTTCCAATTAGTAATAACCTAAGCTAATTTTAATTAAAACAATTATTCACAATATATTAAGATTTTTTTTTTAAAAAAAAAGAAAAAATGTTTAGGGTTGGGTGGGGAGGCTCGTCGGAGGTGGTGGGGGGTGGCTGAGGGTTTAGGGTTTAGGGTTTAATTAAGGTATATTAAAGTTTTAAGGTTTAAGGGAGGTATATTAAAGTTTAAGGTTTAATTATGCATAATAATTGTACATAATCAAAGTCAAAGTTAATTAATATAAGGTCAAACCCTAATTAGTGCAATTTGGTTTTCTTTGACAAAAAATATTTTAGTTTTGGTTTCTTTCCACAAAAAAAAAAGAAAATTTATAAGGTGATTTTTGGCAAAAATACTGTTTTATAAGGTGGTTTTAGACAAATTATCCTATATATATATATATATATATATATATCCCACCTTAATCAAACATATACAAGTATAATATTCGTATATGCATGTAAGAAGACAAAGCAATCAATTAATAATAGATTAGAGAATGAAGAGGAAGCATGCATGATGTTGATTGTTGATGTAGGTCATAGAGATTCATATTCTAGTTGGATTTGTGATTGAAGGGGTGAAAAAAAGATTTGAATATTCTTTTGCGTATAGGAAATGGTAGATGAATTGATTTGAATTTCATTATTATAGTTTACTAAGATATGGTCCTCATATTATATATATTGATTGATTAGAATATTCTTCTTTAAAAAAATTGTTTGGTTTGGATATAGATAAGAATTCTGCAAATACTATAGTACCAGCCATGCTTGGTGGATTCCTTGCCATATAAAATAAAATAAATAAAAAAAAAACCCTTCTATTATATGTGAGGGTTTTGGATTGAGCTCCAATGTTCTTAGACTTGTCGTGTTGTTAATTAGAGTGTACCTTGTAATAGAAAGGTTCTGAGTTTGATTCTCAGCTCACCAAATATCAACAAGGTAGTTTCATGATAAGAGTATTGTGTTGAGGTACAATTTACTCTTCTTGCTCTCTTGGGCAATGACGGCCTCATGATCCTTAATAGAAGCCACCGGCTTTGACTTGATAAAAAAAAACAAGGAATTATTTTTAAAAAAATATATATATATATATGCATGTAATTTTTGCATGCATTTAACTTTTTAGGGGAAAAACTTTAATCTAATGCTTCAAGACCATCATTAGCAAAATACAGTCATGTGATTTTTTTTTTTTAGTCTTAGCATAGTGCATTTAATTTAATTTTGATCTCATTTTTATTTTTAAAAAAATACATAACTAAAAATATTATTTGCGAAAATCGGCCAATGGCAAGTGTTTAGTCAACATGGTACAATAATAAGTAAAGGAAATATTTCCTCTGTAAATGAAAAATTGCAACATTTGCCATATTTGGATGTTTTTAAAAAATTGCAACAAACTTGTCACTTTTTATTTTGGGTAATATTTAACATATTTCTCTCTCCTACTTTTATTAATCTACTAGCTTTTATTTCTCTCTCTATACTTTTCTACTCTACTAACTTTTATTTCTCTCTCCTACTTTTACTAATCTACTAACTTAAACACACTTATAAATTTTTTTTGGAGTCCGTGACCTCCCCCTTTGTTGCAATTTTTCGTTTACGGAGGAAGTAATAGAATTTATATCCTAAATCCAATTGTATATATATTTTGCTCATTTAATATATTTTTTAATAGAAAATGAGCAATATAAAAACTAAACGAGCAATCTAAAATAATTTTATAAGTAAAACTACATATTAAATGAGCAAAATGAAATATTATATAAGTAAAATATAAAATGAGTGCACTTAGATCTACGTGCATAGTTAAAATACAATAATACAAGCAACGCTATCCAAATAATCCATTTATCCTCACATAGAAATTAAGGGTAGAGTACAACCGATCTTACCATGTTAAAAATAAAATACATACTACATTATTTCGTATCATATGAGTAGTAGCCGGGGGGGGGGGGGTTTGAGGTCGGTGATGTGTTTGCTTGGTCTTGTGATCAAATCAAATACGCATCTAGAGATGGGATGCTGAGTTCAAACTTCTGTGCAAAAATACCTTATACTTTCTCTCTCCCTCTCTTAGCTAGGTGTGAGTTGATTAATTAAATTGAGTCAGATGACTTTAAATAGTAAACTAGTAACTAGTAATTAAATCAAACACTAATAGGCTACGAAGCACGAACACTCCTCCAACCTGCCGTACCCCGTGTCCGACACCGACACAACACCGACAGACGTTGGACACACGTACCCACATTGAACTAATTGATTAAGCTTATTCAAGTACCCCGAGTTATTTTTCTTACTTTAATTGTTTGTTTTTTTTAGGTTTTGAATAATTTATATAATTATTAACCATATTATCAACACCAAATTTAATATTTACCTCAATGTTCGATCTATTGAAATTATGTTGAAATTTATAGATTCTCTTATCGTTTTCTTTAACGTACCCGTATCCTCAATTTTTCCAGTGTCGTTTTCCCATACCCGTTTTGTATCCGTATCCGTACCAGTATTCGTTTTAGTGCAACCTAACTAATAGGTGAATAGCACCATTACATATTTACATGTAACAAAGCAAAATAGTAGCAAGAAAGTTAGTTGGTAGGGCTAGGACCATCACCAATTCACCATGAAACAATATAACTAACTGTTTATGAAAAGAGTTGGCGGGAACAAAAAAGTGGAGTACATGCTTTGATCGCGTGACTGACATAATACGAGTTTTACCACATGTGAATATGTGATGTGAGAACGAATAAAGAATGATAGCTTTCCTTCCTTCCTTCCAAACTGCTATCACTGCAATGTCCCGAATTGAACCATTACGGTTGCGTCTCTTCTGCACGATATCTATCTTTGATGAGTTCATGTCAATTAATTAATTTCCCAAAAAACTTCTATAGTTTTAATTTCTCCATAAAAGTAGATAATCCCTAGAAAATGACACTTTGCTATTATTTTCTATACCACTCCAAAATAATTTATAGGGCGTTACTCGCTACCTTGGGGTACGTACCTTTTAACGATCCCTCATTCTCTAAAACTAACTTCGAGCTAGTGCGTTATCTAGTAGAATGATTCGAAACTTGATTCATGGTTCACCCAATGACTATCCAAAGTTTGAAAGTCGGTACTCATCCAGTCTAACCTAAAAGGTTCTTCCCTAGCTACTATGCTATTCTATGTCCAAAACCTGCATCCTAGTCTCTGCGCGGCTTTTACTCTTAACAAAATCAATATGTCACATTCTTCTGCTGCCAAATTAAAATTCCGACAAATCGCTAGTCTTCCAATGATTTCTTGGAGATAAGATTTGTCGTCCTAGAGCTAATAGGGGTTTAGGAATGCATAAAAGTTGATCCAGTCTATACAGTTTTGCTTTGTAAAACTTTGATTGAAGATCCTTTCTGATCACAATACTCTTTGGGTTTAAGTCACCTTTTCTAAAAATCTCGGAAATACTTCATTTTTCCATTATTGTCCATAATCCAAAGAAACCTGGATTTGTTCAAATATTTTACACATTCGCCCCCTCTTACTTACTTCGCAGAATACGGTGGAAATTAAAAACGTATCCTTATTTTGGATTGATAATTGGTCGGGTATACCGTGATAATATTTTTAGTAACCTTTGACCTTACCTAATATAAATATATAATATTCAGCCAAAATATTGACCAAACTGTTGACAGGTCATATATAGTTCATGGGCAATGGGATTCACTTCTTTTATCTCAACTCATTCATGGCCATGCATGTTTGTCACTATTTTGTGTATTCCTTTAGGGGGGTGTCGGGTGGGTGTGCAAAAAGCCCCACTGCACAGGTCCCCGTTATATAAAGGGCCTATTTTTTTGTTTTTCTTAGTCATTTGTTTTAAATTATTCTTATATTTTTATAAAAATTAATGATTTTCTACTAAAATATTTTTGGGATGTATACATGTATTGTCAAAATAATATCAAATATTAGCATTTATTAAAATCTAAATGACCTAAGTACAATTTTAGAACAGGGCCCCAATAACTACGACACGGACCTGATTCCTTTGCCTAGCAACCCTATGTTAGATGAATTTTAATTTGTTGGGGCTTCACCTCTGATGGTAAATTTTCCATCTAAACCTACCCCCACATGGCTTATCCATGTTCTCCCCCATAATCTTCAATTCCAAGATGAGATTTTCCGTTTGATATGGAAACTTGACACTAACCATAAACTTCAAATTTTTGTCTGACATATATTGCTACATATATAATAGCATCCAAGTTCGCCATAATTTGGTTTCTCGGGGGTGTTAGGATCCTCTAGAGTTGGATTCTCTAGAGTTTCTAGATTTCAACAAATCTAGACCATATAAATCCTAATCAACGGCTATAATAAATTTATTATCTAAACAAATTAAAAGTAATATAAAATTGTTACTCTCACACTCTACAACAACTCCAACTCTAAAGGATCCTAACACTTCTCGGGGTATCTGGGAAGTCGTACGTAGCAGGTTATATTGCAAAGTGAACAAACAAAGAAGAGAGAGAAGTAGATAGAATGGGTAATTGTATTATTGTTGCATCCTAGACCTTCAGGTCTCGCATAATACATATATATATACACAATATTGTTAGAGTGCTAACAAACTAAATACTGTAACGACCCGACTTTTCGACTTGTCGATTTACAAAGGGAAAGCGACATTCGGACCGTTACTAACTTAAATAACAATAAATCAACTTAATTGAATGAATAAATTATCTTTTATTAAATTAACTACTGAAAATCCATAAACCAAAAGTCACTAATACATATAAAGTCTGGAAATTCTGTCCCAACATGCTGGGATCATAAGATAAACTAAGTTAATGTCTCAAACTGTTCTGGGAATACTAAATACTCAAAATAAAATACTAATCTACTCAAGCCCATCCAGCGGAGCCCGCTCTACTCTGCTGCATCGTCATCTGAAACTGAGGGGGGGGGGTCCACCGTCAGTGGCGAGTAACTAGGTTGTCCCATTTAATCGAGGGACCACCAAACACATAATAGCATAGAAATATGCATAAAAATTGTAAAGAAATCTAATACATGTCTTTATAAAAATGTACAAAAATACGTATAACAGTACGTATAAAAATACGTATAAAAGTACGTATGCGAATACGTATAAACACACCTGCAGAAATACGGTTAGAAATACGTATAATCTACGTATAATGTACGTACAATCAACCCTGCAAATACGGTTAGAAATACGTACAAAAATACACTCAACATTCATACATACATGCATCCTTACTCGCATACATACATACCCATAAATACAGAAATACACAGCGGAAGACTTAACATACTGAACTTATACCTTATACTATACATCTTAAATTATCCCAATCCTTAACTTATACTTAACCCTTCTTAAATTATATCATTAATAAATCTTAATCATATCTTATCATAATCTTATCTTAATCATATCATATCATAGTCTTATCTTGATCATGTCATATCATAATCTTATCTTAATCGTATCATATCATGTCTTTCTTATCATATTAGATCATAACATATCTTATCATCACATCTTAGAAATCATCTTAAACTTCATCTTATGATTTCATCTTATCAAATCGTATGATCGTAATATAATATCTTTGTTGGACCGGTCACTAATAACTCGTTATGGATCTCGTGTTTCACCATAACTCCCTAGAACATGCCGGGAGGAGCTCGTGTACCCAATCCCATAGCGGATCCCGTGTTTCACCGCTAAGTCTAAGCTATGGCCATAACTTCCTGGTAGCGACTCGCAGATACGGTTACCAGACGACTACATGTTCTAAGGTCAAACTACTCGGGGGAACTCATGTGTTCGTCCCATAGGGTAGTGGTTCTGACTTAACCCACTAATGACTCGTGTATCATACAGGTGGGTGTCCATATTGTATCTTATATCTTCAATTAATTCAATCATCTCATATATTAGGATAATACTAGGTGACCGTAATAGGAAATGAAATGTTCGGAGTCCCAGGAAAGAGAGGTGCGGCACGTATATTGGCCACCTTAAATACCAAGTCTTTCCTAGCCAGAGACCGAAACATAACATGTATAGCTATTACTCTGTTTCCTTTCTTATCCCTAGTAGTATCTTATGCAACTTCAAATCTTATAATATACTATCCTTAAAATATATGTATACGTATAATCCTATCCTTTCGGATACTAACCTTAATATTACGTCATATACCAATTTGTAACTTTATCCAAAAATATTTATATTAATAGTACCAATATTATTTCGGTCCTCTTAATAATAATACCAATAATATCTTTTTATCCCTTCACTTTACAACTTATCCCTAATAATTATTTTGTCCGTAACTTTTATTATTAATTATTCCCTGAATTAACAATAATCAAATTTAATCAAAAATTGACTAATTCATCAATTTTACACGGCATTATTAAAAATATAACAATAATTAACTATTTTCTAGAATTAATTTAGTTAATCAATATAATTACAAAAATTACCAAAATAAGATAAAAATCATATTTTTCAACAACATTCATCAAGATTAACATAAAAATAATATTTTTAACCCTTCTTTTAATTTCTATACACTCGACAATTAGAAGATAATAACAAGATTTAATTTTTAATTCAAGATTAATCAATATAATTCAATACTATCAAGATTCATCATAAAAATCATATTTTTAGTTCCCTTTTAATACTTAGGTCACTCGAAAATTCAATAATTAATAATAGCATATTTTAACAATTCAATTGCCCTATTTTATACAATCTGATTTTTAAAGAATTAAATTAAAAACGACCATCTAAAGATCTCTAAAAATCTGGAAATTTTTATGGGAGCTAAATATGGGTTCAAGGATTTACGTGCATAAATTTCGTCTAAAAATAACATCTTTTACTATTTTTAAGTGATTTTATAACTAACCAGTCAGATTAGGCTGAATTCGGTTTCAGAATTTTATGCCATATCAAACGATCTTTAAAAATTACGAAAATTTAACAAAAGCTGTAAAACATTATCACTGACTTCCATATAAAATTTCGTAGCATTCCGAATTGATTAAGTACACTAATAAATTCGTAAACCTATTCTGGACAGTTTTACCGGTTTGAAAGATTAAATTATTATAAATAATAAACGGACGAATTTTGCCACGAAATAAATCATGGTTAATAATCAAAAAGTAAACCAGATACCATGAAAAATTCATCAAGAAATAACAAGATTTGATTGGTAAATAAATTATACAAGATCATACATAAAATCAAGAAAATACATAAAAATCAATCAAGAAATTCATGCTTCATGCTCGACATGTTCATATGAAAACAATATTAAACTTCCTACAATTTTCATGCTTCAATTCCTAATTAACTATGTGAATAGCTACCCATAGATTAAAGAGGAGAGCATAGTTACTTGGATTCGCTTAATTAATCCAAGGAAAAACAATGAAGGTTCGACTTTTTTGAGGGGATAATAGGAGAGAAAAATGATCTTTAGAGTTTGGAGTTTTAAGTGCTTAAATGCATAATGGCAACACAAGGGACAAGAGTCCTATTTATAGAACAAGATGAAGTGTTGCAAATCCTAAAATAAGGGAAAGTGAGGGCTGGCCATGTGGACTAAGTATAGGGGCCAAGTCATGGGCTTGGTTGAAAAATACTTAAGCCTTCTTAATTGGTAATTAGCATAATTACCCAATTAAACTAGAAATACCCAATAGCCCAAAAAGGAGACTAAAAACCGGCCAAGGGTAGATAAAAGAACAAATTGGGTCCTTGGCCCAATTTGATGAAAAAGAATGGGCTAAAAAGTAAAACAGTCCAAAATTAAATGGGCCTTTTTGGACTTAGAATTAAGACATATCATTAATAACCGCGAAATTTTCTGGCCCAAAATTCCGGGTCGTTACACAGCTGACACAATTAGTTAATTATCATAACTAAAAGAGGGAAAAGACCAACTAACTACTCACACCCACCCCTCAAGCTGGAAGGGGAGCATGTGTGACAATTCCAAGCTTGGAAACAAGGAAATTATGTTGTTCAGCACCAGGAGCCTTGGTCATAAGGTCAGCAAGCTGAGAAGAAGAGCTGACATGAACCAAATTTAAAAAACCAGCCAAATGACAATCACGTACATAGTGGCAATCAACATTCAAATGCTTTGTACGTTCATGGAAAATTGGGTTTTCAGCCAAATGTTGCGCAGCAGTGTTGTCACAGAAAAGATTAATGGGAGTGGAGACATATACTTGCAGACAATTTAATAAGGCATGTAGCCAAACTACCTCACTTGAAGTATGACTCATGCTTCTATATTCTGCATCGGTAGAGCTCTTGGACACAGTTTTTTGCTTCTTAGTCTTCCAAGAAATAAGAGCTGGACCAAGAAAGACACAATAACCACTTAAAGATCTCTTGGAGTAAGAACATGTAGCCCAATCAGCGTCCGCATATGCCCTGAGACTGAGGTTATTGACTGCTGGATAAAAAAGACCATAATGAATAGTACCCTTTAAATAACGCAGCACATGAATAGCAGCATTGAAATGAGGAACTCTTGGGTCAGACAGAAATTGACTTAACTGCTGGACCACATAAGAAAGATCTGGTCGAGTCATATTGAGGTATAATAACTTTCCCACGATCCTTCTGTATTGTTCTGGATCTGACAAACGATCACCTTCATCAATGCTAAGCTTTAATCCTTTAGGAAAAGGAAAAGGAGAAGTGGTACAACTCTCCATATGCGTGTGCTTTAAAAGATCAAGAATATATTTTCTTTGATTAAGTTGAATGCCTTGACTTGAACGAGTAACTTCAATGCCTAGGAAATAGGTAAGATCACCCAAATCCTTGATTGTAAAACTTTTATTCAGAGCTGATTTTAAACAAGTAAGAATATCCAAATTTGATCCAGCAAGAAGTAAGTCATCAACATAAGCGACGACAACTGTAAAATCAGTGTCATCCATCTTGGTAAAAAGAGAGTAATCCTGTCGAGATTGTTCATATCCTTGAGCAAGAAGAAAAGCACAAAGCTCTTGGTTCCATTGTCGCGAAGCCTGGCGTAGGCCATATAAGGATCTTTTGAGCTTACAAACTTGACCGGGAAGGGCCTGTGAATAACCAGGAGGAGGTTGCATATAAAGATCCTCTTGAATATATCCATGCAAGAATGCATTATTGATATCAACTTGTTGAAGATATCAATTTCGAGCTGCTGCAAGAGCTAGAACAGTTCTTACAGTAGTAAATTTTGCAACAGGGCTAAAAGTGTGCTTAAAATCTTTGCCTTGAATTTGCTTGTCCCCTCGAGCTACCAAACATACCTTAAACCGTTCAACACTTCCATCAGGCCTAAACTTGGTTTTATAAACCCATTTGCACCCAATAGCCTTCTTACCAGGTGGAAGAGGAACAAGTTCCCAAGTATGATTTTGCTCCAAGGCTGCAAGTTCCTTGTTCATAGCATCAACCCAACAAGGATCAGTTTTAGCCTGATTAAAATGAGCTGGTTCAGTGGTAGATAGAACATTATTGAGAGAGGCCAAATAGGTAGGAGAAAAATATGATAAAGCATTTTCTGTGAAAACATTAAAAGTAGGGGAAATACTAGAAGGGGAAATATTGGATGATTTAGATGGTATATAAGGTAAAATATAATCACTAAATTTAGATGAGGGTTAACAGGCCTAGTAGAATGACGAGTGGGCTGAATGGGCTGAACAGATGGAGGAGAAGATATAGAAAGAGATGAAGGAGAAGATGTAGGTGTAGATGTATGAGGTGGAATATCATTAGATGGAGAAGAAACAGGAGAGGGCGAAGAAATAGGAGTGAAAATTATTGGAGGGGTATCTATATTGTGAGGTGAAGAAGCAGGTAGAGGTGAGGAAGGTGAAATAAGAGTTGTAGGAGGAGAAATAGGGGAAGAAAAGTCAAAAGTAATGTGATTAATAGGAGGATGAGAAAAAGACAAAGAAGGAACATTGGGCTGAGAGTCTTTGAAAGGAAATACATGTTCCTTGAAAAGAACATCACGACTAAGAAGGATTTTGTGAGATTTGAGATCATATAGCTTATAGCCCTTGTGACCATGTGTGTAGCCTAAAAAATACATTTAATAGCCCTTGGAGCAAACTTATCATGAACTTTGACAGCTGGATAACATAGGCAACCAATGGTCCTTAAATGCTCATAAGAAGGAGGCTTATTTAACAACAATTCAGAGGGAGTTTTCCAATTCAGAACACGAGAAGGCATAAGATTGATCAAGTATGTAGCAGTTAAAATACAATCTCCCCAAAAACAAATTGGCAAATGTGCTTTAAAACGCAAAGCTCGTGCAGTCTCAAGCAAATGTCTATGCTTACGTTCAACTCGTCCATTCTGCTGTGGATTTCCAGGTATGCTAGATTGATGAACAATTCCTTTAGAAGCAAACAAATTAGTACAGAAATGAATGAACACTTCTGTGCCATGGTCAGTTCTAATGGTTTTAACAATAGCATGAAATTGAGTATCAACATATGCCAAAAAATTAGATATAATGATGCCAACTTGAGTCTTATTATGCACTAAGTGAGTCCAAGTAGGTCTAGAATAGTCATCTAATATTGTCAAGAAATATTTAGCACCTGTTAAAGAAGATATGCCATAAGGACCCCATAAATCCAAATGAATTAAAGCAAAAGGAATCTTAGCTCTAGAAGTAGAAATAGGAAAAGGAATTTTGTGATGCTTGGCTAAAATACAACATTCACATGAAAAAGAAGAACCATCACCAACATAAGGCACATGTATATGTTTGATTTTATTAACAGAAGGATGACCTACCCTTGAATGTAATACATTAAGACTTACAACAGAAGTGACAGAAGTGGCACTACAAACAATTTTATGATCCAAAGAAGAAGAAAACACAGAAGATTGCAAAGAATCTGAACAGAGCTTATATAAGCCAGCTTGTCTCTTGCCAAAAAGTTGTATGACATTAGACTTGGGGTCCTGAAAACAACACGAATCAGAATTAAAAGAAGCAATAAAATTGTGTTGATCAAGAAGTCTGCCTACGGACAACAAATTATGGCAAAAATCAGGTACATAAAGAACTTTATGAACTGATATTTGTGAGGTAAGTTGAACAGAACCTGCCTGTGTAATCTGTTTAATAGTGCCATCAGGCAAACCTATCTTAATAGGTTGAGGAAGTGTTTGTAAAGAAGAGAATAAAGCAAAATTAGAACTCATGTGATCACTAGCATCAGTGTCAATAATCCAAGATTTGGCATAAAAAATCTGTAAAAAAACATTAGAGGCATATGTGATACCTGCAAAATTGATTGCTGAAGTAGAAGGACTAGGCTGCTGATGTTGAAGCATATTCACCACACTCTTGTACACAGCTTCAATCACCTCTCCGTTCACCTTAGAATCAGAAGCAGACTTGGAAGAATCACCAAAGTCCAAAGGATTATCAACCACTGGAGGAGAATCCATAACAGTTGCTGCAAGTTTGGAAGAGCCTTTGTTCTTGAGGTTAGTGTACCAGTCTGGAAATCCATGAAGTTTGAAGCATTGGTCCTTGAGATGACCTTTGCGTTGGCAATGAGAACAAAACCTTGTTGCCTTGTCAAGCTTAAGCCTCTTATCATCTCTCTTAGAGATTGAAGAAGTTGTGGAGGTATGTTGAGTAGACATTAATGCACTCACTTTAGTAGAAACATCAGAAGAATTGTTCGAATTAACCTGTCTCTCAACTTGTTGTAAAATATGATAAGCTCTAAGAACAGTAGGTAAAGGATCCATACTAAGTATATTCAATTTAACTTGATCATAAGTCTTATTCAAACCAGCAAGAAAATGAATAACCTTCCTCAGTTGTGCAACATCATACACACGTTTCATCAGATTACAAGTACAAGAGTTTATAGCACCACAAGAACAAGTTGGAATAGCGTCGAACACATCAACTTCATCCCAAACTTTCTTCAATTTTGTAAAATAAGCAGCAACAGATAAATCCTCTTGTTTAATAGAGATAAGACTAATATGCAAATCATGAAGTAAAGAAGCATTACAAGTACCATAACGCTCCTGAACTTCGTCCCAAAGCTCCTTCGAAGTACGTGCATAAGCAAAACTCTCAGCGAGAGAAACATCCATAGACTTCAAGATCCATGTACGCACCAAATAGTCATTTCGTAACCATTTGTTGTAATCAGTAGAAGCAGAATCTGGCTTAACCAGAACACCATCAACAAACACCAGTTTGTTCTTAGCAGCAAGTGCGATACGCACATTATGACTCCAATTTGCATAGTTATCACCATTAAAGAGCTGTAAGCTCAAGGATTGTGTAGAAGAATCAGCATTAGAAATGAAGTATGGATCGTTGCATTAATTGCATTATTTTGCAGAATAGAGGAATCAGAATTTTCAGACATGATTTAGGAAGAAGATGAAGAAAGAAAATGGCGGAAAAATTCAGGAAGAGCCTAGAAGCTCTGATACCATGAACAAACAGAGAAGAGAGAGAAGTAGATAGAATGGGTAATTGTATTATTGTTGCATCCTAGACCTTCAGGTCTCGCATAATACATATATATATACACAATATTGTTAGAGTGCTAACAAACTAAATACAGCTGGCACAATAGTACACACAAAGGAATAAATAATACGAGTATTTATCAAGTTCATAATATAATACACATAACAATTTCCAATTGCAATAGTATTTACGAGCACAAAAAAAAAAAAAAATCAACTCTCTAATCAAAAGTTGATTTGTGGGATTTATTTTTCATCTGAAGGCAAAACTAAACATTATTTATTCAGCAATTTAATCAATATGCTTGTGTGGGTGTATGTGTATAAGTGTGACTGATTATCACATAAGAAAGATAATCTCATAGAAGTATAGAACGAACGAACTTAAATCAACTATACTTTAAGTTGATGGTTTGAAATTTAGAATGATTTTTATACTCTATCAGATCCTCTTACATAAATTAAAAATATTTTAAACTTGAAATGTGGATGCAGTAACGTAATCCCCCTCATACAATCATAGCTAACGCTTAATATTATTCCACTATATGGAAAATTATATTAGAGGTGGATGAGATTTAAACAAATACCATTCTTGTCACGGTCACTCTAATATCTATCTATACAATACATTAAAAGGCATTGTTTGAACCATATATTGCGCCATGTAGGCACTACATAATTGTGCCATGTAGGATTATCCATATGTGTTATTGACATCATATGACGCCACATAAGATTTCATATAGGAAAAATAGATTCTTTGAATCTTAAGTAAAATTTAAACATTGTCTTGGATTGAAATTAAACTGAATCCACAAGATGTAGTAAAATGTATAATTTAAGCACCAAACCACTTTAATTTGTTATTTTAATATTTAAAATAAAGTAAAAAATATGGTAAACCTTGTAAATTTGTGTAGCTAAAAAATGTTTACATTTCAAACAATTCTACTAAATTAACAATATAAAACAATTGTTACATATCCTTCTATATCAATTTTTTTTAATGTTTTTTTCTTTTAATTTCAAATCCTTTAATAGTTTTTAAAAGTATTAATGATCACATTATTACCGTCCTCTATATCAATTCATATTAGATATAAAAAAATAGAATAATAACAAATTTAATTACAATATTTATGAAGAATAATACGAAATATAATTAATAATTATAACCGACTCGAGACAATGCTCGGGCCAAATTAAAAAACTAGTTATATTAGAAATCCAACTCAATTAAATTTTTGAACTGATGTTTGGATATCTAGGCATGTTTCTACACTCTATCATCACCCCTCCCCCACATGAAAATCCTTTTAGGCTTAAACAGTATTGGATGGCTCGATGTTGTATTGCTCTCTCGATCGTATTTAATGCTTAATATTCCACTATAGAAAAGAGGGCATGGTGTATAAAATTTAAACCGTAACCTAGCTTCTTGTCACACCAAGCCACCAACGCGCTATAATATACATCAGAGAACCAACTCAATTAAAAGTATGATGGATGGAGATTTAGATTAGTTTTAATAGAGTGTTAATAATGATGAATTTGATTAGTGTATAGCTTTAATTTGCGCAATGCTTCGTGTTCAATAGATTTTCTGAGAGCTCAAAAATCATAATGGCAATCATTGCCATCATAGCACCTTGTGTGCATGTGTGTTCCCTTCATGTACAATTATATTGCACATGCTACTTTTTTTTATGTTTCATTTTCTAGGTTGTTACAAAGTACCTTTAGCAAAATTGAAACTTTTTTTTTTTGGAGTTCACTTTTGGGAAATGAGATTATGGCCAGTTTTGCATGGCAATTACAGGATTTTTCACTGTAATTGTCAAAACATTGATTTAATTAGTAAGTTGTGTTTTAATTTCTCTGTGTTACTATACAATGCAAAATAGAAAAATGTATACAGTAAACTAGTTTTAGGTTATTTATTTCTCATATTCAATTTTTTTTTCAAGAATATAATTAGTAGCTTCTCCAAATTTCTTAAACATGGAATCAAATAGCATTATACATAGGTTGCACTAAAATGAATACTGGTACGGGTATAGACACAAAACGGGTACGAGAAAATGTCATTGAAAAAATTGAGGATACGGGTACGTGAAAGAAGATGATAAGAGAATCTATAAATTTCAATAACATAATTTCAATAGAACATTGAGGTAAATATCAAATTTGGTGTTGATAATATGGTTAATAATTATATAAATTATTCAAAACCTAAAATAAACAAACAATTAAAGCGAGAAAAATAACTCGGGGTACTTGAGTAAGCTTAATCAATTAGTTCAATGTGGGTACGTGTGTCCAACGTGTGTTGGTGTCGTGTCGGTGTCGGATACGGGGTACGGCAGATTGGAGGTGTGTCCGTGCTTCATATACCCATCAATAAGGAGTGATAATATACTCGCTATGTTTCCTTTTATTTACAACATTCTATTTTTGATAGTTTTTGAGGTATTGTTTTAAAAAAAGAATATCTTTAGTTATATATAATAGAAAATTATTTATTCAATAAGTACATGTTGAAATGAAACTGACAACGGGTCTGGGCTGCACCCGTTACGGGGGAGTGCAAGTCCACTTTACAAGACAAAAGAAGTTCCACCTCAAAACCATATGGTAGTAAGGTGAGTAACCCCTTAGCGATATAAAGTAGGGACAACTTTATTATTTTTCCAATGTAGAATTTATTATTCTCAACACTCACCTTAATTCTAAACGCTTTTCACACTCACATGTGGGCTTTTACATGGACTCAACACCCCTCCTCATATGTGAGTTGAGCATAATCTTGACCTAGATCAATCCGTACATAAAAAACTAAAAGACAATGATAAAGGAAAATAAATGAAGAATATTTGGAATAATATTACAATGTTCCTAATAGAAACAAACTAAATTTATCATAACTGTATTTTTTCTTTATATATAATAAAAAAAAGTCAAAGTTTCTAAATTAATAGGTACTACACGTCAAAATGAGGCAATTAAAATAAAAGGGACCGATGTACATATATTCATGTTTATATTTTGTTAATTTAATATTCATATTTTCATTATCTTATTTTAAAATGGTCATTTAGTTTTCTACATTACTCATTTTTAATAGGTTTAGGATGTACTCTGTAAAATGGTGGAGATAGAATGACAATACAAAGTGACCTAAAATAACATAATTTTCATGAATAGGAATTTAAACATAATGCAAGGAAGGTTACATTTTCTGTATTTTCTATCAAATTCATTCCAGATCAGTTCATTATTAACTTATTATTTAAATTATTGTTGAACTTGTTTGAATTTAATTGAACTTACTATAACTTGACATTATTTTGCAAACGACTCAAATCTTTTTTAATAAACATTAATAATCAATTAAAGATCATAAAGATCATATAAACACGTATATGATACAATTGACAATAATAATCAATTAAAATACAAAGTTATACATAATATATAAGAGTATTAATATGGTAATTTGGAACTTTCATGACCCAATAAAATCTTCAATAACCTTAATGAGTTCCTATGCAATGCTACCCTAAACTATTTAATCTAGAGCAACCCATCATTCATCCTTTTTATTCTTTTCCATTTTACACCAAACAAATTACAAATTTTTTTAACTTTAACCATGTTTTTTTCTTATGACAATTATTTTAAAGGTAGTTTTCCTTTAGGGTTGGAGAAAAAGTGTAGGGGAGCCCTTATTCTTGGGGAGGTACTAAAATGGACGGTTTGGGGGGCCCTTTGAGAGAATTAGGGAAGTATATATTATGCAAAATACAAATAGCAAGTCTCCCATTAGATCGCCTGATGCTACACAGCTACACTAAAATAAATTTTCACATAAAAATTATATTTTCTCCGTTTCATTTGAATTGCAATAATTACTAATAGTGAAAATTTAAAATTAATTGTAACAAATGTTTTCTTTTGTACAGAGTATTTTGCAACTCGCATGTTCTAATATCTCTCTTCATCATAGGCCTCACTTCAATTTCTCTCCCTATATATCCATGTTCCTTTTATAATAAAACTTTGCCTAGAAGTTAGATCCATATGAATTTGTTGCAATTAAAACAGGATGAAGTCGTTTTTTAGCATTAAATCATAATTTTTTTTATAAGAAACTTAACTGGTTATGCAAAAAAAAAAAAAAAAAAAACACATTTTAGTAAAATGTTATAATTTTGTAGATAAAAATTCATCGAATTAACCGTGTGACGGTTTGACAACAGATTTTGTATTAAGGGTTTATACATTGCATTTTTCTTCTCATTATCATTTGCTTTAACGTGTGTGGAAAAGGATATCGAGCTTTGGACCTTATTTGAATAGTGGGCCCAAATTTGGGCCTACCTCTGTCTCCTCTTGCCTTCTCCTAGGCCATTTGGGCCTTTTTCATTTTTTTAATCAATTTTCTTTTTATTAGGATCAAAGGGTGGCCCACCACGCAATCATTCCTTCTCAATCATTTTTATTTAATTTTATTTTCTCTGGTTTGTCATGTTTTGTCTTATATGTTTCTATTTTGTGGGTTTTTTTAAAATGAAAAAAGGTGGTCTATAACGCTGCGTCATCTCGATGTCAACTATGACATCATGGTTACATCCGGATACGGGTCAAGTTGGCATGTGGTTAGCGGTTAGTGGTAAGTTGTTTATTTTGGATCTGGATTCTGGGTTACATTCAAATTCAGTTTGGACTATGTGTGATGCAATTTTATTTTTTTTGAGTTTTAGAAAATTAGGATGAGTGTTTTAATGTTCTATTTTGTTTACTTTTAAAGAAAATACTAGGTAAAATGTCAGATTACTAGAAATGTGATTAATTAAAATACATAAATTATCAAATGCAGCTGTTTCAGACATTTGATTAGCACTAGACGAAGTAATTAAAATTTTTGGGTCTTTCTATTAAAAAAAAAACTCAAATATTTGTTTCACTTACATTTCAAATACAAATATCAATTTACGAGAAAATTAAATAAATTCTCTTAATTAAAATTTGTACTTGTATTATCAATTATTATTACATATTTACATTGACCAAATAGCATACAAAGTTTTATTATAAAAAAAAAAAAAAGCAATCTATTCCATTAACTCTTTTAATATGTTACAAAATTATTAATTGTGTTGTATATTATAATTAAGAAAGATGATGGTAAAATAAAGGACCATATTATAATTTAGCGTAATTTGAGGAGTTAAAATTGTATCGTAGATTGAATACTTTAGAACTTAAATAAATGATCACAACTACAAATTTAGACATGAATGAGTATTGTATAAGTTTACATGTGAAGTAATGGAGAACTGTTAAATTTGATTATGGAAAATTGTTGTAATTGGAAAATGAAAGTGAAATTATGGAAGAATTGGAAAGGCACGCAATATAATGCAAGAATGTTATTTGAGGAATGGTTAATACAAAACATTCATGTTATATATAGAAAATTATATTGGAAACTTATGCCTTACTTTCAGAACACTTGTTTTATAATACTCACGATTATTATCCTAATTGAAAAGTCATGATTTTGGGCAGAATAATGAATATCACTATAATTATTGTAAAGGCAATATTACATGATTAATAACTTTAATTAAACAAAGAAATAAAAATTAGATAATGCACTATAGAGTATGTATAAAGTAAATGATGGTCCACTCGACATAAAGTAATTCTTGTTGTCTTACTCTTTCAACAGGGAATAATATAATTTATTTTCCAAACACAAATACTTAAAGGTCATCTTTAAATTGTATACTCCTTATAAGCTTATGAATTTGACTAATTTTTTAATGAGCCTAGTTTAGATAAAAATTCTAACTTATCATATTTTTTACTTGTTCCGTTTCTCAAAATTTTATACATTTGTGCTTTTCTCACTTTTCACAAGTGGGTGAATAATCAAATTTTAATGTATAAAAGTAATTATTGCGACGTGGGATCTTGTTTTATTCATTTTAATAAGAATATTAATTATTAATATTGAATTATTATAAATTTTCATACTACGCAATTGTGTATATATTTATAATATAAAATATGCATTGGGAAAATGTATAAAACATTGAGTAATGGAGGGTTTATATAAGAAAATTTTGCCACTAACCACCTAATAAGTACCAAAAGTTGTGAACAACTACCATAATTTTTTTTTATTAAATTTAACTACCAATTAAGTACCAAAAAGTTGCAAACCACCACCCATTTTTAACACCATTAACTTAAATCACAATTAAACCACTTAAGTATTAATTAAACCTTAATTAATCTTAATTAACACTTTTTATTTAAAAAAAAGAAAGAAAACAAATCTGAAAAATTAGAAAAAAAAAAAAACCCTCAACCACCTCCCCCTCCCCCTCCCCCTCCCCCAGATTTTCTTTTTATTTTTCTATTTTTTTAAATAAAAAGTGTTAATTAATATTAATTAAGTTTTAATTAAGATTTAAGTGGTTTAATTAAGGTTTAATTGGGATTTAAGTTAATGGTGTTAAAAATGGGTGGCGGTTTGCAACTTTTTGGCACTTAATTGGTAGTTAAATTTTTTTAAAAAAATCATGGTAGTTGTTCACAACTTTTGGTACTTATTAGGTGGTTAGTGGCAAATTTTTCTTTATATAAATATCAAAAAAAGTACATTTACATAAGTTCAAAAATATTTAGATAAATCAAAACAAGTTAAATAGAAATATAGAATAGATCTAAAATTTAGTGATGTGTCCTCCTTCTCTTCAAAAACAAAAAACCCATAAATCTCATGTTGTTTTTGCCTATTGTTTTAGGCAAACTAGGCATATATAATAGATTGCTAGAAGGACTAACTTCCAAATAAATAAACTTTTAAGCCATAAGCACAACCACTTTGGAGTAAAAGAGGTTGAGCTGCAAGATTTTGGGACCAATTTTTTTTCCCTTTTTGTCATTATGATATTAACCACAAAGGTACAAGATTTCTAGTTTAATTTGTTATTCTGGATAGTTCGTTGTAGCTTGAAAATGATGTAAAAAAATGTGACATGACAAACTACACAGTTGGTGGCTTGCCATTGTAATTGTAAGAAAGTATTACATAAATTACTGGAGTTAAAGAGAATAGTAAGAGTTTGTCATGGAGAGATATAGGTCGAATCGGGCATCTGTCTATTATCATTTCACGTAAGGGGACAAAAATTTTATTATATATAGATAAATAGGATTTTTATGGAAGTATTTTTCGATATTATATTTTAAAAAAATTAAAGATTAATTAAATTATTATTCTATTAAAATTAAAGATTTAATTTTAATTATTATTACATTCTAAAATTTCTGAAATGATCTAAAATTTTCTAATATGATATGAGCTTTTCTGATTGTAGTTATTTATTTATTCTTATAGTTATAATTTTTCTGATATGATCTGCGCTTTTCTGATCTGATCAGAATTTTTCTAGCACATGATTGCTTATTTGAGTTAAATCAAACGCAGCAGTAATTGAATATCATTTATGTTGCCAAAGAAATTGGTGAAATTATGCAAGTATTTTATGAAGCGTACTAAAAAAAAGTTATGAGAAAAGCTAAGATTTTATTTTCTTATTTTCTCTACTTTCCTAAAGTTTAATTTTAGTTTGTTAAGTTTTGAATAAATACTCTCCACCTCTAATAAAAGTTTTTGGTCTGTTTTTTGGTGGATTGATTTTACCCATGTTATGTGGCTTACGTTGTTATTTCCATCTTGTGTGAGTTGTTATTTTTCATCTATCTCGTGTGGATTGTTATTTCCCATGGTATGTGGATTATTTTCCCCAAAATGATTTACATTCAATCATTTAGTTGGAGAGTTATAGCTATAATCAGTAAGGATTTAGGGAATCAAATACATATTTTCTTCTTTAGATCTATACAAGAGCTGAGATGGTTGTAGTTGAACAAGATGCATTGGAGTCGAGCAAAAATCACCACCATGTAATTCCGCAATGGGGCAGAAGCGGATCAATTAGTGAAGTTGAAGTTAATATATTTAAACCTAATGTTTTTAGAGAGATTATGGATCGATTTGTTAATTAATGTCGTCGTTCGACTTTTTATTAATAAAATCTCTTGCCTTTTGTTAAAAAATAAAAATAATAATTAAGGATCGACTTCTGGGACAATGACAATTGGCACCAAAGATTACCTTGCATCTTCGAGATGGGGAATTTGATTCTTACAATCCCCTTCGGGCCTCCCTCATTTGTACTATGTTGTACCGCCCTTGTGGCTCATTTGCATTAATAAAAATGTAGAATTTTCAGCAATTTTATACATGCACAGATTTGTATTGAGTACGTACTATTATTTTGCACTTATTATTTTGACTTTTTTTAATATTAGACTAAATTATTTCCTTTTTTTTAAGCATTCCCTCTTTATTAATCTCTTTTTTTTGGCAATGTTTATTAATCTCTTAATATGTCACACTTTTTTTCTTATATCATACTATATGCATATATTTATTTAGATACTGTATAAAATAAAAAATATATATGAATGACTTTTTGCTCATTTTCAATTTCTTGGAGGGGAAATTTTTGGACTCGTTATATGTGTGGTTTTGCTTTTGCTATTGTAAAGTAACTTGTAACCTTCAATTGTGATAATAATTTACTTTATCAAATATATATATATATGTTTTTGATAAATAGGCTACTAATTTTTTTTTCAAGAAAACAAAACGAGTAAGTTAGACTAAAATAAATAGCATACAATAAGGTGGAATAAGTTTAGATTAGTTAAAATCAGGTCTAAATAGATGTAATAAGTTTAATAAAGTCTGATCAGATCCAATCAATTGTAACAGGTTCCAATTGTTCATTATAATTAGGGCAAATTAGGGCTCGTTTACATTAGATGAATAGAGATTAACTGAACTAAACTGAACTTAATAGAGATGAACTGAACTAAACTGAACTTAATAGAGATGAACTGAACTAAACTGAATAGAAGTGTATTAATTGAACTAAATAGAGATAAACTGAACTGGACTGAACTGAACTGAATAGAGATTAACTGAACTGAACTGAATATAATCTGAAGTAAACAAGCCCTAAATCTACTAAGTTCAACAAAATCCAGCCAAATTTAATAAGTTTAAATAAGTCCAATTCATATAAATCCAGGTCTAATATATAAATTGAAGAAAACAGACGATTATAAAATATTAAAATCTACGCACAGTGACGTTGATCTCATCAACCTTAACGTCAAAACAATTTCATCACTATCTGGAATATGATCTATTTGTTGAATATAAATTTTCACCTCCAAAGCACTTTAAGGCTGTAATTTGCTCTTCATTTAGGGCTTGTTTACTTCAGATTATATTCAGTTTAGTTCAGTTCAGTTCTGTTCATCTCTATTTAGTTCAGTTCAGTTCAATTTAGTTCAATTAATACACTTCTATTCAGTTCAATTCAGTTTAGTTCAGTTCAGTTTAGTTCAGTTCATCTCTATTCAACTAATGTAAACGAGCCCTTAATTTAATAATTACTGCTATAACTTTTTATTGAAAGCATTGCTTGATCACCACCCCGTAAATAGGTGCGTTTATAAATTATTACCAAATGTCAATTCACAATTGAGTAGTAATTAAGAAATATGAGAATGAATGAAGTAATTTTGAAAAAAGAAGAAATAAATAATACAAGTAGGTTTATTCTCTTGCAATTTACCTGCAACATCGAACCAATTAACGACATATGTTTTTTAAATTTAAAAAGGTCTGAACATATATATATTGAACTTATCTAATTTATTGGACCTTATTAAAAAATTTTGCCTTCTTTGTAACTTTTTTTTTTTTTTGATGGAACCTTCTTTGCCTTCTTTGTAACTAATTACACTTGCTAGACATAACTGAGCAGCTTATATGTTATAAAGCTTATAAGAGACGAGATTATAACTTATTCGATCTTTTTAACAAAATCTTGATTTTTTTCAATGAGAAGACGAAAGATAACACATTCTAATGCTTGCTGTGATAGTAAAATTTATTAGACTTTTGAAAATGAAATGGGTGATTTAAATTTCAATGTGTGCTAACTACTCCCTCCGTTTTTATTTTAAATTACTCACTTCACTTTTCACACTTGTCGAGACAAAACTTTGAAGATTAATATCTTTAATTGTGTGTTTGTAAAATTTATAAAAATTAGATATTAAAAAACTACATGTTGAAACAAATCCAACGAGACTGTACCCCACATGACTATATTGTATCTTATGTGATAGTCAATGTAATACCCCGAAAATTCAGGATATTTTAAAAATTTTATTAATTAATTGAATGTATAATTAATTAACTATTAAATTGATTGTTATTTAATTAATTATTATTTTGTGTAGCAATCTAATTATTTTGAGTCTAGCCTTAACCTTTTGATCTTGCCAAAACTCGAGCCCAATTATTTCCTTAGAATCGGTGTTGCACGACCCCTTTATTCTTTTTCGTTTCTCCTAATTATTTTATTATTCTAAGTCCAAAGGGCCCATTTATTTGGACTGTTTAATTTTATTCCTTATCTCAGAATTGGGCCAATGACCCAATTTTTCCTTCTCTTTATGTCATGGCCGGCCCCTTCTATTTTAGCCCAATGTTTATTTCTTTTGAGTTTAATTTAATTAATTAGATTATTAAATGATTAATTATTTTAACTAATTTAATTAGTAAGCCTAATTCTAAACTAACTTACCTAGTCTTCCTAAAATTGCTCATCTCTCCCTACTATCCCTCTCTACCTCACGGCCCCTCCCCTTTAATTATTGTTGTTTTGTTTCTTTTCTTTCTTTTGTTAAAGAACAACAATTGTATACATTTACCCTAATTACAAAATTCTCAAAAGAAAATACTCAAGAACCCTAATTTTTGTTCTTGTTTGGCCGTGTGGTGTTCCATTCCAAAGGGTGAATTTTTTTTTTTGGATTTTTTAGCGATCATAGGTAACTTTGCTTTCTTTTTTAATTTTGGGATAGATAATCACATAGTTAATTAGGATTGATCATGAAAATTATAGGATTTTATGTTTGTATTGATTCGAAAATGTCGAGTACATGATGATTTGATTTTTGATTTGTTTTATGTATTTTCTTGATTATTTTATGTAGTTTCTTGAAATCTTTAATTGTTGAATAATTACTTGTATGAATTTATTTATTAATCAAATCTAGTTATTTCTTGATGAATTTTTCGTGGCAGTTTCTTTACTGTTTGATTATGAATCATAATTTATTTCGTGGCAAAATTCGTCCTTTTATTGCTTATAAAAATTTAATCTTTTAAACCGGTAAAACTGTCCAGATTTAGTTTACGAATTTATTAATATACTTAATCAAATCGTATGGCTACGAAATTTTAGTTGGAAGTCAGTAATAGTGTTTTACAGCTTTTGTTAAATTTTCGTAATTTTTAAAGATCGTTTGATATGGCAGAAAAATCTGAAACTGATCTCAGCCTAATCTGATTTGTTAGTTATAAAATCTCTTAAAAATAGTAAATGACATTATTTTTGGACGAAAATTATGCAAGTTAAACCTTGAACCTATATTTAACTTCCATTAAAATTTCCATATTAATAGATACCTTTAAAGGGTCGTTCTTAATTTAATTCTTTAAAAATCAGATTGTGTAAAATAGTGTAATTAAATTATTAAAACAAGTTATTTCGAATTCTTGGAGGAATATTAAATCTTGTTTTGCTCTTTGAATGTGTCGAGTGGTTTGAAGAATAAAAAGATGATAGTTTTTGATCTTGTTTTGTATTCAATCTTGATGATTTTATGTTAAAAACATGATTTTTATTATTGTTGTTTGGTTAATTAATTGAATCTTGTTGATTGTAGTTATTTAAATTAATTGATAAAATTGGTGTTCTTGAGTGAAAAATGTCGAGTGAACAAAGGAATAAAAAAATGGAATTTTTATCATGTTTTAAGTAATTTTAGTGATTAATTGATTAATTAAAATAATTTATGAATTTATTTAATTAAAGTTGTTTAACTAGAATTATCGAGTGGCCTAAAAGTATTTATTCAATTTTTTTTGTTTAATTTTGACTTATAATATTTTAGGAATAATTAATTATAAAAGTTGCAGTTAAAGGGATAAGTTGTAACAGGAAGGGGTAGATAATAATATTGTTATTATTATTATTACAATTACACGAGTATTATTATTAATAATATTAATATCACGATTATTATTAGTATTATTATTAATATTAGGAATCAGTAGGAATAAGTTATATAAAATACGATAAGATATTAAAAGGGTAAGAAAGGAAACAGAGTAATAGGAATATGAATTGTTTCGATTTCTGGCTAGGAAAGACTTGGTATTTAAGGTGGCCAATATACGTGCCGCACCTCTCTTTCCTGGGACTTCGAACATTTCATTTCCGATTACGGCCACCTAGTATTTCCCGATATAAGATAAGATATAATATTGAAAGATATAAGATAAGATATAATCTTTGAAATATAAGATAAGATAAGGACGCCCACCTGATGACTCGAGTAGTCAGACTGGGTTAAGTCGAAGCCACTGCTCAATGGGACGAACACACGAGTTCCCCCGCGCATTTCTGGGTCTTAGGATATGTAGTCGTCTAGTAGTAGTACACGAGCTGCTATTAGGGGTTATGGCCATAGCTTAGGCTTAGTGGTGCAAACGAGACCCGCTACGGGTTGGGTACACGAGCCCACCCCGGCATGTTCTAGGAAAGTTGTGGTGCAAACGGGATCCACAACGAGTTATAGTGACCGGTCCATTGAAAGATAAGAATGATATGAAATGATACGATATGATATGAATGATACGAATGATAAGATATGATATGAATGACATGTTCGATAAGATATAGTATAAGTTAATGAATAATATAAGATATGATATACATATTGTAATATGACATAAGATGTATAACATAAGATGCAGGTTATGATTTAAAGGAATTGGGATGATTGGGTTATAAGAGTATAATGTTATAAGGATATGTATTGAGAATAGTATAAGTCTTCCGCTGTGTATTTCTGTATTCGTATGAGATTGTATGTAAGTATGTACGTATGTATGTATGCATGTATGTATGAGTGTGTTATACGTGTATTTTGTACATATTCCTAGCCGTATTTTGCAGGTATGATTATACGTATGGTATACGTACATTATACGTAGATTCTACGTATTCTAACCGTATTTTTGCAGGTATTTTTATACGTATTTTGTACGTAACCGTATACGTATTTTTGTACGTATTTTATACGCACCTTGTATTGTTATTTGTATAACATGTATTAGATTATTGTATGGTTTTTATGCTCTTTTCTATGATATTATGTGTTTAGCGGTTCCTCGATTAAACGGGACAGCCTAGTTACTCGCCACTGACGGTGGACCCCCCCCTCAGTTTCAGGTGAAGATGTAGCTGATTAATTCGGGCTACCGCTGGACGGGCTTTTGAGAGGTTGTTAACCCTAGTACACCTTAGTTTAGCTAGAGTTTTTAATAAGACTTTATGTTATTTCATTTATTAATATTCCAGCATGTTGGGACGGTTCTAGCACAATTAATGTAATAATGATTCTTTTGAGAATATTAGACTTTGGATGATAGTTATATTTTATTTATTCAATAAAGGTAGTTTAATTTAATTGATTAATTTAATATTTAATTTAGATAGTTTTGGTAATGATCCGTTTGTCGATTTCCCTTCGTAAATCGAGATGTCCAAAAAGTCGGGTTGTTACAGTCAAAGTTACTTTGTGAATAGTGACAAAGTCAAACTGAGTAAACTAAAAAAAACAGAGTTAGTATTTACTTTATCAAATATTTTCTTGTTTTGATAAATTTCAAAGCTAGATAGTTATTTACATTATCTTCTCCATTACTCACTAAAGTTACTAATTAATTAAGCACCCGTGAAGACTTTGAAGAATTAGGTTAAATTGAATCCATTCTATTTTACCTACCAAAAAAGTTCAATCCTGAATTTTTAATATTTTGAAAAGAAAAAAAAATATTCTCAAAGTGGATGTCATATACAATATAATATAATCAAGATAATTATGATTACTCCATGATCATAACATAATCTAAGCTAAGGTCAATAATTAAGGTGGCTTTTATTTTGACTTAATTGGTAAGTTGCTTGCTAGTGATACCACCTTTAAATTGATGTAATGAATTAATTCGATCAAAAAACATTTTGACAAAAAATTAGGGGTCAACTTCAAATCTTAAATTTCATCCATATATTTATATTTTGATGAAAATTATATTATTTACTACCAATGAAGTTTTTGCGTTCCACATAATTCAAATGTTGACTTGGTTGACTAAGGTAGGTTGCGTTGTGGAAGTGTTATATATACTTATATATATATATATCTTTTCACTTTATTATTTGTGTTGTTTGGAAGTTTGTTGAGGTGGGCTTATGTTCTTTTCAAATACTAATTGTTAGTGGTTTATGCTTCAATTATTATCATTGTTTAGTTCCTCAATACACGTTTACGTCATCTTTATCTAGCTACTCCCAAGTAAATGATGATATTATAAAAGAAAATGCTAAAATATGTCTTTAGGGTTGTATATATATATATATATATATATATATATATATATATATATATATATATATATATGATACTATAGGTATAGATATTAACTACAGGTAATAATAAGCATTAATTACATCGATCAAAGTGTAATTTTGATATGTATTTCAAATTTTTACACCTTTAAGAAATATATTAAATGCTTTCATACATATATTATTAACGACCTGTTTGGTACTGTATCTGGTCAAAAACAAAGGTAAGGAGGAGGATTTTGTGTATAAATGTGGAAGGAAAATCAATTTTTTTTTCCATGGTGACACTACTTTACCCTCAAAACCCCTAATTTTCTTCACAATTTTTCATTCCTATCAAATACCGCCCTTTTAACCGGTAATGGACGCTTAAATGATAATGAAAAAAATGAGGAGGAAACAGTAATTTGAGAATGAGATTGATTATGTTTCGACGGAAATGATAAATTAGTTTCCTTAATTTGCTAAATTAGTATACTTAATTAAATTTTCATGTTTATTACCAAAATTTATTCCTTTGCACCTAGCGTTGAGCACAGTCCGGTTTGGACGTCAAACCGCATCAAACCGCAAAAATACGATTTGCCATTTTTTGAAATCGCATCGCACCGCAATTTATATCAAACCGCACCAAACCGCACCGCAAAATACGGTTTGGTGCGGTGCGGGTTTAACCCACTTTTTAATTTTTTATTTTATAATTAGTAATTGATAAGGACAAAAAAACACTAGATTTATTTTTTGTTAGAGCCTTAAAGAGTTAGAGAAGCCTTAGAGCGTTGCGGGTTTAAACAACTTGATAAGACCCAAGAAAAAATAAAAGGCATAATTTCAGCACGGTAGTAAGCCAAATAAAAAGTATGAAATTGAATATTTTAGAACAATTAAAAAAAAATTGCGGTTTGCGCGCGGTTTCAAAATTTTCGGAAACCACACCGCACCGCAAAATTACAGTTTGTCAAAATTGGAAACCAAACCGCACTTCTCAAACCGCAAACCAAACCAACCGCACAATTGCGGGTTGGTTTGCGGTTTGGTGCGGTTCAGACTGCACTCTACTCAGCCCTATTTGCACCAATTATTGAACTTTAAATAGATTTAGGATAATTTTAAATTCTAAAAATACATTAATTTAAGGTTAGTGTATAAGTTAATGATTTATAAGACTTGATCAAGAAATAAAGGAAACATATTTTGGCACAATTTCAATTGATTTTGGCACCCCACTTTATAAGCAAAACATATAAAATTTTACTCTCATAATGAGGTGCCAATATCAATTTTGATGTGTCAAAATCATTTCCCAAAATAAAAGTAGTGATGGGGTAAAATATACCCACTACTATTGGGCTAGCCCACGGTTATTTAAGCCCAACTAAGTCCTAAACCCAACAAGAGGACCACAACCACAGGAAGGCCCACTCCGGGACCAGGCCCACATGTGAGATAAGCCCAGTACATATAACCTGGCCCCATAGGGTCCACGCTCCAGTATAGACCTGGTCCAGCCCAGCTGGCCAGGACCAGCCCAGCTGGCCAGGTCCAGCCCAGCAGACCAGGTCCAGCCCAACCAACCAGGGGCACCAAGTCAGTCCAAAGGTATTATAAATACCCATCTCTATGCAACAATGAAAAGAGGGGATCCAATGACAAAAAGAGTAAAGTAAACACTACAAAACACTTTCTCTCTCTTACATTCTCTCTCAAATTACTTCTCTTACACTATACTGACTTGAGCGTCGGAGTGGCCTCCCCCGGAACACCTCCGGGGGGTAGCTCACGTTTGTTCGTTGTGCAGATTCATAAGCCCATTACGTGGAATTTGGACTGGCTCTCACGCCCACCAATATAAATTACATTGTTGTGACCACAAAATCACCTCAACAATTTGGCGCTAGAAGGAGGGTCGAGGCGCCACTACGGTTTTCTTCCACCTCAAGTACCGTCGATCAAGTCATCCCGTGACAACTCCGGCGTCCGTCAAAACAAACATATTTGATGGTCTAGCCATAGAAGAAGTAGAGACAATCATTCTACCACCAACAAATATTCATCATCTTCAAGTGGGTCTTCATCATCATCCACAACAAGCTATATAAATTTACTCTGTATATATATTTGAGCTTATTAATTGGAATAATAAAAAAATATATATATATAAAATCAAAGAGATGGGGGTGTTAATAACAACTACTACTTGAGGTTGTTGTTGGTGATTTCATGTCAAAGTAATTTTATACAGAAAGTAGAAGCAGCAAAAGTGATTAGCATCATCAAAGAGTGTTAATAGAAGCGATATATATGGCCGGCCATAATCCCAAGAGAGATTGCAGCAAACAAATAGTATCTTGAAAATCAATCACATTCAAACTCAAGAAAAGGGGAAATGAGCCCACAACCATGATAAGCAAAGCTGTAATTTTTAACAAATCAAGCCTACCACTTCCATCAGCTCGCTATCTTCTCTTCTTAATCAATTCAATGAAGATTATTATGAAGACATATCAAACATCCCCAAATCATAAAGCTAAGTTCTCTTACTACCTCTTAATTATTTGTGCAAGTCCATTATTTCTCTTAATTAGTTGGACAAAAAATGGTTTATTTGGGGAATTTTATTCGCCATTAATTTATACCTCTCATATACAAAAGTCTAGATCCAGTGTATAATGGTCATATGATAGCTAAGTGTAAAGTAGCATACTAAGTGTTTGATAAAATGCTCAAGTGAATGTTTTTCACTCCCATGCCATGAAAAGACCAACCCAACTTGACAAGTCCATCCTTGTCGACCCGCAACACCTCGGACGGTCAACACCACCTTGGTCGCCTAACACCTCCTTGGTCGGTCAATAGCACCCTGGTCGGTCAAAACCACCTTGATTGTGCAGTACCACCCTGGTCGGTCAAAAACACCCTGGTCGGTCAAAACCACCTTGATTGTGCAGTACCACCCTGGTCGGTCAAAAGCACCCTGGTCGGTCAAAACCACCCTGGTAGTTCAGTACCACCCTGGTCGGTCAAAAGCACCCTGGTCGGTCAAAACCACCCTGGTAGTTCAGTACCACCCTGGTCGGTCAAAATCACCCTGGTCGGTCAAAACCACCCTGGTAGTTCAGTACCACCCTGGTCGGTCCACAAAACAACGGTCGACGAGCACCATCGTCATCAGTCGAGACTACCCTGTCGACGATCAGAGAGCTCCTCAAATAAGGTTGGTTACTAAAGCACAACGATCATTACCACATGTTGATGGTGGTAGGATACACGCGCAAATGAAGAGTCAACTAGGCAACCCTTCCTAGAAGGTGGGTCTAGCTTGATACTGATGCGAATTCCCAGAATCATATGGATGCTACCAAGCACCTAGTCTACTTCATAAGCACATCGTCCCAAGCAGCGCACGCCTGGTCATAAAAAGAAATTACCACTACATGGCTTGTTGTGTCAACCACACTACCATGTCCTCAGCATACTCCATCTTACTCACGTGTAAGGGGGGAAGCTAACACTGAGTCTTCCTACGTCCCAACCATATACGAAAGGCTGGGTGCACCAACATCTATCCACAACAAGTTGGGTGAACAAGCACCTGCCGTGATAGGCTGGGCCCAGCGGAGGAGAACAGGCCTGGTCGGGCACCTCTCCTACCCAGGGTAGCTGGTCCTTCCTCAAGCCACAGGGCAGGAAGACCACCTAGACCAGGGGTCAGGATGCCTACTAGGTTGCCTTTTCATTCTTCTATCCTCATTAAAGTCTCTCATAAGGGGAAGCTACCAGGTCACATCAAGTACGATGGTACTGGGGACCCAAATGATCACATACAACTTTTCGAGGGACCACCTCACAATAATTTCCACACTGGCCAGACCTGTACCAGTAGGATTCTGGGGCAGGCGTGGTCTTGATTTCTCCAGAGGGGCATCTAAAAGAGTATGCCCTCAAATTCAAAAGTTCTGGTCTGGTGGGGGCAGGTGAAAAAGGTTTGCTTAGCAAGCACACCTGGCCTCATTCCTAGCCCAGTCCATGCACTTATTTGGCCTAAGGTCATACACAGGTGCATGCATAAAAAAGTCCTGGTCTGGTGGGGCAGGTGAAAAAGGCTTGCTCACCAAGCACACCTGGTCCCATTCCTAGCCCAGTCCATGTACTTCTTTGACTCAAGGTCATACAAAAGTACATGCTCTAAACGATCTGGTTTTGGGTGGACAGGTGCGAAAGGCCAAAGACACACCTGCCCGTATACCCTGGCCAGTCCATGCACTTCTTTGACACAAGGTCATACAAAGGTGCATGCCCTAAACGATCTGGTCTGGTGGGGGCAGGTGAAAAAGATTTGCTCAGCAAACACACCTGGTCTCATTCCTAGCCCAGTCCATGTACTTCTTTGACTCAAGGTCATACAAAAGTACATGCTCTAAACGATCTGGTTTTGGGTGGACAGGTGCGAAAGGCCAAAGGCACACTTGCCCGTATACCCTGGCCAGTCCATGCACTTCTTTGGCTCAAAGTCATACAAAAGTGCGTGCATCAAACGATCTGGTTTTGGGTGGACAGGTGCGAAAGGCCAAAGGCACACCTGCCCATATACCCTGGCCAGTCCATGTGTTTATTTGACCCCTCGTCATACAAAAATGCATGCCTTTAAAAAAAAAAAAAGAAAAAGAAAAAGAAGTAAGTACAAAGAATTTGCAAAGGAGTAAGTACAAAGAATTTGCAAAGCAAATCAACTTACTCGGCCACCTATTAGAAAGTCCAGTAACCCATATCTGGTCAGAAGGTAACTTTGTCACCTCCCAACCAGGGGGCAGAGAGTATAAACTATATACATAGCACATATATATATATATAGCACATATAAATACAACTATTTGCAGAGACAAAAATTCATGCAAAAACCACACATTCATAAAAATCAAGTGTTAGCCAAATCTTCAAAAGCAGGATAAAACACATCCACCCCCTGGTGGATGGTAAAAATGAGTGTTAGTGGAATTACAAAGTAAAATATTTGTCAAGGGTCGACGACCATCTGGCTCAGAAATGCCCAAGCAGAAGCCAAAAAACTAATTGTTCTTACAAGTGTTCAAGACAATCTAAAGCAAAGCAAAAATGAGCTGAAAAGACACAAGAGAACATCACCACCACGCTCCAGAATAGGTCAACCAAAAGCATGACCAGATGTGCTAGAACAGGAAGAGGCACTCCCCAGGTTACCAGGTGATCACGAAACTTCCTAGGCAGGGGTGGACCCCTGCTATCCTAGTTCTCAGGAGCACTCTGATCATCCTCCATGGCTGGCCTGGCCCGATCATCTGCTCCATGGCAGTCCATGTGTTTCTTTGACCCCTGGTCATACACAAGCATATTTACGTTATCAAAGAGGAAGTAAGCATTACACTTCTATAAAACTCCTCATCATAGGCGGGGCGAAGTATCATACTTCTATAAAAATCCTCATCATAATTCTCCAGAGACAAACCAACACTCCTCCTGCTCGATCTTCGACCAGGTCCTGGTAGCAATCTAGCAGCGATAGAGGAGGTCCATACAATGTCAGCCTTGTACCTGGGGGGCAGCCCCCTGCTTGTGTTGGCCCTAATGTCTCCACCAGACACCGCGGGGCAAGTCAGACGCATCCCTAGAAAGCAACACCCCAGTGTTGGAAGTAATGTGGTAATGAATGGAACTTCAGTCATTCTCCAAAATAGTATACTTCAGCCTTGCTAAAGTTTCAGGGGGTACACTTCGAAGGGGCTCACCATCCTTATTAACCCCAACTTGTCAAAGTCCATCGCCTCTACATCTTCAGTTGTTGAAACAAGCATAAGAAAAAGATAAAGTTGTAGTCCTAATCAGACCACCTCTGGCCAAAACTTGCCAGGGCAGGCCTGGTCTTACCATGACTACATACTCAACCAAGATGGGAAAGCTAAAAGTCACAAAAGAAAAATACCTCTTCTACTCAATTGATAAGCAACCAGGCGCCAAAATTCAAAGTCACAAGTCAATTGATTAGACGTGGCCTGGAAATGCTTCATACATGGCTAGCCCATCACATAAATCCATAAAAACTGCCCACATAATTTATGGACTTGGGGGGCAAATTGATGGGGTAAAATATACCCACTACTATTGGGCTAGCCCACGGTTATTTAAGCCCAACTAAGTCCTAAACCCAACAAGAGGACCACAACCACAGGAAGGCCCACTCCGGGACCAGGCCCACATGTGAGATAAGCCCAGTACATATAACCTGGCCCCACAGGGTCCACGCTCCAGTATAGACCTGGTCCAGCCCAGCTGACCAGGACCAGCCCAGCTGGCCAGGTCCATCCCAGCAGACCAGGTCCAACCCAACCAACCAGGGGCACCAAGTCAGTCCAAAGGTATTATAAATACCCATCTCTATGCAACAATGAAAAGAGGGGATCCAATGACAAAAAGAGTAAAGTAAACACTACAAAACACTTTCTCTCTCTTACATTCTCTCTCAAATTACTTCTCTTACACTATACTGACTTGAGCGTCGGAGTGGCCTCCCCCGGAACACCTTCGGGGGGTAGCTCACACGTGTTCTTTGTGCAGGAACGGTGCTTGATCGTGTGGAAGCGGAACTTGCTCTCGGCCTATTGTTAGGTGTACCAAAAAATGCCTCAACAAGTAGTAATTTTTTTTTTTTTATTTTAAAAACTATTATCGTCCAAAGACATACTACTCATTAATTTTATAGTTTTTTTTTTTTTTATTTTTTAAATTCAACTATAAATCTTCAAAATACCTACAAGTCTACAACTCATAAGATAAACGAAAATAAATAACGACAATTGTAATCCTATTATTTTTTATTTTTTTTTGCTAGAAGATACTGAATTTATTAATCAATAGAATTATCAAATACAATAGCTTCATGTACCTCATGAGGATACTAATCCAAAATTAGTTCAAAAAAACAATCCCATACGCAACAATAGAGGTACAATGAGCATTAAAAAAATAGGAATTTGTTATCAAACTTAAAATCGATTTACGGATCCAAATACAAAATTAGTTCAATTAATAAAGTGATTGATTTTTAAAAATAAGGGCCCGATTTGAATCAGTTCAATTTTAAATTCGGAAAATTTGACCCAATAATCATCCGACAATGTCCCAACATATCCCGTTTCATAAATGGTTAGCCTGTAGAATCAATTTGAAAAATGGATGTCTATATTTAACTTCCAAATGTAGTTAAGCTCTATTTTTATTCATTAATAGTTCAGTGATACAGAGTATTATTTAACACTATTTTTTATGAAATTTTATTTAAAATAGTTGTATTTGTATTTGTTATTAATACTATTTGTTATGAAATTTTATTCATTAATAGTCAGGGAAGGTCATGCAGCTAAAAACCGATATAGTAATTGAAAATGGTGTGGGTTGATATATAGTGAAGATGGTACAAATGTTAATAAAATGAACTAGAAAAGAGTCGATAAAAGCAGCTCTCGACACTGTATTGTGTCACATAAAGCTGTCTATGTGACACTTAATAAGCATATGCACCAGCACTACGTAAGCGTTTTTACTTCATGTTAACATAATAAATTATGCTTTAAACTAAATTTGAACTTATTACCTCTTACAATTCAAGGCCAAATGCTTACTGTCTTAACCAACTTTTATTAATGTTTTAAATTTATACATTACATTATATATTTTTGTCATTAATTAAGAAAATTAGAGGTTGAATTTTTTTGGTAAAATTTTTATCTCTTACAATTCAAGGCTATGCACCAAGCATAATTTAAGGCTATGCACCAAGCACAATTTCTCCCTCTCCCAAAAATTGAAGCCTTTTGATTTGATGGGCTTCATCTTGCTCAAAGACCAAAATACCCAAAAAGAAAAGAGCTTTATTTTGCCAGGCCCAAATTAAAGCAACTACAAAAGAGTATATTCTGATTTATATTGGGCCCAAAACTAAACTAAAACCAAAAAAATCAAACAAGAAGCCTTTTCACGAAACGACCAAAGTCTGAAACGGGAAATTCCTTGGCTCTTCTCTTTCTCGTAGTTTCGCTCTACTCGCGACCTCCGACCTCGCCGGCGGCGGCCCATCGCTGCTGCCGACCTCTCCGCCGGCCGCAGTTTGACGCCGCGCCACCTTCTTTCGAGTGTCGCTGCTGCAGTGCTTTCAATTGTAAGTTGTTCAATTTATTTTTTACTTTTTAGCTGTTTAATCTATAGTTTATAAACTTATTGAAATATTGTTGTTACACATAAAGATTTCAGATAAATATGATGCTTTTTCGCTCAAGATTATGGTTTTCTAGAGCTTTCTCTTCTTTCTCTGCCAATCCTCCACGCATTTGTATAGTTGGTAGCGGACCTGCTGGTTTTTACACTGCAGAGAAGGTACGCTTCTGAATTTCATTTCTATTACTTCTGCTTTTGATAATCGAACACTTCATCACTTTCATTCTACTTATTTTTTTTCCGCATTTCATTGGATATTTTAAATTAATATGTGATTTGATGTGGTTATGTAAAGCTGATGTTTAGTTTTGTGAATTTAGATCTTGAAAGCTCATCAAAAAGCAGAAGTTGATGTTTTGGATCGATTGCCAACTCCATTTGGATTAGTTCGTAGTGGTGTTGCCCCTGATCATCCTGAAACCAAGGTTGTTTGTCTTTCTTAAACTTTGTTCAGGATTTCTATGTTGACCTTTTAATATGTGATAGGTATACTGAATTTCTGATTGCTTTTATATGAGGTTTGTAATTGTTACTTGAGATACGTCGTTCTAGTCAAGGAATTTTACTTGAGAAGTAATGCATTCTGTTCTTTTTAATGAGTTTTTATCTGAAAAACATGAGTAGTAAAATGATTGCTTTAAATTGCTTATTTACCAGAAAGATTGCAACAGATTGTGACAAATCAGTTTACGCGGGTTGCAAATAATGAACGGTGCATGCTTCTTGGAAACGTGAATCTTGGATCATCTGTATCACTAAAGGAGCTTCAAGGTTTATATCATGTGGTGAGCTTTGTGATTTTGTTGAGCAAAATTTAGTTGACATGCTCCATCCTTTTTATTTTTGGAAAAATTGTATTTATAAATCCGAAGTTTGACTCATCTCCACTGATTAATCCAAAGTACTTTTTATTTCTGAATAATCTCAAGATTAGGGGTATCTCCACACATTGGTCCTTAACCTATTGTTAACCTGCTGAACAGGTTAAAAAGCATGTGGGACCCGCCATTAATTAGTATTTGACTCTTTAATAAATAATTAACTCCTTTAATTACTTCTCTAAAAAAAATCCTTTAATTACATATTAACTTCATTTTTAATATGAATTACAATATAATATTTTTTTTAAAAACAAAAAAAAAATTATTTTCTTTCCCCACAGTTGCCTCCAGCCACCCATCAACCACTCCCAATTAGGTAGCCACCCACCGACCACCCTAGCCCCAACCACCCCTAGCCCCACCAACCACCACCAGCCATAAAACCCCAAACCACAAAATCGTTCCCACCTACACACAAGCCCCGAAGCCCTAGCCCCACCAACCACCCCCACCCACACACAATACAAATCTCCGGTAAATCGCCCCCACCCACACACAATACAAATCTCCGGTAAATCGCCCCCACCCACCTACGATCGCCCCTGCCCACGAAACCCCCCACCGCACGAAATCATCGGCAACTCCTCCACTCAAATTCGCATTCGCCATTTTTTTCCTCCATTATTAAAACTCGAATTCCCCGGTTTTTTCCTCCATGATTTAGGCACTCCATCTTGTGGTGAAGGTGTAGAGCGGAGCTAGTAGGTGATGAGAATTCGAATTCGCCGATTAGCTTGATGAAGATGATGAAGATGAAGCTTGGTTGATGATTGATGAAGATGGTGATAATTGATGGTTGATGATGGTGATACTTGATGATGAAGATAATGATCGTGGTGGGGGAGGGGTCGCCTGGGTTAGGGCTATTGTGGCTAGTTGGGGGTGGTCGGTGGATGGGTGGATGGGGAAGATGAAGATGATTGATTTTTTTTTTTTTTGATGCAAAGATGAATGATCTTCATATGAAGAAGAGTAGAAGACTGGTTTTTCTTCTAATTTTGTTTTTATTTTGTTTTATTTTTGTAGCAATAATCCCAAAAAGCATTAATGGTGGGCCCCACAAACATATTTAACCAGTTCATCAGGTTCCCCATCACCACAGGTCAATGAGTGGAGACACCCCCTAAACGTGAGATTATTCATAAATAAAAAGTACTTCGGATTAATGAGTGGAGATAGGTCAAACTTCAGATTAATAAATGCAATTTTTCCTTTATTTTTTTATTTTTTTTATAATTGTTTAGTACTGACTACTGAGTGTTTATTTTTGTGTTTGAGTTTGGTTGAATAGGTAGTGCTTGCATATGGTGCTGAAAGTGATCGAACTCTTGATGTTCCTGGAGAGGTACAGTTGATTTTTTTTTTTTTTCAGTATGAAAATCCATATTCTTCAGCTTTTGTATTGGTTTATTTCTTTTTTGCCTCCTTGGGATGGGTGTCAATATATGAAGTAATTTTCAGTCTGTTCTTCTATTTGTCATTTTGAACATATGTTTTGGGTGTTTATCAGAATTTTAAAGGGATATACTCAGCAAGGGAGTTTGTTTGGTGGTACAATGGGCATCCAGATTGCAGGAACTTGACTCCTGACTTGCAGAGTACAGATACAGCTGTTATTCTTGGCCAGGTATATCTTAATTTTATGCTTTTGAGGGGGTCCATGTTTTAAATATCATATCTTATGGTGAAGTAATTATGTGAACCTAAGTGCTAGATATTCCCTGCATGGTTATAACACCATTTTGGTTGTTTTGCTGCCTATCATATGAGGAGTTACTTAATGACATTAAGACCATAGAGACAAACATTTATGTGGTGATGCACTTATTTTTATTTTGGAAAATTTGATCTAATAATCTCGCTTTTTAATGATCTGTTTAAAATAATACAATTTTGTTATATAATTCAGAGTATATATTAGTAGATGACCATTATACCACTGAGAATATTTTGGAATATTATAGACTAGGGCTTGCTCTACAGAAAAACCCTAATCGCTTGTGTGTGTGTGTATATTTATATCAATGAATGATATAATGCTGATCCCTATTTCATAGCACGTTATGAGCACCAAAGCTCATTTTTTCCCCAAAACCCTCAGTTTATTATTCATTCTCTTTTCTCCATCATTTTTTTTGGTATTTTCGGTGAAGATACTTGTGGTTGGGAGGTTCTATGAGGGTGTTTGGGCTATTTTAGGGTATTTTGCGTAGGCTAGGATATTACGTGTGCGGTGATGATGGTGGGCTTTTATTTGGTGGGTTTGAGCTAGGTGGTTGGTGAATAGGGTTTTCTGTTGGGTGGGTAGCGAGGTTAATTTTTCGGTGGGTTGTTAGTTATACTAACCTGCATTAGAAGTGACCTGCTTAAAGAGGGTATGGAATTGATTTTTTTTTTTTGAAAGGTTATAAATCTTATTTATATTTAATATTAATCTCTATATTTGTTGGAAATACGTATACTCTTACACGATAAGGGATCTTCTTTTGGTTTGTATAATGTAGTATTGTACTGACTTACTCCATCTTAACTAATTGATTAGTGTAGATAAATAAAAATATTATGCCTAGTTTATCATATTATATTATATAGTGAATTATTTCGCACCTTGCAAAACTTGAATTTGAGGCCCTTGGTGTCACTCGAATGAATTATTTATCTTGGGCACTACATGTTGAAATTTATCTAAATGCAAAAGCCCTTGGCAATACTATTAAAACAGGAAATAGCGAATCAAGATAAGATAAGGCTAAAGCTATAATATTCCTTTGCCATCACCTCCATGAGACACTTAAAAATGAATATCTAACTATGAAGGACACACTAGTCCTTTGGAATAACTTAAAGGAAAGGTGATGTTAAGCGTGGCAGCACAAATCACTTGGAAGCTGTAGATTTTTTCACTACCCCCAAAGGGAATTGAATAATTGAGATATTTATGAAATATATTTAAGGAATTTGGTGTACTAACTTCTTGAATGTAGCTGATGGAAGTGCTTTAGTTAATATATCTGTTGGAATCTGGCGATACAACTTACATGAAATGTGTTTTGTCATATCACCTTTGATGTATTCTTCCTTTAGTTGTGCTATACGCCTATACATGTTACATTGTCTTCATAGAAAGTTGTCGGATCTTTCTTTCCAGATCAATCAATAAATTAATCAATCAATCAAAGCCTTATTCCCATAAGTGGGGTCGGCTACATGAACCAAAGTGATTATTCCGAGAGGTCGTCCACATAGATTTTCCTCCTCCACCCCGCACGGTCGAGAGCCTCAATCTCTTGTAAATCCAACTGTTTCATATCTTTTCTAACTTCTTCCCACCAAGTCATTTTCAGTCTCCCCCTACCACGTTTGAAATCCCCCTGATCCCACTCTTCCACTCTTAACTATACACACAACTGATCTTATGAATTACTTGAATTTCTGCATGGTTAGAATAGGTAGCTGTAGTAGTCTACTTCATTGCACGCCAAGATATAGCATTGCCACCGTATATGAATACATCTCCAGTTTGCAATTTAGCACCATGAGGATCAAATAAGTACCCTGCATCTGCAAAACCAATCAATGCTTCTTTGGACATGTTAGAATAGAACAATCCTTTATCCCTTGTACCCTGAAGGTAACGAGATACATGCCTAACCCCATTCCAATGTTTTTGGGTTGGACATGCACAAAACCTTGCTAATAAATTAATAGAAAAATGATATGCCATGCCTTGTGTGACTAGCAAAGGTACACTAATGCCCCTATTGCGCTTAGGTACGGTACTCTAGGACCAAGAATCTCCTTGTCATTTTCTCAAGGGTGAAATGGGTCTTTATCTACTTCAACTGATCTTACAACCATTGGGCTGGTTATTGGATGTGCTTTGTCCATGTAAAATCTTTCAAGCACCTTTTTCTGTGTACGTGCACAAGGATTCCATCTTTAAGGTGCTCAACTTTTAGTCCTAAACAAAAATTTGTCTTTTCAAGATCTTTGATTTCAAATTCTTTCTTTAAATATTCCATTGTCACTAAGATCTCTTCAAGAGCTCTAATGATATTTAAATCATCAATATAAACAACAAGAACAGCAAAACATGACCCAAATCTTTTAATGATAATGCATGGGCTAATGGGGTCATTTTTATAGTTTTGTTTCAATAAGACAATTATACCACATATGTGCTACTTGTTTCAACCCATAAAAGGACCTGCTATTTAATTTAATATTGTTCTCAAGAGCCCGGATATGTTGCTTCTGGCAACTTAAAGCCTTCCACATGTTTCATGTATATATCATTGTGCAGTGGGCCATACAAATAAGCTGTGACAATATCCATCAATTG
Organism: Salicornia ramosissima; assembly: GCA_951394345.1. Taxonomy (NCBI): domain Eukaryota; kingdom Viridiplantae; phylum Streptophyta; class Magnoliopsida; order Caryophyllales; family Amaranthaceae; genus Salicornia; species Salicornia ramosissima. Next base: position 5,457,292 of record OX596233.1, read on the forward strand.
TAAATCAAGTCCTTTTCTTACTACCGGTCACATTAAAAATCTTAAAGTAGTTGTTGTATCCACCGTAGGAGAGTAAGTCTCTTCACAATCAATGCCGGGTCTTTGTGAGAATCCTTGTGCCACTAAACATACTTTATATCTCACAACTTCGCCCCTTTCATTTCTTTTCCGTACAAAGATCCATTTATATCCCACTATCTTAACACCTGTAGGAGTACGAACTATTGGTCTAAACAAACACCCCTCTATTTGCAAGAGATTTCAATTCTGCATTAATTGCTTCTTTCCACTTTGGCCATTCATCTTTTTTTCTACATTTTTTTAATGGAATTTGGTTCGTGATACTCCTTTACATTCAACCATGTCATTCGATATATATGAACTAGTTTTGACACTTTGTGTAGATTGAATGAAATAGTGTTGCTACTTCGTATACATTCAATGGAATGGTGTTGTTAATTCGTGTACATTCAATGAAATTGTGTTGCTACTTCGTGTATATTGCATAAAATAGTGTGTTTAGCCAAAAAGATTATGATAGTTTTTCCAATTTATTTCTAAGAAATCAGAAAACACCTAATACATGAAGTACAAACAAGCCTTGTCTTTTCAATAAATCAAGGGTTTTTCTCATTGGGTACCCTATCAGGTTTAAGTTTTTTAAGGTGTACCCACTAGTTTTAGGAATTTTTCATGGGTACCCATGAACTTACCAAATTTTCATTAATAGCCAATCCGTTAGCTAGATGTTAATCAATCCGTTAGATGCAAGGTTGACTTGCATTGGTTTATGTGCAAAAATTGTCTAGTTAAGGTTGTGGGAGTCATTTTAGCCTTATATGGGTCAAATATGAGGTCGATATTTTCAAACAAACAATCAAATTTGCCTCCATTTAATTTCCCAAAAACATTGCAATTTGCGTGTATTGATGAAAAATCACAAATTGGTAAGTTCATGGGTATCCATGAGAATTCGTGAAAAAAATGGGTACACCTTAGAAACCCAGAACCTTATGGGTATCACTGAGAAAAACCTTAAAATAAAAAAATCAAAGCACTGTAAAATTCATTAACAATCTAAAAAAACTACAAGATTAGTGGAATGATTGATGATGACAAAAACGATGATATGCAAAACATTTATTCTCTCTGTCTATATTTTTCAATGGAATTTGGTTTATGATCCTCCTTTACATTCAAAACATCAATTGCTACATGATATGCAAATACATCATAGTTGTCTATTTCATTTTGGTTCCATGTTGTTCTAGACATGGCATGATTTGTTGAGATCTCTTCATTGTTAGGTACCTGAATTTCTTCTGGAATTTTGTTCTTTGTTATGCCTATAGTCTTTTCTAGAGACCCTTCAGATTTCATTACTTCCTCGATTTGGCCATCATCATTTATTGCTCCTTTTCTTTTCCTAGGATTCTTATGTTTGGAAGCATTTGGTCTTCTACACTCCAGGCGTGCTTTAGATTCATTAACAACTTGAGGATGTCCTTCAGGGCATCAATCTTAATTGGAGCATTTAGAGCTAATATAGGTGACTTAGTCACTCTATTTGGGTTAGTAAAAGTGTCTAGTAGTTAATTGGCTAAACATTGTAAATGTGTAATCTTTTGAATTTCCGATTCCCATTGTTTAGTGCGAGGATCAAGATAAGATAGTTGTGGTTCATTACAACTAATTTCTTTTCCTAGTTGTTTGTTTTCTTCACCTAATGTTTGGAAATTTAACTCGTCAAAATGACAATCTGCAAATTCAGCCGTAAATCCACTATTGACAGTTCTAGATATTTAATTAGGAAAATTTGATATGAATAAACGCACCTCTATCACATCCGCAATTAATAAACCCACATTTGAGTAATCACAAAACAAACTTACCTTTATACCCCCTGTAACGAACCTGCTGTGAACCACCACGCTGCCACCTTGAAGCTGGTGTTTCTTGGCTTTCGAGAGGCGAAGTCTCTCCCAAATTTGTCTTTCGAGTGGACAGTTGCACTCCAAAGGACTACTCTGAACTTTATTAATTTCCAACATCTAAAACATTACACACACTAATTACAACTACAAACTAACAAATTCACCTACAAACAATTATTAAAAGACTATTCTACCCTTACTACTAAAATACAACAAAATATCAAAAATGCCATTATTATTATAATTAGGTGGTTCATAGCAGAACCCACCTCATTTAATGATCTGGAGTAACTGGTGCAAGCCTGTTAAACCCACTCTTCCAGCTTAATGACTTGAATTGCCCACTCCCTTCTCTCTCTAATCTCCTGTTCTCCTTCATCTCAAATCCACTCTTTCACTACTCCTACTCCATTTCCACCAATTCCACGCATCTCACTCCATTTCCACCTCCTCTTACTCCATTTCCACCTCTTACTCCATTTCCATTTCCGCTTCCTTACTCCATTTCCACCTCTAACCCACTCTTACTCCATTTCCACCTCTTTTTGCGGCTTCCATCTCACCTCCATCAACAATCATTTCTGCAGCCACCCTGCTACTATTGGAAGATCGAAGATCGACGGTGCAACTGCTGCTTTGTTGAGTTCATAGTAGGCGATTGCATTTGATGATGAATGGATGGACCCTAGAAATTGGTGTTTAGGGTTCATAGTAGGGCCGAGCACGGATCGAATAACTGATCCGAAATGTAGTTTCGGATCAGATATCGGATATCCAAATTTAATGTTATCTGCTATCCGTATCCAATCCGAAATATTTCGGATATCCGATATCCACTTTTGGAGTAGTTGCTTTGCTTTAACTTTTGAAAAAAAATATACAGTTATGAGTATAAAGCTACAGTATTACATTGAAAAAAAGGTTACTGCATTAATGAATTAAAGCTACTGTATAAGCTACTGCAGTTCTTATATAGTGGCCATCTATCTTGAGTTCTTGAACATTTAGCCATAGCAATTAGCAACCATAATAAAACATACTAAACCTTGCCAAAAAAAAAAATATATATACTAAAATCAGCTTAACTCTCAAATAATATTCTAAGAAAATCAAAACAAAGAGAAACCAAATTTTGTATCAGATTTAAACAAGCCAAAGATCCAACGATAACGTTCAAATTCGACCAAGAACCCAATCAAATTAGAACAGATCAAAGTGTTCAAGTAGCAGCCGCGAACAGCACCGACGTGCAGCCGCAAACACTGCCGGCGTGCTACCAACTGCACCAACAAGAAGGGACCAACTTCAGCTGGGAAAATAAGGATAGCTTGCCAATGTGATGATCTTATGATGGTGGATGTGTGGTTTGGTACAGAAAATAGAGTGAGGGAGAAGGAGAGAGAGAGAGAGAGAGAGATGAGTATGTGGACTATATGTGACTCCAAGATTAGTGTATGAGATTAGTGTTTAGTCTGTTTACTGTTTAGGGTTTATTTTGGAATTGGATGAGTTTTGTGATTTGGCTTTAAAGGTTTATGTCACCGTTGGGCTTTGAAGGTTCATCTAACATCTGTAATGATTTCGGTGATTTTCGAATATTCAGATCCGGATATCCGAAATTATTCCGGACATTCGGATATTTGAAAATTTTAAAACTAGTATCTGAGTTGGTATCCGATATACGATTTTTTCGGATTAGATATCCAAAAAAATCAGGTCGGATTCGAATTGGATTTTCGGATTTTCAGATAGTTTTGCTCAGCCCTAGTTCATACTCCATATTAGATATTGTTGCTCAAGCTTTTAATTCGTTCCTATGACAAAAGGAGGGTGAGGGGAGAGGAGCTCGAGGGTGTGTATGGTTCGAAAGGGTCGTGGCGGTTGATTTGTATCATCGCGCAAGTCCTTACTTGGTAAGAAGAGGAAGAAGAGAACATACAAAGATTCTTGGTTGGTTACGGAGTGTATGCCCGGGGCCCGGAGAATGATGCTTGTATCCTGAGCTTTGCAAGGCATGTAGCGTGCGATGTGTGGCAGAGGCTTGGTAGGGGCTCGTTGGAGTGTTGCACTCGACACACGACATGTGCTAGCCTCCAGACCTGGCATCGTGCGTTTATGGAGGGTGTAAAGGACAATGATGGAGTGATCTTCCCGCGGACGGCAGACAATCTTCGAGTTCATCAGATTGCGTCAGAAAGTGGGTTGATTTGTTGTCACTCATGTTCCTACACATAGATTTTCCCTTTGTTGTTGGCATTTGTGGAGAGGTGGCAGGCGGACACGAACACCTTCCACTTGTCGTTTGGGGAGATAACCATCATGTTGCATGATGTTGCACATATATTAAGTCTGAGCATCAACGACAAGGTTGTAGCCGGATATAGTGCCACTAACAACGATTTTGGTGATGTAGCCGAGCTACTAGGACTACCTCGGCAGACTTTAATTAATAACCAGTTGTATCAAAATGGAGGGATCTCATCGCCAGCCGTCTTCGACTTATGCTGGATAGCAGACGGTAGGGATCCCACCACTCGTGCCCGCGCGTACATGTTCATGACTCTTGGATCCACACTTTTTGTGGACAAGAGTGGTAGTCGTGTGCGCCCCTCTCTCATTAGGGAGCTTTATGGTCAGGTCTATAAATATGCATGTGGGGCAGCGACATTGGTATACCTATATCATGAGCTTGGGTTAGCCAGTAGGAAGCAGTGTAAGAAGTTGACAAGTTGCTTGATGTTGTTGCAGGCTTGGATATATGAATACTTCCAAGCTTTTAGACCGAACAGTGGGGAAAATAACCTTCGCGATGGCGAGCCTCCGTGTTGTAAATGAACTGTTCGTCAGGAGTCTAAAAAGCACGAGCGATTAGTAATGTTGCAATTTTGCGAAATACCGTATACTGCTGAATTGCTAAATACCGCTGACTTTTACTGTATACTTCCAGTATTTTTACATTAATTTCCTATACTACCCTTGCCCCTGTTTAATTTCCTATACTCTTGTCTCGCGCCCCTTCAAATTCCTGCGACGACAACTTGTCTAATATTGGGTTGAACAAAATACTTGACTTGTCCAACAACCTCGCCATCCACTACAAAAACAACAAACAAATGTGAATGTAAATTAGTTTGTAAAGCAATAACATCCACTGAAAATTATAGGGAGGGATACTTACATGCTCAAGAAAAGTCACGTCAGGTCCAGCCGGCGGAACATAGTCTCTGTCGTTGACAACATACTGGTGTGTGAATGCTTCATGTACCATGGTAGGTAATCGCGATGTACAATCCCATCGTAGGAGCAAAATTGCAACAAAGTGTGGTTATGGGCATTCATGTACGGGAATCCATTCCAATGCTCCTCATCCATACCCTGTGCCAACTTCAAGATGTAGTTGTTCGGGTCTTCAGCATGACACACTCTAAGCGGTCGCGGGATAGGGGGGGGGGCATATTCACATACCCTACTTGGCGGACGCACTTATATGATATACAAACTTCAAATTTAAAAATGAAAAATAAATACTAAATGTAAAATAAAATAAATGAAAAATGAAAGTTGCGCACTTGTAGGGTAGGTACGGCTCCACAAAGTCATGGTGCGCTATGCACCCCGTCAACAATGTTCGCAGATGCAACTCAACCTCCTTTGCCCCATAGGGCAGCCACATGACCTGCATTATCGATAAATAACAACATCAACTTGAAATATAAAAAAGAGAAATAAACTTATAAACAACTAATTATGTGTCAAAGAAAATGTTATTGTAAATTACCTCGTCAGATGTCATCTTGTCTAATCTTCTGCTGAACATTATTAATCGCTCGTGCTTTTTAGACTCCTAACGAACAATCCATTTACAACACCGAGGCTCGCCATCGCGAAGTGTATTCTCCCCATGGTGCGGTCTGAATGCTGGGAAGTATTCATATATCCAAGCCCGCAACAACGTCAAGCAACCATTCAACTTCAAATGGCAGGTCTCTATACTCTCTAATCATTTTTATTTTAACTCTATCTTTAAGCAAAAACAAGGTCCTTCAAATGGCTAGGATTCCTATGTAAACTCATTTACCTTTACATATATAATTCTAATTTCTACTAAGGGGTGTGATAAATTGCTTCATAACTTATAAGAGAGATGAGATGTTTTGTACTAGCATGTTGATTTTGCCTTAGCTTTGTGCATTTAGCTACATGTTGGATTGTCTTTCTAGAAGTTTCTCATTGAGTCAATCAAATTAAAGGGCTTTGCAGAGCTTATACACATTTTATACGATATTAATTTGCTCATGCTACCAGTTGGAAAATGAGGCACAGCGTATGGTGCTTTTGTTTCTAGTTTTTGAAAACTTTCCTTATTTTTCTTAGGCTATCATGGTGAGCATTTTGTCAAATAGGTTGGGTCGGGTCGGTGTAAAATAGTTGCGGGTTCAGGTCGTACCGGGTTGGGTGTTGGCGGATTCGGGTCAATATTAGCTTTTTTATAACCCAAATTCTTCGGGTTCGGGTTGACCCAACGGGTTGGGAAGTTTTATAACGCCCTTTAATTTTTCATATTTTAATGCAATATATGTACTAAAATGTACCTTAAGCGTTCTAAAAAGAACAAATTATGAGAAATATCTTCATTAATAGCTAATTTATGGCAAAAAATTAATGTTGTGGTCCAATAAAAATAATCTTAAATTCAAAGTTTTAATGGTAAGAAGTGTTTTTGCTTATATTTTCCTATAATATCATAACTTTAATACATTTTTAATGATTTTCGGGTCGGGTTGAAATCAGATCGGGTCGGGTTAAGAGCGGGTTGTGTTTAATGGGTTCAATTGTTCAAAATGGGTTTGAGTTTTTTATTTTTTTGTCAAAACCCACTATTTACAGGTCGGGTTTACTGGGTTTATCGGGTCGGGTTGAAAATTGACGGCTCTAATTTTCTGAAAGTAAGAAGATATATTGGGCTCTTGGCTCAAAGCTGTTTTTGAAAGTGTCACATGCCTTGAAAAGGAACTGGAATTGTGTAGTATTTGAAGATTGAAAAATCATTTGGCCTTATTGCAGCATTAGTTGATGAATCTAGTAGACAGATTGTCTCTAGATGAATTAGGTCTTGTCCTTGGGTTGTTGAACATTAGAACATGTTAGAAAGATCCATTCAAACAGAATGCCTCACAGCAATCAACATTGGGATTTCCCAGGAAATGTTGGTGAATAGTCATCTTAACAATTAGCTTTGTTTGCTCCTTTCTCTTTATTCTCCTCTTCATATGATAATGGATATTCGGAATTATTGTCTTCTTATTCCCTTTGGTGATTAATGTAGAGAGTAAGAGAACCAAAGCATTTACTCTTATAACGTGAACTAGTCCTAGTTATTCTTGTTTCCTTCAACCGGGATATGATTTGGACCATCAATTTTGTGTTTATATATCTGTAGAGTATGTTTTGTTTTTCATTGTATGTGGACCATGATATTTTGATTAACTATGTCACTGTCTTGTGACAACATGACTACTTGGCAGGGCAATGTAGCTCTTGATGCTGCAAGAATCCTCCTAAGACCTACAGCTGAATTGGCAAAGACTGATATTGCTGGGCATGCATTGGTTGCTTTGGAAAAGAGCTCAATAAGGTCTACTCAGTATTATTCTGCTGGACAGAGAGTTCTTTTTGGCACATCATTCTCCCTAGTCACTGATTAGACTATATTTCAGGAAAGTGTATTTGGTTGGAAGGCGTGGTCCAGTGCAGGCAGCTTGTACTGCAAAAGAATTAAGAGAGATACTTGGTATTTTTCGCATCTTTCTAATTTTTATGTAACTTTTAAAAATTTGGTTAGGGAAAATTTGAAGATTAAGAGACGTGATGTGGATTAGTAGTTAAGTGTCAATAGCATTGTGGATTCTAATATTAGTATCTGTTTAAATAGCTGGAATTGTGAGTGACAAAATCGTATACTTTTTAAACAAGATTTTTTTAGCTGCAATAACTGCAGTTTCTAATATACCGTGTTTGTTTCTATTAGAGTCGCGAGCTTGTTGTAGTCAGTCCCCTCTCCGAATACTGGAATGATGGAATCAATTATGTAAGGAAGTCCATAGATTGTCTTTTTAAAATGTTGTTGGAACTTGGAAAGAGGAATTAAGAGAAATCTAAGGTTGAATGATAAAGTGAGAAACAAAAGAAAATTGTGGAACAACCATTTATTTTATAATACTTCCTCTATTAAGAGTGTTTTGCTTCATTCTTATGAGATGTTTCAATTTGATTACATCAATAAATTTTCCTCTCTTTTATGATTTAATGTACTGTTCTGCTATGCTTGTCCCTGATTTCTTGTTTAAATGCAACACATCTATTTTAGTGTCAAACCTCACATGCTTTGCAGGGTGCTATGTAAAATTTGTTTTACGATGTGGGATTTTGTGTTAAATTTCAAGTTATACTAATAGTTAAAACTGTGCATGTGACAAATATTGCAGGAAAAATGTATTATTATTGATCATTTTCCCTTTTTTTTAAAATCATGTGTGAAAACTCGACTAAGACTCATTTAATGGGAGTTATCTAAATTATTCAAAAATGATTTTTTTTTTTAAATTGCATCATCCACTTGTTGGTAAATAATAAAAAAAATACATATAGTATCATGGTATAAAGGGTTTTAATAGTGTTATGAAACTTTTTTTTTCACGTGTTTATGGATATTGTTGTTCTAATAGTGTCCCTTTTCTAATAGTGTCCCTTTTCACGGGTTTTAATAGTGTCCCTTTTGTAAGTGATTTGATTTAAATAATGTTTCTCTCTTAATTATAGAATAAGCACTCCAATTGTTTTCTCACGACAATTCTATTAGGAACCATATGACAATTGTTTTTTCACAAGTTTATGGGTCTTTCAGTTTGATTGCTTATAGTAAACATTTCTGATGCCAACGCTCCTCTCCCCGAATACATAATAACAAAAAAAAAAATCTTAATTTTTTTTTTCTAATACTTTTCTCATGAACCATATTTCATTTTGTCATTTCTAAGATTATGCTGATGTTTCCTCTTTTTTATTTGATCTTTTCCTTGTCACATTAGTTTTGGAACAAGCTAAAGTATACATGTATACATCAATTGCAGGCCTTAAAGATTTGTGCATCAACATTCAAGAAGCTGATCTTCAGAAAAGCCCACTAGATGAGGTGATATTCTAAAGAAGCTCGTGACTTTATATTTCTATTTATATTTCTAATGGATAAATGCTTGTGCAGCCATTTATTGCTTTCTGTGTTCTTTGCCTATAATCCTCTATATTAAATAATATTGTTAATTTAATTCCATGCCAACTCTGGGAAAGGAAGAAATAAGGACTAGTCGTATTCAGAAAAGAGTGTATGAGTTACTATGTAAGGCAGCTAGTTCAAGGCCTGCAATTCCTGCTGCTGGTCAACGGGAGCTCCACTTTGTTTTCTTTCGGAAACCCAACAGTTTTTTAGATTCAGAGAAGAGGAATGGCCATGTTGCTGCGGTGCGTTTTGAGAAGACGACCCTTAAAGGTGGATTTCTCTTTGTAAACCTTTCTATTTTCAAGTCTGTAAGGCTGTCTTTAGTAACCCTTCTCGTCTTCTTTTGTTTGCTTTTGTGCAATCACGGTTTTTAGTATAACAATCACGGCTTTTAGTATAACACTCAGTTACTCACTGTGCTACTTTGCATATTATAATGTGAACATCATTCAAAATTTAGTTTAATATAAATTTATCCTCCTAAATATCGTTGCCTTACTGATACAGCGATACTTCAGAGTTCAGAAGCAAGTGTCTGGTTATGCTTGTGGGCCTGTGGCTCAATTTGTTAAATATCCAAATCTGTAATATTGCCTGACTTGCTTTGGTTATTATGTATCATGCAGTGGACTCAGGTAGACAGGTTGCTGCTGGGACTGGAGTATTTGAGGACATTGAGTGCGGGTATGTAACTTTAGAATTTATAGTTTGCAATTTTGCATCATCATTTTTATGATATTTATTAGGGACAGTAGGTTGTTTTAAGGATAATTTTCATTTTTTTTGTTTACTGTTGTCAGGACTGGCATGCAATGTACATGCTTTGATTAGTAACTGGTTAAGCACTTTTATGATCTTTCTCAAACAATATCTCAAATAAGACAAACAAAGCCTAATCTTTAATATGCTGATATATATATATATATTTTTTTTTTTCTCGTCAAAATATAAAATAAAATCTCAGTTTATTAAAGATTATGCTTTGTTTTGTCTTTTGGCTCCTGGACATTAAGCAGTGGTTTTAGTTAGCTGTTCGGTGCTTGCTTAGCAAGCTATGCCATCCCAGAGGATAATGGCAAGTTAGATAGGCCTTTGCATAGCAGAATTCTTGCTTCTTTTCCCCTAGTCTTTTTCTTTATTTAGCAACAATAACACTCAAGACAAGTTTCCAAATAGAAGTCTTTTTATTTGGAAACTTGTCTTGAGTGTTATTGTTGCTAAATAAAGTAATTTCCTTTGATTATGTTCTTTTTCTTTCTTCTCTTTATCAATTGATAGATATCAGTCAAGCCTCAATCATGAATGGTGGAATTCTTGTATTCATGCTCATTGTTTTTTTTACTAACTGAAGGTCCTTACCTATGTTTCCTAGATTGTAAAATGTATTCAAGGCAAGATGAATTAAAAGAAGCAAATTCAGCTATATGGTTGCCTAATTTTAGCATTATTCTCTTAATCATACATTGTCTTAAATTTTCAGGTTGGTGCTAAAGAGTATTGGCTATAAATCTGTGCCTGTGGATGGTCTACCCTTTGATCCATATAGAGGTTAGTTGATGCATAATCTCATGCAGTTGTTCAAGAATAGCAGGAGACTATCACACATATACTTTGTATGTTTCTGACTTTTGGCAGAAAACAAACTGACAACATCTTAGGCATGAATTTTTGTTTCATTGTGATGTACTCCCTCCGTAACGAATTACTAGCAACAATTTCTATTTTTAGATGTAACAAAATACTTGCAACAATTTTTTCCAATTTCATGTTATTCCTTTTTTGGTAAAAAAAAACAACACAATACCTCACTTACTTTTCTCTTTCTTACTTTTCTCTCTCTTACTTTTATCAAATTACCACATAATACCCCATTTACTTTTCCTTCTCTTACTTTTATCATTATACCACCTAATACCACTATTACCTTATTTCACCTAGGAATTTGTGTTAGTACAAATGTTGTTAGTAATTCGTTATGGAGGGAGTATCATTTAGGAAAAGCTTTCAACTTGTTGATAAATGCTATTGGTAGGTTTTCTGCACAGTATGATGCTGCATATAAATATAAACTGAGTACTTTATTGGTTGGCTCAAAGTAATGGTGAATTGGAAATTCATGGGAAATGCAATTTGGGTAGGTGTTTTTGAAATTAATTTTTTGGTTAACACTAAAAGGAGAAATTTAGAAAGTAGAATTTCCTAGAAATTATTACTTATTAAATTTTGGTGATAAAGGGCTTGAATGTACATCTACAGCTAATTCTTGATTCCAGGTGTTGTTCCAAACAAAAGAGGGCGAGTGTTGCAAAGTACTTCAGGCGACCATGAGGTGCTTGAGGAAGGATTATATGTCTGTGGGTGGTTGAAGAGGGGACCAACAGGGATCATTGCAACAAATCTGTACTGTGCGGAGGAAACTGTGAGTGTCACCTTTCTGTAGGATCTATATAGTTCAGAACTCTTTGTCTCATTGTCTCAATCGCTCGTTATAATTTTTATTGGATTACCCTTTGTAAATATAGTTAGATGACACTCTTCTAATGTTAACCTTATTTCACCATTTTTTTAAAAATAAAAAAGGATGCATGATTTTTGCAACACTTGCCCCATCACCGAGCTCCTATAGCACTCGGGTGCACGTAGAGCTAAGTGCACCTAGGTTTATATTTTACCCAATTAATATGTAGTTTTGGTTATAAAATTATTTTAGATTGCTCATATAATTTTCTACATTACTCATTTTCTAAAACTGCATATTAAATGAACAAAAAAATATTAAATGAGCAATATATAAACATAAGTGTACATACACCTTTGTAGGATATAAATTTTCCGTATAAGGAAAGGTAACTTCTTTAGGGCATCACATAGTAATTCAAGCGACTACAATTTTTTGAATGCAGGGAGTAAATGTATCAAAATGTTTGCTCCATTTTCTTTTGTCATGGGTTTTACTATTTTGTTGATTTCAGTTGCTGAAAATGTTGAAAAGAAGGGGGGGGGGGGAACTTGCTATGATGGAAAAAGAAGTAGACTAACGTGGCTACTTTAGGAAATGAAACTAATTTTATGGGACAATCAAAATAGGAAAATGGTACGAACATTTTGGGATGGAGGGAGTAGTGATGTGGTTGACCTCTCGTTGCTTTTGTAATTGTTTGATTGATATTTTGTATGAAAATATGAAATTGTATCATCAAATTACATTTCTGATTGAAATCCAAACATCACAGGTTGCTAGCATTATGGAGGATCTTTCGCAGGGACCGTTACTGTCAACTTCAAGCCTTCCAAAGCCAGGCAGGGAGGGGCTGCTCGAGTTATTAGATGACCGCAAAGTCACAGTGCTGCCATTCAGTGCTTGGGAAAAGATAGACTCTGAAGAGAAGAGGAAGGGAGGTTTAAATCACAAATTTAGAGAAAAACTATCCTCATGGCAAGAGCTCCTGAATGTTGGTTCAGAATGAATTAGTTCTCATTTCAAATGTGGCTTTAGTTCAGTTTACTAGATATTAAACCATTAATATTGCTTCACAGGAATGCAAAATTTTGACCTAATAAGTTACTAGATATCTAGTACATAACACTAATTGTTATCTCAAGAATTTGATGTATCATCCCTTTTATTTAGCTCAAGATTTGGGTTTCAGCATCTAGCATCTTTTCTTTCTTTCTTTTTTTTTTTTTTTTTTTTATTGAAAGGGGGAAGCCTCTAGCATATTTTCTTGATTGACTTTTGTGAAATTCTTCAAGCTAAATGTATTATCAAGAACTCAGATGTCTGGTGTATTTCTTTATTTCAGCTATAATGTATTCTAGTTAGAATAAAACAGAAGATGTCTGCTCTTTTGGAAAGAATTAATATGAACTAAACTGAATTAGTTAAATCTTAGACTTAGCATAATGCTAGAAGCTGAACTGAATTGAAATTTCACAAACTAATTCCAAAAAAAAAAGGCTTAATTACTTTATTATTTCATGGGAATACATTTAATGATTTCGTACACTATATAGGTTTTTCAATTCAATCTTCTTTGCTATGATTTTATTATTTCCTTGCAAAAGGAGGAATTTGACTTGGAATCTTATACGAAGTATTTCTTTAGATTTTGAAAAATAAGTTTTAACCAAATGACCTCTTCAAATACATAAAAAGAAAAATTTGATGATTTTCGCTTCTTGTCAAACTGTTCCGATGGGAGTCTTCTTAGGGACATGATCTGTTTTCTTTTCCTTGAAGAACTTTTTCAAAGGGGCCACAATTTTAAAGAAATAAATTATGCACTCTTCCATTGGATTGACTGGTATTACTGTTTCATGACATGCTTTGCCTCCTGCTTCCCCCAAAAAAGAGTGATTTGATTGATTCAAAGTTTTTCATTGCTGGTTTTTTGCCTGTATATAATTCAATCAACCCTTGGTTATAATTTTGTCAATACTTCTATTGTAAATGTAATTGTAATTTAGTGTATTAGTTAATGTATTCCTCTGTCAAATTTACAAAATTGTATATTTCCAGCAAAAATTTAGTCCTTATTGGAAGATTTTCTACGAGTAAAAGCCTACTTTGTTAATTGCCAAAAATGAATAAATGGATTTTGTTCATATGTGCTATCTTTTAGTAATATGAATAGGTCAACATTCATGAAAAGAGTTTCCCGTGGGATGATTTTTATTTCGCTCAAATTATATCCGGAAGTATAATGAACACCACACTGCTCGAAGTTGGAATTTAGTTTAACTATGGTATGCATTATGCTTTGTCTAGATTGGAATAACCTTATAATTTGTCAATGTAGCAATGTAGTATTACACATGTTGTGTAATTCATGACAATGACACCTGCACCTTTTTTTTTTGCTTTGATTGGATTGATGGTTGTTAGTGGGTGGGGAACTATGGAGTTGGACACAAATTTTTGGATTTTCTAATCATATTAGAGTTCACTGAAGAACATTTTGGCATGTTGATTGCTTATCTTATTCCTTAGTTAAGAGTTCGGAGGGTTCGAATTCCAACCTTTGAAAATGGAATGTGATCATTTGCCAGCTCGCAATTCTTAAATGGTGCATCCATGGCGAGCTGATTAATCATCGGTGAGCAAGACCTATATTTTTGTCATCGTCTTCTGATTATCTAAGTAGACCTCATGATAAATACTATGGTTTTCACATTAAAACTTAGGTTCAATCAGGTTTAGTTTAATTCAGTTTAATTGAGATTCTGATAAACCTAAGATTCAATTCAATTTAATTCAGTTTAGATTCATTCAGTCCAGATTTAAAGTGTCTTAAGGTTGTAGCTTGTTTTTCTATTGAAATGACTTCAAAACATGAAACCCATTGCAATCTAAAGCTTAGAAGCAAAAATGAATACATGCAAAAGTTGAAAACTGAGCTTTCTTTTCAAGAAGCACTTACAATTAGTAATGGTAAGGGGAATAAGCACACAGTTTTCCCACTATCTGATTGACTTCTGCATCATATTATTGGCTTCATGAATTCATTCAACTCAATTAGCTCGTCTTTTTATCACATCTAATCAGCACTTTCAAAACGTAAATAATTTATCTTAGGTCTTTCATCCTATGATACTTCAATATGCCGTCCACATCCTTGAAGTCTATCTTTTACATCCTAGTATTATAACCCTAATCAAGAGAGTGAGTGTCATTGTTTGTTCTGTTATCCTTAGTTTTAAGCCCGAGTTTGGTAACTGGTAATGAATTATGGTAATGAGAGTGAATTATAAGTAAATTTAGAAGGAAAACCAAGCAATATTATTCATTCCCGGTCATGCTGTCATGGTAATATTGGTTTTCCTTCAATTTTTCTACTTTTTTCACAAATATGCATTCTTATCCAATACTATCATTTCCGATGGTATTAGATGTATGGTAATAGAAATTATGAAGAAAATTTAATTAAGTTTGAGAATGAGAAATTTTTTTCATGGGGCTTATAAAGTTTATTCCTCGATCTACTAAATTTTACTTTTAATCCATTTCTCATTACCACAATTTACTTATTATGATCCATATTACTCGCAATTCTTTGACATGCATTTTAAGAAACAAATTTGATCATTAAAACGAACAACTTAATTAATATAATTTACATACAAGAAAGAATAAAAACTAATTAATAGACACAATAATCATATATACAAGATTTAACATAATATCACTAAATTTGCTCGTTTATATTCTCAAAATCTGTTCAGCAAAATACATGCTGAAAAATTCTGTTTGGTTTGTAAAGCCTATCTAGGTGACTATGTTAGATCCTACCGTTACTCGATCGGGTCTACTTCAATTTGACTCTATCTCTATTATACTAGACTATAACACAACCATTGTTTCCTTGCTTGCCTAGTATATATTCTAATGCTCATTTTTCTTTCTCAATTCTAAAATTCTTGAAAATTTTCAATGCCTAATGATTTCAATCTTGGCTAAAATCCTAATATCACATAGGCTCTACATGTATATATGACATGATCGTCTTCAATTCGGGTGAGAATACTACGATAAATTGATCAGTTACACTAGAATATTATACATAATCTGATCCGAGTTCGACTTGTTTGGTAGATTTTTTATCAAGGTTGTCATTCGTAGTAACAAATTGTGTTGTCATATTATTCATGAATGCTTAGTCATTTCTAAGCTACAACAACCCTATGATAATCTAAGATAGGAAACAATGTATGTTCTACAAATATAATACCTTAACAAACTGCTAAGAATATTCTATCATTAGTATCATCATATCCTAATAATATATATGTAAAGAGAAGGTATTGTGTCAGACCAGTCCGACATAAGCTTACTGTCAGACCAGTCCAACTGGACCTGGACACATGTTATTGAACCTGGACAAGTTTTGTTGAACCTGGACACATGTTGTTAATCCTGGACAAGTATTGTTAGTCCTGGACACATATTTGTAAACCTGAACACAAATTTGTAAACCTGAAAATATATTTGTAAACCTGGACACATGTTGTTGAACCTGGACACATAGTATTAAATCTGGACACATAGTATTGAATCTGGATACATATTGTTGAACCTGGACATAAATTTGTAAACCTGGTGAAACTTATTGAACCTGGAAACATATTGTTTACCCTGGACACATGGACCTGGACACATATTGTAAAATCTGGACATATATTGTTGAATCTGGACACATATTATTGAACCTGGACACGTATTGTTGAGCCTGGACATAAATTTGTAAACCTGATGAAACTTATTGAACCTGGAAACATATTGTTTACCATGGACACATGGACCTGGACAAATATTGTTAAATTTGGACATATGTTGTTGAATCTGAACACATATTATTGAACCTGGACACGTTTTGTTGAACCTGGACACAAATTTGTAAACTTGATGAAACTTATTGAACCTGGAAACATATTGTTTACCCTGACACATGGACCTGGACACATATTGTTATATCTGGACATATATTGTTAAACCTGGACATATATTATTGAACCTGGACACATTTTGTTGAGTCTGGACATAAAAAAAATACAAGTGTTGGACGGTCCGACCGTCCGACACAATACTTTCACATATGTAAAATATATCAAACACGATATATTCTCCTTATCTACTACGTCTTATCTTCCCAACACAATTGCTAACAACTTAATTGGAGGACCCAACAAAAGGAAGGAGAAATCATGCAAAATTTGCTAAATCTTTCATAACATGCATGCATGAAATGATCACAATAAACCTAATAATAGAAGCATGAATTCTTGTCTTTCATGTGTGTTTGATTGCATGATTTATGAGTTATATATGGAGGGTAATTAAGGGTGTAGATATATATAGCAGAAGCAGACTATTGATGAATGATGATGAATGCCATAGCTAGCTTATAGGGCTAGCTAGGCTGTTATGTGGGGGAAATGCTTGAATTATTTTGCAGTTTATGTACTAGTACACTGTACGTACTGCTCTAATTGATGTTGATATTTCAACACACTTATAGTTATTGCTTCTCATTGGACATTTCCTATATTATTATAATGCTAGTACAAAGCATCAACTACGCTCCTCTTTCTTGTCATTTTATTATTATACTTCCTATAATGTAACATATTAATTATTATTGACAACGATTTGACATAAAATAGAGATGAAAAGTTTCAAATCGTTGATATTAATATGTTACGAAATAATAACGAACTTAGATGAGGATGACGGGGTGGCACACTTGTGCCTCCTAGCTTCACTTTCCTGAATCTCAACTCGGGATCGTGATTCTTCATCGATCCTTTGTCAATTCCTAAACAATATAATCATGCGTGTTCTGAGATAGGACCCACGCGCACAACGTGAAAAAAAAAAAATCTAACTTAAATGCGTGCTTACAGAAAAGTTTATTACAAGAATTGAAGTTTGTCTGGCCTTGCATGATATAGTAGTACGTAGTAACAGTACTGTTTATATGAGAGGAGCATTGAAACTTGTGCTCTCACTGTGGGAGTGCCAGACTGCCAATAAGAGTTTTTGGATTGCGTATATCATTTTCGACGACTAAGGTGCTGAGTCATCTTCATTTTTAAGCACTAACATGAGCTTGTAATTTAACACATGATCATCTTAGCTTCCACCATTGAGGCATTGATAAGTGATAACTCAAGAATAATTCATCTAACTAATGCAAGTTACCCATTAATGTTGAACCATAAACTTTATAAGATAATATAGCTAGGTTATTTAGTACATTAGGAATGATGATAGTTGATTGAGTTGATGGGTATCAGATGAGCTCCGATGGGATTCCTTTTGCAACTGTTAAATCAATTTTGATGTTTAATGTTTTAGATGCTAGCACGATGTCGAGTGTGGTGTGTAAAGATTCTACAGAAAATGGTCTTTGTTGTTATCCACGGCAATCATGTCACTTATTTTCTTTAGAGCATCATTCTTTAATTTTATACCTATTGTATTGTATATAATTCTTGGGTAGTTTTCATGTCTTATCTAAGAAGTAAGAATTTTAGAATTTGAATTTACCCCTCCTTTTGTCGGGCCGCCGAACCACGCTCACATACACACAAACAACAATATTGTCCGCTTTGGGCCTAAACCCTCACGGCTTTGTTTTTGGGCTTCCCCCAAAAGGCCTTGTTATTGTATGTGTGTGAGCATCCACATATAAAGTGCTTCTCCACTTCATAATCTTCCATGTGGGACTTGGAATGACATCCCAACAATCTTCCCTCAGACCAAGGACCACATAACTCATGTGCATTCCCTCGAACAATAAACCCGATCTGTTTCACACCCTTCTCAGTACCGCCGTATATGCTTTGCTTGGGCAGGGAGGTGGGTACCCAAGCACCCCATACGGAACTCACCGCTTGAACTTCCATCAGCTTCAATGGTTCACGAATCATCCTACCGGGCACATGCCCACCAAACATGCCCACTTGCACCGAGTTACAGGGCACCGCCGTCGGTCTTAGGGCAACCTCCGAATAACACAGCTTGATCACACCAAGAGGACTTTCGATACAAGGGCACACCAGATCACAACAACTTCGAGGATACACGAGGGACCCCACAAACTCACGACAGCCACCTTGTCCCGGACCGAACACTCCGGCTCTGATACCACTTGTTGGCCGCCGAACCACGCTTACACACACAAAAACAACAATATTGTCCGCTTTGGGTCTAAACCCTCACGGCTTTGTTTTTGGGCTTCCCCCAAAAGGCCTTGTTATTGTATGTGTGTGAGCATCCACATATAAAGTGCTTCTCCACTTCATAATCTTTCCATGTGGGACTTGGGATGACATCCCAACACCTTTATGGTCGGTAACTGAATTTCACTACATCTCTAGAGTTGTTCCCTCATTATTACACACATGCATTGATGCATATACACATACATACATACATACATACATATACATACGTATATATACTCTATCACTCCTCACATGAAAGACCCTTTCGATTGAAATGTAGATGTACCACAGATCCACCATATATACTAAAGGAGGGGTGGATGAGATTCAAGCCGACTGTGACCTTTGTGTCACATTGGCTCTGATACCATATCAGATGATCAGTTTAATCAAAAGTTTAGCTAATAGTACAGTTGAGGCCCAAGATTTTGTTATATATTATTGTATCACTTACATACACACATACATATAGGGTTGTGTTCTAGTTAAAAGTTTCTTATCGTAAGAAGAACCAGGATAGTTCAATTATAGGTACACTCAATGTAAACTACGTGATGTTAAAATAAAGCAATCTAATAAATCTCGACCATTCGTTTGTTGATCTAGACGTTAGATGTGTTTCTTTTCCTACTACATGCAAGAAATTATTGGTTTAAATTTTGGATCGATTCCTCAAATATACATTGTAATGTATTTGTAATCTTTTTATTTCATTTTATTGGGCAATGAATGATGCATTTAGTTCATTGATCCTTACTAGATCTAGAGTTATCATATTATATACTCCGTATTCATTAATTTGTAATATGTACTACGTATTAAGGTGATTTCACTGAATTGTTAAGGTAAAAAAATCATTATGTATAAGTTTCCATTGTGTAATCATTATTGAAATCAAGAACATCCAACGAAAAATAATGATCAATATACCATGACATGTGAACTCCATGAGCTAAGCAAATTAAGGGTGAGTTCTCTTAAGCTTAACTGAAGTGATCGAACTTATTAAATTGATTGAAACTTATCGGAATTGATTGAACCTGATTAACCCTTATCATAGAAACAATAATTGGACCTTACCAAACCTTATTTAACTTATTACACATGATTAATTAACTAGATCTTATCTAAATTCATTTGAACTTAAAACTGAAACTTATTTTTTTAAAAAGTAAATAGAACCCACCTAGAAGAATGATTATTTTCAACATTGGCTTGGCATTAATGAATAACAACAAAATTCATTTCATATCAATGAAAATATGAATTTAATATTGGATTAATTAATCGAATAATTTAATCATGTCCATATCAAGATAAGCATGCACAAAGGGGTGGTGACATTATATTGATGAACAAGTAGTCATTCAGCTTGATCATGAGGGATTCTTCTTATCTTCAAAGATGTGATGAGAACAATTGCTTTCTCCTGATTCTTTACTAATAATCATTTAGAAGTGATTGCTGATGTTTTGCTCCACTATTTTTGGGCCTTTTACCTATCATATCTTAGCAAATGTTAGGATATGTTAACTTATATATATATATGTCACCCATGAAATTCATAAATGTTAGGATATGTTATATATTTTATCACTCCCCTTACATAAAAGGTCCTTTGGGCTTGAAATGTGGATGCAGCACAAACCTCATCATACCCGACGCGAGTTAATTCCACTTAGAAGGGAGTGTGATGAGGAGAGATTCGAACTCGTGACCTCTGTGTCATGTTGGCTTTGACACCATGTTGCAAGACCATCTCAACCAAAAACTTAAGTTGATAGTTGAGACCCCAATAATATGTTATACACTCTATTAGTTATTTTAAAAGTAAATATTGAGACGAATTTGACAAGAATATATCTCCACATGAACGTTAGGGTTGGGTTAATGGGTTTCTGCGATTTTTTTTAGTGTGAATTTACATCACGTTTGCTGTGGTGTGGCTAAATTGTATGCTGTGGATTTGGAGTAATTCTTGAAGTAATTTTTAAATACGTGAAATCTACATGTTGCTACTCTTAAGTTCTACATCAAGTTAACCAATCTAGAGTAGTAGAGTACTCCACATAAAATGGCATAATATTATGAAAGCAAACACTTAAATTATCTATTAATTGTTGTACATATTATCTTGACATTTTTTTGGTGTTTAGAGAGTGCGGGGATAAGAATTAATCACAGGATCTCCTAGAACCGGGAGAGAAACGTTTACCACCTAAACTATCTCTCACTCTCAACTTGACATTTATTTTGAACCAATGAAAATGTCAATTAATAAATAGGCCAGGGTTGCTCAATCATTTTTCCAATTAATATAACCATGATTTAAATTTAGATTTAAATATCTCATACAAATATTTTAACAAATCATCCAAAGCATGCACAACACAATAATTTTACATGAAATGACAGATTTAAATTTGAGTACAATGTGCAATTTTGGGAGTTTCAGCTTTATTATACGAGTTCACAAGTCACAACATTTGGAATAAATCATGTGAGTTTTATGTCACTCAAGAACTCCAACACAATATTTCAAGATATTTTATTTAATTCTTAGGCCTTGAGAACTTCGAAAAGCATGAATTAAATTATTTGATTTTGACTCTTGGGAGGGCCGGGTCGTGCCCGTCCCAATGTCGTACTCCCTCAGAATGTTATCATTTTGGTTCCAGTCTCTTACCAAGAGAGTCGTTCATTTTAGGCTTTCATAACATAAACTTAGTCATCTAGAAAGAATTTTCAATTTTGTGTCCTATGGTGTTCTGGGATTCCTAGTTCCATCATATGACTTCTTTTTGCCTAATGTTTATCTTGGGGGTTAGTTGTCATCTAAATTAAAGATCCAATTATAATATTTTTGGTTTTTTTGAACCCCAAAATTAAACCCTGAAAAAGTATGGATTACAGCCTTATAATTTGACTCTCAAGAGGACCGTTCCTAGGCTTCTTCTATTATCAACTCATTTCTTTTAGTTTCTGCAGTCTTACGAGGAGGACCCATGTATGTTTTATGCCTCAATAACGAAGTAGTTGGTCCTCTTGAAGGACTTTTCGATATTGGGACATGCGGTTTACCATACAACTGTATAACGATCGAGATTTGTACTTGTAGAGTTGCAACATCCTATCATCTACAGATTTCGACAAAATATTTTGGTATATTTTTATTCACAAATCTCGAGAGCCCTTTAAAAACTTGAATTATCACCTTCTATAAGGACGTTTCTTTTTTCGTGCTATTTTTTTTTCTTTCTAGCCTAGCTCCTGGGGATTTTATACTAGCTACAAGGATTATTATCTGTTCTAAGTTTGGATAACTAATTAAGTATTGTGTCATCTCTATAAAGCCCAATATCAACTTTAATTTAGAGGCTTCCTAAATCTAAAAATTCTATTGTAGGTTTTCGAGACATCTACATTCCTAGCTCTTGAGATTTTCAAAAACTGTAGTTTGTAGATTTCCATTAGGACCACTTCCAATTTTACTCAATAATGTTTTGGTAAGTAGCTTTTTTTTTTTACAAGCTAATGTAAACTAGGCCCAAACGCACGACTTTCGTCATACATGTTTATTACGGGAATATTTTGCTTACATTGCTCTTTAGAGCTGGGAAGAGATGAGAATTGAACTCAAAATTGCTTATTGAGTGATATTTCGTACGCAAAAATATGAAAGCTAAAAAGGAGCACCGTGCTCCTCCAGTACTGTGATGTTGGAGTGAATTCGATTCTCATCAATCCCTTCCTCAGTAAATGCAAGGGTGATTGATGCCAGCTCAATAATCACGTGAGAAAGGCCTGTAGATTTATACTACATTCGTATCATATTATTTTCAATATAATGATTAAACATCTTTAAACTATATTTTATATCAAATCGTTGGAAATAATATAAAATGAACAGATAGGAGGGGCATATGGACAATTGAGCTTGGCGGAACAAAATTGTAGGGAACCGAAAGATAGTGATGAAGACACCCCTGAAAATATGGATCATGGCCCACAAACTTCTTTTTGGAACACTGCTCGAGAATATTTAACCCCATTTATAGGCCCCAAGTACTAAAAATTCTTTTTGTGGGCCCACATATTTGGGCTTTCGATTTTTATGCTTTTTCCCATATTGGCTTTCTTTCTTTGTTTCATGTTCATTTTTTTTTTCTTTTTGCATATTATTGAGGAGTAAAACTATAAGAAGCTAGGTTGAAATACATCATGACAATTATTGGACAAGGTCTCACATGATTTTGTTTCACTTGAAAAAGCATGATCCAAATCAATTCCAATTTTAAATAAAAATTGATTTTGAATTTCAATTCCTATCAATTCAATAATTTGATCTAAATTTTTGTTAATTTGAAGATCCAATCAATGAATTAACATAAAACATGTGTCTTTTTAATTTAATGGCTAGTGAATAATTTTTTTTTGATATGGCCATGAGATATAATTAAGGTTAACAAATGAAAATATTGGCTCACACCATCTAAAATAAGTATTACCATTTCTCTTGTAAGACATTATGACGATCTGACACAATTTTTAACTAAAAATTATAACTTCATATTCTAAATCGTTAACCTTTTATAAAACAAGTCAAACATTATACTAAAAGTTATAATTTTATACGCAAAAGTGCACTTTTTAAGCAAAAAGTTATTCTATCTTACATGAGACTTGCTGAACAAATATTCAAAATTGATATACTCATGAAAGATTCTAAACTAAAGAACCAAAATTTCATAAACAATTTTAGCTTATTTACAAAAAGTAATTACTCAATGTATTTTTTTTTTCTTTATTAAGAAATAAATTTAGGTGAAATGTACTTTAAAAAAATCTCAATTGGATGAATGTAATTAAATTTTCTTTGGTTACAACTCGAAGTGGAAACTTTACTTCAAAGAAAACAATTTAGAAATGGAAATTTATTTCTTTAATATTGAAAGTTCAGGACTTTAGGGTGGTCCTTAAAATGGTCCTTTTGAAATAAATATGGGTAGGACAACCTTCAAGCTAAAAATAGTTAATTGAAGATGCCAAAAGTTGTACTCCGTCCGTAACATATTAAAGGTAACGATTTGACATAAAGTAGAGAAAAAAATGTTTAATCATTGCCATTAATATGTTACGAAGGGAGTAGTTATATTTCAAACCAAAAGGGCTACAATAAAACGAAGTTACCTTTGTCTTTTAAGATTGTTTCATTATTTATTAATTTAAAAGTTGATTTTAATTAAATCATTCCAATCTCATATAGAGGCTCCATATTAATTCTCTGAATGACATTAAAAGCAAAATAATTCCTACAAAAATCACCACCTACAAATAGCCTCAACCATACTATATAATACGTTGCAAAAATTAGGTACAATAACTAATACTTTGTAAAAAAAATTAAGGAAAGAAATCACCAAACTTTTTTTTTTAAAATATATAAATAATTACACGTATCAATTATTTTTTATACATATATAAGTAATATAACTTTTTATACGTTTACTACTAACCTTTTCATGTTTTTCTTTCTTATAGTGAAATTGTCTCATCAAATTATTTATATAGTTTAATAAATATTTGTGAAGCATTGTTTCAATTAATAAAGGTAGGAGTTTAAAAGGAAATAATGTTATTTATAGACAAATAAATATATCATTTAATGAAAGCCACTTATGTATGTTTTTGCAATTTACATTCAACCAATGCAATTTAAACAATCTTAAGTGAAGTGTGTGCTATAAAAGTCCTTAACAATTGTAAATAATAATGTTACAATTTGTTGAGTTTGTTTGAATTGGTTGGAACTTGGAAGAGTGATTTTTGATTGTAATTTAATTATTTGATGAAATTAAGTGTCTCTAAATTGTAAACTTAAATGGTCGTAAGTCGCAAAATCACTTACTCCCTCGTCTATCTTAATTTGTTACATTCATTTTTCATTGTTTTTCAAGACAAAACTTCAAATTAAAATTTCTTTAACATATTATAATAAGAAATTATTTTTTAAAGTACACATTGAAACGAATCAAACTAGTATATTTTTTTATTATGCACATAAAAACTAAAAACAATAAAAATTCCAGCTCTAAGCACTATATATCTATGAGGTGTGAGTCGTATTCCTTATCTTTCCCTTGTAGATGCGTATACCGGTCAAATTGCATCGTGTATTAACCTACAATAGGCCAGTAGAGCCTGTTCAAAGTCTAGTATTATTCACATCATTCTACTAAAAAAATTGTCTATCTTAATCTTAATTAAAAAAAATAAATTAAAAATTGAAAAGCACATCTACAAGACCACCCTGCAACTCCTCACTCACACTGCAAAACATGAAACAGTCAAAACAGAGAGAAACTTCTCTCTCCTCCAAATCCATATTTTCTCCCTCTTCCACTCTTCCTTCCATTATCTAAATATTGAACAACACTCCCCCAACAATTACAACAATCAAATTTTAATGTCAAGGGTCTTTGAAGAACATGATTACATAGGTTTATCAGAGGTTTCTTCACCTCAACAAACCTCTGACAAATCCAAAATTTCAACTTTTGATGCTAATAATAAAAAAGCTCTCAACTTTAAAGCTACTGAACTAAGACTTGGATTACCAGGCTCACAATCCCCTGAAAGAGTTGAAGGTGAAAATGGTAATGGTAATGATTTAAGCTATGAAGTTGCCAAAATCAACAATTTTGGTTCTGGAGCTAAAAGGGGTTTTTCTGATGCCATTAATGGAGCTTCTAACAACTGGGGTTTGTCTGAAAATGGTGGATCTCTGAAGAATAATGATGAAGATGATAAAAAGTTGCACAATTCCCCTGTTTCTCTGCAAGCTACTTCTGCTCCTGCTTCTTCTAAGTAATTTACTTTCTTCCTTCTCTGCAATTTTCCTCTGTTTTTTTTTTAAAATATATATTCTTTTTTAAAAAAATGCCTGTTTTAGCAATCAATAATCTAAAATAATTCAACAATCGGAACAATTGAACCAGAACCTCTCATTTTCAAGTTTTATATGTTTGTATACTTCAATTGAATACAGCTGAACTGAATTGAATACAATTGAACTGAATACAGCTAAAATTAATATTTTATAATAGAAATGAAATTGAGAGCTGAACTGAACTGAATTTAAGTTGAAGGAAACAGACTCTTAGTTCTAATGTTTAGTTGATTAAAAACAACTTATGATTCACCTCTTATTTTCAAGTTTGATTTATTGGGAGCTAAAAATGGAAAAGTTATTATTTGGTTACTATTATTAAGAACAATTTTTTTTTTTTTTTTTTGTATTTCTACTTTTTTTTCTAGTATACTTTTGTTTAGGAAGCAAAATACAAAAGATATGATCATATGAGGGTGCTGATCCAGATGCTGTGAAAATATTTGCGTTTTGTTTTGTTTCTCTACAGTTTTTTAGCAGAATTCCCAAGTGTTTCTAGAATTAATAAGTTCAGACAAATCATGTGAAGTCAAAACTAATATTAAATAAGCTTCAAAGTTAAATTTAGACAAGTTCAAAACAAGTCAATGTAATAATGTACTGTATAATACAAAGGGATTTGTTAGACTATGATATTGGAGTTGGGATCCTCTAGAGTTAGATCATCTAGAGTTGGTAGATTTCAATAAATCTGGACCAAACAAATCTAAATCTATGGCTACAATAAATTTATCTAAAAAAGATTAAAGTAAAATAAAAATTAATATAAAACACTCACTCTCATAACTCTACAATTCTATAAAAAACTTGAACGCCAGAGGATCTAAACTCATGATGTTGATAATACTCAAACTAAAAGTTTTGTGATTCAATGGATGAATATAGAATGATTGAATGAAATATCCCTATAGGAATAGGAGGTTTCTTGACTTGAGTAGCCACACTTGGAGCCGGTTTCGATCACAAGCAAAATAACTTGCAATACAAATTTTTATTTCATATGAAGTTTTTTCTGTTGTCAATTTCTTAGGAAATCATAAATATTGTTTTGTTTACCCTGGGAATTACATTTTCTCGATTGAGAATTTTAACTTACCAAGGAGATCTTGGTGAGTTAATTTCCTTATTTTGTAGGAAGTAGAACAACTGTTGTGTCAACCAGACACGACAACTTTTCCGCACAACCTAGAAAATTATAATTCTCATGCTGATGAAGGTAAACCAAATGAACGCTTGGTTTTGATATTAGACCTCATCAAAGTCAATTTTTAATATTTCCAAGTATTCTTATGTAATTAACCATGTAAGTTTGTTGTTCTTTGATTATGATTTTGGTTATTTTCTTTGCTTATACTTCTCTATTCCACAATGATCTTATAATTTACTATTCATATCAACTTTGACCATTGTTTGTGACACATTAATAAAATTAAACATTAACACGAACGATCTTGTTGATTTGTTGTATTTTTGGAACATATAATTTTGTAAATTTCAATAATATAAAACCATAGCTATTATTGGTCAAAGATGTGCATTGGAAATCGTATAGGATGTAAATTGTAAGTTTGTAACATTTTAATGGAACAGCAAGCGCAATATGAGGTTTGTCGAAGATAATTAGTGGTAAGTTCATATAGCTTAGCTTGAAAAGAATACACCTTTTTTGTTGGAAAAAAAATTCCATACTATTTGCGTTGCACTCATTTTGATCGACTCTTAAAATAAGTTTTTTGAATTTTTAAATTTGAAAAGTGGGGCATTGTAATTATTACAACCAATCAAATTAAGTGGAACATGAATGAGACACAAATTGTGGGACATAAAATTTGATCCCTTTTTAGTTGCAGTTTTAATAAAGATGTAGAAGGATAAGGGACAAAGCACAAAGGTAACAAGGTTCTACAATGAAACAATATAGGTATGGAAGGAGTAGTGGTATTGCAGACTTTGCATTATTGGCAAGGAGATAAAAAAAGACAATGACAATATTATGCCCAACATTGCAACAAAGGTGATAACTGAACAAAAGATCATTATACTCCCTCCGTATCAGTTTATCAGTGAGAATATATGTGAGAGGTAAAATATTCATTGTTACAGATAAATCAATACAGACGGAGTATTATTTAACATATATTAGTGATTATTTGGCACTATTTGATATGAACTTCTTTTGTGAAATTGCATCTCCTTAGTCTAAAGTTGTCATTCTGGATGTACTCTGGTTCGATTTGTGGAAACTTTTGCTGCTCAATCTTCATAGCTGTTAACACTCACCTATTCCCCTATATCAATTTGTTTACAATTTTCAATTCTGTACTCACATAGAGGGGGCGCTAAAATTAATTTTTGGAGTGCTAAAATCATTTCCCCTCATCTGCATGAAATGTGTTTACGTGTGTATGTGCATAACAGGGCACAGGTTGTAGGATGGCCACCAATTAGGTCATTCCGGAAGAATTCCATGGCCGTCAATAAACCAAAAACTAATGACAACAAAGACTCCAAGCCGGATTCAGGGTGCCATTATGTAAAGGTCAGCATGGACGGTGCACCCTACCTGAGAAAAATAAATCTCAGAGCATATACAAGTTATGTAGAACTCTCTTCGGCCCTTGAGAAGATGTTCAGCGGCTTTACAACCGGTATAATCAATCACTATGCATGTACTCATCTTGTAATTGTATCAAAAAATGTTGCTTAAAATCACAAATTAGTAATCATAAGGGATTTTCTAAAAGACTTGTCATAATCTTGGCTCTCAGCTTTGTTTATGGTTTGCTTAGGTCAAGTCGATTTTAGTAAGGGCAGAGTGATGGACAATCTTCGTCATTCTGAATATGTTCTTACCTATGAAGACAAAGATGGAGACTGGATGCTAGTTGGCGATGTTCCATGGAAGTAAGTTCTTTTGGACTTAATTTCAGTTAAATTTGATTCAGTTCATTTCCTGCTAAGTCTAGGATTTAGTACAATTTAATTCAATTTAGTTCAGGTACATACATTGCAAAACATGGCCATATTCTCCTTTAGGGCATCTTCAATACTCTAACAAAAAAGACTATTATTCATGATAATTCCCCTTAATTTTAGTTCCGAACGAAAATCTCGAGTTCATGACTGATCTAATTGATAACATCATCAAACATTCATCTTGCAGTTTGTTTATGGGCTACTGCAGAAGGTTGAGGATAATGAAGAGCTCTGATGCAGTTGGGCTAGGTAACATTTCATGACAGTCTAACCCAATTATCTCCGATTCGATGTTTATAATTCTTCAGAACTTCATCAAAAGTCATGAAATTGAAAGATGCTGATTAATATGAATGCTTCTGTTTTAATTTCTTGCAGCATTCAGAGCTATCGAGGAATGATTTTTCTGAAGTTCGATCTGTTGCCCTAAAAAACGCGTGTAACCTTCTGACTTGTCGTGAGGTAAGCCAGTTCGGAAGGACTTTCGGGTTGCAGAAAGTTGAAGTTGCAGATTAAATGGTGTCATGTACAGCAGACAATCCTAGCATATCATTATTATTTTATAGCCCTCTTTGCTATATAGTTGAGCTGAGTGCATTGAGGATTAAATGTGTCATGCTCTAGCTATTATTCATGTAGTACTAGATTGTTGACATTTGCTTGGAACTCAGCTTGTAATAAAGACCATTTCTTGCCATTTTGTGAACTGTTTTCATTGTATGTTCTTGTGAATCTTGTCTATGTATGTTTCACATCTATGTTTGAACAACTCTTTCATTTGTTCTTACATATCTCGAAACATTTGTGTATGGTTTAGTGTAATAAGACAACACTTTATGAGGACCTACGTTGCTCCAGTGGCAGGACCAATTGTTAGGGAAATTGCTAAACATAATTAATATTAAGAAAATCAAATGAAAATGAAGTTAAAGAAGGCTATAACTGGAATTTTCCAAAGGTGGGAAATTGGGAATCACAATTTTTTTAGCAAAGGAGATGAAAATGGAGTATATTGTGTTGAAGCAATGGAGAAACACTATAAACCCTAAATTCTTTGAACAAAGGAGTTGAAAATGGAGTATATTGTGTTGAAGCAATGGAGAAACAATGCAAACTCCAATAATTTTCTCTCTCACTGTCTACTAAAAAACAAACGTAAAGAACAAATTGAAACGGAGGGAGTACATAATAATAATAATAATAATATATTTAAACAATAATACTTGATCTAATCTCTTTTTTTTGTTCCTACTTTGAAAAACATGTACAGTGAATATATATCTTTGACTATTAATATCTTTAATTACATAATAGTAAAAATAATAAAAATTTGATATTGATAAATACTCGTCGAGACAAATCAAACAAAACTCCATGTTTATATAGCGTGAGAAGTCATGTGCATCATGAGAGTTGCCTTGAAGTACAATTTATATCAAGCAGTGGCTTGAATGCTTTTTTTAGAGGAAAATGAAATTCATTCACAAATAGTCATACGACATCTACATCTAATATGATTATATGAATACTTAACTTAAGAAAGTCTAAAATACTGAAACAAGATTTAGGGTTTGCTAAATAAAGAAGTATATTAACTATATGGTGGGGCAAGGAATGTGGGGATTAGATGGATATGAGCACCCAAGTAGGTGATGAGGTGAGCATAGTTTTACATAAATCCCCGCCGGGTGGGGATGTGGACGAATTAAGAACCGCCGAAGGGATGGGGATTAAATTAATAGGTAGGATTGGGGATGAGGATAGGGAGGGCAACATTTGCTTTGCCACACCCAATTGACATTCCTATCCCTGACCAATGTAGTGTTTGATAAATTAAGTCGTCCCCACCAATGCGAAGGCACCTCAAATAGGTGCCCTCACCAAGGTTTAGACGCTTAGGTTGCCCCGACATTTTCCTGTGGTGTTGATTGCTCGTTAGTGGTGGCCTGTTATCAGTTAGGGAGTGCATAATTTGCTGGATTAGAATATATTCGATAAGATTGAATTAGAATGGATGAGCGTGATTATACTAGATTGAAATGGGTTAGAATGGATGAATGAGAATAGAATGAATCGAATTGTATGTGATTGAAGGAGTGTAATTAGATTGAAATAAATTAGAATGGTTGAAGGGACAAAATTAGATTGAAATGAATTAGAGCGGATTGAAGGAATTAAAATAAATTGGATTGAATGACAATAGATTGGACTGTGACTGTAATTTTAGAAAAAAAGGGTAAAATTATCAAAAACACAAAATACACACAGTGCTGAGCGGTTTACTCATCGTGATTCTTCCCGCCGTTAGTGTTCTCGAACACCTCACAAAAAGCTTGGCAGTCCCACAATATTATTCTTGCTCGTGAAAATTCAGACAAAAAGATGAAGCTCAAGCAATTAGAGAGTTTCCTTGGTAATCTTGATCAGTTTACCTCTCCCAAGGTATCTTCTTCTTCGAAACCCACTAACAGATCCATTCTCCTAGTATTCTCTTCCGCCATTACTGTTTAATTTCTCATATATCAATTAGATTATCCCACAATTTATTTCCATTAACACTTGATATCTACTTTCTGCTATGTATTACTCTTATGTTGCGGCAGATTGAACTTGAACAATATCCCACTGGCCCTCATATTGCTTCTCGGATGCTTTACACTGTAAGCTAACAAAACTCAAATCCCATTTTGTTTAAGTTTGTTGTTTTTGATTTTAAAAGTTATGAAGTTTAATTGTTGATGGGTACTATTTTTCCTTGAACTGGGTAGGCAGAGAATTCATTTGGGGATGTGTGTGATAAGGTGGTGGCTGATTTTGGCTGTGGGTGTGGCACATTAGGAATTGCTGCTGCTCTTTTGGGTGCAGAGTGAGTATTTCTTGCTTTTCTATGTTTATGAGTGCTTTATTTGACATTTATGGCCATAAACGACAGTAATGAGATTTGAGAATGAATTTATATGTAAATCCGGAAGGAAAAACAATATCCATTCTCATGGTGGTGTTAGTTTTCCTCCAATTTATCTCATTTTCTTCACAAATATTCATTCTCATCTAATACCACCCTTTGGGAAGTTATTAGATGTTAATAGGAAATATGATAGAAAATTCAAGCTTGGAAAAGAGGACATGATTTCATGGGATTTATTAGGTTTCTTCCCTTGCTAAATTATACTTGAAATTCATTCCCATTACTACAATTTATTAGTTTTGGCTCTTGAAACCGACTACCGATGATACTTATGAATGTGCACATTCCTTGAATCATGTTATTGATATTCTCCTTCACTTTGTCTGTGTCGAAGTTGATTGCTATTGACAGTCATGTTATAGGTTTCGATGTGGACACTGATTCCCTTGAAATTGCATACACAAATGCTGAAGATCTAGAGGTATTACATTTCTCTGTATACCTCCATTGTAATTTTATACTTAACACTTGAACAATATGCTGAAGTTAGTGGCATTTTGATGATCTTTAGTAAATTATAAGCTTTAAGGAGCTAGATGAGCATTGATGATGTAATAGACATGATAAATTGAGCTTCTAATTTCTGAGTTGTTGAAAAGATTAGGTCTTTATAGGAGCTATATGGCTATATCTATTTTAAAATTGTGAAATTTTTCTTACTTAACTGAAGTGAGTTGAAGTTGATTGGAGTTCTTTCCTCTCACTAGATAAAACTTGCCTACACAAGGGAAAGACCTCCAATGCTAATCATGCATATAAGATGACAACCAATGGCTTGTGCATATGAACATTTCTGGATTACCTAAACTTATTTAGCATTAGGCCCTCACTAATTGGTTTCCTTCATTTGTTACAGCGTATCTTTTGGTGTGTGTGTGTGTGTGTTAGTTAGTTATTGCTTTATTGGCTTAAAGGACAAACCAAAAAGATAGTACTTGGTATGAGGATACAAAATGAAGAGAGTGTTCGACAAAGTCATAAAACAGTGAGTCTATTCGAAAGCAAATAACCCTAGTGCTTGACTGCTTAATTGCACTTGCAAAGTCATGATAATTGTGATTTTAAAATCTTGTGGGAAGGACAACATGTAATGCTTACCTCATCAGCCTATGTTTTGCCTCTTCTGCTTATGGTTGTGAATTTCTATTGTCTAAAATTTGTATGTTTCTCTTCGGACATCCCTTACTATCTATCTTGGACATGACATTTGTTCAATGTATTGAAATGCAGTTGGATATAAATTTTGTTCAATGTGACATCCGGAACTTGGAATGTAGAGGTAATATACCCTATTACCTCTCTCAGATTTTATCTCTTGTGCGATTTTTTGAGCTCTTTTTTTTAATGTAAAAAAAAGTGAGTTTGAAATGTTAGACAACTCCTGCATACTTCTTTTCTACTGTTAACCTGCCAGTATTTTTGATAAAATGTGTTCCAATTTAGATGTAATGATCCATAGAGTTTGCCAGTCATTTTAAAGGCAAATTGAAATGACAACGTTCCTAGGACCCAGGAATAATTCAACAGGCCTAATGATGCCTTGAGGAAAGACAATACACAACAAAAACTGTATTTTGTCGACTTTTTCAATTTTCATAGAAATGAACCACAATACCAAATTACAGAACATAGAAGAACAAGATTATTTTTTTCATTTTTGTTAAAAATACAAGTGACTATTTTGGGTAACTAGAGGTGTGCATCTTTATGCTGAAGCTCCTTGAGGCACCATAGAGGCAATTTTCCTTTGAGTTTTGTTGTTTGGTTTCTGAACTCTGAAGCATGCTTTTAGTGCTGTGGTTTCAGTGATCACTTTTACTATTATCATGATAGGATGATAACGAACCGGTTTAGTGCACTGGTTTCAGTAATTACTTTTGCCGTTATTATAATAGGATATTAACGGCCCATTTGGTAGCCGAATATGAATGAATCTAACTGCAAATTTGGTAAGGAAAATCAATATTCATTCACATGGTGGTGCTAGCTACTTCTAATTTGTCTAATTTTCTTCACAAATATCCATTTTCATGCAATACCATCATTCCCAATAGTAATGGAAGGAAATGGAAAATATTAAGAAAATTTAAGTTTGAGAATGAAAATGTGATTTCATGGAGATCATAAGATTTCTTCCGCTCTCAAATTATGCTTTATGTTCATTCTCATTAACACGATTTATTACCAATACCAACGGGCCGAAAGCTCTTATAGATATTGCAGTTTAGTACAATCCTGTTATGCTAGCTGTTTCTGATCCATGTATGAGCCTATGATATGAGGAGGGACCAACTGGTTACCATTGATGTTAGGTTGAATTTGGAATCAGGAAAGGGATATGAATCTTGAGTGGGGGTAGAAAATCTTTTATTATAATTTTGTAGGGAGGTCCACCACTTTGTTTTATTTTGACAGGCTTCACATAACTCTGTTGAGCTGTGTCTGTGGTTGGCTGTTCATGAGATAATGTATAATAGAGACATTAAGATTAAGGTGTATCTCCCTAAAACAAGGGTTGTTAACCTTTTTTACCTTTTCATGTAATTTTAGCTATGAGGTTCTGAGGATTTCTCTGTTGGTACAATTGAGCTTTTGAATGGCATATTATGAATTTGAAAAGTTATCATTTTGGTTATAACAGGTTTCCATAATACTTCCCCGTTTCTTATTATATGCAAGTAACACTTTTGAAATTGCAAAATTCTAAACAATTTTTGGATAAGAATGAGATAGAGAGAAAGAATAAAAGGGACCTGTGTGGTAAGAGAGAGAATTTATATTGTCAAAAAATGAATGCATCTAATTTCAAACTCCTTGAAATAGAAAGTCTTGTATCTAATAAATATCATTATGGGTGCCTAAGGTTTTTAAATAATTTTAACTTGGATACCTTAAATCTAACTGGCCACTACTAAACCAAACAATTGCCCAAATGCATGTAAAAGATCTAACACCTGCTGTAAATTTTTTTTAAATAGACAAAGAATGAATACAACATTAATATTTGGGGAACATATATCCCATCAAATTTTATTGAAGTTAATTTAGGGTGTGTTTGGTTGGGGGTATTGAACAAAGGGAATGGGAATCAACTGCCCTCATTCCCTTTGATAGTGTTTGTAATGCCACTTTTGTCATTCCCTTTCCCCTCCCCACTCCCCTATTCTAACACTTTTACAAACCCTCCCTCCCCCTATCTTTTCCATTCCCTTTCCCCACCTTCCCACCCAACCATCAGAGCCCAGCCCCACCCACCCCAGCACCACCCAGCCCACCCCAGCCCCACCCACCCGGGCCCCACCCCACCCACGCCCAGCCCAGCCCAGCCCCATCCCAGCCTAGCCCAGCCCCACCCCACCCAACCACCACAGCCCAGCCCAACACTACCACACCCACCCCCACCCACCGTCACCCAGCCCCACCCCACACAACACTTCACGCACCCACCAAAACCCTAAAACAAAAAAAAAACTAAACCCACCTTCACCACCACCCACCTCCCCTCCCCCACCCATTTTCGGAGCCGCCGCCCCACCCTCACCCCAGCCCCACCTTGTCCAGTCACCCCACCCCACCCCACGAAACCCTAAATGCAAAAAACAAAAAAAAAACCCTAAATTCACCTCCACCACCTAAACCACCCCGAAACCACCTTCCCTCTACTCGCAGCTGGGTGGCGAAGGGTGGCGAGTAGAGGGAGGGTGGTTTCGTGGGTGGAGGAGGTGGTGGGTTTTTTTTGTTTTGAGGTGTGGGGTGGGGTGGTTGGGCTGGGTAGGGATGGGGTGAGGGTGGGGCGCCGGTGGCAGCACCGGAAGTAGGGAGGGGAGGGGAGGTGGGTGGTTTCGGTGGTGGTGGGCATGGGTTGGGGTGGTGGTGGTGTGGTATGGAGGGTTATATTTTTTTTTCTAACAAACAACTAATTAAATCTAACACTTTTCCTTTCCATTCTCCCTTATTCCCATTCCTAAAGTGATTCTCTTTCCCCTCTGACAACCAAACGGCCCATTAGGATTTTATTATTGTCCAAATTGGGGAAAACTTTTCAAAGAGGACTTGGATATGAAACTGTTAATCTCACCAGATAGCTACTTACATAAACAACATTTAAAGTTAGAAGTTAATGACTTGTATAATTACAACTAGATTTCTAGTTCTAAACAACATTATTGATTACTGACTCTGTAGGAAAAGTCATTGATACGGTCGTGATGAATCCTCCTTTTGGAACCCGCAATAAGGGAGTTGACATCGACTTTCTATCTGTGGCTTTGAAGGTACACTTTTTATTCAAAATTTTTATTTTTTATAGCTCAATTCTTCCTATATGAAAGTATAATTTGATAATTGATAAACTTGTTTCAATCAGGTTGCTTCTCAAGCTGTATATTCTTTGCATAAGACAACAACAAGAGATGTAAGTCATGTACATTGAATCACAACCCACTTTTTGGTAGTGGTTTCTATTATCCGATATGCAATTTAGGCCTTGTTCTTTCGGACGTAGTTTCTGAAATTTCAGTTCAGCTCAGCTCTTGATGAGTCTAAGATTTAGTTTAATTCAGTTCAGTTCAGATTAATTCAATACAAAGGAACAAGGCCTTAACCTTTAAGTTGATAACGAATTTCACAAAATATCTTATGTAAAGTGCATTTTATGCGAAATGTAATGTACTCCGATCTGATTTATGCATCTCTTTTGTTGGATGGTTTCATGTTTAGCATGTGAGAAGGGCAGCCTTGCAAAACAACAATGCTAAGAGTGCAGAGGTTTTATGTGAGGTTAGCATTATCTAGTAATAACTTTGTATATATAGAGAGAACAAGTATTTTGATCAGCTGCAGGATGATCTCATTTCTCTGCTTCTTCCAGCTGCGATATGACGTCCCACAAATGTACAAGTTCCATAAGAAAAAGGAGGTTGATATCGCAGTGGACCTCTGGCGATTTGTGCCCAGAACAGCTTCTGAGAATGGTGTTTGATGTTGCAGATGGGTGTAATCTTCAGTAATTTGTTTTAATGTAACTCATTTTGGCCAATATATATTGGTCTATGATTCATAACAATTTACAAAGTTGTTACTTTGTAGCATGTTAAGACGGGAAATTTTGTCATTCAACATTGTTATATTTTTTTGGTAATATGCTTGCTTCTCAACCATCAATCCACTTCAATTGGAAAAGTTCCCTGGGAAAAATCAACTTCATCATCCTAGACATTAAACTAGACCACCTAAAATTCAACTCTTATCGAATAAATACTAACCAATCGAATAAATACTAACCAAGCGGCAGATTATTTAGCACACAAAAAGCATTTTACATCATTTTGGACAACAATATTCTCAGTTTGTTTTTTGTTTTTTGAAGGAAAATAAATTGATTATTAATTAAAGGGATGTTTGGTATGAAACATAAAATTTTGGTAAGATGGGGAAAAGGGTAGTAAACCTTTTTGGTTCAAAGCTTCAATAAAAACAATTAAGAGGGAATGGTTTCTGCAAGTTTCACAAGGGAAACAAATTGTTGGTTTATGTTAGTAAATATTACTTGTGAGAATATGAGTTATGACCTTCACCAAACAAGTTGAAAAGTGAACACTTTGGTTAAATCTTTTCAAAGTCATAAATTTTTTGTACCAAACACCCCTAAGAGTAAAACTGATCAATTTTCATTTTGCCAAGTGAAGAATAAAGATATACATAAATGCCTCAAACATACCTATATAAAAAGATATTTAGGTTTTCCTCCCAACTAAAAAAATACAATTGAAAATACAACCTCCTTTTGCCTCTACATCAGACTTCTCTCCATAAGACCAAACTGTTGGAACATGAGCTATATGATGATTACAGAAGACAAAGGCAATAAAAAACAAACAAAAACTGCCTTTAATTATTAATAAAAAAAATAAAAAATACAAACTTGAAAAGAAAAAAAAATAGAACTATGATTCTTGAAATCAAAAATTTCCTTAATATGGTATGATATATAATCAATTATCCTCAAAATCTCATTCTTCAGTTTCTGTTTTGGAGCTTTCAGTTTGTTCACCAAGGGTAAACCGGGCAAATCTCCGGACTTTGATGTTCTCCCCAAGTGCAGCAACAGTTTGCTTCACAAGTTCTTTAACCAGAATACTGTCATCTTTGATGTAAGGTTGCTCCACAAGAGCAAGTTCTCCAAGCCTCTTTGAAATCCTTCCTTCCACAATTTTTTCCCTGATATTCTCAGGCTTTGACAGAATATCTTCTCTCTGCATCTCAATTTCCTTCTCCTTGCTCACAATGCTTTCAGGTATGTCCTCAACGGATACATACTCGACCTTTGGGCAAGCCGCTACTTGCATAGCCATGTCATCTACCAATTCCTTGAATTTTTCACTTCTACCCACAAAGTCAGTTTCACAGTTGACTTCAATTAGCACCCCGATTCGGGCGTCATGAATGTAGGACCCAATTCTTCCCTCGGCTGCAAGCCGGCTAGATTTCTTTTCGGCGCTAGATAATCCCTTCATTCTAAGATACTCTTGAGCTTTTTCAAGGTCCCCTCCAGTTTCGGCAAGGGCCTTCTTGCAATCCATCATGCCTGCTCCTGTTTCGTCTCGTAATTGTTTAACTAGGGCAGCTGAGATTGCTACTGCTGGTGCCCTGCATTTTGCATTGAAGTTGATGAGATCAACATGCTGATGAACAAGACTTCAGAAAAATCAAGAAATGTAAATAACATCCTTTCCCCAAAAATAGGGGTAAAAAACCCAATGTAAATGACCATTGATCAGTCACAATTCAGAACAGCATGAATAGAACTATTGTGTGTAAAATTATTTCAGAGATGCTGTTCATGCTCTAATTATTCAAAAGAGTATGTGTTGCTCTTCCATATAAAAGGTTTGGCCAAGCAAGGAGATTCAAGATGCTCTTCATTTGATGACATGTAGCTCACATTTCTATTTAAGATCCTCCTAATAGGCCACTTGGCACTTGCATCAAGCCAAATTTATACTTTTCCAACTCACCTAAGAATTCTAAAGGCGAAGATGTAAAAGTCGAGAATTATCACAAGCATTAGGGAGGGAGGCAATAAATGTATATGCTTGTGCCTGGATGATATATACCTCTTTTAGGGCTCAATATAAGAAATACAGAGCCAATAGGATAATTATCCCTAAAACATGGTTGATTGTAGTAGTGAACACTTGCAGAGAAGCAGTGCAGACAGTAAAATGCGCCACTAATTACCACTCCTTTGACCCATAATACCCATTATAATTTTTGCTTGGAAATCTTCTAATAATACTATTTTGTTCTCTCTTTTTGCTACTAAAAAGCTAAGGATCCACATCTTTTCTTATATTCAAATAAAAATAGCCCCACTATCTCCCATCACATCTATTCTTTTGATAAAAAAAAAAGTGTACTCAATCCTATCACAGCAAACTTTTTAAGAAAATAAAGTTGATCATCAATAATCTAAATATCACTCAAAAAAGTTCTGCAACTCGGCATGTGTATCATGGAAAAATTTATAGATTTATTCAAATGAGTTTAAGAAAACCAAAGGCATTTTTGTTTTGGTATTCTAACAACAAACAAATTCATTTGCTGCTCTGCAATAGAGCCAATGGACATAGAATGAAATTGACGTAGCGAGAGGAAAAGAACAGTAATAACTTACTTTTCCGCTGCCTTTTCAGTGTCAGCTGAAGCAGGCTGTGCTTGTTCGGGTGCAGGAGCTGCTTTTACTGCAGTTTGGGCAGCCACCTCAGCTGCAAAATCTTGAGATTTCTTCTCTAATCCCTCACCGAGATTATACTTCATGAATCTATTCACTTTTATGTTTTCTCCAATTGTTGCAATTGTCTGCTTCACCCAGTCTTTAACAACAACCTTATCATCCTTGATGTATGGTTGCTCAAGCAGAGCCAAGTCTCCAAGCCTTTTATTGACTCGGCCTTCAACAATTTTTGACCGGATCTGTTCAGGTTTAGATAACAGATCTTCCTTTTGCATTTCAATTTCTGTTTCTTTTTCTACTACATCTTTAGGAACATCATCAGTAGTAATGTACTCCACTTGAGGGCATGCAGCTACTTGCATGGCTAGATCATCAACCAGCTCTCGGAAGATCTCACCACGAGAAACAAAATCCGTCTCACAGTTCACCTCAATTAGAACCCCAATCCTGCTGTCATGAATATAGGAACCTATTCTCCCTTCGGCTGTGGTTCTGCTAGCTTTCTTATCTGCACTAGCTAGTCCTTTCTTTCTTAGGAACTCTTGTGCTTTAGCAATGTCACCTCCAGTCTCAGATAGTGCCTTTTTGCAATCCATCATTCCTGCTCCTGTTTCTTCTCGTAACTGTTTTACAAGAGCAGGGGGTATAGCTGCTGCATTCATAATCAAGAATCATTTGGAAAATGTGAAGTTGCGTTGACCAAAAGCCAAAGGAAAAGGAGAGAAAAGAGAATGCTTTGGAAAACATAGTAGGTATCAGATTACATACTCCTAGTGATAAAGACGAAAGATTTTGGCCATTAATGCATCGACTCTTAAATCGAGTTCAATTGGACAGTTCATTTATTGGATTATTTCAATAACACTAATTGGAATCAGACATGAAGACACCAACAGCTCAACAATGCTATCATCAGAGTGATTTTAACGCAAAGATAAACATGATACAAAGTATTTTGCTACTGAAATGCTGTCGTTTTCGGCAATTAATGAAATGCTGTCATATAAAAGAAAAATATCTTGGAAAACGTCATATATAATGTTCCCCAATAATTTTTTATATCCAACAAACTATAGCTATAATTTAGAACTGACAGAGAAGCGAAATGAGAAGTTTCTACGTTCCCTTAAAAAATAAAAATAAAAAGAAACTAAGAGCCGCCATTAAGTCCATAACGATGAATTCACAAACCTTTGGAAGCATTTTCCTTAAGAGGAGATTCATTTGATCCTCCACTTGGGCCATTGATGCTCTCATTACTCACAGGAGAAGCTGTCTCTACACTAGCAGCATAAGAGGGGATCTCAGCTGGGGCACCCTCGTTTGCACTAGCATTCTCAGCTAGAGTTTCTGATACTATTTCCTGGTTAAGAGGAGACTCCTCAGTTTTTGAGTCTTCAACTTCAGCTGAAGCTGTAGAAGATGATGTTCCTGTAGCTTCATCCTCTGCACTTGAGGCATCAACACTCTGATTCCCCTCAGGAATAGACGTCTCCACTACGGCTTCATCAGTGGGGATTTCTACAGGCAGTTCCTCTTTTGCACTAACACTTTCAGCTTGGATTTCTGCAACAACTTCCTGATTGATTGATGAGGCCTCACTTGCTGTCTCCCCTTCTTCAGTCAAAGGGGAATCAGATAATGGTGTTGCCTCCTCATCTTCCTCAACAGAAATACCATCTTGACTTGTTGCAACTACTTCTTCATTTGGCTCCTCTGTTTCTTCCCCTGTAGTTGCCTCTGCAACATTTTCTGTAGAATCTTTCACCTCTGTAGATTCCGGGGACGCTGGCATTTCAGCAGGTTCCTCCAATGTTTCCCTCTCATCCAAAAAGGCAGCAACATCCTTGTTCCTACGGAAAGCTACAACAAAAGGGTTTGTTGCTGTGTGGACAACACCCTCGTTCAATTTGAAGTCTAGCTTTTTTGCATCTTCATTTTTCTTCATGGTCAAAGTTACTGTACCTCTTGTATTACGCAATACACGGACATTAACTTCTTGTCCAACCTCCAGTGACGTGTTCCCCATAACATTGCCAAAACCATCATCCGGTTCCTCTGATCTGGGAAGAAAACCTTCTTCACCTTCAGGAAGAGATATGAAAGCACCACTTCGAGCCATATTTTTAACAGTACCCACAAGATCCTGTCCAA
The DNA here is from genome assembly GCA_951394345.1 of Salicornia ramosissima. Classification (NCBI taxonomy): domain Eukaryota; kingdom Viridiplantae; phylum Streptophyta; class Magnoliopsida; order Caryophyllales; family Amaranthaceae; genus Salicornia; species Salicornia ramosissima. The sequence continues at coordinate 5,499,010 of OX596233.1, forward strand.
GGGCAAACTTTGAGGGTTTCTTCACCTCGCTTCGCCTTTGGGGATTTTGATTAGCACTCCTCCTAGGTGACCTAGGCTTGTCACTATCGCCATCTTTCTTTTGCTGAGGCTTATTGTTACTATCATCTTCACGCATTGAGAGAGATATCCTTCCGGTATCGTTGTCCACTTCTACTAACCTCACCTGCACTTCTTGGCCGATAGAAACCACATCATTTACATCCTTTACAAAATTATTACTTAATTTGGAAACATGCACCAGACCATCCGTAAACGCTCCAAAGTCGATAAAAGCACCAAAGGGCTGTATTGACCTTACTTTCCCAGCAAATACTGCCCCAGGAACAAGATCCTCATCCTTAACAGGAGGCATCTCACTCTTCCTAACTTGCCTTCGCTTAACCCGAGTAGGAGCAACACCCCCATCAGATTTTGTGGGGGGCTCCGCTTTTGTAGCTACTTCTTGAGATGCTTCATCTACAACTTCTGAACCTTGTTCCTCTACTGCTACATCTGTACCTATGGCTAATAGTTTTTGACTTCTTGAAAATCCATTTCTCAACCGTGGGAATACTTTGATGCTTTGTGGAAGAGCTATAAAATGTTTCTTCGAGGATAATGACTGTATTAAGGGGCTGCCAGAATGACTGTGTCTGGTAAAACACCTGCTCTTCCTCGTTGTAAAGGAATTTCCCGGAATAAGTAAAATATTGCTCACTGAACAAGGAATTACAGGCGTCATTATGGCTAGTGCATAAAGTTGTAGCCTTTTTTCCTTTCTTTTTTTTTTTTTGAAGCTGGAATTAGTAAATCATATATGCACCTGAAAAAAAATGATCAAAGGTTATGAGCAGGCAGCCAAACTTTTCTAATGTACAACGGGCTATGAATTATGAAAGGGCGAATTAATTTATGCTTTAATAATTTTCACTCCATTACTACAGCAGTTTCTTACATTTCACATGCTTCAACCTAATCTAGTACCAGCAGCACAATAGAAGCAGTGCATACGAAAGATATCTCCACAAAATGAAAATTGCTACTTTACTACGTATGCTTCTTGCAGAATGGCATGCGCTTATAATACCATCATTTCAATGGCTTAAAGCCTAATTTGAACAATTATGCAAGAAGTTGCAGCACACTAAGGGCTTGTTTACTTTAGCTGAATACAGCTCAACTGAACTCAACTGGCTCAACTGAATACAGCTGAAAGTAATATTTTATAAGAGAAGAAAATTGAGAGCTGAACTGAACTTAGGGTCCGTTTACTAGAGCGAAAAATATTTTCCCTGAAAACAGTTTTCCTATTTTACATCGTTTACTTTGGGCGAAAAAATAAAATGTAAAACTTTGGGTGAAAACTCATTTTACACCCTATTGGAAACATTTTCCTCCAAATTTGGGAGTAAAATTTATTTTCCGTGCAAGTAAACAATGGAAAACTTCAATGAAAATGAGTTTTCCAACGTAAAATGTTTTTCATGAAAAATCATTTTACATCGAAAATGTTTTACACCAAAGTAAACGAACCCTTAACTGAATTGAAATTAAGCTTGAAGTAAACAGGCCCTAAATACCTTCCGGATAGCCAAAAGTGTTTGTTTGCGCAAGTCCAACAATCATCCATATACTACTCCCTCTGTCTCAAATTACTTTCTACATTGCCTGTTTTATCTAGTGGTCCCTAAACAAATTTTACAAATTTACTCTTATTTCTATCTATCTTCTTATCTTTTTTCTTCCTTCTTTGCCGTTACTTTTTTCATATTGTCATATAACACCTCAATTTTTCCTAATCATTCTATAAATGATTGGTTCCCACATGCTTGTATTCCCTTACAATAAAAATTGATCCAAAAGCAAATATAGAAACTAAATTGAGACCGAGGAAGTATCGATTTCACAAATACAAGCATCAAATATCTTCTACATATAAGGTCCTCTCTAAATGTTGTCCATGATTATAAAATCATAAGTTGAAGAAGGCAAATTGAAGCCTGTTTACATTTGAAATCAAAAGACTAAATTGAATACCATAACATTATCTATTCAATTAACCCTTTAGTATAAAATAAATTTCCAAAAGTATCACATTCCAGAAGCCCATAACCTTATCTATTCCTACAACTAACCCAAACCCAGATAAGTTCTTGCATACAGGCCCGTCCCTGACCCAGGGCAACAGGGGCGGCCGCCCTGGGCCCAGTAAGAAATCCTCCATTTTTGTAGTCTACAGCACAGCACATACATAATCTATCAACAATATTTGATTGGAAATGCATTTTCCATCTGGCGATAAAATAAATTACCCAGCAAAGCATGAACTTCATTGTATAATTGATTCTACGGGAAAAACAATCTTACCTCAAAAACTCTGCTTGCTTTAATGGAGGAAATCTGCTTGCTTTAATGGAGGAAAGGCACCACAAAAACCCCGCCCAACCTACTCACAGCTAGTTAGTTCGACAGAGAAGAGGAGAGGATAGAAGAGGAGAGGACAGGGTGAAATAAACGGATAGATAATGTTGCGCTGGTTAGATTTTTTTTTTATTTTTGGGTTTTGTCATTATTACAGTAGTACCAATATATTTGCACAAATTCTTATATGCCGCATGTAAAGGTGGCCAATGGGCTGGGTCGGCCCGGCCCGGAACCCGCCCGTTTTTTGGCCCGTCTAGGTCGGCCTGCTCCGACCCGTAACCAGCGCGGCCCGGTACCCAGACGGCTTGGTTACGGGTTGTGATTTCAAAATCCAGCCCGTAACCCAACTCGTTCATAACCCAGCCCAACTCGTAACCCAACCCGCAGCCCAGCCCATAACCCGGCCCGCCCGTGCGAATTACTAGCCGTTAGCTCACAACGGCTAGTTGGCAGGGTTTTTTTTTATAAAAAAAAAAAAACTTCACCCTTCCCCTATAAATACCCCATTATTTACACCCAAAATCCTCACAATTCTCAATCTCTCACTCTCTTCTTAATTCTAAATTTCTAACTTTCATATTTTCATTTATCTTGTTTAGTTTTTGTATAATTTTAAATTAAAAAAAAAAACTTCTACTTTATATTAATATATTCTAAGAAAAAAATGGCTTCAAGAGGGTGGAGCTAGTGGTAGTGGTGGTCGTAATGGTGGTGGAAATGATGATCAAAATATTGGTTCATTCGAAATAAATACGGAATCATTTGCTCGGGGCTTGGAAAACGACGCAGATTTTGTGGATCCTTCGTCACAACAATCGTCTTCCATAATGCCACCTCCTCCTCCCCGTCATCCAACCCGAGGTAATGTTATGCATTTTATTATTTTGTTTATTTTATGTTAAGAATTGAATATGTGATATGATTTTAATATATGTTAAGAAATAAGAATTTATATTATTTTTATATATGTGATACATGATTTTAATATATGCTAGGAACAAAACTTATATATTTGATACATGATTTTAATATATGTTAAGAAATAAGAATTAATATTATATTTATATATGTGATACATGATTTTAATATATGCTAGGAAATAAAATTATATTTGTGATACATGATTTTAATATATGCTAAGAACTAAGATATATGTGATATTGATATTAATATATGTTAAGAATTAAAATTATATATGTGATTAATGATTTTAATATATGTTAAGAATTAAAATTATATATGTGATACATGATTTTAATATATGAACTTTCCAGTTTAATCATAAGGTTACAATCTGATTGGTTAGTTGGCTTAAACAGAAGCCCGGAATCTGTCTAGGCAAGATTTGGTATTTAAGTTGACCATTGTGTCGCACCTCTCTTACCTGGGATTCTATCCAGTCAGCATTGGTTTCCAATTATGATTTAACTCTATTAAAAATGCCGGCGACATTAAGAACATTTCCGACATCTTGTCGCGAATGATGGTCAAATGGTATACCTATTTTGGTGAATTTCCTCACATATATGGTGTTGCAGCCATATTGGACCCTGGTGTCAAACTTGATGGTTTGACAAATTTATTAACTTTTTATTATGAATGTTTAGAAATTGATTTTGATGTTTACGTTTATGTATTACAGTGTAAAAATATTTTAGAACCACTTTATGATCATTACGCATCTATTTACCAACCACAATCAGTTGGAGTTCCTAGACAATCCAAAAGCAGGTGGGACCCTTTCCTTTCTTCAATCTTGAAGAAACAACGAACAAAATCATCATCCGCAGGTGCTTCGGGTGGTAATGTTAATGATTATTTATCGTTTCAATTTGAAACTAACAATGATTTCCACATACTAAAATGGTGGAAAAATAATTTTATTGAATTTCCTATATTAGCTAGAATTGCAAAGGATGTCCTTGCAATTCCAGCTTCAACTGTTGCCTCCGAGTTTGCTTTTAGTGCAGGTAGGAGAGTGTTAGACGAAAAAAGATCAAGCCTTTTTCCCAATAGCATAGAAATGTGCGTTTGCAAGAAGGATTGGTCTCAGGCGGAGAAGAGAACACAAGGAATGAAGGACGATGAAGACGATGATGAAGATGATCCGTGGATGGTGCTAGATACTTCAGATGAATCGCCCCCCAACAACTAAAGACTAACGAATCACGAACCACGACATTGAGGTACGTTTAAGAACTACGTGCGCTTTGATTCCTTAATATAATTAAGGATACGTAGGCATCTTAATTTGCAAAATAAATATATGTTTTTATATGTATTTTAATTTCCAAAGTAAGTCCAAGCCCTCCCCTCCCCCCCAACTCCCTTCCCCCATTAAATTATTTACTTATTAAGAATATTTCATCATCTTAATTATCAATTAATTTACTTATTAGTTTTTACTTTTGTAATAATTCATAATATTTAGTTATTTAGTTGTTCGAATTTAAATTAACAAGTTAAATATATAATTAACATGTTTTTACCAACTAATGAGTAATGATTACATTTACAAATTTAAAAATCCCAAAAAAAACCCAAACCCCCTCAAAACCCCCAAACCCCCTTAAACCCCTCAAACCCCCCCTCAAACCCGCCGGTTCGGTTCGTGGGTCGACCATTGTCTGACCCGGCCCGGCCCGGCCCGCCCAACCCCACCCACGGGTCGGTTCCGGGTTACCCAATCCCGACCCGGTCCCCAGCCCGCCCGTTGGCCTGCTTTAGCGGCATGTGGCCAGCTGCATTGTTTTAAATGGTGCGGCGATTTTTAAGAGTTACAAAGTATTTTTTTTGGGGTTACAAAGTGTTTAACTAGGGTTACAATGTTTTTTTTTAGTTATAAAGTGTTATTTTGGAGTTACAATTGGGTTACAAAGTATTTTTGATGTTACAAAGTGATTTTGGGGTTATAAAGTGTTTTTTTGTTACAAAGTGCTTAACTGGGGTTACAAAGTATTTTTTGGGATCATAAAGTGAGGTTACAAAGGTTTTTTTTTTTTTTTTTTGTTTAAGTGGGGTTACAAAGTGTTTTTTTTTTTGGAGTCACAAAGTGTTTTTGGGATTACGAAGTGATTTTTTAATTTGAGTGATAAAGTGTTTTTTTAGTTTACAAAGTTTAAGTGGGGTTAAAAAGTTTATTTTTGGGGTTATAAAGTGTTTTTTTTGGGGGGTTACAAAGTGTTTTTTGGATTACAAAGTGTTTAAATGATGTTACAAAGTAGGGTTACAAAGTGTTTTTTAGGTTTAGAAAATATTTAAGTGGGGTTACGAAGTGTTAAATGAGTTACAAAGTATTTAAACGGAGTAACAAAGTATATGTATGGGGTTACAAAGACTTTGTAACCCCATACAAAAATTAACTTTGTAACCCCCCTGTCTATCAGCGCGCCACACCATTACTAAATGGTGCGGCCAGTTGCACTAAAAACGCGTTGATTTGCACAAGACTATGTTCACACACGAAAGGGTAATGTCCACACACGAAAAGAGAAATGTTCAGAAGACTATGCACAATATTCATCACATTTTATAGAATGTCACCTGTAAACTTATACACTCTACAAATGTTTACACACGAAAGAATAATGTTCACACACGAAAAGAGAAATTTTCACAATATTATGCACAATATTCATCACATTTTATAGAATGTCATCTGTAAACTTATACACTCTACAAATATTCACACACGAAAAGAGTAATGTTCACAAGACTAAGCACAATATTCATCACATTTTGTAGAATGTCACCTGTAAACTTATATACTCTACAAATGTTCACACATGAAAGAGTAATGTTCACACGCGAAAAGAGCAATGTTCACAAGACTATGCACAATATTCACACACGAAAATAACAACATTTACAATGTTCACTAGCTTATACAAATGTTTACGACGTAATGCACAATATATATTGGATTATTATTTGTAGGGCTGAGTAGATTGCGGTCTGAACCGCACCAAACCGCAACCAAACCGCAAAAGTGCAGTTTGGCTTGGTTTGCGGTTTGAAAAGTGCGGTTTGGTTTACAATTTTACCAAACCGTTATTTTGCGGTACGGTGCGGTTTCCGAACATTTTCAAACCGCACCAAACCGTAAACCGTAATTTTTTTATTGTTCTAATTTCATGCTTTTATTTGGTTTACTACCTTACTAAAGATATGCTTTTTTTTTTTGGTCTTGGGTCTTATCTAGTTATTTAAGCCCACAACTCTCTAAGGCTTCTCTAACTCTTTAAAACTCTAACAACAAATTTATCTAAGGGTTTTTTTTGTCTTTATCAACTACTAATTCCAACATAAAAATTTAATAAGTTGTCTAAACCGCAAACCGCACCGCACCAAACCGTATTTTACGGTGCGGTTTGGTGCGGTTTGATATAAATTGCGGTGCGGTGCGGTTTCAAAAAATAACAAACCGTAATTTTGCGGTTTGGTGCGGTTTGACGTCCAAACTGCACCAAACCGCATCGTGCTCAGGGCTAATTATTTGTTGGAATGCACAATATATACTTATTGTATAAATCATAGGTTTTTTTATCATCAATTTAAACAACACTGTTCACTAGTTAATGAATTAATATTCACAACACTTACATATCACCAATTAAATATAAATATTCACCACATAAAGTACATATGTTAATCAAAAGTGTAATGTTCACAGTTTAAATAGTAATGTTCATAGTTTAAATAGTAATGTTCACCAATTAAACAATAAATATTACGGAGTAATGCACAATAGTAATGTTCACCACTTACAACTCGCCAAATAAATATAAATATTACTACATATATAACAAGTGTTCATAAAAACTGCAATGTTCACCAGTTAAACAATAAGTGTTCACAACACTTATATATCACTAATTAAATATAAATATTCACCATATAAATCACATATGTTCACCAAAATGGCAATGTTCATAGTTTAAATAGCAATATTCACAAATTAAACAATAAATGTTCACCAAGTCATATAGAAATGTTCACCATAATAAATATTCACCATAAGATCAATAATGTTCATGAGCTCAAAGACAATTGTTTACAACAAAATAAAAAATCAAATACACAAAAATGTTCACATCATAAATGAAAAATGTTCACCATAATGCAATGTTCATGACCCTAAGGACAATTGTTCACAACATAAACACTTTTAAAAAAATATTAACCAATGCAAACAAAAATAAATAAAAAAATAAAATAAAAATCATGATAATCACCAAAATAACAGGGGGAAATAACATGGGAAAAAATGAAGGTGCAAACATAAAATACTCAAGATTTGATGAATAAGAATAAAAATGGAGGAGCAAACTAGTAGAAGAAAGAAAAACGAATCAACAGGAAGAAGGAAGAAGGGAGAAGGAAAGAGAAGTGAAATAATTTTTTTAAAAAATAAAAAACAGCGTCGTTTTGGACCCGGGACTAGCCAGATCTGGCTGGTCTCGGGTCCAGCTAATAATTTGCGGTATTTTTCCAGGTGTAAGCACTTTTATCCAACATTGTCAAAAATTGATTTTTTGTAAAAAAAAAATTAACACGATAACCGATAAAAATAAAATAGTCACCCATCCTTTAGGATTGCTACATTTGTTCCAAAAAGTTAACTACTTCCTCTGTCCCAAAATAATTTTTCTATTTACTTTTTCATATCACCCTATACACAACTTTAACTATTAACATCTTGAGTTATATTTAACAAAAAATTATAAAAAAATATATTTAGAAAGTACATGTCGAGACAAATCATACGAGATCCGATATGACGATGTTTTTCCTTATAGTATGAATAATAAAATTAAAGAGATCCGAAGTAATCATGTGAATAGTGTCTCCAGTCAAACTGGAGCACTTATTATGCGACAGAGGTTAGAGAGAGTACATAATCAACTTTAATAAACAAAAAATAAATATTTTTTTCTTCTTAATTACAAACACAAAATGACAAAGATATTATTTTACATTTCTTTTTTAGGTGGTGGTCCCATGTGATTTAACATGTTACTTCTCTTAATTACAAACACAAAAAGACAAAAGTACTCAACCTAACCCTTTTTTTCCATTAAAGCATTCTTAATAAAGTGTTTTTTCCCCTATATAGCAAACTTAGGGGCACATGAAACAATTTTTTTACTAAAAAAATAGTTTTGGATGACGGATTGGTAATAAAAATTATCTTCAGATAACAAATTGGTAAAAAAAAAAAAAATTATCTTCGGATGACAAATTGGTTAAAAAAAAAAACCAAATACCTTTGGCAACAAATTGGTTAAAAATTTCCCAACGACATTTAGGTCAAAAAAATAATTTATTTTGCATTTTTCGTTTTCGTATCTAGTGATTATGTTTTCATTGTTTCTTTTTTAAAATTAAATTTTAACTTGTATGGAGTGTTTTCCACATTGATTTAATTATTAAACCATTTTTTTAAATTATTTTTTCTCTTTTTTCATACTAAAACACATACAAAATTCATTTCTTTCCCAATTAACAGAAATATATTCATTATCTATAAATGTTTGTTTTGTATTTTTTTCTTTATCTGTATACTATTTAATTTTTAAAAATTTTCATCTTTATTTTCAAATAAACCTTGTTCCTTAGGAATTGTATTTCCCATTATTTTTTTAATTAATTCTATCCCGAGTCACCATCTTTAACCATTGTAAAAACACCATCAGCGTCATCCTAACTAGCTATCTCCAACAAGTAGACTACCACCACTTTAATTTTATCACACTGCCACCTTAGATGCCCACCATCTGACCACAATTGAGTGTTGAGAGTCCGACTAACTTCATCGAGATTCCCCAATATAAAAAACATAACAAAAGTATTGAAGACTTACATTAAAAGCTAAAAAACGAAGTAACATTTTTCTTTCCTTTCTAATCCATTTGTTGATTTAATTCATTTCCTTTCTCTTACAAGAAACATAAAATTTTATTTCTTTTTCAATTAAGAGAGCAAATGTATTCAATATGTATTTTCATGTACTCCATATTTTATATCATTAAGAAATTTTATGAATAAGTTTAAGATAAACGTAATTTTTTGATGAAAATATATGGTAAATTATTATAAAAACATACATAATTCAATGAAATAAACCATAAGGTTATACCTTGGTTATATTTCATCTCTTCAACAAGTTTAGTAATGAGCATAACAGCTCTGTTGTTCCGATGGAGAGAAAGAACCTATGATTAGCTTTTCGGGAAATTTTCAAATGAACAATTTCAACGAAATTCTTTCAATTTCTTATTTTATTATGTTCAACTCTATGTGTTCCTCTATCCGTATAGTACATTGAATGTACATAAATGGCTCTAACAGAGTTTCTGTTATTCGTATTAACAGTTACCCTAAGATGAATGTTTTTATGCGGTGCTAACGATTTAATAACTATTTTTGTACCTCCAGAATGTTTCAGTTTATGTTCCTACCTATTATCTGGATATACCAAGAAAGATGTACGGTCTAACGAGTCTACTGTGAAATATTTACTCATGGGTAGGGCAAACTCTTCTATTCTGGTTCATGGTTTCTCTTGGCTATACGGTTCATCTGGTGGAGAGACCGAGCTTCAAGAAATAGTGAATGGTATTATCAATACAAATGTATAATTCCCCGCGATTTTCAATTGAGCTTATATTCATCATTGTAGGAATTGGGTTCAAGCTTTCCCCAACCCCTTCTCATTAATGGACTCCTGAAGTATACGAATGAGTGCGGTTTGTTCGAGAAATTCCTACCTCTCTATCTACAAATTAAAAAATCTAAAAATTATATTTTTATCAAATAAAGTTAAAAATAAAATTAAAAAATTAAAATTAATATTACAATTTTTTTAAAAAATAAGAATAACATTAACAATAAAATTTAAATTTTAACTAAAAATAAAATTAAAATTAAAAATAGTAATAAAAAAATTAAAAAATATATAAATATAAATATAAAAATAAATATAAAATAATTATAAAATAAAATATAAAATAAAATAAAAATCAATTAAAATAAATAAAATTCAAAATTCAAAAAATCAAAATAAAAATTAAACTAAAATTAAATTTAAAATTAAAATAAAAAATAAAATTAAAATGAAAACTAAATCAACATGCTTATCTGATCTGATCTGATTAGATTTGAATTTTTCTGATTTGTTCTGATTTTTTCTAATCTGGTCTGTTTTGATCTAATCTGAATTTTTTTAAAATAAACACAACAATAGAAAATGTAGAGCTCAATTTCCTCTCACATTAAAATCTCTTCAATTTTAAAGGAATAATATTTGTTAAATCCTCTCACGTTATTGACCTTTTAGTTTTTATGCAAGTTCACTTTAACCAAAAATAAAACATAAATAATAATAATAATAATAATAATAATAATAATAATAATAATAATAATAATAATAATAATAATAATAATAATAATAATAATAATAAAGAATTGAAGATTATATGTATCTCTGACTTGCCTTTTCCTTCCCTTTTTCTTCGTTTCTTTATATTCAAACAATGAGTTCAGTGTCTATAATTTTGGAAGACATCAAAGTACTCCCATAAGATAAAGGGAGTCATAGCATAACACTACATACAATAATGATTGATTTTCTTTCAAAAAAAATAATGATTGATTAAAGACTTAATTAGATCAATGTCTTTAATTATAAACCTCCTAATTAATAAATTAGAGTAATATAAGTATATACCACATGCCATATTATATATTTAAATAATTATTTACATCCAACAAATAATATGATGAGTATTTTATTTATTATTTTATTTAAAATCATGAGGTAATTATTTGGGTCCCAATTCAATAAATAATAAATTGAAGGTGATGCCAATTTTGTTGACTAAAGATATTTAGTTAACTTCATATCATATTTATATAAATGCATATCATTGGAGATCGAAGAGAATTATTATCCAAAAAAGAACCTTAGTAGCTCTTACTTGTATGGTAGTAGCTCAGATGTCACCATATATATATATGAATTGAATTGAATTGAATTGAATTGAATGTCATTAGCCTGATACATACAATGCATTTTGATAATACAATGCAACGGATCTTAATTAAAACGTTAGGAAAACATTATATCAACCACCAACTAATTAAGGGTATACACAAGTTTTATTGTGTTTATCTAAACTTATTAAAATTGAATAAATCAGGTCATAACTTATTTGATCATATCCGAACTCTTAGACCTTATATGAATATATACTTATTGGAATTTACTTGACTTTACTTTGTGTCTTGAATCTCGATCAAACTTTATTAGACTTCGTTTGGGTTATTATTATCTAAACCTTTTCATATCGGAAATTATATATAGGATCTTGTTTTTCAATTCTTATTCATGTGAAAAGAAAATAAGTTGAAAAAAACTGAGCCAAAATCAAAAGTATATTAGAATTCTTCCTTGGTCTCATACAATTATGTATGTGTGCATGTTGCTTGTACGTAGGGGTGTTCAACAAAAACCCGACCCGCTTGACCCGACCCGATGACCCGTCGACCCGGTAATTTTTATCGGGTATTTTTAAAAAATGTTCAAATTTTTAGGGCCGGGTACCCGGCCCGCTAAAAATCATAAGTGTCGGGTCGGGTAATGGGCCGGGCCATGCACTAGTCGGGTACCCGGTTGACCCGTAAATATTTTTTTAAATAAAAAATTTAAGTAAAAATATGGAAAAATAATATATTTTAAAGTACATTTCTTTAATTTGGTAGTCGGGTACCCGGGTACCCGAGACCCGACCCGGTAAAATCTTGTGTTTTATAAAAAAAGTTTCATAATCCGGGTACCCGAGACCCGACCCGATAAAACCGGGTACCCGAATTCGGGTACCCGGTTTTATCGGGTCGGGTCATGGGCCGATTGGTTCACTACCCGAAACTTCGGGTACCCGATTATGAACACCCCTACTTGTACGTGTGTTGGGGCCTAAGTCGTCATGTGAGAAGATTAATTAGTTTTAGTGAGAAGAATAAGATCAAATATCAATAAATTGGATAAAAAAAAATTGGTCAAGATAAACCTGATTGTTTATCAAATTGGGTATATGAAAAGATTAGTTTTGGTGAGAATGACAAAAAAGAAAATAACTCTTAGATAAAAAAAATGAATGGCCAAGATTAAATCCAATTGTTCTATTGAATTTTTTTTTATACTTCCTCTGATCCAAATTAAACGCAACAGTTTTTATTTCAGGAAGTTTCAAATTATTTGCAACAATTTTAATCTTTCCATGCATTTTTGTAAACCTTTTCTTTCTATCTCTCACGTCATCACATATCACACTTTCTCTCTCTATACTCTCACAACTCAATTTTACCTAGGAGTTCGTGCACTCCTAATTGTTGTATTTAATTTGAATCGGAGGAAGTATATAGTTTTCAGCTAACATATTTATTATAGTCTAAATTAAAATCAATGCATTTATATCCAATAATGTAATTATACTTTGTAATGAATGTAACTATTGTTAGTAATTAATTTAATTGTGTGTGTAACTAGATTGACTTATAATAAACATTATAACAAGAATACCATCAAACTTCTACTCCATAATTTATTTTTAGTAATATGTAATAAAGATGTTAATAAATTTGTTGTATGAATGAATGTGATAATGTAAATGGCAATTTATGCTTCTCCAAGGCATAAATAAGTTCGGTTTCCTTCTAGTTTTATCTTCCCTTTAGGAACACGGGGGTATTTCAAGATAAAACTAGTGAGGTTCAACGATGGAGAAAATAATTGGTGTTCTTCAAAACAAAACAAAGGCTTCATTGATGTATGTATTGAAACACTTAGAATCTTACAACATATAAAGTTTACGCTAGAGAAATGAGAGTATGGAATCAGATTTCTTATCTCTCCACATATGCAATAATCCTTCACAAATGAAAGGTAAGGAAGCTACCATATATATAGCCCTTTGTTAGATAGAGTTAAAACAACCCATCTAATGAAATGTTATTATTATCGTTTCATTTGGGTTATAATAACCCTTCAAAACTAAGTTAACTACATGGATTACAATCCGTAATTGTACAAAGTTTCAATAAGTACTTGACCGGGTAAAGTATATATATACTTGGTTGTGTATACTTTCTAGAACCAAAATCCGGCCATATTCCCATGAAGCCTGACTCGATCAAGTAAATATTATACTCGATTGATCAGTACCAAATACACGACCCAGTAAAATAAGTACTTGATTGAGTGCACTTTCCTGATTCACATACAAAAATCATGTTCCCAAAAAGTCTTGTTCGCTCGAGCAAATATTCTACTCGGTCGAGTACAGACCGAGTAAATATTATACTCTGACAAGTAGTTTGTTTAGAACCCATATTTTGCTTATGATCTTTAACTTTAATCTAACTTAAATTTTCCACCTTATATCGATATCTAATTTCTACTACTCTATTAGACCTCCGATCCTCCAACTCTAAATGTTCCATGAACTAATTTATGATAATTGTTTCAACAAAAAATGCTTTAGAAAACATGTCTATTGAATGGGAACATCAATATAGAATAGACAAAATATGTAATCAACACAAAAGAATTCATATATTCTTCCTGTCAATCCCCATTCACACATCCAATCTCTCTTAATTTATAACAAACTAGATTGAAATTTATCATAGATCGTAATAAAATTCCATGACCTTTATTATTATTATTATTATTATTATTATTATTATTATTTGCAAAAGGAAGAAAAAGAAAAGGTTAAGCAAATTAATAAGACTTCCAAGTATGAAGTACAAAATGAAGTACACTTCATAAACTATGTAGTACAATATGAAGAGAATCCAAAGTATAATTAATAATATATATATTAAAGTTAGGCACAATGTCTATTGCATGATCTAAGATTCAAACATGCACTTTACCAACGAAAGTATTAAGTAATTTACATGACTTGATTATCAAATCTATACATTATGTATTACAAATAATCACAATGAAAAAAAATTACAAAAATCCAGCTTCATTTTCTAATTAACAATATTAATTTGTTACTCTTAATTTTTCAAAGTTATTTCTAACACCCTATGATTATTATTGTAACGACCCGACTTTTTAGCTTGTCGATTTACGAAGGGTAATCAACATTCGGATCATTACTTAATCTAATTAGACCATAATTCAATATTACAAAGGAAAGGATTAACCTTTATTAACTATAGCTGCTAGAATCCATAATAAACCTCTAATTAATATTACATCAAAGTCTGAAAAATACTGTCCCAACATGCTGGGATCTTAGTAACAAACTAAATAAAGGTTTAAATAGTTCTGACTAAACTAGAATACTTAAATAGAGGCCCAAACTCTCAAGCCCATCCGGCAAAGCCCGCTCTAATCTGCTGCAACGTCACCTGAAACTGAGGGGGGGGTCCACCATCAGTGGCGAGTAACTAGGCTGTCCCATTTAATCGAGGGACCACCAAACACATAATAGCATAGAAATTGTCATAAAAACTGTAAAGAACTTAATACATGTTTTACACATAAATATACAAATTACGTATAAATGTACGTATAAAAATACATATAAAAGAACGTATAGACGTACGTATAAATGTACGTACAGAAATACGTATACAAGTACGTATAAAGATACGTATAAAGATACGTATAAATACACCTGCAGAGATACGGTTAGAATACGTATAATCTTCGTATAGAATACGTACAAACAACCCTGCAGATACGGTTAGAATACATACAAAATACATTCAACATTCGCATACATACACACGCTAACATACTCGAATAATTACAGAAATATACACAGCGGAAGACTTATAATATACTGAACTTGTACTTTATATTATACAACTTAGAATTATACTTCACCACCTTCTTACATGATATCATCAGTAAATCCTAATCATATCTTTTCATAATCTTATCATCGAATTTCATATCATAATCTTATCATATCATATGTTATATCTTATCATAATCTTTCTTAATCGTAATTCATATCTTATAATTACATCTCATCTCATATCATAACATCAATCTTATAATAAGGGCATAATAGCTTCTTATCTTAACAAATGCACTTATCATATCATTACATCAATCTTATAATAAGGACATAATATCTTCTTAACTTTACATATGTACTTATTATATCAACTTAACTTAACATATCATCTTTGCGGACTGTCTTCTTCAGCTCGTAGCGAACCAATGCGTTCGCAACTTTCCTAAAACATGTCGGGGTGAACCAATGCGTCCCACCCGTAGCCCTCCAATGCGAGAACTAAGCCTAAGCTATGGCCATAACTCCTGGTAGCGGCTCGCAGATACGGTTACCAGACGGCTACATGTTCTAAGACCAAGAACTGCGCGGGGGAACCTTTGCGTTCGTCCCATGTGAGCAGTGGCATCGACTAAACCCAATTGATAACCTTTGCGTTATCGCAAGGGCGTCCTATCTTATTTAACCCGATTGATGACCTTTGCGTCATCGCAGGGCGATCTTTATATTGTATCTTATATCTTTACTTAATCATATCATATCATATATTGGGAAATACTAGGTGACCGTAATAGGAAATGAAATGTTCGGAGTCCCAGGAAAGAGAGGTGCGGCACGTATATTGGCCACCTTAAATACCAAGTCTTTCCTAGCCAGAGACCGAAACATAACATGTATATCTATTACTCTGTTTCCTTTCTTATCCCTAGTAATATCTTATATATCTTCAAAACTCATATAATATATTATCCTTAAAATATATATATCATATACTTATAATCTTACCCTTTCGGATACTAATTTTAATATTATATCATATACTAATTTGTAACCTTATCCAAAGTAAGATAATTGTATTAATAACACTATTAGTATTTGGCCCTAATAAACATGTTACTAATATTATTATTCCTTTTTATCCCTACACTTTACAACTTATCCCCAATAATTATTTTATCCGTAACTTATATTACTAAATTATTCCTAAATTAATAACAATTCAAAATCAACTAAATTTGACTATTTCCAGCAATTTTACACGGCATTCCCAGAATGTTAACAAAATTTAATTAATTTCTTAATTTATTTTAATTAAACAACTAATTACTAAAAATTAGCAAATTAAAATAAAAATCATATTTTTCCTAATTTTCTTCCACACGACGTTTTAATATCTTTTAATAAAAATTATTTAATTAATTCATATAATTTAATCTACAGCAAACACTTAAATTAAATAAACAATTCTTACGAAAAATTATACTTAACATAACATAACAAGATTAAAATCATACATACACGGCATATACATATAAACAAGAAATAACACAACTTTTAATGTTTTAATCTTTAGCTCACTCGGGAGAATCCCGAGAGTAAGTAGATTTTAGAATATAATTCAAGAACAAATTTACATATTCAAGAATTTAAAGATTCATGGAATTAAATAAAGATTTAAAATAAAGATTCACATATTTAATCTAGCATGTTCAAGTTTAGTATAAAAATAACATTTTTATTTCCTCCTTTAAATTTTGTACCACTCGAAAATTCAATAATTAATAATAGCATATTTTAATAATTCAATTGCCCTATTTTATACAATCTGATTTTTAAAGAATTAAATTAAAAACGACCATCTAAAGATCTCTAAAAATCTGGAAATTTTTATGGGAGCTAAATATGGGTTCAAGTATTTACGTGCATAAATTTCGTCTAAAAATAACATCTTTTACTATTTTTAAGTGATTTTATAACTAACCAGTCAGATTAGGCTGAATTCGGTTTCAGAATTTTATGCCATATCAAACGATCTTTAAAAATTACGAAAATTTAACACAAGCTGTAAAACATTATCACTGACTTCCATATAAAATTTCGTAGCATTCCGAATTGATTAAGTACACTAATAAATTCGTAAACCGATTCTGGACAGTTTTACCGGTTTGAAAGATTAAAATATTATAAATAATAAACGGACGAATTTTTCCACGAAATAAATCATGGTTAATAATCAAACAGTAAACAAGATACCATGAAAAATTCATCAAGAAATAACAAGATTTGATCGGTAAATAAATTCATACAAGATCATACATAAAATCAAGAAAATACATAAAAATCAATCAAGAAATTCATGCTTCATGCTCGACATGTTCATATGAAAACAATATTAAACTTCCTACAATTTTCATGCTTCAATTCCTAATTAACTATGTGTTTTTCTACCCATAGATTAAAGAGGAAAGCGAAGTTACCTTAATTCGCAAATTATCCAATGTAACAAAAGGGGGTTCACGGTTGTATGAGAGGGGAAAAAAAATGGAGAAAACTTTAGGGTTTGGAGCAAAATAACAAATAGGACCCAAAGGAAGAGAAGGGGTCCTATATATAAAGAAAATAATAAAATAAAATAAAAAAAATAAAAAATAAAAAAATAAAAAAAAAACCAAACAACCCCATACTTCCCTTGAGCAGCCGTGTACTTAGAGGAAAAAGGGGAAAATAGTTGTTGGTCAAACAACAACCTTTGAACAAGTTAATTAAATTATTTAAATTAATTAAATAAATTAATTATCCACAAATATAATAATTAATATTTAATTAATTAAAACAAAACAACTTTGGCCCAAATAAAAAAAAAAAAAGAAGGAGCCGGCCAAGCTAAAAAGAGGAGAAAAAGATTGGGTCACTGGCCCAATTGAGTAAAAAGAGAGGACATAACAATTAAACAGTCCAAAATAGTGGGCCTCTTTGGACTAGAACTAAATAGGGCTAATAAAATAATTAGGAGACACGAAAATGAATAAAGGGACCGTGCTCAACAAAATCAAAGAGAATAATTGGGCTCGGGTTTTGGCCAAACAAAATAAAAAGGTTAGGGTCAGGCTCAAAAAGAATTAAATTGCTACCCAAAATAATAATTAATTAAATAATAATCAATTAAATAGTCAATTGATTATACATTTAATCAATAATTAAAAATTTAAAATATCCCAAATTTTCGGGGTATTACAGTCACCCCTCCTTAAGAAAATTTCGTCCTCGAAATTTGCAAAAGGAAGCACACGTAAGAAAACAATGGAAGAAAAACAACATCAAGAACATGAAGCGATCTGATCGAGGCGGAGACCTGTGGGTTATGGCTCACCACACTTCTGCTGCGCCACTCTGATATACAACGCCGGTCACAACCACTAAGTGATGGTTCCAGACTTGCCTTCCTTCGAGCAATGCACACGGAAACGAAAACGAAAAGACGTCTTAACCCTGGCTTCTACCCATGGTTTCTCTCACCTAAGGTTTCCATATTAGGCTAGGGTTCGCTCGGGTTCATAAAGCGCACATCTCACGAAGTTACTTGTGAAGAAGTAACTTAGGGTCTAACCTCAGCTCTGATACCAACTGTAACGACCCGACTTTTTAGCTTGTCGATTTACGAAGGGTAATCAACATTCGGATCATTACTTAATCTAATTAGACCATAATTCAATATTACAAAGGAAAGGATTAACCTTTATTAACTATAGCTGCTAGAATCCATAATAAACCTCTAATTAATATTACATCAAAGTCTGAAAAATACTGTCCCAACATGCTGGGATCTTAGTAACAAACTAAATAAAGGTTTAAATAGTTCTGACTAAACTAGAATACTTAAATAGAGGCCCAAACTCTCAAGCCCATCCGGCAAAGCCCGCTCTAATCTGCTGCAACGTCACCTGAAACTGAGGGGGGGGTCCACCATCAGTGGCGAGTAACTAGGCTGTCCCATTTAATCGAGGGACCACCAAACACATAATAGCATAGAAATTGTCATAAAAACTGTAAAGAACTTAATACATGTTTTACACATAAATATACAAATTACGTATAAATGTACGTATAAAAATACATATAAAAGAACGTATAGACGTACGTATAAATGTACGTACAGAAATACGTATACAAGTACGTATAAAGATACGTATAAAGATACGTATAAATACACCTGCAGAGATACGGTTAGAATACGTATAATCTTCGTATAGAATACGTACAAACAACCCTGCAGATACGGTTAGAATACATACAAAATACATTCAACATTCGCATACATACACACGCTAACATACTCGAATAATTACAGAAATATACACAGCGGAAGACTTATAATATACTGAACTTGTACTTTATATTATACAACTTAGAATTATACTTCACCACCTTCTTACATGATATCATCAGTAAATCCTAATCATATCTTTTCATAATCTTATCATCGAATTTCATATCATAATCTTATCATATCATATGTTATATCTTATCATAATCTTTCTTAATCGTAATTCATATCTTATAATTACATCTCATCTCATATCATAACATCAATCTTATAATAAGGGCATAATAGCTTCTTATCTTAACAAATGCACTTATCATATCATTACATCAATCTTATAATAAGGACATAATATCTTCTTAACTTTACATATGTACTTATTATATCAACTTAACTTAACATATCATCTTTGCGGACTGTCTTCTTCAGCTCGTAGCGAACCAATGCGTTCGCAACTTTCCTAAAACATGTCGGGGTGAACCAATGCGTCCCACCCGTAGCCCTCCAATGCGAGAACTAAGCCTAAGCTATGGCCATAACTCCTGGTAGCGGCTCGCAGATACGGTTACCAGACGGCTACATGTTCTAAGACCAAGAACTGCGCGGGGGAACCTTTGCGTTCGTCCCATGTGAGCAGTGGCATCGACTAAACCCAATTGATAACCTTTGCGTTATCGCAAGGGCGTCCTATCTTATTTAACCCGATTGATGACCTTTGCGTCATCGCAGGGCGATCTTTATATTGTATCTTATATCTTTACTTAATCATATCATATCATATATTGGGAAATACTAGGTGACCGTAATAGGAAATGAAATGTTCGGAGTCCCAGGAAAGAGAGGTGCGGCACGTATATTGGCCACCTTAAATACCAAGTCTTTCCTAGCCAGAGACCGAAACATAACATGTATATCTATTACTCTGTTTCCTTTCTTATCCCTAGTAATATCTTATATATCTTCAAAACTCATATAATATATTATCCTTAAAATATATATATCATATACTTATAATCTTACCCTTTCGGATACTAATTTTAATATTATATCATATACTAATTTGTAACCTTATCCAAAGTAAGATAATTGTATTAATAACACTATTAGTATTTGGCCCTAATAAACATGTTACTAATATTATTATTCCTTTTTATCCCTACACTTTACAACTTATCCCCAATAATTATTTTATCCGTAACTTATATTACTAAATTATTCCTAAATTAATAACAATTCAAAATCAACTAAATTTGACTATTTCCAGCAATTTTACACGGCATTCCCAGAATGTTAACAAAATTTAATTAATTTCTTAATTTATTTTAATTAAACAACTAATTACTAAAAATTAGCAAATTAAAATAAAAATCATATTTTTCCTAATTTTCTTCCACACGACGTTTTAATATCTTTTAATAAAAATTATTTAATTAATTCATATAATTTAATCTACAGCAAACACTTAAATTAAATAAACAATTCTTACGAAAAATTATACTTAACATAACATAACAAGATTAAAATCATACATACACGGCATATACATATAAACAAGAAATAACACAACTTTTAATGTTTTAATCTTTAGCTCACTCGGGAGAATCCCGAGAGTAAGTAGATTTTAGAATATAATTCAAGAACAAATTTACATATTCAAGAATTTAAAGATTCATGGAATTAAATAAAGATTTAAAATAAAGATTCACATATTTAATCTAGCATGTTCAAGTTTAGTATAAAAATAACATTTTTATTTCCTCCTTTAAATTTTGTACCACTCGAAAATTCAATAATTAATAATAGCATATTTTAATAATTCAATTGCCCTATTTTATACAATCTGATTTTTAAAGAATTAAATTAAAAACGACCATCTAAAGATCTCTAAAAATCTGGAAATTTTTATGGGAGCTAAATATGGGTTCAAGTATTTACGTGCATAAATTTCGTCTAAAAATAACATCTTTTACTATTTTTAAGTGATTTTATAACTAACCAGTCAGATTAGGCTGAATTCGGTTTCAGAATTTTATGCCATATCAAACGATCTTTAAAAATTACGAAAATTTAACACAAGCTGTAAAACATTATCACTGACTTCCATATAAAATTTCGTAGCATTCCGAATTGATTAAGTACACTAATAAATTCGTAAACCGATTCTGGACAGTTTTACCGGTTTGAAAGATTAAAATATTATAAATAATAAACGGACGAATTTTTCCACGAAATAAATCATGGTTAATAATCAAACAGTAAACAAGATACCATGAAAAATTCATCAAGAAATAACAAGATTTGATCGGTAAATAAATTCATACAAGATCATACATAAAATCAAGAAAATACATAAAAATCAATCAAGAAATTCATGCTTCATGCTCGACATGTTCATATGAAAACAATATTAAACTTCCTACAATTTTCATGCTTCAATTCCTAATTAACTATGTGTTTTTCTACCCATAGATTAAAGAGGAAAGCGAAGTTACCTTAATTCGCAAATTATCCAATGTAACAAAAGGGGGTTCACGGTTGTATGAGAGGGGAAAAAAAATGGAGAAAACTTTAGGGTTTGGAGCAAAATAACAAATAGGACCCAAAGGAAGAGAAGGGGTCCTATATATAAAGAAAATAATAAAATAAAATAAAAAAAATAAAAAATAAAAAAATAAAAAAAAAACCAAACAACCCCATACTTCCCTTGAGCAGCCGTGTACTTAGAGGAAAAAGGGGAAAATAGTTGTTGGTCAAACAACAACCTTTGAACAAGTTAATTAAATTATTTAAATTAATTAAATAAATTAATTATCCACAAATATAATAATTAATATTTAATTAATTAAAACAAAACAACTTTGGCCCAAATAAAAAAAAAAAAAGAAGGAGCCGGCCAAGCTAAAAAGAGGAGAAAAAGATTGGGTCACTGGCCCAATTGAGTAAAAAGAGAGGACATAACAATTAAACAGTCCAAAATAGTGGGCCTCTTTGGACTAGAACTAAATAGGGCTAATAAAATAATTAGGAGACACGAAAATGAATAAAGGGACCGTGCTCAACAAAATCAAAGAGAATAATTGGGCTCGGGTTTTGGCCAAACAAAATAAAAAGGTTAGGGTCAGGCTCAAAAAGAATTAAATTGCTACCCAAAATAATAATTAATTAAATAATAATCAATTAAATAGTCAATTGATTATACATTTAATCAATAATTAAAAATTTAAAATATCCCAAATTTTCGGGGTATTACAATTATTATTTTTCTCATTAATTAATCATCATGATTTTTTTTTTTTGTGATTTTATTTTCTACGTTCTATTCAATAGAAAAATGATGTGTATATATATATATATATATTAGAAAAACTGAGTTAAATATATAAAAGAAAAGGATATATATCATAAGCTAAAAATTGAAAGAACAAACGGTAATTATTCATTTGTTATTCCAATTTCCGCATGTTTTAATCATAAACTAGTGTGTCATCCCGGGCGTGGCCTCGGGTGTTATATATTTTTTTACTTGATATATATGTATTTTCTACTTTTGTGAAGAAAGAAAAACTACTCTATATTTAATAATAGGAATATATAAAATTACATTGTTAATTAGATCATTAATAAAAGTAGGTGAGATGGTAAATATATAATTTTGATTTATAAGAGGTTGCAAGTTCAAATCTAGCTCTATACATTTTTAAATAAAAATCAATGTAGCATGCTTATGTGGCGCACATACATTAGAGAGTGCCACATGTACAAAATTATGTAGCGCAGTGTGGAGCGATGACGGGGCATGAAGACTGGGCACCTACGTGATGCAATATAGCGCGAGGAGAGCCTTTTAATGAGATTTATAGATTATAGATTCACTGCCTTTTCTATTTTAAGTAATATATTTAAGGATTTTGCTTTGAATAATACAACCTTTCAACGATTTGCAAAGAATAATACAACCTTGTCCTCAATTTTGCAACCAATGATACAGACCTTTAACCTGCTATTCAGGTTAAAACTATTATTTTTTTATTTTTTATTTTTTTAAGTCAGAAAAATAAAAAAAATTAAATCAAAATCAAATTTTTTTAAAAAAAAATAATCCCCCCACTATCAAAATCAAAATTTTAAAAAAAATTAATTTATTATTTTTTTAAGTCAGAAAAATAAAAAAAATTAAAATTAAAATCATAATCATAATCATAATTTTTTTTAATTTTATGATATTTTTAATTTTTTTTTTTTGATTTTTTTGATTTTATTTTGCAATTTTTCTATTTTTTTTCTTTTTTCAAAAAAAAAATAAAATTACAAGGACCAATCATAATGTGACACGTGTCCCTTTAACCTGTTTTATAAGTCAAAAACCGGTTTTGTATCATTCGTTGCAAAAATGAAGATAAGGTTGTATTATTCACGAATAATCAGAAGGTTGTATTATTCTTTGCAAATCGTTGAAATGTTGTATTATTCAAAGCAAAAAATCCTATATTTAATTAAGGCTTATATGCAATCCTATGGGTTGTATATTGATAGAGTATATATATAACATATTCTTGCGCCTCAACTATCAACTTAAGCTTTTGGTTAAGATGAATCTGTAACATGATATCAGAGCTAACATGACGCAAAGGTCACGGGTTCGAAACTCTTCTCCCTAATATATATGTTATATACTCTATCGTATATAACATTACCCTAAATAATATTACACCTTGTGGAATTTGGTGTCCGAGAGAGTTGAATGGATCAGTGGCATCTTAGCAGTCAGCACAATAATGTGATCTAAAAATTTTCAATTCATGTAAATAGAATCAAATTGATATATATGTATATTATAATTTACGTATTATATTACACTATTGTGAACTTTTTATCTAAACGTTTGACCTTGATCTTAAAAACTTGTTGGTTTGTGAGAATCTTAATGTTTTTAAGTATGTAGCTAGAATTGTCTTACTTTCAACCAGAACTTAACACATTGCATTATGATATCAAATCTGTGACGTACCTGCAAACGTATAACATACAATTACTATATATATATATATATATATATATATATATATATATATATAGGAACAGGATCATGTAAAAACCTTTTAAGAAGTTAAAAACCTAAAAACTAAATATCCTGGCCATTGATTTTTGTTTAGTCCATCATGACCGTCGATTTAATTTTACAAAAAATCAGAGAAAAAAAAAATCTTTTTTTAAAAAAAAATTTACTCTTTTCACTTTTCACACTTGTAGGGGCAAAACTTTGAAGTTAATATCTTTAATTGTGTATTTATAAAAATTATAAAAACTAGATATTAAAAAACTACATGTTGAAACGAATCCAACGAGACCTCACATGACTATGTTTAATCTTATGTATAAATCACAAATGATAGTCAAAGTAAACTTTCTGAATAGTGACAAAGTCAAACTGAGTACACTTAAAAAAACGTAGGTAGTACAATCAAGGGGTATATGTTAATATTATAGAGGTACATGTTAATTTAAGGAGGCACATATTAATTTCCAAGTTAATTCAAATATTACATACTAAATTAAGGAGATACATGTTAATAATAAAGGGGTACATGCAATGATAGGGTACATACAAAATCAAACACGAAGAACTGCACTTAAAATAAATTGGAACTTTACCAAAAAAAATGCACAAAAACATACTAAATTAAGGGGGTACATATTCATAATAAAGGGGTACATGCAAAGATACAAGGGTACATACAAAATCAAACACGAAAAACTGCACTTAAAAATAATTCGAACTTTCCACAAAAAATGCATAGAAACATACTAAAATAAGAGGGTACATGTTAATAATAAAGGGGTACATGCAAAGATACACGAGTACATACAAAATCAAACACGAAAAATTGCACTTTAAAAAAAAATTCGAACTTTATAAAAAAAATGCACAAAAACATACTAAATTAAGGGGGTACATGCAAAGATACAAGGGTATATACAAAATCAAACACGAAGAACTACACTAAAAAAAAAATCGAACTTTATAAAAAAATGCGCAAAAACATATTAAATTAAGGGGTGCATGTAAATAATAAAGGGGTACATGCAAAAATACAAGGGTACATACAAAATCAAATACGAAGAATTGCACTTTAAAAAAAACTAAACTTTATTAAAAAATGCACAAAAACCTAAATTGTTGCTTGAAATTTGCGTGAAATCCGTGAAATTAACGTGAATGAATTGGTTCAATCAATTAGTTTTTATATAAACCTGCGAAACTATATTTTAAAAAAAAATGGTAACTTTGGGTGGTTATTGTTTTTTACCCCAAAATTAATCACAACCCTTGATCTACATCTAACAGTCATAACTAAAAGTTTTTAGTTTTCAACTTAACATAGGTTTTTAGCAGATCCTGACTCTATATATATATATATATATATATATATATATATATATATATATAGGGTCAGGATCATGTGAGAAAGCCTTTTTAGGTGAGAAAGATTGTTTATGTGAGAATATATCTAGAGCGTCGATTCAGTGAGATCTAATGGTTAGGATTTAATGGATTTTTTTTAACTAAAAAAACGTACGTAACTAACCCCTATT
The DNA here is from genome assembly GCA_951394345.1 of Salicornia ramosissima. Classification (NCBI taxonomy): domain Eukaryota; kingdom Viridiplantae; phylum Streptophyta; class Magnoliopsida; order Caryophyllales; family Amaranthaceae; genus Salicornia; species Salicornia ramosissima. The sequence continues at coordinate 5,525,173 of OX596233.1, forward strand.
TGTTAGGGGATAAATAAAAAAAAAAAATTTTTTATCCAAAAAAAATTAAAATTTATTTTTTTATCAAAAAAACTAAAATTTATTTTTTATCAAAAAAACTAAAATATATTTTTATCAAAAAAAAAACTTAAATTTATGTTTTATAAAAAAAAACAACTAAAATTTAGAATTTGTTAAACCGTTATCTTCTCATATAGTCAGTTAGTCATATAAAATTTAGATCATGTCATATAAAATTTATAACATACCATATAAAATTTAGAATATGGTTAATAAAATTTAGAACATTAAATAAGTTATTTTATTTTATTTTTTATTTTTTACGAATTCCATAGATCAACCTCAATACAAAATATTAAGAATATTTTGAAATAATATTCAATTGTTCAAGTATATATTTTATTATATTTTTTGTTATAAAAGGTCAATAATTTTATTATAATTGTATCATTTTATTTATTTTTAAAAAAATAAGTTTATTCAATTTCAAACTTATTGTATACAGTTTTGAAAATATCTTATAAAATTTAGAACATGATGTATAAATTTTTTAATATTTCATCTACTTAAAATAAAACAAACAATTAATTACTTTAAAATATGGATTTTTAATATTTTTCATATTTTAAGCACATATACACATTAGAATATGATGACTTTGTAACATGGTTTTTTAAATTTAGAACATGGTTTTTTAAATTTAGAACATGGTGTATAAAAATTAGAACAAAGCTTATACAATTATGAACATGTCGTAAAATTTTAGAACACGACTCATAAAATTTGGAGCATATTAAGATGTACTTCCGAACAATTTTTTTTTAAAAACAAAAACATATTTTTTTTATTAAAAAAATTTATTAAAAAGCATATTTTAAAAACTAAATATATGATTTTTTTAAAAAAAGGTAACATTTTTAAAAAAAAAACAAACCGATTTTTTTAATCAAAAAATTAGAAATTTATAAATCAAATTAAATTACCAATTTGCCCTTACTAAAAAAATAAAGATCAAACATCAACCCTTAGATCTAAAATTGTCAACGGTACAGTTGTTTTCTCACATAAAAATCTTTCTCACCTAAAACACCATTTCTCACACGATCCCGACCCTATAGTTAAAAAAATCCATTAAATCCTAACCATTAGATCTCACTGAATCGACGCTTTAGATATATTCTCACATAAACAACCTTTCTCACCTAAAGAGGGTTTCTCACATGATCCTGACCCTATATATATATATATATATACTACCTCCGTTTCTTATTATTTGCAACGATGTGACATAAAGTAGAGAGGAAAAGTGTCAAATCGTTGCAAATAATAAGAAACGGAGGTAGTATATATATATATATATATATATATATACACTAGTCCTTCCGTACCAAAAAAATGTTCCATTAGGGTTGGGGTGAGATTTTTTTATTAGGACCTACTTTTTGTGAAAAGTAAGGGTAAAATTGTAAAGTTGTAAGTAAAAGTAGGTAAAAAGTAGTGGGTATCAAGTGATTTGTAATTGTATGCGGGTCATTTGCAAAAAAAAGAAATTGAACAATTATTTTAGGACGGATGAAAAAGAAAATGAAACAGTTATTTTAAAACGGAAAGAGTAGTTGAACGCATGGCCAAAAAACGAAATGTTATAATAAAGTGACCTGTCATATCACCAGACTTAAAACCTAATACCTTATAACAATTACAAATTCAATGGCACAACAATCATATTCATAGGTAGACGCCCACGCAAATTAAATATGTTGTCGCACATAGAGACACACTTCCTCCACCAGTAGCCAGTTCTAAATACAAATCCAATAATAAAATTAATGTGAAGTTTTCATTGGTAGACTTATTGCCCTTTTTTTTTTATAAGACGCTATTTTTACGTTATTTTGTGAGTCTTTCTTATTATATTGTGAATTTTGATAAATCAACTAATAAGTTTATTGTAACAAAATTACTATTGTTTTAGTGCGCTTTTTTTTTTTTTTTTTTAAAAAAAAAATAAATAAAAAATTGTGTTGGTCAAATTGAATTTTCCTAAATGAAATTAAATTTATACTAATTAAAAAAGGATTAGACTTGTCAAATGAGTCGAGTCTGATCGAATTGGGGTAAAATAGTTTTAGGTTGGTGCCTATAGGTCGGATTAGTAGTAATTGTTTTTATAATCCAGATTCTTTGGGTTTGAATTGACTCATAGCGAGTTTGAGAAATATATATTATAGTGCCTTTTTAGTTTTTCTATTTTAGTGCAATATATATAATAAAGTGTACTTAAAGTAGCATTTGAAACATTGTAAATTATAGGAACATTATTTTCATCAATAGTCAATTATTTAAAGCAAATAAATGATGTTGTAATCCAATAAAAAAAATTTGAATTTGAAGTTATAATTGTTAGATGTGTTTTTAGATAAAAAAAATTCTATCATCTAATCAATTTACTATAATAATGATAATTTTTGGATAGAGTAAAGTAAATTTCCAATAATCCAAAAAAAAAGGAAGGAAACCCTAAAAATTTGTAACCAAAAAATTTGGAGTCTTCGCCTATATTGAAAATTACGACAAAAAAATAAGAAATCTACAAAATCAGCGATTTGCATATATTCTTTAATTAATTTCCCTTCATTCATTATCGCCAAATTTTACTAGAATTCATAACCTCATATCACTTTCAGCTACCCTCATCCAAGTTTGTTTTGGTATTTTCCTATCTGACGACCCTAACTTTCTTTTCCCTTTTCGCTCCTTAAACCTCCTCCTTAGTGCTTTATCATTTCTCATTCTTGCATGCCTAAAACGACTAATTTATTCTCCCTTATATTATCTTCCATATGGATGTAACCCCTTCCTAGCTTCGTTCTTAACCTCACCTTTTATTGTACGATTTTTTTTAGCTCATACATCCAACATTGCACATTTCTGTCACATTTATCATGTAAAAATGACATTGCTAGCTTTAATTTCAAATCCAATATTATGTGCCATATAAAAGTTTGATATGGTCTAATAGTGCTCTCTGGTAAAATAATTCCTTCAATCTATGGGACATATCACGGCCGCGTAATGTAGTACACATGTGCATGATGGATAATGAAATAGTTAAAATATTATTACATTATATTTTATGAAAATGACTAAAACTCTTTTATTCAAATTGAAGTGAACAAGTCCTTGTATTTTAAATTTAGACTCGATCTTATCCCAATTCTTTCTTCAAAAAAAATAAATAATTGAGCGTACCTTAATTGAGATTTGAGAATAGTATGTTATGGAGGTAATAAGAAACAAATAATAATTAAAAGAAAGCGAAAGGTATCGAGGAGGAATTAGTAAAGATATATGTCAAGGAGATAATGAAAAATAAATATAAAACTAACAAATTCAAACGGACGGAGTAATAAAGATGTGCCAGTGGTGATGTGACAGTGCATGGAGTAAAGTTTCTTCTATTATTCTCCATGCATTCTGACAAGGAGTGATTGTTACACTTAAAATGGGAGTAATATTTCTTCTATTCTCCATTTTTTTTTACCGTATCAAAATAAAAGATTATAAGATGGTCTGGCGGTTTGACTACTGTACTTGACATAAGATTTGCTATATTATAATACATAGATCGCATTTACTATTACCACTATCTTTCCATTCTTCTTAATTCATATTTTATATATCACCCTTTTATCATGTTATCTTTGAATACAACAAAATATCATAAAAATAATGAATTGATGAATTCAACTAAAAAAATGAAATATACATGGAACATAAATTGTGAATGGAAAAAAAAAAACAAAAACTTAAACTCATCATCATGTTACATATTACTTCGTATGTCATAGACTCATAGACAGACATGGGATAAAGGACTCAACTTCTGTCGGTACATATCTTTAAAAGTTGAAGCAACTAACTTTGTCATGATTCATGACACATTTATATATAAGTATAATACAAGTATAAAAAGGTGCATTTATACATTTATTACACAAGAGCAGAAGTACGAGTCTTAGCCTAGTGCTTAAATTTTACAAATGTAAAACCTGAGAACTTGAGGTTGTATTTCACTACATGCATTTATCAGAATTCTTTAGATCCCTTTGTCAGATGTGTGTGTCAGCCAAATTTTTCCGGGTTAACTGCAATAGCGTCCGATTCAAGGCCTAGTACCACCTAGATCGAGTTGATTCGGGTTCAAGTTTGTGTCGGGTTGGTTTCAGATTTTTTCCAAATAGATTTAAAGGTCATAATAATCAAGATTACACACATTAATGGTTGGATAATTTGGTTCGGGTCCAAGTCAGGTCAAATTCGAACTAATAATATCATTTGTGTATTTTGAATCAGATCACTTTTGCTACCTCTAGCGCGCAGTACTAGCACCACCAACATTATCAAATTAATAGAAAAGGACATTTATCATACAAGTTTTTTTTTGAGACCAATAAAGTCTTCTACAACTAAACCAAATGATTAACAAGCAATAAGATTGTATTAAGTATAACGAAAGGTATAATTGGTTGAAGTAGATTCCATAAGTCTTTAGCAATATATAATAAAAAGATCTTATTTCATGATTGTGTATAGATGATATACACTATACAGGACTATATTCATCCCCCCATATCCCTTAATACTGAGATTAACCAACAGAATAACAGATTTTGTAATCTCTTCGATCTTAATTCCCTGGCCTTTATTTCATTCTCTCTTTCAAATATATATATATATATACTCTTTATGTTAAATTAAATAAATAAATAAAAACAGAAAAATCAGTGGTGGGGTCCAACTTTATAGCTTAGTTAATCTCCTAGGTTTTTGTGCACGTAACACACATGTGCTGGATATTAATGCAGGTGATATGATCTTCTGATCAAGCAACAACAACAGCAAAAATCATGCATGTATTATGATTTTATGATTTTTTTTTTTTGTGGTACAATAGATACGCTACATATATTATCTGATCTAATTAGGGTTTTGTAGGTTAGTACTTTGTGTGTGTGATACTACACAAATTTTTCAAGGGAAATTGATAAATAAATTGATGCATAATTGTGATAACATGCATGATTAATGATGTTTAAATACACATGATGGTTAAATGGGGTTATCAATGTCGGAAAATCGTAAAACTCGTGCAGTGTGTTATCAAATATTATACATATTTGCTAATAAAAAGGTTAATTAGGCAGTTTGAGACAATTGATTTTAATTTATGAAGTAGTTTCTTACAAATTGAACATTTTATTAAGTAGTTAGATCAATTATCATAAGACTAGAGGGGGTGTTGGGTGTATAGAATTTCAATCGTCAGGGGAAGATCGATGAGTTTGAGATTGAAATAAAGAGTTTTTAGCTAGGGAATGATAAACCTTTGATTATGATCGATGTTCTATAATGAAATGAATTCTTCAACATTGATCAATACCTTATCAAATAATCCACATCATTATTCTACTAAAAGCTCTTACAACAAAATCCCCTAGATCATCTTGTGGATGAGCTCATGTCAATGATAAAACCAACATTGTTATTTTTCCTAGCTGCTCGACGAGCTAAGCGAGACAATCCAATTGAAAGAGCCCTAGGGATCCCCGGAAGATAGAGACAAGACAATTCAATCCGCTATTCTGCCATAATAACGCTATACAAAGCTACAATGTATACACCAAATACTTATTTTTTTTATAAAGGTGCACGAACCCCACCCAAATCTTTTATCATCATAGGAAAACACCAAGGGTCGTGGATACACCTCTAATAATAAGGCATGCCCACATTAATGTTTGTTAGAACATCTCAGTGGGGTTCCTTTGTTAGTTTTCTAGTTGTCCCAATAATATGATTGGATTTGGTCAATCTCATTTTTAATTTACAAAATAAGTAGAAGTTTCCTAGATCAATTGGCTAATCATGCAACTCTTGGTTGATGCTACTTTCTTCAAATTAAAATTGATTATCAAATTAATTACATATATATATATATATGAAATAATTAAAATAATGGTGTATGTTTTAGTACACTTAAATAATCTACTATTATTCAATTTTTTATAATGTTGTATAGTTTAAGCTATTGGTTTTGGTTAGCCAAAAAGCTAACTATATTGCATTGGTATATGCCCACATGATCCTCTAAATCACAAGTTGTTGGGATGTCGTGCATTTTTTAAGATCTTGCATTTGGCTCACACTTTGGGTTAGATTCTCCTCTTCTTTCACTTCACATGTTGCGGTTACCTTACATTAGTGTATTTTTTTTGTGCTTCTATTTTGTGCTCGTTGTATTTCACAATGTTTTGTGTATTTGCTATACTAGATACTGTTTATAACTATATAAAATCTTTTAAATATAATTTCATACCCACTTTGTTTCATAAAAATGCTTACATATTTCTTTTTAGGTCTTTAAAAAAGATATTTTCATTTAGAATATTTCCTTTTATAAATATATATTTACTCGGATGATTTTGATCTATGTTTCTGTATCTCTAACTGTATATTACTCTGCAACACTCAAGCTAAGAGGGTTACGTTGGATTAGTGGCTAGCATCCCATCTACTTGTGATAATTGACGATTTTGTGATAATTGTCGTATCAGTTTTTCCTCTCACACGTTAGGTATTCGGGTAAATTAGGCCAGGAGCACCTTGATAGTATATATGGCCCCAAACTAGATCTATGGCCTATCTAACCATTATAAACTTTTCAAAAGAGTATTAATTTGGAAATCATTAATTAAATAAATAAATAAATTAGTATTATCCACATATATATAGTAAATAAAATGAAGAAGCACTTATTAGAAGAAAAAGTTTATCCACCACCTATGTTTAGCTAGCATAGGGGGACCAAAGAAATACTATTTCGTAGGAATTAAAAGAAAGGGGGCCAGTAATAATGTTTATATATAGCAAAAGCGACCAGTTAAATAAAAGTCATATACTCATATGTTGCATCATAATTACTTATATTGAAAAACTTCAACAAACCTTGTTATATATCGACTTATCGTCCAATGCAAGATTTTGATGAAAAAAAAGCTGAAATGTTTCCTAAATAATATAAGCCAAGGGGTGGGAATGTGGTGTCCACGTAATATTACATAAATATCCTTACTAAATTTTATTACTCCGTAATATTTAAGGAGGTGGAATATCATGGTAATTAAGGGGGCGTTTGATTTATGTTAAATAAGCACTCATGTGTTTATTTTCAGAAAATTCAGATCATATCAGACCAAAAAAATTATAACTATAATAATAAATACAATAAAAAAAATTCAGAAAAGTTCATATATATCAAATCAGAAAATTTAAGATCATACCAGATCAGAAAATTTCAGACGAATCAAACGCACCCCAAATATCCAATTTTTCTTTATCTTATATTGTCTTTACATGTCAAAATAGAATTTAAGTTTACTTTCATTGATTATCATAATCAAACTTAATAATAATAAAAATTGTTTTTAACATAAATTTGTCATCAAATGAATGAGAAATATAGGCACAAAAAAATTAAAAAATCTTTAATGAATATTAAACTATGAAATCATTCTAATTAATTTAATATACATTGTAAATAAATGATAATTAACTTCAAACTATATTTCATAACCTCTTACATTTACAACCAAAAAAATTTAGGATTATTTGCTTTTAATAATCCAACCTTTCGAGTTTTAGCAACTAATAATCCAACCTTTAGATTATTAGGAAATAATCCAACCTTTGCACTAAAATCCAACCAATGAACCCGAACCTCTCATTTTTTAGTTTTAGCAGTTGTATAGGTAAATAAATGTTAGTCTTTTAATGTGTAGTTGATTAAAAAACCCAAGAAAATAATATATCAACATATAATTGACCTTTTATTTTCATGTTTAGTTCATTGGTTGTTAGAAATCGAAAGTTTGGATTATTGTATGTATTTAGAGTGCAAAGGTTGGATTATTCCCTATTATCCAAAGGTTGGATTATTGGTTACCAAAACTCGAAAGGTTGGATTATTAAAAGCAAATTTTCCAAAAATTTACTCCATATCCATTTGTTTTTAATAGTTACATTATTTGGAATCTTGCACAAAAATTAAAATAAATAAATAGATATATACTTGAGCTAGATTCTTTATTTTTTTAAATATAAAATTCTTTTTTTTTTAATAATAATTAACACACTTCATGATGCTAGTTTATTTTCAATATTTTAAAATATTTTATCCCTTTCTATTTGTTACACCTACTCAAAAATTAATGCCCATTTTTCACAGTCTATTTTTTTATGCAAAAAGAGAGGTCAAGGGACCTCATCAATCAGGAAAGAAGGAAAATTACATAATGAATCTACGAGCTGAGGAAGAGCAACTCCAAGGTCGTCTTCCTCTATAATCCTAGTAAGTTCAATTAAGGGGTAAAGGGGTGTCCTCAATAGTCTTTTCTTTTTTGTAAACTCCTCAGTCTCAGCTGCTCTATTAGCTTCGCGGTATCAGTGTGAGATGGTTACGATCCAGGCATTATGAGCAATCAACTCCTTGCACTGCTTCACAATCTCAAGAAGATACCTATAGCATTGCTTTAGTAATGAAACTTGTCAATCAAAGAAATACAAATTACAAATTAAATTCCAAATTCATTATAAAAATATAAAGATTTCAAACATAACTAAGAAAATGTTATTAAAATACAATGAATATATCTCTTGGTGGATCTTTCATTAGTCACAACAAAGTTATTAAAATGTTAAAGATAAAGATAAAAGATTAGTGAGTAAGATATTTTGGATTTTATTGCTGTTAATTATTTTAATTACTTGTTAAAAAATATTTTACAAAATTATGCTCTGTTATCGGGTAAAAAAACATCATCTTTGCTTTTATACCATGTTATTGTTAAATTGAATTATTTATTGAATCACATAATAATAATAATAATGATAATAATAATAATAATTATTATTATTATTATCATATTTTTTCAAAAAAAATCATAAAAATGCTAATCAATATAATTATCCTCCATTTTGATGATTTTTTTTAAGGTGATAGAGTATATAACATATTCATGGGCCTCAATTATAAGCTTAAGTTTTTGGTTGAAATGATCCCTTAACATGGTATCAGAGTCAACGTGACGCAGAGGTCACGGGTTCGAATCTTTCCTCCCTCTCCCAAGTGGAATTAATTCCGATCCATAGAGTATATAACATATTTCAAGGTTTCAACTATTAACTTTTTGGTTGAGATGGTCCTTTACATGGTATCAGAGCCAACATGACACAAAGGTGGTATGATAGGGCATGTGCTAAGTCCACATTTCAAGCATAAAGGACCTTTCATGTGAGGGGGAGTGATAGAGTATATAACATAGTCGTGAGCCTCAACTATAAGCTTAAGCTTTTGGCAACATGCAAATCCTCTTTTAAATAACTTTCTTGGTTCACTTGATCCTATAATCCTTTTCAGACATGTTCACTTCAATCTTATAATTAAATTTTTATAATAACAAGTTTCATTCAAATTAATTCTTTTTTTTTTCATTCAGATTAATTCAATTCAAAGAGTATAACATATATATTGCTTAATTAGCTGGGGAATAAGCTGGGTAGTTTGAGAGGTTCTTCATTTTTGATCGAAAATGTTTATTCATTATACCTGACCATGCTAAAAATAATAATAATGCAAGGGTGTTTAGTAGACTAGTTTTTGAAGACGTACAATAATTACAACTCAAGTAGGGAAAAAAATAAACCCACAAAAGTAAAAGAGAAGAATAATATACTTGGTATGCATGTGCCCAAAAATCTATAGACCGATCGACCCACAGTAGATATGATTTCATATATACTTTTCCTAATATTCTATGACATTATTATATGAAACTAACTAGAGTACAACAATATCAATTTAAACTACTATACTGTAAATAAATGGTTTATTTTCCTCAATTTTATTAGTGTGTGATAGCTTAGACTTATACTTACCGCTCGTTTAGGTTTTGTTAATAAATTGTGGTAATGGTAATGAATTATATTTAAAGTGCAGTTTTGTTAAGGAAGAACATGTTAATCCCATGGAAAATATATTTTCTTTCCCAAACTTGAATTCACTACAAAAAATTCACACAACGAGGGCAACTTTTCATGATTAAAGAGGCAATATGAGTATTGTTTTACTTAATGATGCCTACAAGGGCAATTATTTTTGCACTTATTGATATTAACAATGAAGACAATATGATTATTTTGCCCCCTTAGACTTTTGAAACTTTGCCCTATTTGACAATAAATAAAGTGTTTAAATCAAGGAAAGCAAAATGTATTGCCTTTGTTGATGATCAATGAAGGCAATTTTGTTTGCCCTTTTTGAATTGAATCAAAGAGGAAAAAACATCTAAAATTGGCTTTGAAACCTAATACAACGGGGTTACAAGGGCAACATGAGAGCAATACTAAAATTGTCATTATAACCTAAGAAGACAAATTTTGTGTCAAATAGGGCAATTTTAATTTTAACCATGGGAATAATTTATAATTTCCCTTCCAAATTTAGTTATAAATTCATTCTCATTATCACCATTTTATGACCGTCTACCAAACGAGTCATTAGGTTAGGTGTGTTATCTTCACCGATCAAAAAACGTTTCAGTTTAGATAAGCCCAGATAAGGTTTAATGAAGTATATTCAATAAGGTTTGATCAGGTCCAATAATACGGTGTGATAAGATCGAATTGTTTCTTATAATCAGGTCCAATGATTTCTGTAAGTTTCAATCAGATTTGATAAGTTCAGAGAAGCTCAAATACGCTCAACTCAGATAAATCTAGGTCAAATAAGTTGAAGAGAACGTAATGTCTAATCAGCTACGTAACATACTAGCTTAGCTACCTACATATACTAGATAACATGCATGATTAATGATGTATGACACAGTAAAAAGGAAAAAAATAAAATGCATGTTTAGTACGTAACTTAATTCCTAGGCATTACTACTAACGGCTCACATGACAGGATTATGTAGGGTTTAGTAAAACAATAGTAGGTTAAACGGTTTACTTTAACGATTACAATTTACAAGACATTATTTCATGCACCTTGCCACCTTTAATTTTTCTACTTTAATTTATTTATTGAAATTTGATTTTGTTGTATTTGGAAGATCAAATGAGAGCATGACACAGGTTGTTCACTTTGTGGCTGGTTCTTGATTTCATTTAATCATTTTATTATATATTATATCATGATTAATTATATTATTAGTACGTGTGAACTTGTGTTTAATTTAGGTCTTTACAACAAAAACTAATTGGGCAAGAGAATTGTTTTGCCATGTCACTAGCATTTTTGCAATAGCTAGGAACATTCTATAATCATTATATATTCATTGGTGACATAAAGAACTCGTTATAAAGACGTCATCTTTTTTAAATTGATAATAATTTATGATAGAAAATTCAAATTAAGTATAGCTTGGTATAGATCACATCATAAAGAACTATATATTAAATCAAATTGATTCATTCAGGTAGTGATTTTATTTCGATAGATAGATATATAATTAGTAGCCAAATGTAGAATTGCAGTATAAGTATCATATGTAAGGCACGCATAGTGATTTTGACGTTTCTAAATTCATTTCCGCACTGCACTAAATGAACATGTTATCAACTAAAAGTTTAAAAATAGTAGAGTGTAGAAATGAATTTGGGAGTGTCAAAATCACAAATAATCTAGTTAACATGAAACAGGCTTGTAGACGTGATAATTTTTCATCTTCAACTATACTTGTGTTCTACAACTGATAAGTGTATGATGAAAAAAGGAAATCGTTAAAAAAAGAGTTATTTGTTAGAAGATTAGCCAACGAACAGATGGTCTAACAACATACGTCAAACATTATTTTATAAATCGATTGAAAATTCTCATATCCAAGGAGCGCGATCCTATGAATCTCCTATCAATTAATTTTACTTTGCTAAAATTGATGGTGATGAAGATTTATTACATATTAAATTAAAAAATTGTAAAGGGAAAATTTATTGATTCAATGATCTTTAAGAATTAACCAATTTATTGTATTATTATTACACTAATCTCCACATCAACAAATAGCTAATATAAGGAAGTATGCGTTGGAATACATACTATCCACTTTCTTGGCTTCTTGTAAAGTATGATGAGCTAGACTAGAATAAATTGAATAATGCATGAAAATCTACGTTGAACAGCTCAAGTAGATACGGCGTATGCTTTGACAAAATTATATTGACGATATGACGATTATTTTTGACTTGGAAAATTTTATGGATTTTAGGAGTCCCTTATTAATTCCTAGCTTTTTTAACTTCTTCCTAAATGTTGTCTTGTTATAGAGTAATTAATATATGAGGCATTTGTAAATTTTTAATGGCCTTAAACAAGTCATTTAATTTGATTTTTTATTTTTTATTTTTTTAAGGCGGTCGGATTCAAATCTTTAGCCTTTATGATATGAGGTGAATAGTTGAAGGTGAAATCATAATTATTGCTCCATACCTTACACAGTCACATCTCATAAATTAAACTTTTAAGGCTCTAATTTTAATAAGTCGGACGTACTCATATTTAAATTACTACCGCCGTTAATTTTTTTGTCATATCGTTGCATATAAAAATTAGCAGAGGCAGTATAAAAATTACACTACATTATATCAAAGACTTTAATAAAGTGATGCATGTCAATTATAGTGTGTGTGGGGTTGAGGCTTTATCGTTCTGGTAAGATCATCCGAACGTCATCATGTCCGAAACCTAGGTTCGAATCTAACTAACCTCATTTGACCGGCCAAATTCATTCGTTTGTCCCTCCTTTCAATTAAGTGCTTGGTTTTGTTAACAATTGGATTAGAAGAACTTTGATAAGGGGGATTCGATCTAGGCCCATATATACTTCCTTTTAATTAATATATACTACATCTGTTTTAATTTAGTTGCAACAAATGATTGAGAATGGATTTTTAATTTAGGCAAAATTTGTTTGTAAGTGTGAAATGGGTAAAGAGATAAAAAAAATGTGATAAGGTGAGATATACCTATACTATTAATAAGAAAAGAATATACTTCGTATTTGCTGTAACTAATGTGTAGTTTCTTTTCTGAGAAAATGTTACAACTAAATTGAGGCGCAAGTAGTATGTATATAATTTAAAACTTATGATTCTAATTGATCTGATACTCTTAAATCTATAAATTATATACATACATACATAGATATATATATATATATATATATATGTGTGTGTGTCAGTGTTTATTACATGCACCTTCACATACAGACACACTAATTAGAATATATACATAGTTTAATTACTTAAAAATACATATATAATATTTATTTATTTAATTTTTTTTCTTTGATTTCATTTAATATTAATAAAATAGATCCCTAAAAATTAATTTTTAGTAATGATAAATGTAAAGCTAAGATAGTCTTAATATGAAAACTTACTTCCAACCATTCTTCAATTATAAGTTAAATCTAAGTTATTTTTCGTAAGGCGCAAAAGCGTGCCCCATCAAAATTTGTATAGCATAATGCTCACAACTTTTCAAGTCTACCCTAATTCTAAAAACACGTCCGCTCTCTCCAACTTTCCAACTCTCTCTACCTAAAACACAACCAACCATCAATACAGATGAAGGCCACCAACCAAGCGATGACATGCAGCAGCAAATGAGGCGGCAATGATAGTGACGACGACAGCAACGATACCTTTTTTTTCCTTTCAAAGAGAGGGGCGCATGGAAAAAATCCCCTGACTTGAGCCAAGGCGTGGAAAAGGAGCCCAGACCTATGACAAGGCGCATGTTCTTTAATGCTTGCACCATTTCCTTTTTAGAGTCCAGAGTTTATAATTTTGATCATGAATTCTCCTTGATTTATAAGATATAATATAATATGATATTATGTTGGGAATAAATCCCACATCGGAAAAATAATAAAGTTTTCTCCACTTTATATAGCTAAGGGGTTATTACCCTTACTACCACATGGTTTTGAGGTGAAACCTCATTTGTCTGTAAAGTAGACTTGTACTCCCTCGTGGCGGGTGCGACCCAGGCCCGTTTGACATATTATCATGTAATGTGGAGTTTTATTTGATCCGTCGTCATAATATTTAATTTCTAAATATGTAAATCTTATCAATACACACTTAAAGATATTTGTGGTCAAAATCGAGCATTGAAGATCTCGCAAAAGTAAATGATGCAAATGATTAGGGACGGAGGGAATATATAACTAATTAAATTCAGTTCAATCTAGTGTCGCATTGATACCTAAACGTTTAAGATTTTGCCGGAGGTAGGTGAATCTCCATTTTAGGATTTTTTTTTAGCATGAGTTGAACTAATAAAGTAAAACTACGCACTATATTGGCTATTATTGTGTTAATAATGCATTTCCATACTTACATATATAGTTACATACTTACATATATGTTCCTAAATTTATAATATATTCAACCAAATCATTCAAGAATAATAGTTGCATTGTCGTCTAGTAATATAATACAAATCTTTTGTCCCACTATAAAGCTTCCAAACTTTTATAGCAAATAAATTGGACTTTACAATAATGTATTGCTCCATTCCTTTCAAATTAAAATATTTGTTACGTTTGTTTTTTTTTTTTCTTTTTTCCCCCATAGTTTTCAATACATTTGTTTAAATTTTTATGGTTTCACTATGCTCTACAAAAAAATTATAAAAGTTGACAACTGTACACCGTCTCCAATAATTTAGAGGCCTTGTTCTAATTACAAAAATTGGCCCCTAATTTTTTTTAAAGATAATTAAGAGAGTTTAATTTTATTTGAAATTTTAAAAACTAAAGTCAAAGACTTAATTTTAGAGAAAGAAGATTGTGAAGAGTTGGTTTTGGTTTTGGAGATGATTGCTTTGTTTTAGGGGAAAGAAGATAAGTTTAGATATTAAACCATGTCTAACAAGGGCTTGAAAATTAATATTTCAAAAAGTACAGACCGATAGATGTAGACGAATCTAACAAGATCCCATAATCTAAAATTCCAAACGTAACAAACATTCTGAAATGGAGGAAATATGTGGTATATTATGAAGTATTTAATTGGATATACTTCTTATGTGTTTGTAGTGGTAGCAAATCATTTTGCATGCATTATAAGAAAGCGAATTAGAGTGTAAAAGGACACTTAATATAAAATAATAAACATTAGTAACCTAGAATTTTTTTTCTTAATTCTCTTCTTTAAAATATGTATTAACTAGTTTGTTGAGAAAAATTATGTTGGGAGTATGAAAATAATGCATCCAAGATCTTTGCCAGTAGTAATAATTATGGAGTATTTTTGTTCACCAATAAAATAGGTCTAATTCTTTTCAAGTATCTTCACATTATTAAAAGAGGTACATATAGACATTTACAGGGATACATTAGACGTTTAAAGGGGTAAAAGTGGTTTTCAGCTAATGTTTTCAGTTTTTACAAAAATGTCATTAATAATCACATGTGTACCTCTTTCAGTGTCTAATAATGTAGGATCAAATAAAAATGTTTTCAGCCTAAAAACCCCGCCTACATTAAACACCGAAAGGAGTACGTAAACATACGATTATCAAAGACATTTTTGTAAATACAGACGACTTTAATTTAAAAATATCCACATATAAAAAATTTAATTAGAAACAACAATTGACTTTTTTTTTTTTGGTGTACCCATCCGGTTCACCCTTTTGGGCTAATCCGGATTCGGAGCGCGTCCCGAGGTTAAAGTTTTAAACTCCTCCTAACGTGTTTGCTGGGGATCGAACCGTGGTTCTCCCTACCAAATCTAGCCCCTGGCAGCACTAGACCAAGACAACGTTGGTAACAACAATTGACTTAAGTACGTAGCTAGCTAGCTAGCCATAGTGGGGAGTAATGGATTATCTTAATCCTTACTTAAGTTTGTCTGTTTGGTAGGAGTACTACTATACGTATATGCTAATCAATCAAATTTAACAACTCTTATTTTAATTTTCTATGATCTCCTTAACAATTTAGTAAAAAATCTCTGACAATCTCAATCAAGTTGGAGCCCTAAAATAAAGCTATTATTATTATTATTATTATTATTATTATTATTATTATTACTGTAATAATTAACTTATGAGAGAGAAAGACAGCACATAATCGTTATTAACTTGTTAAAAAGTAATGCCAATATTATATCCCAAGAGCAAGAAAAACGAGCATGCAGCCTGCACAGAATCTTACGTCGTCCATTCACTTATTATAAAATAAAATCTTCATTTCCTTTTTTTATTTGTTTTATATATTTTTTTTAATAATCATTGTATATTCCTAATATATATAATTAATTTTATAGGACACCTTTCGCCAGATGGTTTGACGGGTTAACATTTCCTTAAAATAAATAATTTTTTAACCGTAAATTATAACTTAACTGGTCACGGAAAAAGTCGTAGATTTACGGTTACAATTTTTTTTCCAGCTAAATAAATATTAAATCAGACGATCTAATGATTAATCCACAAAATTATATGAATAAAAAAATAATAAAACCCCATCACAATCAGATCCAGCGGTGCAACTACTTTCCTAGCACATCTCGCACACACACTCTAGGAATATAAAAGGGGTTGCTGGGGATACAAGTTCAGGATTTCTGAAAGCTACATATATTCATTCATTCATTCATATTATTTTCTAAGTAATAATATTACAATCACAATTTGAAATTTGAAGTTATACTCAAGAAAAAGAAGAAGAAGATCATATTGTATTATATCATATCTTATCATATCATAACGAGAAAATTAGACACCATGGGTAGCAGTTATTTTGGGATTCCAAAAATCGGAAACTCTCATGAAAAATTGTCGTCGTCTTCAAGAAAGAATAAAAAGAGTAGCACGGACAAGCCAAAGCAACCCCAAAGAGGACTTGGAGTTGCGCAGTTGGAACAAATCCGACTGCGCACTCAACTTGGTTGCAGTGGATATTCCTCCTCTACCCCTACTACCTTTGTTCAGGTACCGTAATTTTTCCTTCTTTTTTACATGGTAAAGAACTTTTTTATTGAACAATACAAGGATTAGAACCTCTGATCAAACATCCTGATGGCCGGATTAATGGTTAGAGGTACGTAGAGGTGGAGGTGGATCGGAGTCACTCCTTCATATATACTGATCGATATAAGATATCATCTAATTTTGTATATTTAATTTGGTGGATAAATTCTAGATTTTCCTTTGATGATTATTAATTTAATTTATTTGTATTATTGTTGTTTAATAATTAAAATGTTATAGGATGATGTACGATTGCAAGGAATGCCAACTTACAATCCATATTATTCACAATCTTCGCCTTCAACTTCACCCACCTATGCGGATCATCCTAACTACATGGTAAATTTTTACACTAAAATCATTTTTGTAGTCAATCTTTTCTTCTTTTTTCTCTATTTCTTCAATAATTAAAAAAGTTACTAGCTTTTTGCTGGTATAAGAATTTGAACCCCAGACCTTTAGGATAAAATATATATATAAAGGTGAAAGTGTGGAACTCTCCTATGTTTTCTTGCCTTAGGAATTAGAGTACTTTATTCTTTTTGACTTTGGCTTAAGTTGCTTGAAAGTCTAATTTTATTATTCACTGTGGAGGTAAATCTTAGAGTTGCATCATGAAAAATGCTTTCAAAAAGTAAATAAATTAAAGCTGAATTTTTTTTAATCCAAACAACCTTTTTGGAATTTGGCTTTTGTAATTTGTGGAGAACTTTTCATATAAATTAGTTGCACCACTTAAATTCATAAATCTCATGATTAATTAAACAAAAAGGATTTTTTACGGATTATTTGTCAAAGAAAATTATTATTGATAAATTCATAGAAATTTACGGGTTTAATTTTTCGTAATTAATATTAATATTTCAAGGTTAGTGACCATTAGTAGAAATTGTGTGGGATTTCAGAAAGAAAATAAATTTCGTCCATATTAATTGCAACATTTGACCAAAAAAGCTCTGGCTGATCATTTTGCAAATAAAGAGGATAAAATCATATATAAAAGGGAGTAATAATAAACTAGGAAATTGTGTTTAAATTTTTTAATTGTCTTCATTACTGACAATAATCTTTCTCGAGACTTTCATTCATTAAAAAGATCATAGTATTCATCTTTGTGATTTCGAGGAAGATATACATTCGCTAAATCTCATAAATTAATGATGTACTATATCATTTGCAGATGGTATTTGGCGATCATGAAACACCAAATTTAAGATACCAAGATTCTCAGTCAAGTACTACACCAAGGTACGTGAATTTACTTGATTATGTTCGATTTTGTTGTCGTGGTTGAAATATTATATAATTTTATTTTAGGTTGACTGCTAATTTAAAATTTATCGAATCCCATGTGGATGCACTGTACGTCGATCTATACATGAGAGTTGTCGCACATTGGAGAAAATGAGATGAATAATATCACTATTTACCGTGATTGCACTAGAAATTTTGCACCATTCCTCTTCAGAAGATTGCTTCGTCTTTAGTTTTTGAAAATTACATTTGTTATGCTACCAATTTAGAAATTCACGTCGAAGTCTCGTGTAATTAATGTTTCCACCATTCCTCTTTTGAAGATTGCTTCATTACTATCTTTTGAAGATTGCATCAATTTGAAAAAGAAGAATATTACATCAAGCGATTTAGGGATACATGTCAAAGTCGCGTGTAATTTTGTGTAACTAATGTTTCCACTATTTTTCTTTTGAAGATTGCTTCATTACGTTTTTTGAAGATTGCATTTATTGTGCTACCAATTTAAGGATGCATGTCAAAATCTCGTGTAATAATTGTGTGAAATTAATGTTTCCACCATCCCTCTTTTGAAGATTGCTTCATTTCTATTTTTTGAAGATTACATTTATTATGCTACCAATTTAGGGATGCATGTCAAAATCACGTGTAATTCGATGTAATTAATGTATGTTTGGTTTGAGACAATCTTTCCATTTTTTAGTAGATATAAGTTCCTTATTTTTTAGGGCCAAACTTAAAAAGTAAAATAAAAAAAAAATTGATATGAAAGTAAATAGTAGTTCAGAAAACTTATTTTGCAATTGTGTTTTCTATTGTAAATTACTTTCCATGAAAATCATTTTGCATTGACAATATTTTACACTCAAGTAAACAAAGCATGAGATATTGATGGTATAAAACGTCTCTTGAAAACCGTAAAAATAAAAATAAAAATCAAAGGAGTCATCTTTGATGAATGAAGTATTTTTTATAAATTTGGCAACTACTTGTACATTATTCTGCTCATTGCTAATTTTTCAGATTCAATCTGTCTAAAAATTTATCATTTTACACATATAATAATACAAATTGCATAATCAGGCATGTTGATGTGTTTTGTAATGTTTTATTTTGGACCAGATGGAACCCTAATGGTGTACTAGAAAGCTCAGCATATGCTCAACCAGGCGCAAGTTCTCGACACCTAACTAGCTACTATGAGGTACAATAAACAACCACTCATTTAATTCATCAGTATGCCTTTGGTGAGACTGTCTCACCATCTAGGTTGCACTAAAACGAATACTGGTACGGGTACGAATACAAAACGGGTGCGGGAAAACAACACTGAAAAAATTAAGGATACGGGTACGTGGAAGAAGACGATAAGAGAATCTATAAATTTCAACATAATTTCAATAGAACATTGAGGTAAATATTAAATTTGGTGTTGATAATATGGTTAATAATTATATAAATTATTCAAAACCTAAAAGAAACAAACAATTAAAGTGAAAAAAATAACTCGGGGTACTTGAGTAAGCTTAATCAATTAGTTCAATGTGGGTACGTGTGTCCAACGTGCAGTGTGTCGGTGTCGGACACGGGGTATGGCAGGTTGGAGGTGCGTCCGTGCTTCGTAGCTCACCATGTGAGGCTGTGTCTTAATAAGAAAATGTTATGAATTTTTTTGCAAAAGTTATTGAAAAAATATAAAAATTTATCAGCTAATTTTATACATAGATAACTTTTTCAATGTATATATTATAACTTTTATTTACTAGTAAAACCTGACTTGATCTGACCTGATTAAACATATTAAAGCTGACTTGATTATAACTTATTAAACTTGACCTGACCTGATTAAACCTGATAAGTTATGAAACCTGATAAAAAAAAGTTGAAGAGAACGCATCCATAGTCTTACGGTTCACCATCTCACTAAAGAATTTGTATTAATTCATTGAAGGTACTCTGGTGAGTACCTAAAGGAAGGTACGTAGTACGTACTCTCTATAAAAATGTAACTCGCAATGGATGGATAGATGTTCATTAAGCTAATAACAAATGATCATTTAGTCTAATTTTAAAAAATTTGAATAATATCCATGTATCTTTATACTAATATTAATTGAAAATTGAACTAATGTACATCGCATGAATATCATTCTATTGGTACTCACTGGTTTACATATATACCTTCCAATTTTGTACCACTTATTTTCTACTCCATAATTTTTAGTTTCACTTTATAAGATCACTTCCATTCCCTGTCCTGTACTTTGTTATACGGATTCATGAATTCTTAGGGTAAGAAATATAAGTAATACTAGAAATAAATGAAATTCAATAAGCATATAATAACAATGATCGAGCCATGATGTGATCAATATATAGTGACCGTCATAAAGTTAAATTTGTCTAGGGCACGTGCATAATTAAAGGACATTCATAGCTATTGAATACTACAAAATATACTTCATTTAATTTTGTCCAAAAATAATAACGAAAACAATATTCCAACCACACCCCAATTTAGGCCGTGTGACCACATCACTCACCTAAGCCTGGCATGTATACGTAGTAGTCTAGAGCATTTTTTTTAACGCCTATCTAGAAATTATAATGAAATGGACCATATCATTAAGAAAGGTATAAAGTCTGTTTGTCAATGTGAGACACTTAAATTTTTAAGCATAAATGTTGTGTTATGAATAACCATTAATTCCAACAACAACTAGACCTATGAACTCTTGAGGAAGCATGAAGTCATAGCCCAGTGGTTAGGGCTTCAGAATTCCAAGCACGAGGTTCTGGGTTCGATTCTCACCGCACGCATTTGCTAGGATTCCTTATTATTCACCCTTACAGATGTGTGTGTTGGTTAAAATTGGGCCGGGTGCCCTGCAGTAGGGCCGGCTTGGTTCCAAGGCCTAGTATCTCACACATTATCATATTAAAAAAAAATGAACTCTTTAACGTGTTTTGTTTCTATCTTGCTTTATCAAGAAAAAAGTGTATTTTCTTGTACATTAATTTTGTTTGGTGTGTGTTGTATGATTACTTTTCTATGATCAGCTTTGTAACCCCTTTATTTATGAATGAATAAACTTGCAGGACTCTATGCATCAAAGAATCGATTTTTTGAAATCGATGGGCTCGAGTAGCCACAATTCTGAGTCAAATGATCATGAAGAAGTGGATTTGGAGCTAAGGCTATAATAATAATGAAAAAAACTAGCCATTTTTATACAAAGAAATGATTCAATTGTTTGCAGCTCGATGAACTCGATATCTTTCTCTCTCTCTCTCTCTCTCTCTCTATATATATATATATATATATATATATATAAAATGGTCGGAAGTTGAGGAAGATGGATGATATGTCATGTTTATCAATGGTGAAGGCCTAAATACATATATACGGAAGAGGATAACACACCAAGATCGCGTATTAGAGTCGATATGATTAAATACTTCCAATATATATATGCTTTGAAGCATTATATACAAAAAGAGGCAAATCAAGTAGCAAATTTATTATGATTGCTGATTTTATACAAGATTGTTATTTGCCTCATTGCATATAAATTAAATGAAGAGCTGGGCTTTGCATTTTTTTTTTGAACCATAAGTTTTTAGTTATTTTCTTTGCACTTCTTGTTCAATATTGAAGTTATATAGGATAAATTTTTTGCATGAAAATGTTACGACCGATCGAGGAGGTTCATTGATATCACATTGATCAACATATGCATCTTTATCATTATTATATTATTGCGTACTTGTAACAGGGGCGGATTCAGAAATTCAAATCAAGGGTAGCATTATTATCAAAGGTCTATCTCAGTCAAATGATTAAACTAATAGTTGAAGCCTGGTTATATACTCCATCAACTATATTAACGTAATTAAGTATCAATTACATCAAACTACACGTGATTTTGCATGACATTCATTCCTAAATTGTTGTTAGCTTACCAAGTATAATAAATGTTTACAAAAAACCCTAAGATATTGTGTGATATAGGTTAGTAACCCATTACCAGTCAATAAACTGGTGGATTTCCTTACCTTATAAAAATAAAATATAAAAACTCTCTAAGTCCTAGGTTGATATACATAGTAACTGATATCACAATCTCAAATCTCTTTCCTTCCAACAAAATACATAAAGATCAATAATGGAGATATTATGTTTGATTAGAGCTTCCCTAGAAAGATCCAATATTATGAGGGTTTAAATAGTTTGGTGAAAGTTTTACTCACTAGATATATAACGGAAAATTCATAGCAAACACATAATAACGGTATTGTTTTGTAATTACGTTTTTTATGCTAGTATTTTGATATACCAAGCATCCATTTTAAGCATCATTTCGTGTTCTTTCTTTTTACATAGCAATCTTCAATATATAATTACTCATCAGGTTTAGAAACATATTGGATTGATTACCGTCTCCCTAAGCCGATGGAAATTTTGGCCAAATTAAAATTAAAAAAAAAGAACTTGTTAATGAATTACAAAATACACTTAATACCTATGTCTTTAATCTTTCACAATAGTAAATTTTCTATCTTTAATTGGCAATATCATATATATATATATATATATATATATATAGGATTAGGATCCTGTGAGAAAACATTTGGACCGTTGGTGTAATTTGATCTAATGGTTAAGAATTATTGTAATTTTTTTTTAAAAAAATTAATAAAAAGTCCTTGTATTTCGTTTAAAGGTACATACAGATTATACACAGAATAAAAAACAAACAAGGGGGTATTTTTTTTAAGGTAGGGTGTATAAAATCCCAGAATATTCTTACAATTATCAATTAGAAAGTAAATAATAATAATAATTATGGGACTAAGTAGCAGAAGTTTCGAGGAAAAGACCTACGTACTACGACACAGATCTTCATGTTATTAAAAACTTTCTTTTAGAGTCAACATGCTTAATATTTATTTAACCACTACACATGCAGGGGCGGAGCCAAGGGGGGCTAGCGGGGCCTCGGCCTCCCCTTTGGCCCAAAATTGTTAGTATATATACATTTTAAAAATATACATTTTAAGTGAACCTCATCTATATCATTCTATTACTTTAGTGTGATATTAATTTTGGCCCCGTAATAAAAAATTTCTAGCTCCGCCACTGTACACATGCATGTAAGAGGTTTATTGGTTATTCGAATAATAATTTATTCTGATACAATATATAACATATTTCTGGGCCTCAACTATCAGCTTACGCTTTTGGTTGAGATGATCCTTGTAGGTGAGCCTGTGTTGCATCCACATTTCAAGCCCAAATGACCTTTCATGTGAGCGGAAGTGATAGAGTATATAACATATATTCCTGGGCCTCAACTATCAGCTTAAGCTTTTATTTAAAATTGTACTTTAACATCTTCGTTTAAGTTTTTTTTTTAAACTTTAAAGTTTTCTTATTTATTTAATAATAATACTAATAATAATATTATTATTAATTTTAATATGAAGAAGCTAATTAATTAGCTGTAGCGTTGAAAGTAGTAGTAGTAATGCCAGATGATCCACTGTGGAAAAAAGTCGACTATAATTATTAGGTTAAAGATTTTATCATCTGTCAAGATTTAAGTTTGATCAAATATATGTGTATATCTGGATCATATCTTATCTTAGTCTAATTATTGTGTATCTTAATATGATTTGCTTTAATTTAATTTGTTTATACAAGACTATTAATAACATGAATCTGTAAAAAATAAAAAATAAAAGGACATCATCCCATACTACTGCATGTGTGATCTGCATGCATGATGCATACAATAATTTTCATGGGGTATACTGCATGATAACCAAGGATATACATGGGTATCTGAGTAAGGCTATGTTTGATTCGCTTGGTATTTGCTGATATTATCTGAATTAATTTTTTTTGATCTAAACTTATTTACTAGAACGAAAAATGTTTTCCTGAAAACAATTTTCCTATTTTACATCGTTTACTTCGGGTGAAAAAAATAAAATGTAAAACTTTGGATGAAAACTCATTTTACACCCTATTGAAAATATTTTCCTCTAAATTTGGGAGTAAAACTAATTTTTCGTGCAAGTAAACATTGAAAAATTTATATGAAAATGAGTTTTCTAACGTAAAATGTTTTTCATGGAAAATCATTTTGCATCGAAAATGTTTTACACCAAAGTAAACGGACCCTAAATTTTGAACACATATATTAGGAAAAAAATTATATCAATTGAGATATTATTTTATTTGTATTAATTAATGAGTAGTTTTTAATATGTAATTTTAATAATATGTTTTTGTTACGAAATTAAAGATATTTAAAGTTTAAAAACATCAAATTAAATCATCCAATCTAATCTGATTTGAACTTTATTTTTTATGATCTAAAAGTAATAAGATGTTGAAATAAGTTGAATAAAACAAGCCTAAGTCCTATTTCAGAATAGGGTAGTGTGGGAAAATGATTTTGGCACCCCTCACGTGAGAGGGGTAGGGGTGCCAAAATCACCAACCGGTAGTGTGGGATAACATGGCTAATAACTTTTTTTTTTCCGGAGTTTTTCAATGGTAACCTTATACTTTTTATTGTTTTTCATTGATAATCCTGATTTTTTTTTCTATATTGTCGTTAGTAACCTTCAGTTATTGTGCTACTTTCAAACGCGATCTAATGATATAAAAATCGTTAATTTCATTAGAATTAAGGGCAACTCCACTCTTAATTCCCGTTAATCGATCCTCCTCTCGTCTTTTTAATTCTCGATTACTTACAACATCGAACCTCTGCCTCTGCCAAAATAAATCCAAAAAAATCTAAAAAGTCCCAAAAAAACCCTTAAACACTTTCAGAATCATCGTTTGACGTCAGCACACAAGGTATCTAATATGAGGCCGCCAACAACTTAATTTTCAGTTTTATTTACATTAAATTTCTTTTTGTATTGTTCAATTTGTAATTTTATTTTCCGCATCCTTGTACCCATGTAATAACTCAAAAATAGTGGAATATTTATTGGTTTCCTCACCTAGATTTAAAGATAATACAGACTAATTAGAAACATTTTTTTAGGTTTATTTATTTATTTCTGCATTTTATTTTATTTATATGTTGTAATCACTTAGATCTAGGATTAGTTTAGTTTAGTTTTAGGTTTAATAAAAGACCGGAAATAATGTGCAAATCACTATAAATCAAGATTAGTTTTAGGTAAATCAGTTTTAGAACATAAAATTGATTAAATCCATAGTGATCATCTAAAACTAGGATTATTTGTGCATTCAAGATAAATGAAAACCCGCCTAGTAATTCCTACATGTCATTATGCATTTTAATACG
The DNA here is from genome assembly GCA_951394345.1 of Salicornia ramosissima. NCBI lineage: Eukaryota > Viridiplantae > Streptophyta > Magnoliopsida > Caryophyllales > Amaranthaceae > Salicornia > Salicornia ramosissima. The sequence continues at coordinate 5,550,865 of OX596233.1, forward strand.
GAAATATGAAATACTATTCGGTTCAATAAAAATGAAATCACAAATGTGATCAAGTAAAAGCCGCTAGATGCGGGGGGGACTTTGTGACCCACTTAGTCCTTACCCTTGTCCCCGAAAATCCAGAACTGGTGACCGACCTATTCAATGGAGTCATTAAGGTCTTCGGACCATATGATTAACCGGATTTCGTGTAACCCGAAATAAGACACGGTGATGACTTCTTTATTTGAGTATACATACTTATCCCAAAAGCCAAAGCATACTCAGATCACCCTATGCTAAAAAAGGACAATTCTGTTGTCCCATAATACGGTCATATTTGAGACTGAAAAAATAATTGGGAGTTACAAGTAGAAATAAAAATAATTCATACCAATAGCGAACTTAAAAAGTACACAACACTATTGAGAAGTTCGATTTTTTTTTTTTTTTTTTTTTTTTTTTTTTTTGTAATTCAGAAACTTTTAAGGGAACATTTTGTCATTTCACATATTTAGTAAGGGTAGGTTTGTTATCGTAGTAATTTTATTTTTGTAAGTTTAGATTTTTGTTCACGTTTGGAAAATTTTAGGCCACCTGTTATGTGCATGAGGATCTCTCATTATTTAATTTAATATATATACCATTGTTGTTGGTGTAATGTTGTCTATGTCAATGGTTTTCATTAATACACCAATGGTGTTAGTGCCTATTTCAATGGTATCAAAATATGTTATTAGTCACCTTAATAATTCATATACTCATTATAAGGGCAATGAGATACATCGTGATTATATCATAATATAAGAATGAAAATATTGCTCGGAATTAAAAGAAAATTAAAATTACTTGGAGCGAGTAGGTGCAGTAAAAAGATTTGTTTTTAGCTAATTTATCAATTAAATTTCAAATTACTTCTTTTGGAGTTTTAATTATTCTCCATTTGGAACTTATTCGAAAATTTTCGAAATAATCATTAGAGTGCTTAGATAAATTGAATCAAACACACCCTAAGACTTGTTGAGTGGGCTCTTGCTACTTATTGGGTTTGTCTTGCTTGCTTATCACGATCCATGAAAAGTTTCTTCCTCTAAGCGCATGACATTATTAAATACGCAAAATGCAATTAAACTTGTACACAATTCAATTGCAAGCCACAAAAATCAAATAATAAGACTAATAGCTATCCCAATTAACAACCCAAGTAATCAAACTTATAATTAATTAACCCATAGACCCCAACCCCTAGAAGGGAGAAACTAGCACACATGATTAATTAAAGAAAACACAAGATAATAATTACAGAACATGATAAAGCGATAAAGAAAGAGGAAGAAAGAAATTACTTGATTCAAGTGAATTAAAGAGTGTATGAACAATTTATATACCTTAAAAAGTCTCAAAGAAACATACAGAGGAATGCTAGCATCACTTTCACTTCCACTCACGTTCATTTTACTCTCACTTTCTACTTGACATGTGGCAAAAGAAAATTAAAAACTAATTTTTTTTTAAATTCTAGATATAATGACTTATATGCCACATATCAAATAGATCGAGAGCGAGAGTGAATTGAAAGTAAATGAAAGTGCGAGTGATGCTAAGCTAGCATTCCTCGTACAGGGTGACACGACTTTGTACCACTGCTCCAAGGCACGATACCGAGGTCTAGGGCGTGCTACCTGGGTATGGTCTAAACCCTTTATTTAATGTAAAATATACTCAGAGCCAGTCCGGGCCTGATGGACTTGGTAAATACTAGGCCGTGGTGTCCAACACTTTCAAATGTTTATAATTTTTTCGTATTGAGTCATAATTAGGTGTATGATGAAAATATCTTTGAGTCTAGTTTCCTATGCCGTTAGAATAATTGCATCAATCTGATTTGTGTAACTCAAGTTATGTACAAAATAGTGAAAGGTGGGTAAAATTCTTCGAACCAATTCGATCAATTTCAATTCATGCCAATTCTTCGCAACTTGTTACCACAGCGGTTCAAGTTCATCCTTAATTAGGTACTTTTTTCAATTTCTAACTTAATTGAGCTTGGTTCATCCCATTCCCAATTTATTTTCTTTTGTAACCTTTAATCTAGAGCCGGCAAAAATTGACATGACACGATAACACGACACGAACACGACACGAAATTAGCGGATTTGAGTCAAAGATTTTGACACGATTAAGTAAACGGGTTGACACGACACGACACGCTTATTAAACGGATCGGGTTTGGGTCAAGGGGTTCAACCCGTTTATATAAACAGGTTGACACGACACGATTACACTTGAATATTAATTTTATAGTGAAAAATTCACCTGACATGCTAACACGACCTGAACACGACACGAAATTAACGGGTTTGAGTCAAGGACTTTGACACGTTTAAGTAAACGGGTTGACACGACACGATACGCTTATTAAACGGGTTGGGTTTGGGTTAGAAGGTTCAACCCGTTTATGTATGCGGATTGACCCGAAATTGACACGACACGACACGATTGCCAGCTCTACTTTAATCATCATTTAATACGAAAACTCATAGAAACATGAAAAACACTAAAAAAAAAAAAACATTAGCAGAAAAACGACTCTTAACAAGTCTTGTTAGTCCATTAATCTCATAAAAATATGGAAAAGAGATGTAAAAACATAATATAAAATTGAATTATCACATATCAAATTTCTCTATTTCCCCAAACCTCTCCTAACAAACCATCCCTATATCTCATTATGAAAAATTATTATTAATGTCCAGTCATTTAAATTATATGATGGGATTTTAGCAGAATGATATGATAAACTTATAGGTATCATGTCTCAAAAGTAGGAAGACTACATAATATAATAGGATTGAAACTTTCGTATTCATCATATCTACATGGTGTTAGTGGTAGAATTAAGTTCGAGGAAACAAAAATACAAATATTGGCAAACACAAAAATTAATAAACATTGTAAAAGAACTTCCTAATCCGAAAAGCTATTAATATATAGGGAAATTTGCGAAAAATCACCTTTCATAAAACTTTGTTTGTGAGAAACATCTTTGATTTTTTTTTTTTTTTTTTTTGCGAGAAGAAACCTCAAGGCACTAATCATGCGTTGATCATGGATTAATTAGTTTTGACTTTGATTATGTACCATTATTGTGCTTCATTAGTGCTTTTAAACTAATTAATCAAACCCTTATGGGTCAGATTTAAGGCCGAAATTTGCAAAAAATGACCGCCGTTTAGCCTTGATTTGTGTTCCCGATTCGTTTAAAAGCACTGATCAAACACAATAATGGTACATAATCAAAGTCAAAACTAATTAATCTATGGTTAACGCATGATTAGTGCTTGAGGTTTCTTCTCACAAAATTTTTAAAAAAAAGGTTTCTTCTCGCAAAAAAAATAAAAATAAATTAAATGTGGTTTCTCGCAAATAAATTAAAGTGTTATAAAAGGAGGTTTTTCGCTAATTTCCATAATATGTAACACAATATTACTAACTCACATTGCATATCAAAAAAAAAAAAAAAAATTACTACCTCACATTGTTTCTCTCAAACAATACTCAAAGTCATATTGACTTATAAATCCCTATTTATAGAACCCAACTTCCTAAACCTAATCCCCTTAGCCAAAATATTCTTTAGGATAGCTCCTTATTTATAAGATGTATCAATCTAACAAAGATAAACTTTCTTAGTGACAAATATTCTCTATCCTAAAAATATATATAAATAATTTTTTTTAAAAAAAACCAAACAAAGACCATCCAACCAATAATGCAACAACCAAATTAGGTTTATTTCTAACCATTGTTAATATAAGTAGAGTTAGATGCAATGCATGGCTCAAGAAAGAAGAACAAATTAGTAGTAGATATAGTAGTGTATGAAAATGCACCAAATCTTGTTGTTAAACACAAAAACCTAAAACTTAAATAATTGGAGGAGTAATAGTATTATTAATAAATGTGGTAAATTAATGATAGTATTATATTAGGTTTGATGGGGTACCTTTGTCTTGTTTAGAGGGTATCAATTAAGTATATCAACCACATCTTTAAGATTTGCACATCCTCCATATCCACTTGTTTGTCTCAACAATAATGAGGTGTAAATTAAATTAATGTGGATTATAACCTAATCTTTTTGGTCCCCTTTTAATTCTTATAGGATCAACTAGATAGTGGGCCAACTCTTTTTTATATATATTACTTTGCTTATTAACTCATTATTCTATGACATATGCATGTTAGTTTGGGTCAGACATCGATTAATATTATTTTTTTATGTATAGCATGGCATAAGATGGGGCAAAACAATTAAAATACAAATTGGCTAGTTACTTAGCCATTAGTTCGTTGATTACAATTATCACACATAGTAAGAATGGATTAATTTAACTCTCTAACTAAAATTTATTATCTTTGTGGAGCATGATTTACCTAATAATAATAATTGTTAATGCACTAAAACGGTCCTGGGGCAAAGGAGGAGGAGAGTTCATATATACAGCCTATAAATTGAAAGGAAGTCCTATCCAAAAGGACTCTACTACACCTCTATTATTGGGAGAACACGAGCACATTAGTAGATATTATCCTTTTTGAGCTTAAGCCTATAAGGATTTGTTTATAGAACCAAAGTCATACCCAAAAAGCCTGAACTAGGTTGAGGTATCCATCTCTATATAAAGAAGACTTTATTCTCCTCAACTTCCGATGTGGGATGACTTTTACTCCGATGTGGTATTAAGGGAGTAAAAGTCATATTAAGGGAGTAAAAGTCAGCCCACATCGAAAGTTGAGGAGAATAAAATCTTCTTTATATAGAGATTGATACCTCAACCTAGTTGAGGCCTTTTGGGTGGGTCATTCCCACACCAAAGCAAATCTTTGCAGGCTATATGGCTCAAAGAGGACAATATCTACTAGTAGCTCATGTTCAAGAATAGGGGCGTTACACCACCGTACCCGAAACCAATATTAGTGAAAAAGCAAGGTTTAAGCTTATAATTTATTTTTTTGAGGGGTTAATTAATTAAGCTTATAAAGTTGTCTAGCTAATCTATTCTCTTTATCTATTGGGATGCGACAATTTAATTTGTATATTAATGCTTTTTAAAAAAAATCAAAATGAAGTGTTATTTAGGGTGCAAGTGTGTAACTATAAATCTATAATATATGAGCCTATATGCTTTTATGAGCCAAACCAAAATCATGTCACGGGTGAGCATGTGGGACTTCACCAATCAAGGCCACCAAGCCCACCACCAACCTAAAAGAATACTTGTGAGTTGTGATTAACACTTTCAAATTGAGTTATTAAGTGTCAACTTAACTGAATTAAAACAAGCTGAACCTAAATCAATCCATAACCCGAAACAAATTGAACAAAAAACGATCTGAACTGTTATTAACTCGTAAAATTCTAATGTTAATTTGTATCAACCTGAATGGAACTTAAAAAAACCTGGAGGGTCCAAATTAAAATATAAATAACCTGATTTGAACCAATCCTAAACCAAAATAATTTGAATCGAACTGAAACTAAACTGGAAAAAAACTATTGTACATAGTGAAAATATTTTTGTAATTAGATAATAACATAGAACGTCTTAAATATAGAGATATAATTAGTACATAGTATGAAATTAAATTGTCTTATTCATGATTCATGTATATAATTATACTTTATCAATTATCTTGTCAATTCATCATATTGTCTGATAGAGTAACTTTCTATCAAAAAATTATAATTTATTAACACAAAATTATAACTTTTTATACAAAACTTAACAAATTATAAAAAAGTTAAATATCTATAATAAAAAGTTATGATGGATGATATTTATAATGTATGACGAGATAAATGTAGACATACTAGGTCTTAATTAGCCCGCAACAAGTACTATTGCACCTTTTTATTGTACTAACTAGTGAATCACATAATTTCCTTACGTTTTTATAAAATCAATTTTTTTTTATTTACTCAATTATTTCAGGTCACTTTGCTTATAATTAGATAAACTATTTTTTATGTTAATAAAAATTGTTGTCCCTTGGTTGTTAGAGGATGTGAAATTAATAACAATAAAAATATTCACATATATAATTCTTTTTAATAGATAAGGTGTATGACGGTCTCCACCCAAGACTTTATCTCAGTAAAGCACTAAAGGCGGGGGCAGAGGGGTCGGGTATGAGGACTCAAACAAAAGTCCATCACTCCCATGGAGTGTTGCTACTTACTCCTATCGTTGGAGTAATGTACGTTGATACTCAATAATATCCACATTTTTTTTACACAATAAAGTCCACAAGCAAATTTTTAACGCGGGTCCTATCTCATGATAGGAGTACAAAAAAGAGGAAAACCCCAAAACATAATGTTTAGAGTGAGATTCGAACATCCGTCCAAGATGAGAAAGGTGGGGCAGCTTTCCACTGAGCTAACCCTTTGTACTCAATAATATCCACATATATAAGCAAAGAGTATTAGAGAATAAAAGTTCCTACATAAATCAGCCACTATCTTTTGGTTTGCTAACAACTAACATAAACCGTACCGTTATTAATCTTATTATATATTATATATTAGCGTAGATATAATATATATAGACTGACAACTATATGTGTTATAGTCAATTAAAGAAGGCATATTAAATTGTTAAAGCAAAAACAGAGAAAAGATATATAATTAGTCAAATTAGAGTTGTCAAAATAAAGCTAAATAGGATCGTTGAAAGCAATCTTTAAAAGAATCGTCTCATGATTCTTTTTTTTTTTTTTTTCACAACCCCTATTACGTATACTATACCTTTTGCCTTATTACTATTATATTTTCCATTTGATTTTAATATCGAAATTTTGTGGTTATACGTTAGAGAGTATAGTCTTAAGACCCAAAAAAAAAAAAAAAATTATAGTGTACAGGTGTACAATAATATAATTATGCATTCAACATGTTCAAATTAAAGGTGGCACTATTTGCATAAAATGTCAATATTTGAATAAATGTCACTATATAAGGTCAATATATCTATCATTAGAAATTTCAATTACTAAATAAAAATATCATTATAACGTATGTAAATATGTAATGTGATGCACAGCGAAGTTCAAAAGAATAGGGCCTTATATTATAACGAATAATAAAAAAAAAAACCCTTCATCCAATAGTTTCAAAGTACTCTAGTAATAATAATACTTCGTAAATCCCGAACCAACTGATTGATTTAACCAAAAAATGTGAGAGCTTTTTTATGAAGCTGCAATGAATTTGATATAGACGGATACGGAATAATAATTTTTTAAAACAAACTTAAGGAATCTTATAATATAAAATAAGGGATTGATGTTGATTTGGAATAGCATTATTACGACATTAAAAGGACTTTATTTTATGGTTTAGCTAATCATGTGAAGTTGTGATAATCCCCTACTACAGGTTTTTGCATGTGCATAAAATCTACTCTAGATATCATATATATTCTCTAATTATATATACCTTTTTGTCTAATTGAGTTTTTTGCTTTCTTTTTACCTTTAATTTCCTACTTTGGTCACGGTTAGTTCGTGAATAGTGTAAACATCAAAACTTTACAATTGAAAGAGAACATAGAAAGTATAACAAGTCAAAAATAAATTATATACTCAATGATAGATTTGTTAAACAATGGATTTCCACTTTTGATTATAAAAACTAGAGATGATTCAATCTCATCATATCCTATCCGGTTCAAAAAATCGCTAGATTCAGAAAGCTTAACTCGCGGAAATTCAATATCAACCACAAATTTTTGAGATGTTTAGTTAAAATTGTAGCTACGTTTAAGGTCCGTTTAGTAGGGTGTAAAATGATTTCTCTGAAAACTATTTTCCTCATTTTACACTGTTTTGTTGGACTGAAAATTGAAATGGAAAAATTAGTGTAAAATGGTTTTACATCATAGTTGAAAACATTTTCCTCCTAGCTAAAATCAATTAAAGGAAAACTGTTTTTTACTCTCTATTCTCTATTCACATAACTCATTTTTCATTCAACCAAATAACGGAAAACTCTTTTGAAAATGAGTTTTCTATTGTAAAATGTTTCATGGTTAACCATTTTACATGCATTAAAAATATTTTTACGCCTTACCAAACTGGCCTTTAATTCGAAAAAAATGCTCCATTCAACCCATCTCGATACTATAGGTTTTAGATAGTGATTAATCACTTCAACGTGAAGTACTATTGCATTTTTGTCTTAGATAGTTAGAGGATGGACTGGACTATCCGATTAATTAATCAAATTGGAAAATAATCTCAAATGAGGGTCCCCAAGACGGTTGTTATTACTTCTTTTCTGGTCTTTCCTATTAAAGGGAGTATTATATAAAAATTAAGGATTTCCAACTTGCTAAAAAGTGTGATAACCTTTAAATCAACTTTTCATGAGATTAATGATTATTCAAGGGTAGTACTAATTAAGTGCTAACAATCAATTTACCATCGTAATGCTAAATTAATTATACCATGATTTTTAATTTTAAGGGTAATTACATAATTCCACTAGCGATAATTGTTGGAATGTGTTCTTCAATCAATTCAAGGTAGGTGCATTGCTGTTAAACATAAGTTAATATGATCAGTTATAGATTATCAAATCAATTAAGATAAGTAATCAATATATTTAGCGGGAAACCGCTATCAATTAGAAAGATTATTATATTAGACTTGCAACTTAATTATATATGCTAAGCTAATCTTATAGGGTCGCACATAAAAGCATAGATTGAACCAAATAAGAATATGGGCTGATATCTAACAAGGCCATGCATGTCGACACAACACTAGGTCATAGCCAAACTTAAAGGGATGATGCTATATGTTGGCTTGTCAATTAGGAGATATTAGGAAACTAGGTTTTCCTAAAAACAATAATATTAGTTTAGGACAATAAATCTCAAGTTTTCTAAGTTAATGAAATTAATTTAGGGTATGTAAAAATCATGGATTGATATTATGTGAGATTTATACCTACTGATTTATATATATATATATATATATATATATATATATATATATATATATGTTATGTGTACAAAATTCACCTACAATTCATAAAAAGATGGTTCTCCTAACTAACCCAAACACATGTGAAAGTGAGTGAAAATACAGTGAGTTTATTTTTCTAATTATGTGCTTATTACCTTTAGATGGGTCGGGTTCTTTGATCTGCAACTTGATCCAATAGCCCGAGGAAGGCACGCATCAAAGGTATAACAACAAACCTTAATAATGATTCCTTAATAATATGTGTGTAGATCTTTTTTGAGTAATTAATATTTTGCGCTAAACTTTGTTTAATCAATAGCATACATTAAGTTGACCAATTGGTTAGATATAAAATCTACTGTACACAATACACCATAAGTATAGAAGTATGGGAAGGGGGAACAGGTGTCGGACTCGTGACCTTAAGGTCACATGAGATGTCTTTACCAATTGAGCTACACCTCTTGAATTCAACAATTTTATTTCAAAGAAGTGTAGCTCAGTTGGTAGAGACATCTCTAGTGATCCTTGAGGTCACAATTTTATATTAGATTGAATTTTGGAATTTAGGATCAACTTTGGTCGTTCTAAATTTAAATTGATGAGGTTTGAGCTAGGATATGGGATTTTGGAGTATCGATCTTATACAGATTCCTTGTAATCAACATTGTAATGATAAATGAGGAGAACACCCATATATCTTCAACATACTCAGATTTGAGGGGTAAGGGCTCATATTCTGTCTCGACTCTCCACTAACTTCTTGTAATTTATTTCATTTTGTAGATTTTTGATTGTTTAATAATAATGAGTATTATCTTGTTTTTTTGTTTTGTATCACATGATTCAAGACATTGTATTAACTATTAAGTTAATAATTTTTTAATGTATGTTACCTAACATACACATTTTTATAAATAAATATTCTACTGCAGTCTTTTGAGCTAGCTAATAGTTGTCTCAATTTTAGCTTCCGCAAATTATTGATTACCATCAAGCAAGCAATAGTTAATTAAATATGTGACACGCAATATAATTTAAACATAGGATGATGTTAAACTGAAGAGTTATGGGGTCCCTTGATTGTGATTGATATATATTAATTTGCTTAATTGTACAAAGTTAACAATAACCTGATTAAAAAAATCCATTTGTGTTGACATCTAAAAACTAACATGAGAAAAACTAAAGCAATGAAAATGAATTCAAATGATATTAACACTCCTCAAATTGTTATGGATTATTGTGAGTAGACAATTAAATATTATACTCTCACAACAATGAATAGTATCAATATTAATTTTAGGTACTTTTTTTTAATCATAGATCGAGCAAGTACCATCAATTATTGTGTTGTAACGGAAGCCCGAAAACAGACAAACTACAATAACAAACAATGAAAAACCTTAAATCACACAAAGATTTAACGAGGTTCACTATTGATGTGATAGCTACGTCCTCCTGGCCGGTACGAAAACGTTTCACTATGGAAATCAAACAAACGGAATACAATCGAGAGACTGGTAATTCTCCCAAGAATTCACTCACTAAAACTCTCAATATGTTTTCCTCTCAAATATGTGGCTTGAAACAATAAGCATAAAAAGAAACAAAACCCTAAAGTCCTATTTATACTAATTACAAAGTTATTCGACAAATAGACGAACAAAACCCTAGAAATTGAACGGACCCGAGCGGGTATGAAGAAACCCGCCCGGTTTACGTGAACTAAAAAACAAAGGCCCATGACCCACCCGGGTCTCCAGAAACCCGCCCGGGTCCGTCTGGCAGACAATTCCACAAACACCCATGACCCACCCGGGTCTCCAGAAACCCACCCGGGGCTGAGGGCTTCAACCACAGGAAACATCCCAAACCCGCCCGGGGCACTACATACCCACCCGGGGCCATGAAGGCTTCTCTTCCACTCGTCAACGAATCCGCCCGGGGCTCCTCATACCTGCCCGGGTGCGCGACCTCATTGCTTCAACACTTCCAAACTTCGTCTTTCTTCATCGAACTACTCCGTAACCCAAATGTATGACTTGGTAATACAAGTCACACCCAAAAACACCACATATTGCATTATACTTCTTACTATTATAAAAATGCTTAGAGCTAATTTCGAACCCATTAACTCTTACAAATCAAGGTTATACAATGATTATCTCACCTAACTTTTATTAATTAATGCTTTAAATGTCCATATAATCTTATAAATTCCGATCCTTTCATTTGTTGAGTGAATTTAGAGGTTAGTTTTTTTTTTCCCACAAGAATAGAATGTATATACATATCAAGTAAAAAAAAATAAAGTAACATCCGGGACAATAATGTTGAGGATGACGGACTAGTCTATATATATATATTATATTAAAAGGCTTTATTCGCATCGTATTACGCCAAGTCAGTGTGACATGTCATTAGTTCATGCGTTTGTAATGGTTGCTTCACACCTTTTAAAATCTGAAATAAATTTTTAAAAAAGGCCACAACATGCATCGAACCCACAAATCCTGCTCCATGTATTATACGCAGCCAGTAGCCTAAATCTTCTCCTTATTATATTTAATAAGATGATTTTAATTATTATAAATGTCTTTCATTAATAATAATTTAAGTGCTAGTAGATCAGATCAATGACAAAGAAAAAAAAAAGATTGCAACCTAGAAAAATGCCCGGACCATGATACTAGTTTCATTTCAAAAGTTGTCAATCAGTTCTCATATCATTTTAATTGAGATCTAAATCAAATATTTGCATTAAGGTTGAGTTTAGCGCTACGTGTCACATTAGCTTTCTTCATTCATAACGCCTTTTAATTTATATTTAATTTATAAAAACACACCCCTATTCATATTACACGTCTTCCATCCTTCAATCTCATTATCCTATGTGCATTCCCCTCTTTTATCCCTCTATTTTATTTTTATTTTTTCCAATTATTATCAATTGTTATATGTAATAATGTAACTATATATTAAGTGACCCTCTTGAATCTTCAATCATTTCATCTCCTTTCAATTGTCACAACATTTTAATTTATGCCGTTTGTCCTCTGGATTGATTAAGATACTTATTATAAGCCTACAATATATATTTGTGAGTGTTATATATACATACGTAGTATTAGCCTCTTTGGTCTTCTCAGGCTATTCATTTTCTCTGTCTCAGTTATAAACTTATAAAATGAACAATTATTCTTTCTCTTATTCTTTTCTAATAGTGATAATTTGATGCTTATTCTTCATAATCTAAGTTGCATGGATATTCGGGTACGCAAACAAAATATGAGCGCTACTTTGAAAATTTGAGATATGGGTAATTGATATTATTAAATACTTTAAAAATATAAGAAATTTTAATTAAATTTTCAATATAATTTGGAATACTTTGGTTTCATTATTACAATAAGATGAGAAAATTCTTTCAAAAGTATATGCAAATATGAAAAAGGGGTAAATCTATAGTAAAACATATCAAAAAATAATGTTAAAATGGAGTAAAGTATCAGGCATCCTGGAAGTATCGATATGATGTCGATATCCGATATTCTGAAAATATCAGTATCATATAAGTATTCGGTATCCGATACGGGTATAACTACCTCAATGAAGTATTTGTGGTACATAATTCATAACTTTTATACAATCAATCAAATTCTCATATTCCCTTTCAATTCAATTTTTTCCATTGATGCACATCATGCTTATATAAATGATATTATTCTAAGGTATTTTCATCTATTTCCTTTCAAGTTTAAACTATAGAATTATTAAATAATAATTTTGCATGTTTGAAAATTTCTTTTTCCAATAGTCAAGCGAATGTTTATCACTATCCTACTACCTATTTTGATTGAGCACTCAATTTGATGATATTTTTAGAATTGGTACGCTTCTTTTTGTTTAAAAGTTGAATCATTGACTATAATTTTAAGCTGATCTCTTACTTTCAAATTCCAATTTATTTCATTCAAAATTTCAAATACATATATAGAATATTAAATATTTTATATTTTTCATTCAATTTAATTCTTATTTTGATAATATTACCAATTGGCTTCATCTTATTATTGTCATTGATTTTTGCAGTTGAAAATCAAGAAATTTCCCAATGGAAGACAAATCGGTCACCGAACTTCTACTAACAAAATTTTCTTCCCATTTTAATAAATGCTTTCTGTTTAGATTTGAGGACCAATTTTGATTCATTTATTGGCTTGGTGGTTTGATTCATATCATTAATTTTATCAAAAAATATGCTATCTATATTTTTCTCATGTACTACATATATAAAATAAATACATCTCCATGTTACTTATCATTGAGAAACTATTACGGAGATGAAGGAGTGTTTTACAAAAATAATATTGGGAGCAAAAGTATTTACCAAAATACTGCAAAATCAACAATATTTATCAAAATATTGTACACATTAGCCTTGTTTTTATTTTTTTTTTACGTAGCATAAATCGCTATTTAAAATAGCGATTTCTTTAACAAAATCGCTATCTCAAATAGCGATGTTATTGAGATTGAAAAAAAAATTAAAAAACCCAAACAATCCCTTTATTATAGAGACCAATGACCAAAGTTAGGTTGTTATTAAATTACAGAGGAAATCGCTAACACTTTCTCTCCTACGTGGACAATATTTTTGTAATTATTTTTTCATTGGCAGTATTTTGGTAAATACTTTTGGTCTCAACATTATTTTGGTAAAACTCTCGAGATGAAGAACCTCCATTTATCTCCCACATTATTTCAACTACACATGCATAATTATTGTTCATTCCGGACTGACTTTTCCGGCGTTGATTATTCGGCCGACTTTTCCGGCGACGATTTTTGGGTCGAGTTTTTGGGCGACGATTTTCAGACTGACTTTTCCGGCGGTGATTATTCGGCCGAGTTTTTTCGGCGACGATTTTCCGACGATAGTTTTCAGACAGATTTTTCGACGGTAATTATTCGGCCGACTTTTCCGGCGACGATTTTTCGGGACGACTTTTCCGACGACGGTTTTCGGATTGATTTTCCGGTGGTGATTATTCGGCTGAATTTTCCGGCGAGGATTTTTCGGGACCACTTTTCCGACGATGGTTTTCTGATTGATTTTCCAGTGGTGGTTATTCGGCCGACTTTTCCGGTGACGATTTTCGGGACGACTTTTCCGACGACAGTTTTTAGACTGATTTTCCGGCGTTGATTATTCGGCCGACTTTTTCGACATGATTTTCAGGCCGAGTTTTTCGGCGACGATTTTTCGGGACGAATTTTCCGACGACGGTTTTCAGATTGATTTTCCGACGGTGATTATTTGGCTGACTTTTCCGGCGACGATTTTCAGGCCGCGTTTTTCGGCGACGATTTTCGGTACGACTTTTCCGGCGACGGTTTTCGGAGTGACTTTTCCGGCGGTGATTATTCGGCCGAGTTTTTTTACGACGATTTTCCGGTGGTGAAAGTGAAGGTTTTAGGGTTTACTTTGAAATAAAAATACAATAAATAAAAATAAAATAAAAATAAAAATAAAATAAAAATAAAATAAAAATAAAAATAAAAATAAAAATAAAAATAAAAATAAAAATAAAAATAAAAATAAAAATAAAAATAAAAATAAAAATAAAAATAAAAATAAAAATAAAAATAAAAATAAAAATAAAAATAAAAATAAAAATAAAAATAAAAATAAAAATAAAAATAAAAATAAAAATAAAAACAAAAACAAAAACAAAAACAAAAACAAAAACAAAAACAAAAACAAAAACAAAAACAAAAACAAAAACAAAAACAAAAACAAAAACAAAAACAAAAACAAAAATAAAAACAAAAATAAAAATAAAAATAAAAATAAAAATAAAAATAAAAATAAAAACAAAAACAAAAACAAAAACAAAAACAAAAACAAAAACAAAAATAAAAATAAAAATAAAAATAAAAATAAAAATAAAAATAAAAATAAAAATAAAAATAAAAATAAAAATAAAAATAAAAATAAAAATAAAAATAAAAATAAAAATAAAAATAAAAATTTAATTTAATTTAATTTAATTTAATTTAATTTAATTTAATTTAATTTAATTTAATTTAAGTTCAGTTAATTTAATTTAAGTTCAGTTAATTTAATTTAAGTTCATGTTTTTTCAGTCCTATAGAACAGGGCCTTAATCATTTTGAACAAGACTATTGTAAATTAACATTCCCAAACATCTACCACTTTAAAAGTAATCAATAATGAAATTGATTGTCATGTTGCCTCTAATATCATGTCAGTGGATTATCTCAACCAAAAGATTAAGCTGATGGTTGAGGCCCAAAATTATGTTATATACTATATTATAATTAAATTAGTGTGTTAATACTACTAGAAATTAAAGACGTTATTGCAACGAGAATTCGATCTCATCATGAATATGTGATCTCGTCCTAGAAAAGAGGGGTCGCAAATGATTTTTTCGCTCGTAAAAATGTGACTTTGTCCTACAAAATGGGGGGTCGTAAATGACTTTTCTCGTCGTGATCCCATCGTAAATAAGTCAATTTAATAAAGTTTGAGTTAGATATAAGATGAATTTTAATGACACCCAAAATAGTCATAAAATATCTACATTTATGATAAAAATTTAGTTCCATCACTAATATGTACCCGTCATTAATGGACCATTTTTTGTAATGTAATTAAATTGGTGCCAAATATTTGGTCATTACGAATAACTCTCCCAATACATTAAACTTTAATTTTGAGCTTGAATCTAAGGAAAATTATTCTTAACAATTCTTAATGGATCATACATCTCATCAAATCACAACCCTCACACCCCCCCCCCACCCTATCACCTAAAAAAAACACACATACACTAGGTGTTTGTAGGTTTAAAGATAAGGTTATTTTCAACAATCCATATACTACCTCCGTATCGCAATACTCGTAACTTTTGTCATTTTAGGTTGTAACACAATACTTGCAACAAATATTTTTTTTACTATAGTTAGTGAAAAAATTACCCATGTGAAGTATTTTTTTAATTTTACTTTTGTTGTGGACCCACTTAATTATTCATTTTTCACTCTATCTCTCTCTTTAATTTAAATCCATTTTTTGCCTAAGAGTCCGCATACTTATGTAGCGAGTATTGCGATACGGAGGTAGAATATTGTTTTCTTAGGTAGCTTAGATTTCAAAATCAGCAACTGAAACTTTTTTTTTTTTTTTGCTTAAGGAGCCGTGTTATTTTATTTATGTTTAGAGTACACATCTTGAGTAGTTTATATATAAACTCTCCCATAATTTAATAGATTGTAAATTTGAGAGCAAGAAATTTATAGTTACATTGTGCTTATGGTCGATGAACTTTTCTTTATTAGCAATTGAAACAATCTGACAGTCGATCAGTAGCATTTAACTTTCTAAAAAAAAAAGGAGGCTACAACTTATACCATAAATTTATAGTTGCTTTAATTACTGACACCAGTTAAATCAGATTTTTGTATGATTTAGGAAAAATTCATAGGAATATAATAATCCGACTTTTGTGCAGTCTTCTCAAAATAGTTCGACTTTTTAATTTATTAACTCGAAATAATCCCACCCTTTGGAATGTCTTCCCAAAATGGTCTCAGCTTTGAAAAAACAACCTTTTGCGAGGTTGTTACACTTGTGTTTTTTTCAAAAAGTGGGACCATTTTGAAAAGACATCCATCATTTTGAAAAGACATTCATATATATAAATACCATACATATGAATTTTGCTATGATTTATATATATACTTCTTTTATGTTTTCAACTTATTATTTTCTTAGTATTTTTTTCTAGTTTGAAATAATGTAAATGGCTATTGTCTATTGCTACATGCATCACTATCATGATTGTGTGATTAGTTGACTGGTCTTCATGATTGTATGATTATTTCTAAAACAGTGTCATTAATTATTAATTTCTTAAACCAAAATTACTAATTTCAATTTTAGTGATTTTGGTACATACAGTAGAAAAACATTGAATTTGTCAACCGGCATCAGATGGATACTGTTAATATTTCTTATGTCCCTTAATGTTTGCAATATTGAGTATTTTTACTTTTTAAAATGTATTAGATGATTACATAGTATGTATGTTGGGTGTGGCCCAAATTTTTGGCCCAAATTCTAAGTGCTTCTAGAATCTACTTAAAAATGGTGAAGTTGCATATAAGAATCAAGATTTTTCTAGAAAGAAATTTCTAGAGAATGATGGAGAATACTAAAAAGAACCACCATCATTCTAGAGCTTGAATAATATAGAATATTCTAGAAAAATCTTGATCTATACACCACCTCCATAGTTCACCTATATATATAGGTTTACATGCACACACCCATCATCATCAACAACCAAAGAAGCCACACACATACTCACCCACAAAATACATAAGCCTTTCACCCTCCTTGTAATCCTCCACCAAAATAATTAGTTTATAAGTCCACTATACCTATTGTAATACTCCATTGTGAGTAAAAATAGAGAGAGTCTTATTGTAATACAAACACCCTTAAAGGGATAATTGTACTCTCCTATATTTCATATAGTGGAATAAAAGGCTCGTCGTCAAGTGGGTGTTCCCACACAAAATCGTCCATTTTTATCTTAATATTAGTCTTGCATATTTTCTCCCTTATTATATTTCTCGATCAATACATCTTCACTTCCGCTGCGCACTCTCGACCCCTAACAATGTATTGTTGTGAGGCCTCCAAAAGTCTAACGAAGTGCATAAATCTATACACGGAGTGCATGAGCATGATCTAATAAGCCAGGATGTTCATCTGGAATGCAATGGAGGCCAAGACAAAGAGAATTGATCAAGCTGATAGCTTACTAAGCTTAGCAAAGGTGGTTCGTGATGCTGCTATTATACCTAACTGTATTTTGGAACTTAATCGAACTCGTTGTGTTGCTATAATCACTGCCACTAGTAGTCGTAGTGCTACTAGAATTGTTCAGGGTTATTTTCTCAACTATATGTATAATTCCCATCCCTATAACCCCCCTGATCGCCTGTATTTATCTTTCGGTTAATTTAAGTCCTTATTTAATAATTAAAAAAAGACTCCGCATTTTTTTCCACTTTTATTTATTTATTTATTTTAAAAAAGTTATTAGTAATCAAATTAATAACCACCTATGCTTAACTAACTTAAAAAATAAATCACCCTTTTACCAACATTTAAGAAATATTACCACTTTTTTTAAAAAAAAAAATTAGGCTAAGATTGATCTGAGTTAGGTATAAGATTGGCTAACAATTTAATCTTTTCACCTTTTGGGACCTTCAGTTAACACACTAGCTAGTTAGCTCAACTTTAACTCACCTAAACAAAAACACTAAGCATTGGAATAGTAGCATACATAGATGTGATACAGCAAGCACTTCTGCTAATATTAAGTTGATTGTATTGACAATATGAAACACTAAGCATGTATGACATAAACAATTTCTTATTTTTAAACAACTTTTAACTTTCTAAGCCTATTTAACTAACTCAGATCACCCACAATTAATAGGGGATTAATTTTTTTTTTAATTTTTTGGAAGGAAACAGGGGATTAAGTTTTTAAACCAAAGGGACTATCTTTTTAATTCACCCTTGGTTAAATATTGGTCATTGGAAAGTTTTGAGGCTCCAAATATTGAAAACAAAAAAGTGAGGTCCCAAAAGGTGAAAAATTAAAAGGATAGTCCCTAATATTATATTTAATTTAACTCGATTAATCTATATTACAGAGTATAATATAGGAGTTCGTTTTGTTGTGAAGCTTTGAAATATTGCATAGAGCAATTCCGAATACCTAGTTTTATTTATTTATTGCATTATGATTTCTTAATTTTGGTTTTTTTTTTTTTAAATAATCTCTATTTTCATCTTATAATTACCTCTTCTTAACTACCCCTCATTTAATCTTCATCAATCAATACACATGTTTTTTGGCTTTTATTTTTTTCCAATTTCACTTCTTTTATCAAATAACACATCAACATGTACTACACATCAAGCTAGTGTACAAATTGTTCTCCATCTCACAAACCCCTCTTCTTCTTTACATTCTACTACTTCCTTTCTTATATAATTCTCCTTCAAATTCCCCTCCTAATTCTACTCTTACTTATTCTCCCAATGCTTAATTAATATTATAGATGAATTACATTATAGATAGATATGAATAGATTTGTTTTTTGATGTTAAGATGGATGATGCTATAGATAGATATCAAAACATGAAAACTCATCGTGAATAATTATAATAGTTTTATAGTACTATTTGTTTGTAACGTCTTATTTGTAGACTTATATTACTTTGTCTTGTAAATTGGGTTTTTTTAGTACTACTACGTATTTGGTTGTAGTATAGAATTTTGTATCATACTTGGTTGTAATATGAAATTTTAAAATATATTTTTTGAATTAAAATTATTTATCAACTAGACCGACCCGTTTTTTTAATTACAGTTGATCAACAATTGATGGTGACCTACCAACATGAAAATCTTGGATCCACCACGGTGGAAAACCAAATGTACTACAAACCAATAGCGAGCTATGTGTTTTTATGCATGTGTACGAGGAAGTGCCTATAATCTATAATCTATATTATAATAATAATAATAATAATAATAATAATAATAATAATAATAATAATAATAATAATAATCTATACTAAAACAGAACATGCTGACTTTACCTATTGCCATATGTCATACTCTAATTAAAAAATTTCCCTCCAAAAGAAATGATGATGTCATTATTAATTACTCCTCTCAAGTTTCAAAATCAAATAATAAATGTTTCCTCTCAATTATAACTACATTTTTTTCCAAAAAAAAATTTACAAAAATATTAAAAGGAAAAGTGTCATAGTTAATTTCAAAAATATTAAAATGTATATATATATTTTTCAAAATATGCTTAATTAATCTGTTTAAAGCTCAAACATATTGCCAAAATTTAGGGGTATTAGTTACTATTTATCTTAGAAAATATTTATGTATATGTTATTTCAAAATATGCTTAAATGATCTGTTTAAAGTTTAAAAACATATTGCCAAAATTTAGGGGTATTAATTACTATTTTTTAATTTTGGTTTTGACATATTCTTTAAATTTTTATGGTTTTGGGTTTTAGCTTTTTTTTCCAACTAAATAAATAAATCTATTACTCCTAATTTTTTGGCAATATTTTAGGAGTTTATTCTTAAGGTAAAGGTGTCATGTAATGATTTATGAGTATTTTTTTTTTTTTTAATAATCGAGATATAAAAAAAAAAAAAAAAAACTTTTGGAGAAACTCAAATTATTTTTCAGTACTAAGTAAATAATAAGTAATTCTTCTTGCAAAAAAAGAATAAAATAATAATAAGTAGTGGAATCAAACAAAGATCTTATGATTATATATTTATATTCCTTTCTTATATGTTGGGAAAAATATCTAGAAGTAAATATTATTCTCTTTATTTGTTAATAATGACAATTTTTCAAAGGAAAAAAAACTTTGAGAATAATACGTGGGAGTTTTTTTCAATATTTTCCAAACCTTAATCATATCACTTTTGAACAATTTTAACATATATATAAGACCAATAATATATGATTTTCTTGGTGTTTAGAGAACCACAAGGCGAGAGGGAATCACAGGATCATCTAGAATCAGGAAAAAAGCTCTTACCACTTGAGTTATCCCTCACTCTCAGACCATAATATATGATGAATGGGAGGCCAATTAAATATCTAAGATTTGCCCTTAATTACACTTTTTGACCGATAATTATCTAATTAAATTGATATTCTACATCTAATTTGCCTTGCTTTAATAAAAAGATAAGATATCAATAGTTACCTCCCTATATTCTTTATATTGTTCTATTTGGTGCACAGTATCCTAAGTGTAAAGAAGAAGGGTAAAAAAAAGAGAACAAGATCCACCTTGATTAACATTAATGATGTCATATCACTAATCTAATGTAGATGATAGGAATTATGCTTTAATATAACTGATTTGAGTGATTAGACAAGGAAAATTTTAATTTACATCTTATGTGCCTTCTTTAGCAAAATAGATGACTAATTTCCACTTTTAAATGATGATTATATATAAATCATGAAAAAAAAAAGTTAGCCTTTTTTCATTATTAAAATTCATGTGATATCTACACTATATCTTCAATAACAATGAAAACAAGTCTAATGAACCTTCAATTACTATGATTCTATCCTACTCTCTCAATATCTATTTTTCTTTCTACTTTGATTTTTGTTTTGATGAGACTAAAATATTCTAAATTGAAATGGCAAAACTTTAAAATTTAAAAAAAAAAAAAAAAAAAAAAAAACACTATGTAAAATTTACAATTTAAGCTCCAAATCGACCTCTTCCTTTCCGTTGGAATCAAAATTCTGACTGCTACAACAATTTTCTTGCTGAAAAAAAATATATATTTTCACAATTAGATTTAAAGTGAAAAAAAAAAATTAATTAGTTTTATCAAAGAATATAAAATTAAAACCTTTTTTCAAGGGGTGAAAAATGTCAATTACCTCAACATGGCTCAGCAGGTGCCTAGTGATCATGCCTGGTGGAAAAGGGTTTGGTTGGGTTTCGGGTGCACCGTGAAGGTTGTTGCTAGGGTTCCATCTAGATTGAGAGAGCATGAAACTAACCATTATTTTGTAATCCTCAACAAAATAAATTAGCAAGTCTCTCGTCACAGCACGGTCAAACGGTCTGACACGATAATTTTTTATTCAAATACTGTAACTTTTGAAAACAAATTTATTACAGCTTTTAATTAATAGTATAAACTTTAACTAGTTAAGTAAAAAATACAATAATTTTTTTATAATAAATCACTCACAAATTCTTTTTTTATCAAATGGAAACTTTTAGGGTCCGTTTGGTAAAGCGTAAAATGATTTCACTAAAAACTATTTTCCTCATTTTACGTTGTTTGGTTTGACTCGAAATTGAAATGAAAAAGTTAGGGCGCGGTGTGAAATGATTTTACACCCTAGTTAAAAACATTTTCCTCCCAAAATCAAAGGAAAACCGTTTTTCATTCTCTATTCTCATAACTCATTTTCCATTCAAGCAAACAATGAAAAACTTTTTTGAAAATGAGTTTTCCGTTGTAAAATGATTTCCATGGAAAACCATTTTACATTGAAAATATTTTATATCCTACCAAACGGACCCTTAATATAAACTTTAACCAGCTCATAATGTATACCATAAATTAATAGGTAATGGATTAAATTCTACGTAAAGATTACACAAAAGAATAATAATTTTATCAGGGGACAACTTTTATTTCGTAATAATTAACTGGTAAAGTAAAAAGTTATGTCAGACCAACTCATATAAAAAATGGAATTAAAATTATTTTTGGAAATTGAATCAATATGTTAAAATATTCAGAAATTACATACTATAACAATTTTATACCATTATATTGTGAATAAGGAAATACGAGTAAATTGCAAAAAAATACTCTTACAATATATATATATATACCTTGCTGTATTGATTGGCTGAGATTCACCATATCTTTCCATTTGATTTCT
The DNA here is from genome assembly GCA_951394345.1 of Salicornia ramosissima. NCBI lineage: Eukaryota > Viridiplantae > Streptophyta > Magnoliopsida > Caryophyllales > Amaranthaceae > Salicornia > Salicornia ramosissima. Next base: position 5,573,473 of record OX596233.1, read on the forward strand.
CATTTCCATCTACATTAACATTTCAAACATTATAATATCTCATTTCTCAACACCAAAATCTACCCAAATTTTTTTTTAAAAAAAAAGAATATATATTATTACAGCAGCAAATGAATCTAATACAAGTATAATAAAAATTAATTTTAAAATTTGGAGAATCTTTTTAAGATGAAAGCCGTTTTTTTCTCACTGTATCTTCCTCTAAATCAGTAAATTCAAGATTTCAAATTACAAAAAAAAAACAAATAAAAAAAAAAATCAAGTACCACACAATAGCAGGAAACATTTACACCAAAATTTTAAATAAAAAAAAAAATTCATAAACACGCAAAATTAATTTCCGCAAATCTCCTTGATATCTAGGTCAATCCATAATGCCTAATCGTGCTTAATAATTTTATTTTTTTTAATTATTTTGAGGTAATAATAAGTGAACAAACCATGGAAGCGTTAAGGTGGTGGTGATAACCATACGAAGACGACGCAACTTGAGGCACCGAGTAACCAAACGGCGGCGCTGGTTGCTGCTGCGGCTGTGGAGGCGGTGGAGGCGGCGGCGGTATTTGGTACCCGAATTGATACTCCGGAACATGCTAATTAATTAAAATCCAGAAATTCTTGGATTAAATTAAAATTAAAATTAAAAGATTGAAAAAATTGAAGATCAAAAGAAAAAGAAAAGAAAAACCTGAAAAGGAGGATGAATAAAACCAGGATGATGATGATGAGGATGAAGATGATGATGATTAGGATTAAGAAAACCTCGATTAATCAACTGAGAATGCAATCGAATCTTCTCTAATTGAGCAACTCCAAGCCCTCTTTGTGGTTGTTTAGGTTTCTCTGAATTATTATTATTATTATTATTCGACTTGTTTTTGCCTCTTCTCGAAGTAACTGTATTACTAGCAGCAGCAGCAGCAAATCTTTCGCCATTATCATTGCTTGCCATTTTTTGTTTTTTTTTGTTTTTATTTTTTTTTTAATTTTGGATTTCACTGTTGTTTTGTGGTGTTACTTAGCTTAAGGTCCTTTTATACAAGTAAGTATATAGCTTGTGTGATTCTCACATCCACCTACCAATAAATCAGGGGTAAATATTATTATTATTATTGTTGCTTGGTTGTCTTATATATTGTTTATTGAAATTAAAATGTATCATATTTTAGAAGATTTAGTAGTATAAATAATTAAATACTCATATTTATAAATGGATTTATTACCTTGTGGAGTTTATATATATGATATATCTTTCTTTTATGTGATATATCTCTATCCAAATTTACCTTAAGCTTTTTAATTATGGACTTGTTTTTGGCTAATTTTATTAATTAAATACTTTGTGGGTGAAGGAGATTTTTTCCATTTTTGGAATTTCAATTAAAAGAAATATTGCGGGATAATAATATTATTTCTTAACCCTTCATGTGAATTTTTATTTTAAGTACGTAATAATTTACTCAATTGGTATACAATGAATTAAAAATACATACTTCCTCCGTTTCGAAAAAAACGCAACAAATTGGATTTCACGGACTCCTAGTCCATTTTTTATTTTGAGAGTAAAAGGATAGAGAGAAAGTGGAGCATGTGATGATGTGACAGATAGGAAGAAAAGACTTACAAAAATAGAAAGATTAAAATTGTTGCATTTATTTTGAAACTTCCTAAAATGGAATTTATTGCATTTATTTCGAGACGGAGGAAGTATAAGATTTTCGAGCATTTTGGTCAAAGTAAATTATTAAATTCCCAAAAGTCATCCCATACAATGAATTAAACATAGAGTATTGTTAATTCTAGCCTATACGTATTTGACTTAAGGTGCGTTCTCTTTAACTTATTAGACATGAACTTACTAGACCTAATTTAACTTATTAGACATTATTGGAACTTATTATAACTTAATACAACTTATTGGAACTTATTAAACCTGATTGGAACTTATTGAAACTTATTAAACCTAATTGAAAAATAAATTATAATAATAATCCAAAAAAGCAATGTTCTATCAATTTGAACCTATGTTCTTTTATATTGTTGAATTACGTTCTATGATCAAATTAATTTAATTCAATCTAACTCTGAGTGAGTTTCTCTAAAAAAAATTATAAAATACGAATGATAGAATAAAATTGGTTTATGTTGTGTAGTAGTGATTTAAGTTAATTATTAATTTTATTTGATCAATAATAAAAAAACCTAAACCTGATTGGAACTTATTAGGACTAGGGGTGAGCAAAAAAATCGGTTACCCGGTATTGGACTTGGTCCTGGTTTGGAACCGGTGTAACTGGGTCTGCTTCTGGGTCCAAAGAAGAGGACCCGGTTGAAGAAGGATCTGGATAGTAAAATTGTGGACTCAGTACCCAGTGGGTACCCGGTGGAACCGGGTCCGGTTTTGGGTACCCTGTTGGATCCGGGTTTCGCACTAGGTACCCATTGTGTAGGATCATATTTAACTTATTTTATTGTAATTCCTTAACCCATAAAAAGCTCAACAAATTATTCAAGTGAGATTGATTGTCGTAATTAGTAAAGTATACTACATTATTTTTTAAATTACACGAATCGGGTACCCGGTCCCAACCGCAGTTAGCAAAGTAGTGCTATATTATTTTACAAATTACACGAATTGGGTACCCAGTCCCGGACCCGGTCCCACCAGTTCCAAGGCTAGGTCCCAAAATCTAGGAATCGGTTGAGTTGGGCCCGTCTGGTTCCAAATTCTGGGACCTGCTTGTAACTAGGTTCTAACCAGGACTGATTGGAACTTATTAGGACTGATTGGTACTTATTAGGACTGATTGGTACTTATTAGGCCTGATTGGAACTTATTAGGCCTGATTGGAACTTATTAGGCCTGATTGGAACTTATTAGCCCTAATTAGGACTTATTAAACCTAATTGGAACTTATTAGACCTGATATAACTTATTATAATTTATCTAAACTTATCTGAACTTATTAAACCTGAAACTTATTTTTTTAAGGTGAAGAGAATGCACCCTTAGTATCCTATGTGTTTTGACAATTTCTCCCTTGCTTTGTAACTTTGTATCCTTCTTGCTGACTTGGACATTATTAGGCCTCTTTACTTCAGCTTAAATTCAGTTCAGTACAGCTCTTAATTTTCTTCTCTTATAAAATATTACTTTTAGCACTATTTAGTTTAATTTAGCTTAGTTCAGGATAATTCAGTCCAGATCAGCTGTATTTAATTGAAGTAAACATGCCCTTAATTTACAACATCGGAAACTTTCAGACTCACCGTCGGTAACACCAAGTACCGTGGTAAAAATGAATGGGGCGCATCAAAAAAGCACTTCCTAACCTAGGTTGGGGACCCTAAAATAGTAAAGTCCGATATGCTTAGGGTGGTAGTTGAAGTAAGTTCATTAAAGTTTGAGTGTTCGGTAAAATCAACTTAGTGAGATGGATAAAAATTTAGAAAATGAGAAAAAAATTTGTCAAAACGCGGATTGGACGATACAAAATAAAATTTGCGCGGGCTAAATTTAGCACTTAGCACTTCAAAGTATGTCAAATAAGCATACATTTTTAATCAAAATCTAACTACTACTGATTGTCTGGTTTTAGGGTAACTTTAAGTCATTCTACACTATCTACATCCATATTTTTTTTCTTATTTATTAGGGTATTAAGTTAGCCATGTGCGATACACGTTTTATTTAGTTTGTTTTCAAAGAAAATGTTACATTACTTCTATGAAAAAGTGTAGTCATGTTCTCATTAAACTTATAAAGATGCATTCATTAATTAGTCTTGAAACTTGAATATTTGAGTTAGAAAGAAAGTTATGTCATCATTAGTGTTGCAGGGAAAATTTTCATGAGAATTTAACACATGACACTTGATGGCATTAGCATATTCTGTTTTAGTATATATTTATAGTTATTGTAACAACCCTGATTTTATAGGTATTTCTGTGGTGTATTTATGTATGTTTATGTGATTTTATGTATGGTTCAAATTTATTTTTGAACTATTTATTTTTATTTTTATGTGAATAATTTCGATTAAATTCGAATTATTTTATTTTAATCAATTATTAATTATTTTATTATTATTTAATTAATTAGAATTTTATTATTTAATTTTTTAATTAGTTATTTAATATTTTTGGGCTAAATCGAATTAAGCATGATTAGTCATGCAATTATTGTAAATTGGCCCAATTAATTACGAGAGCCCAATTTGGCCCATTTTGAGCTATGAAAACCAGCCCTATCTTGTTCATGGCAAGGATTTGCCACTTGCCATGCATTCACACCTTAAGCCACTTCTATAAATAAAAGGGTTAGCAAGGCTTGAGGATCCTTTTGCTCATTTGCCATCTTAAACACCTTTAATCAACACTTGCCATCAAAAGTTCAAACACAAAACTCCCTCCATTTGCATCATTTCACACGCCATTTTTGGCTCCTCAATCCAACCAATTTATTCATCATCAATTCTAGACTTAAACTTAAAGATTCAAACTCCATTGATCTTTAAGTAATCAAACACAAATTAACCTTCATTGCCATCTATCAAGACTTGGGTATTTGGTTCGGTTTTGGGTTGGGACTTGTGTGGGTTGTTCGTGGTTCGAGAGTGGTGCACGGTGGTGGTTCGTGTTGGTGCAACCGGGAGGTGGCCGTGCTGGGCAGCCGTGCGGTTCGTGGGTTCATGTGCAAGAACCGTGGTGAAGCCGTGTGTACCGTGGTGGTCCGTGTGACTTTGGGCCGTGTGATTTAGTTTCCGGGCAGCGAGTTTTTAGTGTTTATCTTGTTAATCTTCATCAAGGTAACATGCTTTCTCAACTTAATTGGGTATACTATGTTTCATAGTATAGATTAAATGCATAGATTAGTTTATGTTGAAGTTTTGGCATGTTTATGTGTATGAAATGTAAATCTGATTTTTAAGTGGTTTATGATGATTTCAAGGTTTACTATGATGATTCTATGATTGATTATGTTAGTATTAAGTTTATGTTAATCATGTTCAAGTTTGATGAATTTTGGATGCTAGAAAGTTGATGATTTCATGTGTTGAATTGTTGGGATTATGCGTGTAGTTTGTGTATGAATGGATGAGTTCTTGATTCTTGAATGAGTTCTTGGTTGAAGTTCTTGAATCTTGATTGAGTTCTTGATTGAAAATCTTGAATCTTGGATGAGTTCTTGATGAGTTCTTTAAGGTTCTTTATGAGTTCTTGATTGAGTCTTTAAAGTTAAAGAAAAGGTTAAAGAAAGTTATAAGATGTTGTAAGATGTTTGGTTTACATGTTATTTCTTGAGTCAAGGCATAAGATGCAACTTAAGAAGTAACTAAGAATGTAAACTTCGGATTAAAGAGTTAAAGATTTTAAAGATTAGCTTGATTTCGCTATTAGACGCCTAATTCGTATAGTAAGATTCTATGTTTTTGGGTTAAGACGTTGCCCCTATCCTAACCGCGGTATTGGGATAGTGATTACCACTATGTCGTCTTTGACATGGATTTCCATTAAGATTGGTTTCATAGGGTTGGGAGTAAAATTCTCAATCCTGGCATTGTTGGAAAGTTCGTTCGCGTAAGATGCGCTCGTACGTGCATAGTCCGGTCTAGTATGCGAATGATTGCGCCAAAGTAAAAGATTGGATAAGTTGTCGAGACAAGTATGATTATTTGCTATTGTTCGTATGATTTGATTTTATGATTTGGGTTATTTGATTTATGCTATGTTCATGTGTATTCCCGTTAGGGTGAGACAGTTATGTTACTCGCCACTCACGGTGGACTGTTGTTATTTTTCAGGTAATTCTGATGATGAGGTCCTTGCTTAGCATTGGGTTGGGCGAGTGCCTTTATTGCCTAGATTTTATATTGTTATGTTTTGATGTTTTCTAGTTATATACTCTAGTAGTGATACTTATATACTTTACTATAACTCTGACATGTATTTGGAGTTACGTATGTTAGTAGTAGTAGTTGACTTTTGGGGTTAGTTGTGTACAATCTTGTGGGTAATTGTACTTTTGGTTTAGTAATATAATCATTTTGAGGTTTGTTTTTAAATTTTAAGTATTTTAGTTTGTTAGTTCTGACTATTCGACTCGTCGGTGTCTTCCGCGCCGGTTTAAGCGAGTCGGGTCATCACAGTTGGTATCAGAGCCGAATAGGTTTTAAGTGAAGTTTTAGGATTTCGAGTTAAACCCGGGAGTTGAGAGCTTTACTATTCCTGAGTGATAAACCCAAGTTAAGATTAAGTAAAGGGAGAAGAGTTGGGTAGAAAGACCGGGATAAGATCTTTTCTATTTTCTTTTTCTCTCTTTATTTTTTTTATGTGCTTGACTGTGGTGGGGATGTATGACTGACATTGTTATTTTGGTATGTCTTCTGTTTTATTGCGATTGCAGCATGTCTACGCCTCGCCGGTTGAGTACTAGACGACAGAGGTTGCGGGCACTCGAGGAGGCGATCCTTACGTTGGCGCACCATAGCCGTCATACGCCGAGTACGCAGTCGATGTTCGACCGTATCGCACGTCATCGACCTCCGACTTACGATGGGGTTGCCGACCCCACTATCCTGGAGAGCTGGATCCGGGAGATGGGGAAGCTCTTCGACGCGACGTTTTGCCCCGAGCACGAGAAGGTGCAGATCGCCGCTTATTATCTACGTGGAGAGGGCGATAAGTGGTGGACGTTAGCTAAGGACGCGTGCTTGCCGTTACATTCGATGTCGTGGATCGAGTTCGTCGATAAGATCCAGGAGCATTTCTACCCCGACGAGTTGCAGTGGCAGAAGCAGGAGGAGCTTCTTACTCTTACACAGGGTAAGATGATTGTTCAGGCGTACACCGACAAGTTTACGGAGTTATCGAGGTTCGCTACGTCTGTGGTTCCGTCAGAAAAGGATCGGGTCAAGCGCTACATCAAAAAGCTAGATCCGAGGATTCGCGTTCACGTGATCAGTAGTAGAGCGACGATATTTCAGCAGGCCTACGAGGTAGCACTCGAGATTCAGGCATCGACGGCCGAGGAGGATGCGAGCAAGAAGAGAGCTCAGGTCCCGGCGATGACAGCTTCTTTTAAGAAGCCCCGATTTAGTGCTCCTAGCAGGCTCCCTCCGTCCACGAGTTCGCATAAGGGTTCCGATGGCTCGAAGTGCAGAGGATGCGGCCGAGACTTCCATCCAAGGAAGCGGTGTGACGGTTCGCCCATAGCGTGTTTTATCTGCAGGAAGGAAGGCCATAAGGCGTCAGTATGCCCCGAGAGGAAGCCAAACACTGAGGTTAAGCAGCTTCTAGCACCGACGAAGACTCCGGTGAAGAACCGAGTCTACTGTATGACCGAGGCGGAGGCCGAGGTTCAGCCTGACGTCGTATCAGGTAGATTTCTTGCTCTGGTGTGTTAGCTTTAGTGTTGTTTGATTCTAGTGCTACTGTCTCTTTTGTGGCTAGTAGTTTTGGCTCAAGGACTAATCTTCTTGGCAGCTTTCCTGTTAGTTCAGTTATAACTCTCCCTTCCGGAGAGAATTTTATTTGTCAGCGCGAGTTCCGAGGAGTGCCTATCGTGATAGCTGGGGAGCAAGCGACGGCTGATCTGAAGGAGTTCCCGCTGATGAAGTTCGGCGTGATACTTGGTATGGACTGCCTGTCGAGGTATCGAGCGATCATTCGTTGCCGAGATCAGTCAGTGACATTCCGAGGACTCCAGGGCAACCGAGTTACCTACTCTGGGTTCGTCCTTAAGAAAGGAGTTAAGGTAATCTCAGCCTTGAAAATGAGAAAGCATCGCCAGAAGGGCAATATGGTGTACTTATGTCAGGTAAGGGACTTGACTGAGGAGCGTCCGTTGGACGATATACCTGTAGCGAGGGATTTCAGAGACGTATTTCCTGATGAGCTACCGGGGGTTCCACCCGAGCGCGACGTCGAGTTTCATATCGACTTAGCACCCGGGACAGCGCCGATTTCAAAGGCCCCGTACCGGATGGCACCATCGGAGTTGCAAGAGTTAAAAACGCAACTCCAGGATTTGATCGATAAGGACTTCATTAGGCCGAGCGTTTCTCCATGGGGAGCACCTGTGCTCTTCGTGAAGAAGAAAGATGGTAGTATGCGCCTGTGCATAGACTACCGAGAGTTGAATCGGGTAACTATCAAGAATAAGTACTCGTTGCCTAGGATTGAGGACCTGTTCGATCAGTTGCGAGGAGCAGGAGTGTTTTCGAAGATAGATCTTCGATCTGGATATCATCAGATTCCAGTCAAGAAAGAAGACATTCCGAAAACTGCTTTTCATACTAGATACGACCACTACGAGTTCGAGGTGATGCCCTTTGGCCTCACTAATGCGCCAGCCGTGTTCATGGACCAGATGAACCGGACATTTCACCACTTACTCGATAAGTGTGTCGTAGTATTTGTAGACGATATCTTAGTCTATTCGAGAGATGAGTCTGAGCATGCGGAACATCTCCGGATGGTACTTGAGATATTATGTAGTAATAAGTGGTTCGCGAAACTCTCCAAGTGTGATTTCTGGCTTCGCGAAGTAGCATTTCTGGGTCACGTGATTAGTAAGGACGGCATTAAGGTAGACCCGGCTAAAATTAAGGCTGTAGTTGATTGGAGTAGCCCGAGAAATGTGGCGGAAGTTCATAGTTTTCTGGGATTGGCCGGATACTATCGACGATTCGTCCAGGACTTCTCCAAGATTGCTAGGCCGATGTCTAGTCTCCTATAGAAGGAGGTCCGCTTCGTTTGGACGGAGGCTTGCGAGCAAGCATTACAGCAATTGAAACAGAGATTAGTCTCTGCTCCTATTCTTACCCTTCCGAACGATGAGGAGGACTTCGAGGTCTATAGTGATGCTTCGAAGAGTGGCCTAGGATGTGTGCTCATGCAAGGCGGAAAGGTTATCGCTTACGCATTGAGACAATTGAAGGTGCACGAGCGTAACTATCCTACGCATGACTTGGAGTTAGCGGCTGTAGTGTTCGCGCTCAAAATCTGGAGGCACTACTTCTATGATGGTTCGTGTAGAGAATTCACGGATCACAAGAGTCTCAAGTACATCTTTACTCAGAAAGACCTCAATATGAGGCAGAGACGATGACTTGAACTTATTAAGGACTACGACCTGACGCTTAACTATTGCGAGGGCAAGGCGAACTTAGTCGCTGATGCACTAAGTCGTAAGCATCGCTTGAGCTTCAGTAGAAGCCGTAGTTCCGTCAGACTTCGTCTGACATCTATGAGTGCTGAGCCTAATCTGATTCAGGAATTGCGCGAGGGTCAACAAAACGACCCACAATTAGCTAGGATACGAGAGGCTCTACGGCAAGGTAAAGCCGTAGGTTTCGAGATCCCTTCCGATGGTAGTCTGTGATTCCGAGGGAGGTGGTGTGTACCGGACTGTTCTGATCTTAGGAACAAAATTATGTTTGAGGCACATAACTCGCCCTACTCTGTTCATCCTGGAGGTAACAAGTTATACCAGGACCTCAAGGGCCAATTCTGGTGGCCTAAGATGAAGAGGGATATAGCAGAGTTCGTAGCTCGATGTTTAGTCTGTCAGAAGGTTAAAATCGAGCATCAGAGACCAGGAGGTCTGTTGCAGCCACTACCTATTCCGACCTGGAAGCTCGAGTCGGTATTTATGGACTTTGTGGTTAGCTTACCCACCTATAATGGCTTGAATGCTATTTGGGTCATAGTGGATAGGTTGAACAAGGTCGCTAGATTCATTCCGATGAAGATGACCTGGTGTATGGAGCGTCTGACAGAGGCGTATACTCAGGATATTATTCGACTTCACGGAGTTCCGAGGGAGATCGTTTCTGATCGAGATCCGAGATTTTTTTCTCGTTTCTGGAAATCAGTTCAGGAAGCCTTTGGGACGAAGCTGAAGTTGAGCACCGCTTTTCATGCGGCGACTGATGGTTAGACTGAGAGGACCATCCAGACTTTAGAGGATATGCTTTGAGCATGTACTCTGGAGTACCATCAGTCTTGGGTACGTATGCTCTGTTTGATAGAGTTCTCCTATAATAATAGCTATCACTCCAGCATCGGGATGGCTCCGTACGAGGCCCTATATGGCAGGAAATGTCGGAGTTCGATATGTTGGAATGATATTAGTGATTCTGTGGCTTTAGGACCTGAGATGGTACGCGATACTATCGAGAAGGTCCGAGTCATCCGGTCTAAGATGCAAGCCGCTCAGAGTCGTCAGAAATCCTACGCCGATAATCAATGTAGACCGCTGGCTTTCGAGGTAGGTGACAGAGTCTTGCTTAAGGTTTCACCTTTCAAAGGAGTGGCACGCTTTGGTCAGAAGGGGAAACTCCGACCGAAATATGTGGGACCTTACGAGGTACTGGAACGAGTTGGGGAGGTGGCATATCGATTGACATTACCACCTAGTTTGTCTAATGTACATGACGTATTCCATGTTTCCCAACTAAGGAAACATGTACATGATCCTACCCACATTATTCCAGTGGAATCGGCCACGTTTGAGCCGAATCTGACTTTTGAGGAGCGACCCGTCCAGATCTTGGATCGGGAAGTGAGGACCCTTCGGCGTAAGCAAGTCCAGCTCGTCAAGGTGTTGTGGAGAAATCAACACCATGAGGAGGCGACTTGGGAGACAGAGGCGTCCATGAGGCAGAAGTACCCGGAATTGTTCGAGGGTGAGCGATTTCCTTTGCCTTAAATTTCGGGACGAAATTTCTTTAAGGAGGGGAGGTTGTAACAGCCCTGATTTTATAGGTATTTCTGTGGTGTATTTATGTATGTTTATGTGATTTTATGTATGGTTCAAATTTATTTTTGAACTATTTATTTTTATTTTTATGTGAATAATTTCGATTAAATTAGAATTATTTTATTTTAATCAATTATTAATTATTTTATTATTATTTAATTAATTAGAATTTTATTATTTAATTTTCTAATTAGTTATTTAATATTTTTGGGCTAAATCGAATTAAGCATGATTAGTCATGCAATTATTGTAAATTGGCCCAATTAATCACGAGAGCCCAATTTGGCCCATTTTGAGCTATGAAAACCGGCCCTCTCTTGTTCATGGCAAGGATTTGCCACTTGCCATGCATTCACACCTTAAGCCACTTCTATAAATAGAAGGGTTAGCAAGGCTTGAGGATCCTTTTGCTCATTTGCCATCTTAAACACCTTTAATCAACACTTGCCATCAAAAGTTCAAACACAAAACTCCCTCCATTTGCATCATTCCACACGCCATTTTTGGCTCCTCAATCCAACCAATTTGTTCATCATCAATTCTAGACTTAAACTTAAAGATTCAATCTCCATTGATCTTTAAGTAATCAAACACAAATTAACCTTCATTGCCATTTATCAAGACTTGGGTATTTGGTTCGATTTTGGGTTGGGACTTTTGTGGGTTGTTCGTGGTTCGAGAGTGGTGCACGGTGGTGGTTCGTGTTGGTGCAGCCGTGGGGTGGCCGTGCTGGGCAGCCGTGCAGTTCGTGGGTTCGTGTGCAAGAACCGTGGTGAAGCCGTGTGTGCCGTGGTGGTCCGTGTGACGTTGGGCCGTGTGGTTTAGTTTCCGGGCAGCGAGTTTTTAGTGTTTATCTTGTTAATCTTCATCAAGGTAACATGCTTTCTCAACTTAATTGGGTATACTATGTTTCATAGTATAGATTAAATGCATAGATTAGTTTATGTTGAAGTTTTGGCATGTTTATGTGTATGAAATGTAAATCTGATTTTTAAGTGGTTTTATGATGATTTTAAGGTTTACTATGATGATTCTATGATTGATTATGTTAGTATTAATTTGGATGCTAGAAAGTTGATGATTTCATGTGTTGAATTGTTGGGATTATGCGTGTAGTATGTGTATGAATGGATGAGTTCTTGATTCTTGAATGAGTTCTTGGTTGAAGTTCTTGAATCTTGATTGAGTTCTTGATTGAAGATCTTGAATCTTGGATGAGTTCTTGATGAGTTCTTTGAGTTCTTGATGAGTTCTTTAAGGTTCTTTATGAGTTCTTTATGAGTTCTTGATTGAGTCTTTAAAGTTAAAGAAAGTTAAAGAAAAGGTTAAAGAAAGTTATAAGATGTTGTAAGGTGTTTGGTTTACATGTTATTTCTTGAGTCAAGGCGTAAGATGCAATTTAAGAAGTAACTAAGAATGTAAACTTCGGATTAAAGAGTTAAAGATTTTAAAGATTAGCTTGATTTCTCTATTAGACTCCTAATTCGTAGAGTAAGATTCTATGTTTTTGGGTTAAGACGTTGCCCCTATCCTAACCGCGGTATTGGGATAGTGATTACCACTATGTTGTCTTTGGCATGGATTTCCAGTAAGATTGGTTTCATTGAGTTGGGAGTAAGATTCTCAATCCTGGCATAGTTGGAAAGTTCGTTCGCGTAAGATGCGTTTGTACGTGCATAGTCCGGTCTAGTATGCGAATGATTGCACCAAAGTAAAAGATTGGTTAAGTTGTCGAGACAAGTATGATTATTTGCTATTGTTCGTATGATTTAGGTTATTTGATTTATGCTATGTTCATGTGTATTCCCGTTAGGGTGAGACAGTTATGTTACTTGCCACTGACGGTGGACTGTTGTTGTTTTTCAGGTAATTCTGATGAGGAGGTCCTTGCTTAGCATTGGGTTGGGCGAGTGCCGTTATTGCCTAGATTTTATATTGTTATGTTTTGATGTTTTCTAGTTATATACTCTAGTAGTGATACTTATATACTTTACTATAACCCTGACATGTATTTGGAGTTACGTATGTTAGTAGTAGTAGTTGACTTTTGGGGTTAGTTGTGTACAATCTTGTGGGTAATTGTACTTTTGGTTTAGTAATATAATAATTTTGAGGTTTGTTTTTAAATTTTAAGTATTTTAGTTTGTTAGTTCTGACTATTCGACTCGTCGGTTTCTTCCGCGCTGGTTTAAGCGAGTCGGGTCGTCACAGTTATACTCTCTCAGTCTTTTTTTACTTGTTACATTTTCCTTATTTGAGTGTCTTAGTTTACTTGTTACGTTTCTTTTTTTGATATGGAGTTCGCACTTAATTATTTCTACCTATTCTCCCCTTATTTTTGTCATGTTTGGAATCAGGGAGAGAACTAAAGAAATAGTTTTTTACATCAAGTCATAGTTACTAAATAACCGTATAATTAATTAATATAATAAGATTCCTACTTGGAAAAAAAGTTGTTGAATTTTTTATTTAGTATAACGGGAAAGTAGCCCCGTGCGGCAACACAATTATTACCGAGATTATCTCGAAGAACAACACCCACAGACGCAGAATTATTAATAAAGGAACCATCCAAATTTAGCTTAATCATACTTTGGTTCGGAGGGGACCATTTGAAAAAAGTAGACGGAGGAGTATGATGAGACTGAGGAAGATCTAAATGATAAATAGAAGAAATGTTATCTAAGGAGAGATGAGTCTTCCATTATTGAAACTAGTGCATAGCCTGAGTAAATACGGAGATAGTATTGAAGGGCTTATCATACTCATCTTGATGCGGATATATAAATTATAGAAACTAGGCCAATAGTCGTGTAATGTTTGATTTGTGCTCCGTTTGATAGTATAAAACGTGTTCAATGTCAAATGAATTTTTATTCACAATATTTTATAATAAAATGTAAACATACATTAGGGTAAAAAAGTTGGAAGGACAGGGAGGGGATGGAAATAGAGGAAGAAAGATAAAAAGTTGCTAGGGAAAAGAGAAGGAAGGATGAAAAGGTGTTTTCACTAAAATTCATTCCAAAAGTAAAATGAATTTCATTCATACAAAAGATTCTATGTTTTTGATGGAAAATTGTTTTACATTCAAGTAGTGGAAAAGAGGAGAAAATGATGTAAAACATTTTACACCTTACCAAACATAGCGTGAATGGAAAATTTAAGACAATTATTTATTTTTATACAAGTTAATTTTAAACTCTTCATAATATAATGGCAAATATATATATTAAGAAAGAATTTAAAACTTGACGGCATGAGTAATATATATAATTCAAGATTGATTATATTTTAAATAACCATTAAACATTAATTTAGAAAGATTTTGGAAAATAATCAAAAAATGTTTAACAAATTTAATAAAAGAGATTTAGGAGAATATAATTCAATGAGAAGATACAAATACAAATATGGACCTTGATCAATTAAACCTTATATGTGTTTCTCATGTAACAAACAAATTTCAGCCCGAATTTCTATACAAAATTTACTCTGTAATATCACAATATTTTCAATAATTTATAGTGATTCAAAATCAATTAAGACTTAAATATAAAAAAAAGTTTAATTAGAAATGATGATGGATCTTTATTTAATTTACAAACAGGTTAATATAATAGTTGTATAATTGTGATTTGGACTATGATTCCAATTGAAATATCTATAGTTACTATATATTTGTTTAAACTTTTAAAAAAAATTTATTTGAATTTGGTTTTCCTATTGGGAATTAATTTTAATTTAATAAAATAAATGATTGAGTTGAGTTGATCGAGTTGATATTCTATACAGCTTGCTAAATATCTATAATCTAGTATTATTTACAGTTATAAGGCTAGGTTCAGGTGAAAATATTACGTATATACACTAAGAAGTTTTATGTAAAAAAAAAGTGAGAAATGGGGAAATTTTATTAACTAATTCCTACTATAGGTATATTTATTATAAATTATATATAAATGGATTGGAGCATAAATACATTGACTTTTACGATACGAATATGTGGCGTTTAAATTGAAAAAAAGAGTAAATAGACCGCAATCTAATTTAATCTTGAAAATTTATTCGTTGATCCAAGATCGTAATTCTTTCTTATCCTTTTCATTAAAGCTAGTTTTCTGTTTTGAGCTTAATTATGTGTGTATATATACACACACAAAGTATATCCTTTTGAAATTATAAAAAAAAAAAACGAATCTTGGAAATGTATAAATTCACTCAAACCTTAATCATATAATTCCTTAATTGATTTAACTTCTCTCTCTTTAATTTATTTCCTTTTTCTTCATTTGTGTGTCAAATTGCTAATTCCAAAAAAACATGCTCATTTTATTGAAAATTCAATCCTTTTCCAAATGCTTTCGTTGTAGGACTACTTCTCCCTAGACAATATATTAAGTTTGAATCTATACTAAATAGGCCTAGGACAAGGGAAACAATACATAGGATCTGTGAGCTGAGTGGTCTGATCCATGTATCTCATTTTTACGGTCCTCAATTTTATTATTTCGTTTCGTCAATCGTTTGTAACTATATTAATTAATTATTTTATAAACTAGTAAAATTTCTTGGGTTTGATGATTAGTAAATAAATTTTTTATTTGATTGATAATTTGCTAGTTTAAAAAAATATAATTTGTAATTTGATTTGGATTTGATTAAATTTTTTATTTAGTAGTATTTAATAAAAAAAATCTACAAAACATGGAAAATAATTTTCAAGTCCTTGGTTCGCACCTGGCATAGGCTATACCCAAACATATATATGGAAACATGTTTTAGTATATAGAAAACTATCATAATAACAATTTTAAATTTTAGGGTATTTTCTAATATGTTTTTGAAAAGAGAAGCCAAATAAAATGTACAAAATATAATAAAATTGGATTTAAAATTACGTTTATGCTTTATTTGGATCATTTGAGTCAAATGATAAGAGCTAAGGACCCGGGGAGTGATGAACGACTTCGATCCTTACCTCCAAGGCATGTGTTGAATCCATGACCTCGATGATCACGGGATACTTGGACCAACTGATCTAAGGTTTATCGACAGTAAATCCATTTGTAAATTTGAGTATTTATACTAATAAATCTTTTAAAATCTCATACATTTCAATTATAACAACAAAAATAATCTATTTATAAATGCGATTCATATAAAGTTTTGGATTTAAAATATAATAAAAAAATGTTTTAGATCAGAATTACAGAGTAAAATATAATATATTAATTCATACAAAAGGTTAGAAAAATCATGTTAGTATCACATTATGTGGTGCATTTGTTAAACTTTAGATGTTATTAAAATATGTACTATCTATCTCATAAAAAAAAATATGCACTATCTAATTTCAAGCCTATTCATCAAACTATCCTCCTATGTTAGGTTTAATAAATATTAAAAAAAAAAAAATTATTTAAAAAAATTATCTTTTTAGGTTTAGATATTTTTAAGATAAAAGTAAGCACATCATCTACCGTTAAATTTACAATAAGTTTTTTTTTTTTGAAAAATGAGAAAAATAAACTACAAAATGAGTAACAACGTAACATATATCCAGATGTATATATAAGAATTATTACTATCAAATAAAGTATCAACCAATTATAGCAAAAATATCTATTAAGCTTATTTAGAGGTACAATGTGCGAGGAGTTATAGCTTTATAGGTATATTAAATAACTATTATAGGCTCATTGATTGCAAACTATAAAGTATTGGGTATAAATACATCGACTTTTGGCTATAGATACATTGCTTACAAACTTTAAGAAGAGTAATACGAAACAATTTGATTTAATCTCAACCTCTTATTTTCTCATCCAAAGATCATCATTTGCTTATGGTGAGAAGAAAATAGTAGGTACATCATGAAGTTATTGTATACATCATACAGGTACAACAAATACATTAATCAAACACATTAGACACATTATGTAGATCATCGTATGTATATTGAAAGATAACTAAAAGTAAACTAAATTACTCTTATATATAAAATAAACATATTTTTTGGGTACATCAACAAAATTAAAAATGAAAAAAGCTTTTAATTACAAATAGCAACCATTGATGATTGAAAAAATCTAATGGTGAAGAAGAAACCACCGGTTAAATTGCAAGAACCTTCACAATCTATGTTAGGGAAAAAAAAACAACTAAAAACAAAATCATTTAATAATGGTTTCTTCACGATGATCAATTAAGATTTCGAGATTTGAGAGCTTACAATGTATTCATAGTGATGGTAGAGCAGTAGATTCTGATCAGATTACTAATTAAGAGAGTAAATAAATACAAATTATGCTATTGCATTGTTATTAATTTATTATGATGCGAGTGAGAATTTGGTAGTGTTCCTGACCTGAAACTTTTTCTGTACGGTCAAATGTGTTTAATGTGTTTGGATTGACTCTTTGTGCTCTTCTTCGGGGATTTGACCTGCAAAACAATGAAAGGTTGCTAACTCCGATGCTTAAGTCAGAGATCGGAAAAAAAATTCTAAAGTATTTGGTGTCAGAGAATTATGAATAAGATACCTAATAAAGTGATTTCACTGGTCCTTTTATAGGCGTATTTTACCCGGCTAGGTATGATGTAAGTCGGCTGAACTTACGCCCGGGCCTGGCCCATAATACGTGTAATCAGTTATTTCTAGGCTAGCAACCCTGGTGGGCCGGGACATGTATAGTATTTTAATTTTTTGATTCCTTTAATTTGTTCTTTTATGTTCTCTTGTGTATGCCAATTGTCAATTATGACCTAGATGTAAATACATCAACTATGACCTAGATGTATATATATTGACCACCAACTATAGGTACATTCACCATACACTATAAATATGTTGAGTAAAAATACATTGACTTTATACGATAGATATATTGACTCTAGACTATAGAAGGAGTGAAGAGGAAAATCAAATTTAATCTTAGTCATTCATTTGTTGATCAAAGGATTGTAATTGTTCTCACCCTTCTCACCATATTTACATTTCTCACATGAACCTACTTCTATATATATAAATTTAATAATTTTAAGAATTAAAGTTACAGGTTATCGATTGAATTTGCAATGCAGAAAATAAATCATGAAATAAATCGATGCTCTAGATTTTAGTAATGCCATTCATTACTAATTAAATAAATTATTTAGTAGTTTAGGTGAGAAAGATGTTATGTGAGAATACATATAGAGTATTGTATTGTTGTGTTAATGTATAGAAAATATCATAATAACAATTTTAATTTTTAGAGTATTTTCTAATATGTTTATGAAAAGAGAAGCTAAATAAAATGTAGAAAATAGAATAAAATTGTATTTTAAATTACATTTATGCTTTGTTTGAAGCAACTTGGTTTATACCTACTAATCAAATCTATTCCTTTACCATTCTACATTTGGGTGAAAAAAATTAGATTACAATAAAATCAATCACCCACCATATCCTCGCAATATTTGCTAGGATTAGCTAAAATAACCAATAACCATCCACTATTTTTGGGCACCTCCTTATTATCTTAGCTCATTGTGCTGGTAAGAATTGCAACAAAGAAAAGGCAGCCAATAATTGAACACATTGCCCAAAGAAAGCAAAAAACTCCTTTAAATCAAATCGTATAAAGAAGCAAAATTATAAAATAAAACCCAAATTTCAAAATTATTAATTAAATAAAAGGGATAAATTTACAAAGGAAACAAATGTTTTTCTTTTGTTTTTATCCCTTGTTACATACTTTATTTTTATATTGATCATTATCAAAAACCCTCCAAAAAATTAAGGTTGTTTTTTTTTTTTTTTTTTTTTAATCTACAATTAATCTGTATATCTCCTTTTTTGTAAATAAAAATGTGTACCACTTCATCCTTGATCATTAAGCTTCTATGCATTACTTCTCTTCTATTTGTGACTTCATCGGCGAATTTTTTTTGGCCTGGATTTCATCATGGAGGTCGTAATCCTCTAAGAAATGAAAATGGTGAAGACGATGAAAGACAGAAAGGTGGTATTCCTGGTTTTGGAGGGCCAGGTTTTTTTCCCGGCCCTGGATTTGGAAGGCCAAAAATGGGTTTTAGCTTCCCAAAACCAAAGAATGATTTTTTCAAAGATGATATTTTAAAGAATAATAATAATTTACCTAAGGAGGAAGATGAGAATAAAAAAAATCCATTAAAAGGTGGTGAAGAAAAGAATAATCAAAATGAGAAGACAAACAAACAAGGAAAAGAAATAGGGAAAATTGCGGAGACAAAATATAAAGGAAAATGGGAAGTTGTTTCTTTGAATTCTGGTGTATCATCTATGCACATACAATTGTTGCCTACTAATAGACTTGCAATGTTTGATGCTACTTCTTTGGGGAAATCAAGCATTGAGTTGCCTCCTAATCGTTGTCGACTTATTCCTAATACAACCAAAGTGTTTGATTGTTTTGCACATGCTGTTGAGTATGATCCTCTAACCAACAATGTTCGAACTCTCAAGGTATATATATATATATATATGTATATATATTGTAGGTTTTGTCTTATATATTATTCATTCACTTCTTGTATATATTAACATGTTTCACCTACCTTGCTAGCTAGGACTAAAGATGAGCACGGACTGTGTGTCCGGATGGCCCACATCCCAAACGTGCGAGCGAGCGAGCCTGCCTACTTTGTGGCATAGCGGACCGTGCCTATATATAAAGGGCCAAAAAAGACTGTGTCAGGCTCGTGCCAAGTTTTATAAAATAAGGCTCGTGCAAAGTTCGATAACCCACACACCCACATTTTTTATTGTGTCGTTTCAAGATATTGCTTGTGCCTTATTAAGGATATCTTTACATATTATGAATTTTACTCATAACGTGTGAGCCAAAACACGCGGGCTGGTTTGTCGTGCTCGTGTCAAATTTTGAATATGTTAATTTTGAATATGTTATCCATGAACACCCCATCAACAAGCCTCTTCAGTGTCGTGCATGCTATGCTATTAACAAGCTTGTGTTAGGACGGACCCAACTAGTTTCGGGCCGGACCCACTTGGTGTTGGGCTAGACCTGACTCTGTCGGCCTTGTCCATGCCTAGCCAGCTAGGACCATATATGTTGGAAGCCATGACATGGTGACATGCACACATGTTTAATTTGATGTTCTTAATTAGTTGATTAAGTGTTTAACATGCAAATGTTGTTTATATATTTGGCCACATGAAAAAGCTACTAGTTACTGCTAGTTGTTTATAGTGATTTTAGGTATAATGATGATGATGTCGTTAGGCAATAAAAAAAATGATAATAGTTGCTAAACAAGACTTTATTCACTATTTGACCAAATGAAAAAGCTAGCTAGCTAAAGAAGAGTACGTTTAATTATATACATTTGTAAAGGAAGATATATGTATAATTGCCCACTCCATTTTCTTTCTAGGTGGAGACTAACCCGTGGTGCTCAAGCGGAGGACTGACATCCGAAGGCAAACTAGTGAACACCGGTGGGTGGGAAGAAGGAGAGAGATCCATTCGACACTACGAATCATGCGACACATGCGATTGGAAAGAATTAAACATCAAGTTAGCCGACACGAGATGGTATGCGACCCAATCAATGTTACCGGATGGAAGATTTGTACTCCTAGGAGGTCGTCGTGCCTTCACCTACGAGTTCCTAACACCTACCGGCAACCCTATCCCAGGAAGAATCGACCTACCTTTCCTATTCGAAACAACAGACATACACGAAAACAACTTGTACCCCTTCGTGCACCTAGCCCCAGACGGCAACATCTTCATCTTAGCCAACTTCAAGGCTATCCTCCTAGACGTAAGGACTAACAAGATAGTCAAGACGTACCCTGACTTACCAGGCGGGGCCCGCAACTACCCAGGATCAGCATCCTCAGCCATCCTCCCAATAAACCTAAACACGGAAGGAGCCGATGTGGACATAGAGGTACTAGTATGTGGCGGTGGACAACCGCTGGCCTTTGGTAAGGCCGAAAAGGAGGATATCTTCCTCCCAGCACTCGACACGTGTGGAAGGATTAAGGTCTTAAACCCTGGACCCAACTGGGAGCTCGAAAAAATGCCTGCACCTAGGGTAATGAGTGATATGTTAAACCTACCAAACGGGCAAATCCTCATCCTCAATGGAGCCAAGAAAGGAGCTTCGGGTTGGCAATTCGCCGAAGACCCTAGCTTAAACCCTTACCTATACACCTATTACAAGCCAAATGGGAAGAGATTCAAGGTATTAGCACCCACACAAATCCCTCGAATGTACCATTCATCCTCTGCGGTCCTCCCAGATGGGAGGATCCTAGTTGCAGGAAGCAACACGAACCCAGGTTACCAATTCCAAAATGTTAAGTTCCCAACAGAACTTCGAGTTGAGAAGTTCAGCCCACCTTACCTTGATCCCACCATACAAAAGTATTCACCTCAAAAACTCAACCTACTAAACAAAGAACTTGGTTATGGACAAATCATTATAATTTCATGTGAAATTGGGGGTGCTCCTCCAGGAGAAGTAGTCCAAGAAATAGATGTTACAGTAACCATGTACAAACCACCCTTTACAACCCATGGTTATTCAATGGATCAAAGGCTACTTAACTTGAAAATTGTTTCATTTGTTGCACCACCAGGAATTGGGAGCTATCAATTGCAGGTTGAGGCTCCTGCTCGCCCCGAGCTTGCCCCTCCTGGTTATTACCTTGTGTTTGTTAACTATCATGGTGTTCCTAGCAATGTTGGTTCTTGGGTTCATCTGCAATAAATTTTCTTACAACAGGGTTAATTAATTAATTCAACACTTTAAAAATGTAAACAAAAAAAAAACAAAAAAAAAAAAAGAAAAACAGATTTTTCATACTATGGTTCAAAGTTTTGCTCTTTTCTATTTTCCTTCTTTTTTTTATGTTGTATCTTTTTCTTTTACTATAATTGATTCCTTAGTTTACAAAATAGATGATCTGTTAACTTGTTAAGCATATGTATATATAAATAAGCTCTTGTTTTCATTAAATTTAGGTCTGTCAATCACCAAGAAAATTCTGAAACAATTTAGAACAAACGGTTTTTTCATGGAGTACATACCACCGAGGTTTCACTAAATTCATGAACAAATGGTTTTTCAAGGAGTACCATCACCACTGAAACCACCCCTGACCTCGCCGACACCCCCTTGCACCATCCCCCTCAAGCACCGACGAACCCCCAACCCCCTCAACCACTCTCAAAACCCTAACCCTAACCCTAACCACCCAAAAGCAAAAACAACTTGCCACCCGCACCACCCTTGAAATAAACCACCACGGCACCACACCTCTGCAGTGTGGGTTGGGGTGGTGGTGTGTTTGCAACAAAACTCATTCCTTTTTAAAACAAACAACTACCTAAATATAACATATTTACTTTTCATTCCCCCTCATCAATAGGTAATAGATGGACCCGGGAGCACACAACTTTCTGTGGTCCTCCAAATGTTTACAACAAAATTATCAAATGTTCACAACATCACACTATCAAATGTTCACAATAAAATTATCAAATATTCACAACAAAAGTACCAAAAGTACCAAATGTTCACAACAAAAGTACCAAATGTATCAAATGTTCACAACATTAAACTATCAAATATTGACAATAAAATTATCAAATGTTCATCAGCATTAAACTATCAAATATTCACAACAAAAATGTCAAATGTTCACAACAAAAATGCCAAATGTTCACAACAAAATTACTAAATGTTCACAACGTCATTTAAACCGGGACCACCCAGCAGTATGGTCCCAGGTCCACCCAATAATTTGCGCCCCTCATTCTCATTCCTAAAGTGATTCTCTTTCCCTTCACTAACTAAACAACCCTTAAGTAAGGAGTAGTTGATTTTTAATACTACCTCCGTTCCAAAAAAAACACAACAATTGTCATAGCACGGACTCCTAGGCATTTTTTTGTTGTGGATAATTAGAAAAAGTGAGGAGTAATTGATTAAAATAAATAGAAAGAAAAGTGAGGACAATTAAATGAGTTATGAGAGAGGGTGGGGACAATTAAAGAATTGGAGAGAGAAAAGGTGGGGACAAATGAAAAATTAATAAGGGTATTTATGTCTTTTAAGTAGTACAAATTTACTATATAAGGAAAATAAAATTTTGTTGCTTTTATTTTGAAACATCCAAAAATGAAAAGTGTTGCGTTTTTTTTGGACCGGAGGAAATAATATCTTTCAAATAAGATTAGGCAACAATATGGGGGTGCAATATAAAGTGTAGGACTTGATTATAAAAACTACATATAATTGAAACAAAATTAGTCTTTTATAACTAAGGGGTACATGGTCGGTGAATTCTTAAAACAATTAGGGTACCTTCAATGGCGGATGTAGGATTCTCAAAATGATGAGTTATCATTAATTAATAATTATCAACCACCTATAATGATTCTCTTTTTTTTTCAACAATTACATAACATGGTTTCCTTCCAAATAAATTGCGTTACAATCAAATGGTATTATAAATTCCATATTAAAAAAAAAAAAAAAACTAAAATTACCTATGGCAGCAAAATTGTGGTCTTCTAAGCACACTTTCAATTATTGATTATCAAGGCCTCAATATTAAGGGGCTTTTTAAAAAATGGTTTTAATTATGACATGTGGGCTAAAATTAGTCCCCGAATCGAAACCATTTGACACAATATTTAGCCGAAAATCAAATATTTCACAAAGTTGAGACCACAATAAATTAAGTGGGAGTCGCTTTATCAAATTGTCTATTTTTTTACGAGACATAGCGGTCCATCCTCAATAGCTGGATATCTTTTGAATTTCATGAAAACTCGACGTCCAGTGAAAAAAAAAAGTAAAACAAAAGCAAAGAAAAACAATAATGATCTGAATGAATAAAAAATAAAAAAAACCCAAATTGATTGGACTAACCTCTGTTCCATCCATCCATTGGCAGTAGAGTTGCAGGACTAATGAACTTGCTGCACTTTTGTGTGCAATATTACACCCTGTATGTTATTAACACATTTCATATCAATTAAGGCACTAGTAATTGAAACATTTCACAAATACTTTAATGATGATAGATTATTATTATAATTATGAAACTAACCTGGGAAATTAAAGCCCCCCATGGATCTACAATGGAATATCTACAGAACTAGAATTTGCAAGTATTAATTCTGTCAAATCATACAGCATCACTGTAAACACATATTCAAAAAACCAGAATAATCCCACCATGGAAATCATATAATCATCAGTTTCTTTAACACTGATCTGATTAATTCCTGTTTAATGCCTAATTTCTTTGCTTCTTTATTCAAACAAAACTACCTAATTATACAAGAATGAGATAAGGATACATTGACTATTTGCAAGAGGTGTTATCTACTAAAATACAGAGGATTGTATATATGCTTTCATTATTCAACAACTACATTATTATTAATTTATGGCTAATAATGCTGGTAGTATAACCATTAAATATATTTATAATATATTTATAAAAAAATCACACACAAATTAGTGTAAGGCCCTGTTTTTTTAAGACTAATCTGATCTGATCTGATCTGAACTGATCTGATTAGGTGGGGTATTATTTTATGAGAGTATAAAATTAAAACAAAGCTGAACTGATCTGATCTAAACTGAATTGAACTGAATAGAAGTGTATTAATTGAACTAAATAGAGATGAACTGAACTGAACTGAATATAATCTGAAGTAAACAAGCCCTTAGTAAAAAAAAATATTAATGGCTAATTCCTAGTTTCACACCGTGACATATTTTTAAAGATAATATAGTAACATAATCGTAAAAAACTAGTGAAAAGTTGTCACAATGGCATATTAACAAATACTTCCTCTGTTTGTTTAGATGGAACACCTTTTTTTTCCACGCATATCAAGGAAGTGATTTAACGGTGTAAACGAGTAAATTTATCAACGAATTTTAAAACATAATATATATGATATTATATTTGCTTGTATTAAAACTTATCAACCACACCACCTCTGCAGTTTGGGTTGGGTGATGGTGTGGTTGCAACAAAACTCATTCCCTTTTAAAACAAATAACTACCTAAATTTAACACATTTACTTTCCATTTATCCTCATTCTCATTTCTAAGGTGATTTACCAGTGACACGTCCCTTAAGTTTTTAACTAATGTACCGGATACACATTTTTTATTAAAAAAATATTACTTTTTCTACATTATCCTTAATAATATATTCAAATAAAATTAGGCATCAAAATGAGGTACAAAATATAAAGAGTACGACTTGATTATGAATACCTACATATAATTGAAACAAGATTAGTCATTTATAACTAAGGGGGATACATGGCCTGTGAATTCTAAAAACAACATATAATCATACAAAGAATCCCACCATATTGAAAAAACACATATTGGAAAAACCAGAAGAATCCCACCATGGAAATCATATAATCAGTTTCTTTAACACTGATCTGATTAATTCCTGTTTAGTGCCTAATTTCTTTTTTGATCTTGATTTGTTTGATTCTTTATTCAAACAAAACTACCTAAGCTAATTATACAAGAATGAGAAAAGGATAACATTGACTATTTGAAAGAGATGAATACCCTTATCTACTAAAATACAGAGGATTATTGTATGCTTTCATTCAACGACTACATTATTATTATTATTATTAGGAAAATTTGTCAGAAAAGACCTTTTAAAACATTCATTTTGTAAAAAAAGACCTTATAAAAAATTTATTGTGAATAGGGACCTAAAACAAAAAAAAAGTTGCAAAGAGGGACCTGACTTCTATTTTCCGACGTTAACTGTGAATCTCCGACGTTGACTCACTATTTCCCTTCAATTTCGCACGAATCCTTTCGCATTTAAGGGGGTAAGAGATGAGGAAACCCAAATTCAGAAGAACAGAATTTTAGATGCGATAAGGAAGTGTTAATGTAGGGTTTATGTAGATGCATTTAGGATGGAAAATGGAAGGGGAGCGGAGGAAAACTGAATTTATACTAAAAAGAAAATGAAAGGTTAAATAGAGAAAAAAGAATTCGTCGAAAATTGGAGGGAAATAACGAGTCAACTCCGGAAATTCACAATCAACGTTAAAAAATGGAGGTAACGTCCCTCTTTGCAACTTTTTTTTTGTTTTGGGTCCTTGTTCACAACAAATTTTTTATAAGGTCTTTTCTTACAAAAAGAATGTTTTAAAAGGTCTTTTTTGACAAATTTTCCTTATTATTATTAATTTATGGGTAATGCTCTAAAATAATATATTTATGACAAAAACACACTCAAATCAGTTTAATTAATACTTCGTTTTTTGTTAGACTCGTCATGTTAAGCTTCTAATTTTCCTTAATTTATTACTTCTTAGATGATAGTATCCTTGTCTCGTTCATTTTTGTCAATTAGGTACTCCCTCTGTAACGTATTAACTCCCTCCGTAACGTATTAGCTGCAACGATTTGACATTTTTTTCTCTCTTATTTATGTCAAATTGTTGCAGTTATTTTGTTACGGATGAAGTATTAGATAATAATAATAATAATAATGGTTGGAGTGAGTTTGATTATCGCCAACCTCCTCCCTCAATAAACGTAAGGACAATGCTAGTTTAGCATTCTTGTGAGAGGATTTGTACGTTGGTATCAGTAACATTACTTAGTAAAAGACTAAAAGTTAAAAAAAAAAAAAATAAGAAGATATTAATGGCTAATTTCTAGTTCCACACGTGTCATGTTTTTAAACATAACACGGTAATATAATTAGACATCGTGTATAACTAGACATCCCTCCTAGATAATACAGTACAATATAATACAATTCAATATAACACGCTAATTTCTAGTTGTCACAATGGCATATTGTATATTTTTAAAGATAGCACCGTGTATAACTAGACATCCCTCCTAGATAATACAGTGCAATATAATTAGAGCTAAACTAGTATTTTAAGGGTCCATTTACTTTGGTCTAAAACGTTTTCGATGTAAAATAATTTTCCATGAAAAACATTTTACATTGGAAAACTCATTTTCATAGAAGTTTTCCACTGTTTACTTGTACGGAAAATACGTTTTACTCCCAAATTTGGGGGGAAAATGTTTCCACTATGGTGTAAAATGAGTTTTCACTCCAAATTTTACATTTTATTTTTTCACCCAAGGTAAACGATGTAAAATGGGAAAACTATTTTCAAGAAAAACATTTTACACTCTAGTAAACGGAGCATATATAGAAGTTAGTTGACCATCAGCTACCAGCTAAAAGCATCAGGCTTAAGGATGTCAAAACAGGTTAACGGTACAGGTTAGGGTTGACCCAAACGGGTTCAGTTCAATTTCGATTCAGGTTAAATCAGGTTATTAGCCCAACGGTTCAGTTCATGTCATTTCGGTTCAGGTCATAACAAGTTGTCTTTTTCTCGGTGACAGTTCAGTTCAGGTTCAGGTCATTAACGGTCAGGCTAGTATCAGTTCAGTCCGAAACGGTTCGGGTTAATACAGTTCAACGATAAGAAACGGTATGTTTCAGGTTGGCATCAGTTTACATCGGGTTATTTTGGAACGTCCATTACAATAAAAATTGATCATAAAACACAAAAAGTTTCTTAATATGTTAATTGTGATATGAAGTTACTTTCAAGTTGAATAAGATTTCAGTTCAGTTCAGTTCAGGTCAAATAATGTAACGGGTTGATTTCAGTTCAGTCCAGTTCAGTCAAATTTAATAAATGTTCGGGTTTGGGACATATTATCCTCAGTTCAGGTTACTTTCAGTTCAAGTTCAGTTCAGTTCAGGTCATTAATTCACGGGCCAATAACAGTTCAGGTCACTTCAGTTGGGGTCAATTTCAGGTTACGAGTTACTTTCAGTTCAGTTTATTTCAGTTCAGGTCATGGTCAATTCAGTTAACCCGACGGGTTCCAACCCAAACTGACATCCCTAATCAGGCTTGTACAATGCCTGAAACACGCCTTTTTTCCAACACGGGGTGACTCGAGCTCCTTGTCAAGACTTCTTCATTGTGTGTATTTTATTAGTCCTTTGCACGTCTATGACGGCATTACCATCTTCCAGCTTCGCAACATTGTCGTAAACGTCGGTTTTCAATTCGTTATTCTATGTGCATTCACTGGTGGAGCTTAAATTTTTTTATGATAGTATAAACTAGCAATTAAATCAATTCAACTACTACGTTTTTATTATTCATCTTTCCTTAAACTTGACAACTACTAATAATTTTGGGCCAAGAGGGAGGCCAAGCCGCCAAGGCCCCGCCAGCCCCCTGGCTCCACCCCTGTGTGCATTATTCTTCAATTTTGAATGTCGTAGAAATTTGATAGCTGGTAAGAAAATAACTTTTTCTTTTGTTTAATGTTGTGGGATGATGACGGATGAAAAAAAAATGATTATAATTATGTTATTGAGTGTGAATTTAGCAAATATTTCGTAATTCTCCCTATATTTTTTTTGCTCATTTTCAATTGCTTATCCTTTTTAATTTCACACATCTTCTAATAGTTGAATCTTAATTTATAATTGTATAAGGGATGGATAAATAATCTTATTTTAATATCCATATTAAATTGTGTTTTTCCCTAAATTACTTTTGGAATCTTATCATGAATAACTAAGGCCCTGTTCTTTTGGACTTAAAAGCTACAGTAATCAGATCAGATCAGACTTAGTCAGATCAGATCAGACATTATTACTCTTTATTATTTTTGGGACGACTTTTCCGACGACGGTTTTCGGAATGACTTTTCCGGCGATGATTATCCGGTCGACTTTTCCGGCAGTGATTATTCGACCGACTTTTCCAGCGACTATTTTCAAGCCGAGTTTTTCGGCGACGATTTTCGGGACGACTTTTCTGACGACGATTTTCGGAATGACTTTTCCGGCGATGATTATTCGGTCGACTTTTCCGGCGGTGATTATTCGACTGACTTTTCCGGCTACGATTTTCAAGCCGAGTTTTTCGGCGACGATTTTCAGGACGACTTTTCCGACCACAGTTTTCGGACTGATTTTTTTCGGCGGTGATTATTTGGCCGACTTTTCCGGCGACGATTTGCAGGCCGCGTTTTTTGGCGACGGTTTTCGGGACGACTTGTCCGACGACGGTTTTCGGAATGACTTTTTCGACGGTGATTATTCGGTCGACTTTTTCGGTGACGGTTTTGGAGTCAGATTGAATGAAGGGTTTGAAAAGAATGAAAAGTAAAATACTGAAGAGGTGAAATGAAATGAGCTTGAGGTTTTGGGCTCATTAAATTTTTGTCCCTAATAAAAATAAAATTAAAATTAAAAAAATAAACATAAACATAAACATATAAATATAAATATAAATATAAATATAAATATAAATATAAATATAAATATAAATATAAATATAAATATAAATATAAATATAAATATAAATATAAATATAAATATAAATATAAATATAAATATAAATATAAATATAAATATAAATATAAATATAAATATAATCAAATCAGAAAAACTCAAATCATATCAGATCAGATCAGATCAGATAAACTCAAAACAAATCAGATCAGATCAGATCATACCAGATCAGTCCTAAAGAACAGAGCCTAATTAAGATTATTGCAAAAACTGAAATACATATTTAAACAAATTCGTACGTCTTTTCCTATTTTTCGACTATCGCAAAATGAATGTAAACTCAGATACAAAAATTATTCCGGTCTCACTTTAATTTGTTTATTAAGTTTTTACAAAATGACATAGAAGTAACATTATTCCATTTTTATTACTTTGTTATGAATACAATGTGCCATGACCTTTTCAAACAAATTTACAAGAATAATATTTTATACGTGATTCGCATCGAATACTAATACATTGTAAGAAGCTATAAAAGCAATGACAAAATGACATAACAAAACCAAAAAAATATTCAGACAGTTAATTCTTTCAGTAAGAGTTGAGATGAGAAATCTTAGAACAATTCTCATTGCTTTCTTTGCCTCAACAATTGCCCTTCAAATATGCACGGTCCGTGCCACGTTCTTAGATAGTACAGAGTTCTACTGGGGTGCTAGTCGTGGCCGGTATACGGGTCAAGACAGTGTCGAACTCAAGCTCGATAAATATGGAGGTAAGAAAATAAAGCACCTTATGGCTCCGTTTGTTTTGGAAGAAAACAATTTTCATATGGAAAATCATTTTCTAAGGAAAACAATTTTCAATGGAAAATATAAATGTAAACAAAGTTTTCCTTTGTTTGATTGATTAGAGGAAAACTTGTGAAGGAAAGAAAAAATGAAATAGAAATGAGGGAAAGATGGAGGAGTGAATAAGGGAGAAGTAAAGAGTGGGAAGGAAAATATGGCATTCCTCTCCACAAAATGAAAATGGTTTTCCTTTTCCAAAGTGATATTTTCCATCTCAAGGAAAATTGTTTTCCATTCCTTTCCAAAACAAACAAAGGAAAATGGAAAGAGGGAGGAAAATCATTTTCCGTGAAAATGTTTTCAATCAAAACAAACGGAGCCTATATTATCAATTACCAACATCCCTTGTGTATATAATACGTACGTACTCCAACTGTTTCTAAAAGTTCTCTCCATCGATCTCCCTTTTACACATTTGCATGCACTATTTTTTAATCTTAGTATCTTAATTAAACTCATTATTAAAAATTATAAAAATTTGATTAATCTCTATATCGTTTGTTGAAACACATCCAAAGACATTCTACATGACTATATTTATTTCTTATACATTAGCACTAGTTTAGAAGATTCTTATTATGATTAATACTGTCAATATTCTAAACGAGAGAACTTTTTAGAAATAGAGTACTGCGTACATCAAAGTTGGCTTCTTTTTTAGTTTTATGATGAGCAAATGACAACATTAGGTTAAAATTTTCGTACTTCATGAAAAAATACTACTACAAGCGACTTTGCTTAAGGGTGTGTAGCTAGCTATTTGATCTTGAAATATACCAAAATTGTGTTTGCAATTGAATATTTATATCAGGATCGGGAATAAAATCAAAAAGTGGTTACATGTATGGATCGATTACCATGGGAATGAAATTACCATCCGGTAACTCTGCTGGAACAGTCACCACCTTTTATGTAAGTACGTCTATTATTAAAAATGCAAAATTTCAATACATATATAGTTGTTGTAAATAAAATCCTCATATTGAAAATAATAAACAGCTAGCTTCTAGTGGTGACAAACATGATGAGATAGACTTCGAGTTCTTAGGGAATGCTACAGGGGAGCCTTACACGATCCACACTAACATCTACACCCAAGGATTTGGACAACGCGAGCAGCAGTTCAAGCCTTGGTTTAACCCTTCTGATGCCTATCATTACTACACTATTTTCTGGAACCTCTATGCTGTTGTGTAAGTCCCCCCCACCCCCCACCCCCAAAAAAAAAAAAAAACACGAAAAAATTGTCTAAAACTACCAAATAAATGTCGATTTTTGAAAACTACTACCAAAAAAAAAAAAAATATGGGGGAAGTTAGGCCTAATAGCCAGAATGCCCCCACTTTTTTTAACTTGCATTAGGTGCCCCTGAAGTCAGTATAAATGGTAAGAATGCCATTATTGCAAAGTTCGACCTCAAATCATGACTAATCTGTTCATTTTTTCCAAATTCCGACCTCAAATCTGATCCTTTAAGGTTAAAATGACCCGTAAAATCTTAAGAGGACAATTTTTTTAAAATACGTAGATCAAAGAGCACAAATCGAGGTGAATCAAGACGTAGATATATGTGCGCAAAAATTGTCATCTCAAGTTTTACGAGCCATTTTGACACATAAGGGTCAGATTTGAGGTCGGAATTTGCAAAAAACAAACAGATTAGCCCTGATTCAAGGTCGGAATTTGTAGTAATGACATTCTGGCCATTTATACTGACTTTAGGGGCACCTAATGCAAGTTAAAAAAAAGTAGGGGCATATTGACTATTAGGCCTAACCTCAGGGGTACCTAAGGAAATATCCCAAAAAAATTGTTATGAAACTACCTAATAAATCAATTTCGAACTTGTTTTTTGATATTATGGCCCATGTCTATTGATTTTTCTCTATTTTTTCCCCAAAAATAAGTTACATTGATTTTTGTCTGATAAAACAAATTCTAGTAAATAAACCTATTTTGTTTCAAAAATATATATTCTCAAAAATATTTTCCTAAATATATGCTCCTAAACCCAATATTATCTCTATATTACCTAACTGGACCATTTTAAAATCTAGAGTTGAACAAATAAGAGTAAAATTCCTCTAATCTCTTAATTTGTATATGGTTATGACAGTTGGATAGTAGACGGTACACCAATCCGAGTGTTCAGGAACCACCATGACACGGCGATAAACTACCCCGACTCACAACCCATGCAATTTTATTCGAGCTTTTGGAACGCAGACGATTGGGCAACACAAGGAGGCCGGGTCAAGACCGACTGGACCCTGGCCCCATTCACAGCGTACCTACAGAACTACAGGACAGACGCGTGCTACTGCTCTGAAAAAAGATGTGTTAGAAGGTGCAGTCTCAGGAACCGTAGAAACTGGTGGACTAAGCCTAAGTACTTTAAGCTCAAGAGGGGTCAAATTAGACGGATGCAATCACTTAGAAACAAATACATGATCTATGATTATTGCACTGATTTTAAGAGGTTTAATGGAAATTTCCCCAAAGAAT
Organism: Salicornia ramosissima; assembly: GCA_951394345.1. Taxonomy (NCBI): domain Eukaryota; kingdom Viridiplantae; phylum Streptophyta; class Magnoliopsida; order Caryophyllales; family Amaranthaceae; genus Salicornia; species Salicornia ramosissima. The sequence continues at coordinate 5,605,965 of OX596233.1, forward strand.
GTTCTCTTGCACAGTACTAGTTTCATATTCGTTTATTTTTATTTGATCATCATTTATATATGCTATTAAATAATTGGGTTTTTCTAAGTTATACTCCTGAGTTTTTCGCCTTTCTAAGTTGTGCCCATGCTTTTTGAAGCTTCTAAGCTATGCTCATCAACTTAGGTTTTTTAATTAACAGTGTCCACCCTATTATCTCATCGTTAATAGATCCATTAAAAGGAGTTGCATTTCGTGGGAGGGTAGTTTTCCCTCTAAAATTCTAGGGTTTTTAGCTGATTTTCACCCTTTATTTTAGGAAAATGCAACGTTTACAGCGCAATGCATTATTTATTTTACGGAAATACATCAATTATAAAGCCTAAATAATTAAAACACAAAATGATGCCTCAACATATTGTACCTTTGTATCATGACTTGTGGTGCATCCTATCAATTGTACGTAACATCATGTCAAATTTATTAACTAATCTCCAACCTTTAGAGCAAAATGATGATTATACAATCAATTAATAATAATCAGTAGTATGACTTGTGCGTAGAGTTTTACATCATGGTTTGTTAAATTTATTTATACACATCATTGCATGCATGCTAGTATTCATTCTCTTGTCCAGATTTCCGTTGTTGGATCATGTAGTGTTTTGGGTCTTACAGATTCGTTAAATGTGTCAAAAACATCTTATGATATCGCGTGCGGGCTTCCTTTCATTTTAGTCTAACAAAAAAAAATTCACACTCTCGTCACACACCTTTGACATATAAAACAATTAAATATGTATGTACACAATTCAAGTTCAAGCAATATAAAACAAATAATAGGAGAAAAACGATTCCAATTGACAAACCAAACAATTAATTAAATAGATGGTATTGTGTTAGTCGTGTCTAACACAAAATATTTGGCACACGAGAGGACGCAATCCAAACAACCGAACAACGCATGCGATCCATCCTCAAAGAAAAGGCAAATCAACATAGGCCCAAACACCAACTTATCTGGAAAGAAATGATTTAACTGAAATCTGGAAAATATTTCAGGTACCTGGAAAACAAAATGACTTACCTGAATAAAAAATAACTTGCCTAGAACAAAACAAGACTTACTTGGAAAGCAATATGACTTACCTAGAACAGACAAATGACTTACCTGGAACAAAAATGACTTAACTGGGAAAAAATGACTTAAACCCGGAAAATATTTGACTTACCTTCAACAAACGCAGGACTTACCTGGAAAAGGCTGACTTACCTGGAACTAATTTCAGGTAGACAAAGCAATCTAGTTTTAACTTATACATTCCAGGTCAGGTGAGACAAAAAACAATTCAGGTTATAAGTTATGTATTCCATGTTATAAATTCAAGTATTTATGTTATAATTGGTATGCTACAATTGGTAAATTCCAGGTCAGTTCTTGAATAAAATTGGGATCCATAGCCATAGCCATAGCCAAACTCGAACTGATTTAGGATAAAGAAGAAGACCAATTATTGTACTTTGCCGCTGATTTTGATCGTAATGTTTGTAATCAAGATGAAGGTGAAATTTCTTGAAAAATATAGAATTGAGGATCTATAGTCATAGCCAAACTTGAACGGATTTAATTCACATAAAGAAGATTAATTACTATACTTTGGCACTGATTTTGAGCGAAATTATTCCCAGAAAGTGTGGCTGGGTGGTTTGCGTCGTCGTGAATGGTGTTGATTGGGTGGTAAGTTAGTGTTTTTTTACGACGGTCTAACCAAATGTTATGGTCAAACTGTATGACACAATATTTCCACTTAATTAAATCACAACAATTTAATCGATGGATCCCAAAACCCTTGAAAAAAATTACTCACTCACACTGGAAATAGACATCAACAAATAATCAAAGAACATTACAAAGAATAATTAAAGAACGGAAAGAAAAAATTGCCGAATTGAAAGAAACGGAATTAAACTACGGACTTAGAATTAATGTTGTGAACACAATCAAGCAATAAAAAAAAAACAAATTTTTATTAACCTATGCTTGAATTGCAAAAGTAGACCTAAAACTAGACGAAAAACCTAAAAACAAGAAACTCAATGCAAAACCGGATAAAAATTGCATGGGATCTTTTAAAATCCAACTTAAGTGATTTTGTAGAAAACCGTCTGGCCCTAACGTAACCTGGTGTCCATCCCCAATGGACCCGGCACCGGGCCCGGGTCTGTAATGTCAAAATAAGAATTCCAACCCTGGACCTGGTAGGGTGTCTAAGCCCATTCACTGGGCCAAGGGCAATCTAACCCTAGACCCAATACCAAGATGTTCGGACCCACGGACCAGGTCAAGGGTTGTCTAGCAACTTCAAATTATTGTAACTTCTTTGTTTTAAGTTAGAATTTGGCTCTTGGCCTACCACTGGAAAGCTATTTGAGTCTAGCTTCTTATTCTATTGCATCAATCCAATGTCTGTAGCTTATTAAGTTAAACTCAAAATAGTTGAGAGGTAGTCAAAATTCGTTGACCAATTTTAAGCAATTTCAAGCTAAAAAATTAAAAATTCTTTCACCAAATTGTTCTTGTGCTCATTTTAACTCGTCCTTAGGTGTTTTACTTAATCCCTACCTAGCTTGGCTCAACTATGCTCTTATACAATTTTTTAGGATAATGTGTGGGATATTAGGCCTTGGAACCGGGCCCCACTGCAGGTCACCCGGCCCAATTTTAGCCGACACACGCATCTGTAAGGGGGGATAATAAGGAATCCTCGCAAATGCGTGCGGTGAGAATTGAACCCAGGACCTCGTGCCTGAAATTCTGAAGCCCTAACCACTAGGCTATGACTCGATCCTCTATAAGCTTTTATACATAAGTAGGAGATAAAGTAGGAATTTTGAGAGTTGAAATTGATTTATATACGATGGTGAGCTCTAAGATAGAGAGAGTGTCTTGTGCACGTTTGAGGAATTTACCTCAATGTAATTCAATGCAATGACTTGCACATAAAAATTTAGTCCTCTGCACGTCCACTAATACGGCATTACCGCGTCCACGCCAGCATTGAAACAAAGTCCATGGCCTTTTACATGTCAATTTTTTAAATATAATAAAATTGACATGGATATAATTTATTTTCTACAATCTTTGAAACTATATATACAATCTCACAATTTACTCATAATGACATCATTTTATTTATTTGTTTAGGATACGTGGATTTGAACCCCGGAGCTCCTAACATTAGAGGTGGGTATAAGAACATTGTTTTGTAACTCAATTAGTACAATCAATAATCCTCATCTAGGATGCATGGATACTTCAATTAGGTAGCTGTACCCGTGTCGGATACTAATATAATACCGATACTTCACGGATATCCGATACTTCACACTAATTTTTTATTATATTTTAAAAATTAATTTACCTTATTCTAGCCATTTTTTTCACTTTTCTATCATTCTTTGAAAAGCGCTTTTATTATTTTACTCGATTATTTGTGTTTTTACAAATATAATTCCAAGATACATTGAAGATTTTCATAAAATTTCATATTTTTATATATTTTATATACTATTTTCTTATTCGTACATGTATCCTTAAATTTAAAAGTGATGTATTACGTACTCGTATTGTACCCGTTCTCAAACCTGGACCTGTATCCATGCAACCTAGATCCTCATACACAAGAAATTATTACTCGTGTATGTAATATTTATTTATATATATATTTTTTATCGTGGGACGATTCTTCGAATAAATTATGGATAAATATATATACTCTGCTTATCACATTAATTCAAAGGTTCTTTTAAATGGAATTGAATTAGATTAAATTCCAAACTTAAATTAGCATGAGTTAAATTGAACAGAAATTTGTTTGAATTGAACTAAACGGAAATTTTAAAAATGAATTCCAAAAGAACGAGGTGATGTATATTGCTTTCAGATGCCCCTACTTCATAGTATAATCATCCATTTGCAAATTGAAATACTAAAAGTGCATTACCCATGCAATTTTTTTCAGGAAGTAAAGCATTGTTAATTTGTTATATAATAGCCAGTTCAAATTTTGGTTTCAAGGTGTAAACATAAATTGTTAACATATGCCACAGTCACGATCGACTATAAAAACAATAATGTATTAAAATTTTACTCATATGAATTCATATACTTTACATATATAATTTGCTACATAGTATGTACAATTACTATTCAGTAAAAGCTAATAATAAGAAAAAATGTTAATGGTATGAATCCTGATTTTATAAGTCCTCATGACTGACATGCCCTCTTTGTTTAAGATTGCATGCTCATAAAATAGTTAAAATAGGAACTTATTGAAGCTTATTATCCCTAACTTGCTCAACCTTGGATCCCTGATCACTAATAAAACAATGGACTTAGTATACATTCGGATGTACGTAGAGCTATGTATATCCAAGGTATTTTATTATTTATTTCAAATAATTTTGCTCATTTTAAATTTTAAAATGAGCAAAAATAAAATAAAATGATTAAAATTACCATTGGATGTACTCATGTACAATGCATCCGGATGTATATATGAAATTCTACTGATAAAATGAGTGGAAAGAGGATAGTGATATTGGCACTCCAAAATTACTTCTCATACTCCACTTTACAAATATGTTTTTAACTAAACAAATTGAAGGAGATGGGAGTGTGGAAAGTAATTTTGGAGTGTCAATATCACTATCCGTGGAAAAACCCTGACAATGTTATCCTGGTCACCAAGTGGCTAGTAGTTCAAGTCCCCATGGGGTGGTCATAGTAGTGAGTGGAGATTAACAGTTCATGGTAAGAGCACTTTTAAAATCAACCACAACCAATCAAGCTAAGAGCTTCAAAGTCTTGCATTTCCACTAATATAATTAATTAGGAAAATAAAAATATTCCTCAGATGATTAATTAGTCCAAATTAAATCCATAAAAATTCATATGACTAGATCTTCAAATTTAACATAAAAAATACAACTTTCAGAAGTAATTGTTAAGAACTAACATATGAAAAAGAGAGGCAGGCCAACACAACTCAAAATCATAAATAAGAAGTAACAGAACAGGCATGCATGAACCAATAATTAAGACTCTTTCAACAACAACAACAACAAAAACCAATAAAAAAATGTCATACATTCAAATTTTGATGACAATGTTTCAATAAGACACATCTATATAAATGCCATTATAAACCAATAGTAGAATCATCAAATCATCAACTCTCAAACCCCATCAAAAGAAGAACAAGAAACAACAACCAAAATTGAGAAAGAATAATAATTCTTTTGATCTGAGATGGGAAATTTTAGAGCAATTCTTGTAGCTTTTTTTACCATTGCAATTGCTCTTCAAGTAAGCTCGGTTCGTGCCACATTCATGGACAGTACAGTCTTCTACTGGGGTGCTGAACGAGGCCGGTATACAGGTCCAGACAGTGTTGAACACAAGCTTGATGAGTTTGGAGGTAATTGAAAACAAAAACTAAATTTAGAAGTTGTTTTTTTTTTTTTTAATTATTAAGTATATGATCAGGAAAAAAAAATTTATCATAGGTTATAATAGGTTATAATCTTGTTTCTGTTTACTATATCAGGAACTGGAATAAAATCAACATCTGGTTACATGTATGGATCTATTACTATGGGAATCAAGCTACCATCTGGTAACTCTGCTGGAACCGTCACCACCTTTTATGTAAGTCTCCTATCCAAAATTGATCGGAAACCGAAAATATATGTTCTGATGAGGCGCAATCTCTTTGGTTGGGTGTGAAACGTTCTGAATTGAAATTGATTTTCTAGCTATATGGAAAAGGTTTTACCATGGAAAACTCATTTTAATTTCACATTTTAAGCACTTTCCATAGTTTGATTGAATAGAAAATGAATTAGTTCTATCAACTTTTAAAAAAAGGTTTAAATATGCCCTTAAGAACGAAGACGGCGCGTAGAATGAGGATGAAAGAAAACGTTTTCTAACAAATTTTTCTGATACACACCAAACAATGAAAAATGGAAAAAACAGTTTTTAGGGCAGCCTTTTTTCGTCGTATTAAACAAACATTTTTCAATATGCCTTGCTAAAATATGTATGTTTTGCAGCTGGCTTCTGAAGGTGAGACTTGGGATGAAATAGACTTTGAGTTCCTTGGGAATGTTACAGGGGAGCTTTACACAATCCACACAAACATTTACACCAAGGCATTTGGTCAGCGTGAACAGCAATTCAAGCCCTGGTTTAACCCAGCTGATGGATATCACTACTACACTATTTTCTGGAACATTTATGCTGTTGTGTAAGTCAATAACACCACCCAAACATACATGTCCCACAATAATCTCCTTCATTCATTAGCTCAAATGTTTCATATACAAAATCTTTGATCTTCTCATACAATTTCACATAAGTTTTAACTACAAAACCCGTAATTTTTTACCATAAATCTATAACGTTACACAGGATTAAAGAATCAAATCAAGCAGCAGATTATATAGCTCATACTAGCCACAATTTTCCTGAGTTAACCTATTGGTCTAGAGCTATTACTTTAGCGCTTTCCTTAATCTCGAGGAAAGATGCTCCTATGTGGCTCTATTAAAAAAAAATTGCGGGTTTTTCTTTCCTTATCAAAAAAAGAAGGTTTGCTGAATTTCATTCGGGAAAGCTGAATATTCCCGAGTTAACCTATTGACCCTCCCCTATTACATTAGCGCTTTCCTTGACCTTGTTGAAAGACGCTCCTGGTTGGCTCTATCAACGAAACTAATCAGTTTTTCTTTCCTTGAACAAAAAAGAAAAGACTTGATCTGATAGGAGACTTGCTGTTTTACACAGGTGGCTAATCGACGATGTCCCAATCCGAGTCTTCAGAAACTACCATGACTCAGAGATCAACTTCCCAGACTCACAACCAATGCAATCATACTCGAGCTTTTGGAACGCAGACGATTGGGCAACACAAGGAGGGCGCGTCAAGACTGACTGGACCCTCGCCCCATTCACAGCATCTCTGCAGAATTACAAGACAGATGCTTGTTACTGCTCTGACCAAAGCTGTGTAGAAAGATGCAGCACCAAGAATGCTGATAACTGGTGGACTGACAAAAAATTCTTCAAACTTGATGAAGATAAGAATCAACAAATGAAAGATATTCAAAACAACTACATGATCTACAATTACTGCACTGATTTTGAAAGGTTTAATGGAGTTTACCCTAAGGAATGTTCTCTTCCACAGTACTAGGAAGATCATCAAATTCTCAACAATGTTTGGTGCCTCATTATATATGTATTGGCACAGCAAACCTGACTATATTCTTTTGTTAAATGTTTTTCTTCTTTTTTATTTTTTCAAATGTTTTGTATTAGTGATATAATTCTATTATTCTTTCATAAAACATATACTTATATAAGTTTTTTTTTTCTATTTCCTACAACAATTGTTGTTTTGTGTGCTATTATATTCTACCTTGTCTGAGAAATTAATTTTGTGTTGCAAACTTGCATTTGTTCTTCCTATTTGATATTAATATTGAGGAGGGCAAATCATGAAATGAATAAAGGGATCAAATTTGGTATGTTCATTTGCTCAATCATATGATCAACAAATTAAACATATACACCCAAACTCTTTATTTGCGCCTGTTGTTCTTAAATGCTTTAAATATTGCGGTTAAAGAAAAGAAAATTTATAAAATAATACTGTACAATTCTAATCACATCACACTTAATATGTTTTTTCCATCTAAATAAGTGTAAATAATGGTGAAGGTTTGAGTCCCAGCATAGTGGAAGTGGAGTGCAACTTGCATCTGAGAGGCTAAGAGTTCGATAACCTGCCTCTCCTAATAAATGTAAGGACAATGTCATCTTGGTATTATTGTGAGAGAAGTCGTGCATTGGGCTCAGTAACCTAAAATGAAAAAAGGGGGAAATTTTGGAATGTTAAACATCGGCGTAGAATTACTATTTATCGCCCAAACAATTTAATGAAATGACAATATTGCCCTTGACTTTAAACAACAATTCCGATTTCTTAGACAAATGTCCTTGGAAACCACACGACCACCACCATGGTCAGGGCAGGGCTACCATGTTTGAGGCTTCCAACGTTTACTTGGCTGCCAAGTTACCCTCATTGACGAGCCGCATTAAGGCTAACAAGTCTCTCAAGGAAAATCATGTCACCTTCTCCATTGATGTAGCTGAAGAAATTAAAGATTCTTTTGAGGGTGTTGAACTTTGTTGGGTTCTTAAGAGTTCACCTGCATACGAAGCTTCTTCTAGGATGAGAAGAAGCAATAGTGTCTTAGATAAATCTGAGATGAGGTTTTTTGAACTCAAGTTTCGTAAAAACTACAAACATTTGATTCTCACTAGGTAATGTATTTTATGTTGGCCCTGTTTGGTGAATAGAGTTTAGAGATTAGAGTTTGTGAATAGATGATTACTTTTTTTGTTCGGAGCATTTGACTGCAGATTTAAATAGTTAATATTGTAAATTGTAAAGGTGTTTGGTAATATATAGCTGATTGCTTGGGGTTTTGTCATGTAAAATGACATTATGGACATGTGAAAATAATTTTTTCTCTCTCCAATTCTCTAAAGAAAAAGTTGCTTAACCCAGATTTTTTTAAAGAGAGTTTTGATGAGAGTTTTTGGTACAAAAATCTATATAAAAACCAAACACTCAGATTGGAGTTTTCATTAGTGAAAACTCTAAACTCTCTTCAAAACTCTATTTTTAGCCAAAAACTCTCTTAGTCAAACAAACCCATTGATTTGGTCTTCTGTTATTCATTTATAATCATAACTGATTTTTTCTTTTAAAATTGTACTTTTTTTTTTTGAAGAAAAATTGTACTTTGTTAGAAGGGATACATATATAAACTTCTTTTCAACTCATTTTTGCTTTTCTAAACTTTATTATCTAAACAAGTCTGGAACTTAATTGTCTAAACAAGTCGGAACTTATTACGAACTTATCTTATAAAAAACAAAAGATAAACTGAACGTGGAATGTATTATATTTAGGGTTGAGTAGAGTGTAATCCAAACCATAAACCAAACTGTATTTTTACAGTTAAGTTTGGTTTGCGACTTAAAATTTGTAGTTTGGTTTACTAATAAATACTATTGAACCAAACCAAACCAAACCGCATTTTTTTTTTCTTGTATATTTTTTGAAAACGAAATTTTTTAAACTTGTATTTTTAGAGTAATCTAATGTTTTAGACTTGTATGATTGTAAAAAATATAGTTAAACCAAAATTCGTACTAACTAGTAAGTTATTGAATAGTAGTTTACTGTGGACTAAATCTTCTAAAATTTTCTTAAAATGAAAGAAAAAGTGTAAACAGAAAAACCAAACCGTAATCCGTAATGTTCCGGTTTGGTTTGACTGTTTGAGTCAAACCGCACCAAACAAGACCATGCTCACCCTAAGGACATACATACTGATTTGAAACTGTATTTTTTGTTGAATGTATCAGGTATTTGCGTTATGTACTACTTACAGAAGCAAAGAACATAAAGCAGTCAAGCAAGGAAATTAAGTTACATACATTGAATAACAATGGGAGTGATTGCTGGAGTAGTATAAACTTGGATCACCCAGCAACAATGGATAAGATTGCAATGGAACCAGATTTCAAGAGGGGTTTAATTGAGGATCTTGAGAGGTTTATAAGCAGAAGAGAGTATTATAAGAGGGTTGGGAAAGCTTGGAAACGCGGGTACTTGCTGTACGGACCTCCTGGTACTGGGAAGTCGAGCTTGGTGGCTGCCATGGCTAATTACTTGAAGTTCGATGTGTATGATTTGGATTTGAGGGAGGTTATGTATAATTCGTATTTGAGGAGGTTGTTGATTGGAACTGCGAGCAAGTCTATTCTTGTGATCGAGGTCTCGAGGATATTGATTGCTTCGAATTGCAGAACAGAGATGCTACAGAGGATGGACATGGTGCTAATTTTGTGGATGATGAAAAGGTGTTTGAATTCTTCTCTCTTTTAATCTCCTTTCCTTACATATATCACAAATCAAATGAAGAGGTGGTCCCTTCTTTTGGACTTATTTTCAGTTTAGTCTAGTCCAATCCAGAGGAACAGTGCCTTTAAAAAGTCATAGTCACTAATCAATTCCACACAAACTCAGTTCAGCTCATGCTGAGTCTAAATTTTCTGTTAATTCAATTCAGTTCAGATTAATTCAGTCCAAAAGCATAGAGTCTATGTCATGTATCCGGACTATCACAAAAAAAAAAAAAAAAAATGTTGCAGCAATCACAGATTACTAATCAGAATTCAGCTAGGACATCAGAATAGAAGTTATCAGAAAACTCAAATGTGAAACCATCTACATGACTACATGAACCTTGTAATAAGCATACCTTCCCTGCTCGTGCAACAGGTCACTTTAGCAGCATTGCTCAACTTCATCGGTGGTTTATGGTCGACTTGCGAGGATGAACGAATCATAGTATTCACAACAAATCACAAGGACCGTCTTGATACTGCCTTGTCATACTGAACTTTCAGAGTTTCAGTGGGTTCAAGTTGCTTGCAGCCAATTATCTGGCAATTCAAGATCACCCTCTTTTTACAGTTATCCATAAATTCTTCCATAAAGTTGAGGTTACGCCTGCTGAAGTTGCTGGTGAGCTTGTGAAAAGCAACGATCCTGAAGCTGCGTTTCAAGGGTTTGCTCTGCAGAAACTGAGGCACTACAAGAAAGAATTTGCTCTGAAGAAACCACCACTTTACAGTGATTGTTGCTATATTCTTTATATTCTGCATCTATCTATTCTTAGAGAAGAAAGGGAGGCATTGATTCTTTCCATAAATGGTAATAACTACCGGAATGTTGCACATTTGCATCATTGACCAGCATTAACTATAAAAGTAAACTGGTTTGTGTTAAACTAGTTGATTTTTAAAAAAAGTAACAGTTTATTTGCTGTAATTTGAATGCAGATCAATAGCTTTGCAGCATTCAAGAATTGAACCTAGTGTAAAGGTGAAAGATGTAGCTAAATTCTAGCAATCTAACAAAGGATTCCAAATAAACAACCAATATTAGCAAAAGTGCTAGGTAAATGCTAATGGTTACTTTCGTCCTTAAAGATAAAAATTGAGGCCGAAATCGGTAAAAAAAGACGCACACTGTTGGAGGATGAACCAAGGATTACAACTAATGTTGTTACTTATGCAAATAGTTTAAATGTTTTATATTTTTTAGTTTTTCTGTTCCTTGCCCATGTGATTGATCACGTGAGGTTGTTAGTGGTTAGTTAGTTGTCTTAAGCTTTTGTATATATAGTGTTGGTTGTACTCTTTTCCATTTAATGAGAATTACTCTAATAAAAACTTACTCTGCTTTCTTCTCCTCTCTCTCCCTCTTATATTTTCTGTCAAATGCTTTCATCAATGGTGATGAACTTCAACATGGTATCAGAGCTTGCTCAAGCTTCCTTCTGATTTGCGAGCTTTCTCTACTAATTCCTAAATTCTTGCTTTCTTTCTTTTCTGCAATTTGTTTTTGCAGTCCTCAATTCTAAACTCCAACTAAAATTTCGAATCCCTAAATCTAAAGCGAAAATCCTAAATCCAAGCAAAAATGGCTAGTTCTATTCCAAATTTTAATTCTAATCTTCCACTAAATCAGAATCCTGCCAGCAAATTTTATATCCATCCAAGTGACTCGAACGTGCAGCAATTGGTGTCATTTAAATTCGGTGGTACTGGGTTTGGTGATTGGAAACGTTCGATGATGATCACTCTTTCTGCAAAGAACAAGGTGGGGTTCGTGAATGGCTCGATTCTTGAACCTGATGTTGAAAAAGATCCGCTGGAGCATGGAAGCATGGGAACGATGTAATGACCTGGTAATTTCTTGGATTTTGTTCAATTTAGATCCAAAAGTTGCTAAAAGTGTTCTTCATATTCGTACAGCCAGAGGTATGTGGAAAGATTTATGTGATAGGTTTGGTTTTGCAAATTTGACTCAAATTTATGAATTGGAACAAAAGCTTGCTAGCTTGAGTCAGGGTCCTATGAGTGTTATTGATTTCTTTATTGCGATTAAGTTTGTTTGGGATGAATTGAATGATGTTGATCCCACTCCTTCTTGTACCTGTAATAAATGCACTTGTGATTTGTCTAAGAGAGTTCTTGATAGAGAACTTAGGCAGAGGATGTTGAGGTTTATGATGAAACTCAATGAGCAATTTAGTGCAATTAGGAGTAATATTTTGATGATGAGTCCTTTGCCTGACATAAGCCAAGTCTATAGGATCTTTACTCAAGAGGAAAACCATAAAGAAGTCTCTAAACAACAAGAGTCAAATATTTCTAATGAAAGTATGGCTATGGTTGCTGATAAGAAGAATTTCTACAAGCCTTCTAATGTATACATGAGGACTGGCAGTGGGGTTTCTAGTACTAAAACTTATTCTGGTAATAAGAGGCCATACTCCAACTTTTTTTGCACACATTGTAAAATACCAGGACACAGTTATGAAAGGTGTTTTAGGGTACATGGGTATCCACCTGGTTTCAAACCCAACAAAGAAAGGAGGGTGGCAGCCATGTCTCATGTTAGTGGGACTCATAATGATCAAGTTCAAGATTCTGAAGGGCTTGATGATTCTGTTTCTGCTGTCCCATTTACCACTGCTCAGTACTCTTATCTGATGAATCTAATGCAAGCTAAAGGTGCTGCAGAAGAATTGAACAAACCTTCTGAAAATTCTGCTGGAAATTCTGCTCAAGCTATGTTGGCAGGTACTTGTTGCTTATTTTCAATTTCTAAATCTTTTTGGCTAATAGATAGTGGGGCAAGTGATCATATATGTGCTAATCTTGATATGTTTCATTCTTTTAACTCCAAAAAGTCTGAGTTGACTAGTATTACTATTCCTGATGGGAGGAAGGTAAAAGTTGAACTTGTTGGTGATGTTTATTTGAATGATCAGATCATCTTGCATAATGTGTTGTATGTTCCAGGTTTTAAATTCAATCTTGTTTCAGTAAATAAACTATGCAAAGATTTAAGATGTTCTGTATTTTTTTATCATGATACTTGCTATATTCAGGGCCTTACTCAGAAAAAGAATCCATGTGTTCTTGGTAAGCTCAATGATGGGTTATACCAAGTTTGTGTTCAAGATCAGGAGGATGCTAAGAATTCTAATAAAGCTGGAAAAATATGCTGCTCAGTTCTTGCTGATCCTAGGCTGTGGCATTTGAGAATTGGACATATTCCTTTTGAACAGCTAAGATTTTTGTCATTACCTTATGATGTTAGTAAACATGCTAAAGATACTATATGTCAGATTTGTCCTGCTGCTAAACAATCTAGAGTTTCTTTTCCTAAAAGTTTCATAAAGTCTAAATTTCCTTTTGAATTGATACATATTGATGTATGGGGGCCTTATAAGGTCACTTCTTACAATGGTTGTAACCAATTCTTGACAATAGTGGATGATTTTTCCAGATTTACATGGGTGCATCTTCTAAAAACTAAAGCTGATTCAGTATCAATTTTATCCAATTTTATTCAGTATGTTGATACTCAATTTAAAGCTAAAATTCTAAAAGTCAGGTCTGATAATGCTAAAGAATTAACTGAAGGGCCTATGAAAATTCTTTTTCAAAAACATGGGATTTTAACTCAAACAAGTTGTAGTGATACACCTCAGCAGAATGGGGTGGTTGAGAGGAAACATAGGCATCTTTTGGAAACTACTAGGGCTCTCAGTTTTCAATCTAATGTTCCTAATAATTATTGGAGTGAAGTGGTTTATGTGCTGCATATATCATTAATAGGATGCCTTTAAGGGTAATTAATCATAAGACTCCATTTGAGAAATTACATGGAACTAAACCTTCTTTGGAACATTTTAGGATTTTTGGATGTCTATGCTATGTTTCAACCTCTAGAGTTCATAGATCTAAGTTAGATCCTAAGGCCACACCCTCTGTTTTTATGGGATATTCCAGTTCCCAAAAGGGATATAAGGTGTTAAATTTGAAAACCTTCAAAATGGTTGTTTCTAGGGATGTGGTGTTTCATGAACATCATTTTCCTTTTCAATTAAAGTCTAGTCATTATGATTTTGTTTTTCCTAAGCATATTTTCATTCCCTCTCAAACACCTGTTATTCCTTTTAGTAAAGGGTTATATGAGGATTTTATTCAAAATGTTACTAATGATGTGGGGACTGAAATAGTTCCTTTGTCCTCTTCTTCTCTCAATAGTTCTGGAGATTCTTCAAATCAGACCTCTGTCTTTGATATTTCAGATATTGTTTTTAATAATGATGCACATCAGTTAGATGTTCTGGGTTCAGTTTCTGATGGCAGTAATGAACAACAGTCTGCTAGTTTGCATAACACTGAGGTTTTTCCAGTTTTACAAAGGTCAGATAAGAACAGAAGACCACCTTCTTATTTGGATTCTTATTATTGCAGTAAACCTACAACTTCTCACTGGTGTAACTTAGTTAGTGCAGAATCTGTAGCTTCAGTTGTTTCACAAGTTCAGTTTACTGAACCTAAATCTTACTCCAAAGCTTCTAAGTTACCTGAATGGGTTGATGCCATGAATAAAGAGATTAAAGCCTTAAATGACAATAATACTTGGGATTTAGTTGATTTACCTCCAAATAAGAAGCCTATTAGCTGTAAATGGGTATATAAAATTAAACTAAAAGCTGATGGTTCCCTTGAAAGATGTAAAGCTAGACTAGTTGCTAAAGGTTTTACACAAAAGTATGGTATTGATTATGAGGAGACTTTCTTCCCTGTGGTTAAAATGACCACCATTAGGTGTTTGTTAGCTTTAGCAGCCTCTAAAAGATGGAACATATTTCAGTTAGATGTGAATAATGCGTTCCTCCATGGAGATCTTCATGAAGAAGTGTATATGAATATGCCTCAAGGTATTCCTAACCCTCTTGATAAAGTATGTAAACTTAAAAAGTCATTGTATGGTCTCAAACAGGCTTCGAGGCAATGGAATTCAAAATTAGTGGCTGCCTTGAAAACTAAAGGATTTGTAATGAGCAAAAATGATTATAGTCTGTTTATTCATAAAACAGGAACAGATCTTACCTTAGTAGTTGTATATGTGGATGATGTTGTTGTAACTGGCAGTAACATCACTGTTATAAATGATTTAAAAGCTTTTTTACATGATAGTTTTACTATCAAAGATCTAGGAAAGGTACAATATTTTCTTGGCATCGAGGTTACCTATGTTACTGATGGTATTTTGCTTACTCAGAAAAAGTTTACTAAAGAATTGTTGCAGGTTTGCAATATGGAATTTCAAAAAAGGGTTAAAACTCCTTTTCCCATAAATTTCAAATTGAATGCTACTGATGGGATTCTTTTGGAAGATCCAGAATTGTATAGGTCTATTGTAGGGAATTTAAATTTCCTTTCTAATACTAGACCAGATTTGGGTTTTGCTGTCCAAGCATTAAGTCAGTACATGCAAGCCCCTCGTTCTACTCATTTTGATGCTTTAAAACATACCCTTTCTTATGTTGCTAAAACAGTAGGCCAAGGCATTTTGCTAAAGGCCACTAATAAACTTGTGCTCCAAGCTTTTTCTGATTCAGATTGGGCAACTTGCCCTGATTCTAGAAGATCTATTACAGGTTATGTTCTTTTATTTGGATCTTCCCCTATTTCTTGGAAATCCAAGAAACAGTCTACTATCTCAAGATCTTCCAGTGAGGCCGAGTATAGGGCTATGGCTTCTGCAGCTTCTTAGGTCGCTTGGGTGGTTAGATTGCTAGAAGAATTTGGTGTCCCTAACTTACGTCCTGTAACACTTCATTGTGACAATCAATCCGCTCTTCATATAGCTAAAAACCCGGTCTTTCATGAAAGAACGAAGCACATTGAGATAGACTGTCATTTCACTCAGGACAAGGTTTTTGAAGGGCTTCTTCAGCTGTCTTATCTTCCCACTCAGCATCAGCTTGCAGACTTGTTTACCAAGCCCATTTCTTCTCCTCATTTTGCTGATTTGCTATCCAAGTTGGGCTTGTATGTTGGCAATGCTGCTCATCCACCTCCCAACTTGAGGGGGGGTGTTGGAGGATGAACAAAGGATTACAACTAATGTTGTTACTTATGCAAATAGTTTAAATGTTTTATATTTTTTAGTTTTTCTGTTCCTTGCCCATGTGGTTGATCACGTAAGGTTGTTAGTGGTTAGTTAGTTGTCTTAAGCTTTTGTATATATAGTGTTGGCTGTACTCTTTTCCATTTAATGAGAATTACTCTAATAAAAACTTACTCTGCTTTCTTCTCCTCTCTCTCCCTCTTATATTTTCTGTCAAATGCTTTCATCAATGGTGATGAACTTCAACACACACAAAAATGTCTCAATTTATGACTTTAAAGTGGGGGGGGGGGAACCATAGCAACTTCGGATTACTTTTGAAAAATCAAAACTTGATTAATAGTGGAAGATGCTCCAAACTTCGAATTATTTTTGACAATTTTTCCTTAATTTTATTTGATTTATTGAAGGGAAATGAGAAAGTTTTTATATCCACTAACAACAAATGTGGGTTGCTAAACGTCGCCCGCATATTGCTTAAAATCGCCCACAACCAAAAGTAAAAAGACAAAATTGCCCTTGATTTAAAATTACACCACAACAACTTAAATTAAATATACAACAACGTCGGACACCACGCCATGACCTCGACCACCACCGCCGCCACCACCACCACCATGGTGTGGTCGTTAAATTTATTTTTTTTTAATAAGGGGAGGGGCGTCCAGATCAGACGCCCCGACCATGGTAGGGGCGTCCAAATCAGACGTCCCAACCATGGTAGGGGCGTCCAGATCAGACGCCCCTACCATGGTTGGGGCGTCTGATCTGGACGCCCCTACCATGGTAATCAGACGCCCCTACCATGGTCGGGGCGTCTGATCTGGACGCCCCTCCCCTTATTAAAAAAAAATTTTAACCACCACCACCACCATGGTGGTGGTGGTCGAGGTCATGGTGTGGTGTCCGACGTCGTTGTATATTTAATCTAAGTTGTTGCGGTGTAATTTTAAATCAAGGGCAATTTTGTCTTTTTACTTTTTATCGCGGGCGATTTTAAGTAATATGTGGGCGACGTTTAACAAGTCCCCAACAAAATTGTTCAATAAGGTATGTTGTTTGTAATGTGATATTCCTTAGAAAGTTTTTAACTCAAACAGCTTCTTCTTTAATTTCCAAATCCCATAAATGGCAAGATCAAATATTGAATATATGTTGTAAAATTGAACACCAATGCATATTTTCCATTCAAAAAAAAGTTACATTTCAAGTTACAAGATCAATAGCTTCAAATCAAATACCCTAATCAATTACAATCAAAGAGAGATTCAAGTGGAAAATCAAAAGATTCAAAATAAAGTCTACACAATCCATCAAATTTACAAAATGTGATCCAAGGAAAGTTCAATTTATCAAATCCCCTAATCATACAAAAGGACAATCAAAAGGAACAAGATAAACTTACAAAAACTATCGAATTTACAGAATCAGATCAAATAAGAAGCTCTAATAATCAAAACCCAACAAAAATTTCCAGTATTTTATCACATAACACATAACCAAACACCCAAAACAATGAGAAAAGTACCAAACAAGGCATACCCAACTCGAGTTTTTTCTCCAAGAAGCATCCCCATAACAGCAGTAGCAGCAAAAGTGGTTGCATTAGTGACAGGAACAGCAAGAGAAATTGGGGTATGACCTAGAATTGCAAAGAAAGTGGCAGAAGCAGAGAGATTGAGAAACAGAGGAATTGAATACTGCCATGTTAGAATGAGATTGAGGTAATTTTGAAGAGAATTAATGATGCGATGATGAAGTTGAAGAGTTGGGGATTGTTTAGATGATGAAGATTTCAGGGATTTTTGGTCCCAAATGATTGCGCCTTTTCGCATTAGAGCGTTTGTTGCACCCCAAATGAGGCCCACAGTTATCATCTTCTCTATGTCAGTGATCGCCATTGTTGATGATTGTTGCGAGCTGTGTTACAAGAGAAGATTCGAAAATGGAGTTCAGTGTGAAGGTGTGATGAACCCAAGTTCCGACAATCTGGATCTTCGGTGCTATGTTCACGCACCCTATCAGATCTGCAAAAAACACTAATCAAACCATATCGGGAAATGCCTAGTTTCTTAAAAAAAAATAAAAAATAAAATAAAATGTCTAAATGTATCCATTATCAAAACACCCATGTTCATTGGCCAAAAAAAAACACCATGTTTGGTTGGTGCTTGGATATTTGCTCTTAAAATTTGTCAAAATTATCTCAAATTGTTACTTTGAGATACAATTTTGTATCTAAACTTGAACAACCTGATACTCCTCAGTCCTCAACCATATCGGCCTTGTTTGTTTGTTTGCACTGGCGACTCCAGGATTTTTATAATGCTAGGTCACCATCAATTGATCGAATTTTGGGATGAGGATGATTTTTAGGCTACTAACTTTGACCCATCCCCGCCCCGCCCCGCTCTACCTTTTGTACGATTTTATTTTTACTTATTTAATGGAATACTTAAACACAATGAAAACAAAATGGATAACATATTTTGAAGTCATTTTATTATTTTTTTACTTTATTTTTATGGACGTGTTTTCATCCTTGTAAGTTAGATGTTCTGTGGGGATTAAGCAAGTTGTAGTAAGGATCACACGGATTTGGGGTGAGTATTTAAAGAGTGGTGGGGCGGGTATGGTACCCACCTGTGTGATGGGGTGAAGATAGTTCCATAAGTAGGTGGCCGCATGGGGATAGCAATTACAATATCCGCCCCACCCTGCCGCACTTGCATCCCTAGCTGGGGAAGTCTTATACATATTATAATCAGTACCAAATAACAATGTTAAAACAAAATTAAAATTTGCCTATTAACATGTAATACTACCTAGGGCGAACCCAAAAATTTTAATAGGTGTAGCACTATTTGTCAAATATATATAGATTGGAAAAAAATACTAATAATAACCACATTCTAAAAATTCAAAATAACTATTACAAACAAATTAAAACTATTTCAAAATCAGTACATTTGTTCTCTTCGAGTTTTCATATTCTGAAATGGTATATAATATTATCGATATTTACATTTTAGAAGAACATTATACTTTAAATAAGAAACTAAACAAGCATTTAACATATTTCTCATAATTACTAGTTATATGTGCATAGTATAATGGTTTCCTTATAAACTTTTGCACATTTGTTCTCTACTTGGCAAACAAATTTGGAGATGATTTCCTTGTAAACTTTTGCACATTTGCTCGTAGTTATTTACGCTACTGCTTTTGACTCCTTTAATCTTCTCCAAACTTTCCATATGATTATAAACTTAATTGATGTTTGCTTCTATACGACACAAAATTATTGATACATCCTTAGCTTATAGAACATGAATGAGATGTGTCGTCAAATCGTTGGTTTAAAGGGTCTTATGAACATAGTGCTCTACAAACTACACAAATTAAATACATATCTAAATACGGAATTTAACTTAAAAGGTATTAACTAACCGTAATGGATTTCATGGTAATAAAAGTGTATAACTTTTTTTGGTGAAAAAAAGAGTATAAATTGGTCACATCAGATTGCACATCTCTCATTTAGTCCCATACAGCAGATACAGGCGCACTTGATCAATAAGTCCTATACGGGCACACCTCTCACTAAGTCCCATACCGGCACAACTTTATTAAATCCCATACGGACACACTTTTCTATAAGTCCCAAATTTATTATTCAAAATTCATTGTTCGATTACCGAACAATTCAATTTAAGTTTGGAAATATTCAATTATATATTGTTAATGACCATATGATAACGGCAAATGATTTAGGCACCCCCTAAATTGACATTCACACCCCTTTGTGTGAGAAATGAATAGTAAAAAATAAAATGTAGATATCAAATTGGGAGGTGCTTAAATCACTTCTCTGGTAACAAGCTAACAACAACTCACACTAAATATTCCGTAAATGGTTGGTGCTCATGAAATAAATAAATAATAAATAAATGGATTAGTGAATAGTGATTTGCTACTTTAATCAATATGTTTAAGAAGATACTCCGAAGTTGTTGGAAGTGTATTATCCAAAGCCCACAATTTATTTGAAACGACTATTTTTAGGGAAAAAAATACTCCTAAAAAATTGGAACACTTCGTCTACTTTGAGAATTCCACAAGATTCTTTTCAATTCTTTTGCCTTTTCAATTCATTTCCTTTCAATGGATATGATCATATGAACCAACAAGCACCATAAAAAGGAGAATTACACACCTAACACATTAAAATTACGCATCCAAACTTATCTTTTTAATTCCAAATTTTCAATAGCTAGTCTTCCATCACACTATTTCATAGTTTGATACAATCACTCTTCTTTAAAAAAATGTAACTTTTTATTAACATATAAATCATAACTTTTTAATTTTTTATATAAAGCTTCATGCTAAGCCCTCACTAATATTGTACTTAGCTAATGGGCCAATGTATAAAGCCTAATATCTTCTTTTAGGTTGTATATAAAACTTTGTCAATACATTGTTGGCTGGCCTATTAGCTAAATACAATATTAGGGCTTAACACTTCCGCTCCATATTAGTTGCAACATTTTATTTTTCATGCTTATCAATGTATAATTTAAATTCGTAATATCTTTAATTTCGTTTTTCCAAAAATTATAAAAATTAGATCAAAATAAAGTACACATTGAGACGATTTAAAAGAGATCCCACATGACTATATTTGTTTACATGTATAAATAGGGGTGTTCATAAACCGGTCCGGACCGAAATTTAGACCGGAACCGGACCGGACCGGTCCAAATCGGTCTGGTCCCCGGTCCATGAAAATTGTGATTCTAGTCCACCGATCCGGTTCGGTCCAAACCCGGTAAATTCCGGTCCGAGCCAGTTTGGACCGGAATCTAAAAAAATTAAATAAATAATTTTTTTTTAATAAAAAAGTGTATTTAAATTCCGGTCCGGTCCGAACCGGTCCAAACCCGGACCGGTTAGAGAAAAAAGTTTTTTTAAAAAAAAAAAAGTAAGTAACCGGTCCAGGTCCGGACCGGAATTGAACCGGTCCGGTCCTGGTCCACAAAAAATGTGGATTCCAGTCCACCAGTCCAACCGGTCCTGGTCTGGTCCGGTTCTGGACCGGTGCACACCACAGTATAAAGCACAAAAGTGACTTATATGAGTGATTATGAATAGTGCCAAAATTACCAATGTTGTGATTAATATGGAGTGGATGAAGTATAATTTTTTAGCCAAAAGTTATGTTATCGTTAATCATCAGACGGCCTGACATAATTTTTTAAGAAAATCTGACAAAAAAATTGTATCAACCTAAATCTAAATCTTCTATCATACAATTTGTGTATCTTTATCTTCTGTTAGTTGGCGCAATACTTCCTCCTTTTAATAATAACTAGTTTTAACCTCGTGCTATGCACAGATTTTTATTTTTCACAAAAAGTAATTAAAAACATTAGTATTTATATATTTTTCCTCTTGTAAGACATCATTAAATTGAATGACATGAATCATGAAATTAAATTTTTAAAAAAAAAGATGATAGAAAAGTAAAGGACATGAAACATAAATAATGATGAGAAATTGAAACATTTATGGGAAAATTAGGAATACCAAGCAATAATTGAGAAATAATATAACAATCAATTTTTTTCTTTTTCTAATAAAGCAAAATCAAATAAAGAGGAAATGATAGGAAGATGACACGTGGATGTTAGAGTTCTTGTTTTAAATGTTTATATAAAAATATCTCATGCTTAAAAACATATTTATAAAGGTGGATTGCTAAATGACGCTTATTTTTTTACTAAAAAATCACCCACAAGTTAAAGTAAAAAAGACAAGTATGTTCCTACTCACTACTCTACCCCAAAACCCTAAGCCCAACCACCACCACCACAACCCAAGCTAGAACCACCACCACCACCAACCACCAACACCACAAGCAGCCACTAGGCCTTGCGAGTATTAATAAGAATTCGTCATCATTGCAAATTTTTTTAAAAAAAATATATGCAATCATTAAAATTAAAAAAGCATTCATCATCAATCATATTATCAAATAACTTGCACTATAATAAGCATGCATATTAATTTCAATAAAATTATTTATGAATAAACATGTATTATAATAATTCCAAAATTTATCAAAAAAGTTTCACAACCAATTTATTCAAAAAAGTTGCACAATCAATTTATTTAAAAAAACAAATTAAAAAAATTTTAAAAAAATGAAATGTCCAGACCTAGGCGCCCTAACCATGACTGGAACGTTCCAGACTTCCAGCCATGGATTGGACTAAAGATCTGGATGTCCGACCACTTTTTTCGTGTATAAAAAATTAACCGTTGGCGGTGTGGCGTTGAGGCTTACGGTGGTGTTGGTTTTATTTGTCCTCTTCTTCGGCACAGATTCGACCACCTCCTTGCCCGGCCTTTGAATCATGTCGAGCTAAGTTTGTGGCGGTGTAGCGAGAGGTGCTAGTGGTTGTGTAGAGTTGGGGTGGGACGGTGAGAGGTAGAGAGAGATGGAGTGAGTTGTGGTGGGATAGAGGTGTGAGGAGTGTGATAGACTGATAGGGGCTTTGGGTATTTATAGGTGAAAATATTTAATTAAAATAAACATTAATTATTCTGATTAACGAGTGATTTTGACATTAATTCTAAAATTTAAACTATTTTGAAAAATAAATTTAGTGATTTAATCCTTAACTAACACCCCAGGACGCCCGTTAATTAGATCATAATTAAATTTATTATTAATACTAATGATTAAAGTTTTCTCCTAATAAAAACCATTAAAAAAAAGTCAAATATACTACGCAAGAAATTTAGGACAAGAGTACACGAAAATTACTAACCAACACAAAAAAGTCAACAAGTCAAACGACAATCGCTACATCTACAAAAACATCTTGTTTCGCTTATCCACTCCTCCTCTCAATCCAACTCAATTTTTCTTACAAACCATTTTTCCTTTATTTTTTCCCCTTACAATAAAATAAAAATAAAAATAAAAATAAAAATTCGAAGAAATCCCATCTCATTTCACACAATTTCTCTCCCTCTTCTCTTCTCTCTCTCTCTCTGGTTGTCTGCCCGCGTGTGGCTTCAATTTTCTCTCTCATCACTTTAACGGCAAAACCCCCTTTCCTTTTCATCATCTTCTTTCTCCCTCTTATCTTCCTTCAACCTCTTTTGATCTTCCTCAAAAACCCTATTTCAAGCTTCTGTACTCAAAAGTTCGATTGATTTTTAGCTGAATAATTAAGTTGTGTTTCTTAATCGTCGTTTAACTGATTGGAATTGAATTTCTGTTTTTGAATTTGTTTTTGTTCGTTCTTCTATGGATCGGATCGTCGGAGTTAAGTACAAGCTTGGTCGTAAGATTGGTAGTGGTTCCTTCGGCGAAATTTACCTCGGTTTGTTTGATCTTTAATTTTCTTTTCTATTAGTGTCCTGTTGAGCTTTCATTTGTTTTCAATTATAAGTTTATGCAGCTTTTTTTTTGGATTATAATTGAATTTGTGTATTTTATTGTTGTTGTTTGTTTTGCAGCTACTCATATTGATACTTTCGAGATTGTCGCGGTGAAGCTCGTAAGTTTGGAATTCTTTGCTAAATTTATTGTTGTGAAAGTAGCTACGATTGGTGATGAATTGATGATTTTTTTGTTTAATTTAGTTGGCGGTGTGGTGAATTAGCTCGATTGATGATGAATTGTTTACTAAAAGTTTGGGAACATGCATTTGTAAATTTTACGCTGTGTATAGTTGAGTATGAAAGTTTGGTCTACATTAGTATGACTACAATAGATTAGGAATATGCTGGTGATTTGTGAAATTTTTTGTTATTGTTATTTGCAGAATTAAGTTAAGCTTACTCTCATGTAATAATAATATTCTGCCCCTCTCTTATTTTATTTTTTTATTTGAATTTTCTTGTAATTTGTAGGAAACTACTAAGACGAAGCATCCGCAATTACTGTATGAGGCGAAGGTATACAACATTCTTCAAGGAGGAAGTACGTAACAATTTAAAATCATGTATAATTTTTATTTGACACCATTAAATTATATCAACTAGAACTAGAATTGTGTTCCTTTTTTATTCAATGCTCTGCTATGTTTTTAATTTTGTTTCAATATTGTTGCACTTTAGGTGGAATTCCAGGCGTAAAGTGGTCCGGGGTAGATGGAGATGATAATGTTCTTGTGATTGATTTGTTGGGTCCTAGTCTGGAGGATCTCTTTGTCTATTGTGGGAGAAAGTTTTCATTAAAGACAGTCCTAATGTTGGCTGATCAAATGGTACAATTATTTTCCTTACAAATGGAATTATGTTATGTAAAGGGAAATAAGTATCAGTTACGATGCCTTTGTGTTCTACAAAATACATTCTAATGGATTTACATGTAAATATTTTCATTCCTCCAGATTACAAGAATAGAATATGTTCATTCAAAAGGCTTTCTACATCGAGATATCAAGCCCGATAACTTTCTCATGGGTTTAGGTCGGAAAGCTAATCAGGTAGGCTATTTTCAGTCTCTCTCTTTCTTTTTTTTTTTCTTTTTTTTGTTTAGCCTGTTATTATTGTTTAGTAAGCATTCACCTTAAACTAACTGTACAATGAAAGGTTTACGTTATCGACTTTGGACTTGCTAAAAGATATCGCGATTCAACCACAAATCGCCACATACCATATAGGTGAGTGCACTGAGGCTGATAATTTTACTTTCTGTCTCATTGTTAGACTTCCCTGAGGTTGTGATGCCTCAACTTTAATCTATTTTTGTATGAGCATTTTAAGCTATTTAGCCATGTCACATGTTTGAGTGTTTTGATCTGCATGTACAGTTGCATAACTTGATCCTTAACTGTATGTTTGATTTGATTAGGGAGAACAAGAATTTGACAGGGACTGCACGTTATGCTAGTTGCAACACCCATCTTGGTATTGGTATGCCTCACTCTGAAGTATATGGTTCTTTTTCTCTGTTTTCCAGAAAGAAACTGTGTACTTTGATGATTTGATCATTGTCTCATGAATCATTTTGTTTATGGTAGAGCAAAGTCGTCGGGATGATTTAGAGTCACTTGGGTATGTTCTCCTTTATTTTTTGAGAGGAAGGTGAGCTGTTTTCCCACTCCTTGTACAATCATTTTTTTTCCTCTCAAGGATTAACAATGGTAGTTGTTCAGATTTTTGAATTCTTTTTTGTTTATTATATCTTTTATCTTTATATAGCCTACCCTGGCAAGGTCTCAAAGCTGCTACAAAGAAGCAAAAATATGACAAAATATGCGAGAAGAAGTTAGCTACTCCAATTGAGGTCGATCGTCTGTTCTGACTTTATTTGACGTGGAATTTTGGAACTTATTTATTCAATGGCTTGTGATGATTTGACTTGAGAACCTGACTAACCTTTTGACCTTTTCCATAAAGGTCTTATGCAAGTCACACCCTGTCGAGTTTGCTTCGTACTTGCATTATTGCCACTCATTGACATTTGATCAGCGTCCTGATTATGGATTCTTGAAGCGCTTATTTCGCGAATTATTTTCACGAGAAGGTACTTCATGATCGTGATTTCATCTTAGTTTAAAGTTGTCTCAATTATCTACGGACTTGCAGTGTCATGGAGCTTATCTTGCTTTGTGGGCTGTACAACATTTTGAGCTTACTTTAGAACTGATTTGAGTTATTATCATTTTCTTTGTATTCTCAGGATATTCTTTTGATTACATCTTTGATTGGACCATTATGAAGTACCAACAGGCACAAAAGAGTAGAAACCAATCTCAATTGTCGGTGAGTATGTACAACAATTTTTAATCAAGTCACATGCATCTATTTTGCTTTTCAGTTATTTGTACCGGTTTCCTATAGAAATATCCTTTTGGTATGAGAACTCTGTATGCCTTGAGTATATTGCTAATTATATGATTGACATAATGTCATTTGATTTCTTGTTAAACAGCATCATGATGTGAGACCAAATTGACTAAGTTTTGTTTGCTTCCAATTTCCCCCTTTAGGTGTTGGTGTATTGTCATATTGGCATTTTGTTTCGTTGCATCCAATATCTATTTCCTGTCAGCTATAGCTAGATTGGATCATCATGCTTCTAATGAACAATGTCTAAAATTTGCAGCCAGCTCCAGGAGGAAGTAGTAGTCGAGCAATGCCGATGGATGTGGATAAGAATCAAGGTTAGTTGTTATTGAGTGTCCTAATTAGTAATCACATCTTTATCTTGACAGTGGTCTGACAGCAGCCACAGTGTGCGGTTTCATATTTTTGTTTTTGTTTTATTTTGATTTTGGACGTTTTTTTTTGTTGGTCATTTTAGTAGTTATTGTTGTTGTTTGTGTATATTTTGAGATCAAGCATTATGAATTTATGACTGTTTCTGTTTTGTAAAGCTTTGGTTTCTCTACCTAATTGTCCTTCACAAAATTGATATGGTTAGATATTGTCTAACCTAGGTTTTGCGTTGTTAGGATGCTGATTACGCTCTTCTAGAGGCTAGCTGGTAATAGATTTGCTAAACCTCAACCCTTTCTACTTCAATCGTCACCATTTCTGAAACACAGACCTGTACAAAAGAGTACAAAATATTGGTCCATAAAATAAATTCAAAAAAAAATTTTGCCACAAAAAAGTGTATTCCTTAAGTTGTTGCCTGTTGAGAAGGTAGGGAGATGAAAAGCATGCTGGTGTTTCTGGTTTTTTAGTCTAAGGAAAAAGACGATTTCCTTGAGGCTTTGGAAGTAAATTTCTTCATTAGTTGCTATAATCATGCGTTGTTTCTTTTATTTAGCGGTCTAAGATCTTTTTCAGCTATATTTTTATGATCTACATGACTGCTTCTCAGTGATATGTGATGATATTTTGTTCTCCTGTTTCTCAGTTATATTTGATGATATTTTGACTCCCCGTCTGTTCAGAGGTGTTGTTGTAGACCCATTTTTTCATTTGAAAACTTGAAACAAATCCACTATCAAATGAACCTCTTCTATGCTGCCTTATGGAGCTAGTACAGGATGTAACTAGAATCTTTTGTACTCCAATAGCCTTATTGTTGTTTTTAATTGTGTTTATGGATAGCTTATAACATAACTTTTTCTGAAGTCCTGTGTAGTTGTTACATAGGCTGGATAATCCAGTCAAATTGTGTCAATGACTGCTCCTTGATTGCATTTGTTTACTTTTTGTTTGCCTGAAAAATCTTTTTTTTTAATAATTGGTTTTCCGTAGCATTTGAAGGAGAATTAACACTCAATGTCAATGTTCTCAGGAGCACAAAATGCCATGTATTCTGCAGGTGCCACAGATCGTGTCAGAGTGGGCAATGGTGCTTTTGATGCTCGCAATCATTCTAGTTTAGCCGTTGAGAAAAATCAGATTTCTGAAAGCATGGCATACAAAGATGTAAGTCTATCAACAATTATTACCCTGAATGTACTTTTGTACTTTTTGTGAAATTATGCTTTATATATTGGCTTCAGCCTATACTCGTTCTTTTGTGAATTTTCAGTTGCCATCAACTTCATTTTCCTCACATGGGGCGTTGAGGAAAGATGCCGCAGAGCCTGTTAAGCCTGCTGAGGCTGCAAACTCAAATCAAGGACCTGGTAATAAAACTGGTCCTTCAAGCAAATGGATACCTCCTCTAATGCGAATTTCTTCTGCAAAGTGATCAAAGGTAGTATTGCTTCTGAGTTTCTTTTGTTGTATGCATAATACTATAATGTGTTGACAATTTTAAAAGGATTGCATATCCTCCTTCCAGGTGAATACTGTGTTGGATGATCTCTTGATGCATGTCAATGGCGACGGTTTGCTCCTCATATTTGCCGGTACATTGTCATTTGAGCTTGTGCCGTGCAGATAACCTGGGAAATGGCTGCAATTTTATATGGATTTACAGCGTATGACCTAAAAAGCTTAGTGCAACTGCTGATGCCATGAATTGCACACATCATTCTTGTAATTACAAACCTGTGTAATATGAAAACGTGTGGCATATCCATTCGTCTGCATTGTGCAAACGCTGCAGAATTCTTTTTGCCACATGGTTGTCATCAACAACGTGCCACTATTGGTTCATGGTTTTGTGAGTTGCATTTTGTACTTTTATGAGAATCGAGTGTATGTGATAGTAGAAACATACATTAGCTTGACTATTAATTCTCTTCTGATCTTCGCAATAAAAAAAAATTCTGGTGGCATTTTGTGTACCTCATAACTCTTGCTGTTCTATGAAGAAGCTATCAGTTTAATTTGTTTTTGTTTAATTTGTATGCATTGTTCAGTTTCTATTTAGAAATACATATAGTTAAGAAGTTAGGTTTTTTTAACCTTTTCAAATTGCCTCTTTTTAACCATTTAAACCCTTTTCTCACTGGTGATTTCCATTTTTATTCTTTAAACCTCTCTTTGATTTCATACTTTTTATCATTAAACCTGATGGTTTTTGGACATTTGTTGTACAAGCTTTTACATAATGTTTGCAGGTTTGTTTTGAATAACTGCAACCATCTTCACTACTGTTTGTATCATCATTTTCACTTAATATTTTGAAGTTTCATCTCCAAATTAAATTTTAAAGTTTTTGAGCTTGAGAACGTATCCTGCAACTTGCTTCTGCTGAAGTATTCTGTTGTTTAACCTCTTTCTACATTCCTGTTCACTGATCTGTACTGAGTTCCTTGATAGATTCCAGAATCAAGCCGCAATACAAGGTCATCTACTTACCTCTATCTTTGGCATTATGTATGCTTTAGAATTCCTGCCCCTTTCCCTATTTTGCTCCTGAGTTTTCCTTTATTTATCATGATTTTTGTTCATCTTCAAACTACTATTCCTTGACAATATATCTGTTTTCATAGTCATATATGATTTTTGTACAACATATCTGTTTTCAAAGTCATAAATGTGATTCATATTATACGATTGTCATTCTCCATTGTCTCTGCTTTTGAAAGAATGTCTAATACTTGTTTTCATTTCCTAAAACCCTTTGTCAATTTCTTTCTTGTCCATAAGGTTAAATCATTTTCTTAGATAACTCTTACCTGCTCATTGATTTTTTTTGTCACTAAATCCTTTTGTTTTACTTTGCTTATGTGAACTACTTTTGAAAATTTTGAAGAAGGCATGGCATATTGATGATACATATTAACTTTGCTCCTGCAGTTAATGCTATTAACTTCAATCCTTTGAGTTCACATTTAATGCTCCACAGGAATTTTCTGAAGAAAGAAATGGAAGAACCTTGGGGGTTTTAGAGGCAACCTCTGCACACCTCTGCACGTGATGCGGTTTCCTGGTCTCCCCTTTTCAGTTCTTATATGATATCATTTAGTTCGTGACAATATGCTCGTGGTGAGCCCGTTACTCTTACCATATACTAGTGCCAACTGCCATTGTAATTTACTGAGGTGAAAATTTCTTGTAGAATGCTACATCAGGTGGAAGTGGAAATCAAGGGGGCGCAATTCATATCCCTAGTTGCAGCAAGGTTTTTAGCTTAGCTGATTTTGGTGTATAGATGATGGTGCTCTGATAACAGAATCTAAGAGGTTACTCCTATGTTCCACTAAAGAATATACTTAGATGTTGGCGGTTGAAATTAGGGGATTACACTTTGTTCATGTCTTTTCTACCCTTTGCTGGCTTGCTGAGATATTGATGCTTAATAGAAACTGATTGCTGCCTCTCTCCCCTCCCCTTTTTGGGTGGTACAGTTTTTGGTGAATTCTTCTGACTTCCCTCATCTGGTTCCAGAGGTTACTGCTGTCATGGGAAATGGTGTACACACATATATGCAGCAGGTATGCTACATTCTTAGGAAGTTTGAATA
Source organism: Salicornia ramosissima (assembly GCA_951394345.1). NCBI lineage: Eukaryota > Viridiplantae > Streptophyta > Magnoliopsida > Caryophyllales > Amaranthaceae > Salicornia > Salicornia ramosissima. The sequence goes on from OX596233.1 coordinate 5,635,947, forward strand.
TTATTGTGAACATTCTAATTTTTTGAGTTGTCTAGCATGATTTTTCATTTACTTGTGCTTAGTTCTCTTTTATCTATGTTAGAGTTGGCTTGCTAATCAAGGTGAGCTAAAATTTTTGCTTCTGAGAAGCGAATTGGCAATGCTTGGTTGCTTGGAATGCTTGGTCGCTCAGCATGGAGCTGTTTTCTGGTTTGGTTGATAGTAGGAAAAGTTGTGTATTTATTTGTAGCCAGCCTTGCTTGATGGATGAAACTGATAGCAAATTGGGTTATAACTTCTTCTTTTTTTGATTTGGTAAAAAAAGTCTACTATCTCAACGACTGGTAAAAGGGTTACTAACTCGTATTCAGTATAAGTGTATAACTGATAATCTTTTACAATGAGGTGGAGGAGAATAAAGGGGAATTCCTCATGTAACTATGTCAGGACTACATCATCTGGTAAGTCCAGGTCTCCAGGATGTAGTTACCATCTTAACTAAAGAACAGGATATTTTTTTTTTTTTTTTATAAGGTAAACTTACCATCTTATTTGTGGTATGAGGAATACAATTATACAGCCTTGGATCTAAGTTGCTTGGAGTCACTGCTTTACGGCTTTTTTATTTAAACACTAAGCTTGTGGTTTTTCTTCTATTTTTTCTCCTCTACAACTTGTCATTTCCAGAGTAGCAACTGCAGCACTATCCATGAAATACATCAATGAAGAAAGTGATAATGGGTTCAAACAAGTTTCCTATACGTATGTTTAGCTTGGCTTTTTTTTTTTTTTTTTTTTTAATTAGGTAAGGAAATCGCCAGTTCATTGACCGGTATAGGGCTACTAGCCCAAAGGGGGATGGGGGAAATATCTCAGCACAATGCTGGGGTTAAGGATCGAACCGGTGACCTTGGTCATGTGACGTGAGAGGCTTACCACTAAGCTAATAGACTTATGTTTAGCCTCGCTTTGTTCTTAGCAGTTGGTCCTCATTTATTTTTATTATATATACCAATAAATGTATTCACGTATTACCAACAAATACCTCAGTCACAGGCTCACAGCTCGTCAGCACATTGAGGTTTCACCTAAAACTTTGCCTGATAGAGAGGAAGTTGTAAGGTGGTTAAGCTCCCCACCTTGTGTACTAGAGGTCACAGAGTTGAACCTCACCACCCCTTGTCCTTTGGTATTTCTTGAAGTAGGAGTCTTGTAATTTGTATACTTTTCCGTTTTATAAAAAGAGATAGTATTTGATATTTGATATTTGATATTTGATATATAGTAATATACTTCGTATATGAAATGAAAAAATAAAATGAGTTAGAACTTTAGTCTTTAAAACATAAAATAAAAAAGACTGATGTGAAAAGTTAGTAATGGCTCACCAACCTTATCATAGAGATGAAGTCATTCCATGGAAAAATTAAGGAGATGTTTGGTATAAATTTAGGAATAGAAATAGAATGTAAATAAATTAGAAAATTAGAAAAGAAAAGGGTAATATGAAACGAAACTCTTATTTGTTGTTTCACTGATTAGTATAATTAAGAAATGGAATGGAAACAAATTAAGAAGGAAATGTTTACACAAGGTTGAGAAAGGTAACAAAAGTATATAATATATATATATATATATATATATATATATATTTAAAAAAAAATTAATAAGTTTCTAGATTGAATGAGTGAAAATATGAGAGCCAACATGAATAAACAATGATAGGAAGAGCCGACATTGATGGACCAAAAAGAAACGTCACTATGTATGCTTGGCTATCACAAGCCAAAATTTTCTTGTAAAATTTTCTTGCAACTTTAAATTTCAACAACGCGTTTTTTGTGCAACTTGCCGCACCATTTAGTTAGTAATGGTGCGGCGTGCTGATAAATAGGGGTTACAAAGTCTTAATTTTTGTATTGGGTTACAAAGACTTCGTAACTCCACTTAAATATTTTGTAACCCCATTTAAAAATTTTATAACTCAACTAACCACTTTGTAACCCTACTTAAATACTTTCTAAACTTAAAAAACACTTTGTAACCCCACTTTGCAACATCATTAAACACTTTGTAACCAAAAAAAACTTTGCAACCCCTAAAGAATACTTTGTAACCTAAAAAACACTTTGTTACCTCACTTAAACACTTGTAACCCCCAAAAAAACACTTTGTAACACAAAAAACACTTTGTAACCTCAATTAAACACTTGTAACCCCCAAAAAAACACTTTGTAACCCCAAAAACACTTTGTAACCCAAAAAACTCTTTATAACTCCAAAATAACATTTTGTAACCCCACTGTAACTCCAAAATAACACTTTGTAACCCCAAAAAATACATTACAACCCCACTTAAACACTTTGTAATCCCAAAAAACACTTTGTAACCCCACTAAAGACTTTGTAACCTCTAAAAACGGCCGCAACATTTGAAACAATGTGGCTGGCCGCATGGTTTGTAAACCATGCGGCCAGCCGCATATAAGAATTTAAGGTCTAAAGGATCTTTAGGCCATGTTTTTATCACAAATTCTTATATGCGGCTGGCCGCATGGTTTGTAAACCGTGCGGCCAGCTGCATTGTTTCAAATGGTGCGGCCGTTTTTAGGGGTTACAAAGTCTTTAATGGGATTACAAAGTGTTTTTTGGGGTTACAAAGTGTTTAAGTAGGGTTACAATGTAGTTTTTGGGGTTACAATGTGTTATTTTGGAGTTACAGTGGGGTTACAAACTGTTATTTCGAGTTACAAAGAGTTTTTGGGGTTACAAAGTGTTTATGTGGGGTTACAAAGTAATTTTTGGGGTTATAAAGTGAGGTTACAAATGTTTTTTTGGTTTAAGTGGGGTTACAAAGTGTTTTTTTGGTTTAAGTGGGGTTACAAAGTGTTTTTTTGGGTTAGAAAGTGTTATTTTGGAGTTACAAAGTGTTTTTGAGGTTACAAAGTGTTTTTGGGGTTACAAAGTGTTTTTTTTTTTTACAAAATGCTAAAGTGGGGTTACAAAGTATATTTGGGGTTATAAAGTGAGGTTACAAAGGTTTTTTTTGGTTTACGTAGGGTTACAAAGTATTTTTTTGGAGTCACAAAGTGTTTTTGGGGTTACGAAGTGATTTTTTGAGTTAGCAAGTGTGTTTTTTTAGTTTACAAAGTTTAAGTGGGGTTACAAAGTTTAGTTTTAGAGTTACAAAGTGTTTAAGTGATGTTATAAAGTAGGGTTACAAAGTGTTTTTTAGGTTTAGAAAGTATTTAAGTGGGGTTACAAATTGTTAAATGAGTTACAAAATATTTAAATGGGGTTACAAAGTTGGGGTTACAAAGTATATGTATGGGGTTACAAAGACTTTGTAACCCCATACAAAAAATCAACTTTGTAACCCCCTGTCTATCAGCTCATGCCGCACCATTACTTAATGGTGCGGCCAGTTGCACCAAAAACACATTGTGTTTTTATGGTTCATATTCGTACTGGAAATCAAAATTAAACGCGCATTTACCATATTATTCCACACTAGATTTTTTGTTCTCATGGAGTGTATATTAGGATACCAGGGTTATCTTTTAACAAATACGCTGACTCAACCAAACTCCCTACTGTACAATATCCTCCACTTGAATCGGTTTGCCGAGCTAGGTCTAAAAAGACGGGTAGTGTCATCCCTCCAATTCATGAAATAAAATAATGTTAAAAAGTAATGGTATTTCACTTATGAAAAAGCTTCTCCCGCCGCCTCTGTTTCGTGGAGAAGTAAAGTAATGTTAATAGTAATGCTATTCACTTGTGCCAAAGCTCCAACTAGTTATACTACACCTTTCAAGTCATTTCCTAAAGTTGGAGACCTTATGTTGCTAAATTTTCAAGGGCTGTTGAGGGTGCAACCAACATAATGCAACGTCCGATGCTTTTCCATTCATTGGACCCTAAATTCAATTGAATCGTATTTAGGGCGGACTTTTTTTTTGAAGGATTCAAGGGTGGACAATTTGTTAAACTTAAAATACAATTTTTTCCGCGGCTCATGCTGGCATGCATACTAAAACCTATCACAGATTATTAAAATAAAATCCCACACAATGTTCTACATCCAAGGGTTTGATTTGAGACTATAATCCTATCCTATCGTGCTCTTTTTCACTTAGAAGTATGGATAACGAATCAAAGTTTCATTGTTTGCTCAACCTCCTTTTACAAATTTAGAGAAAAAAAAATATCACTATAAAAGGACAACATCAATACCATCCGTAAGAAAAAATATTAGTACCTAGTCCTAGTAGTAAACATCTCCAAAGAGACCAGTTATTGCCAAAAAAATCCACAAATATAAAACATGGCTACATACACTACCACAATGTAGTAGTAAGAGCAAGTAAAGAACGACGCCAATGAGCACTAGGGGATGTGAAATCAACATGATTGAAAAATTAATCCTAAAACGTTGGCTAGTCGGGAACAATTAAACTTTGAGCTTTGTACCTCTACCCTTCCGACAAATATTCCGGATGAATATCTTCCCCCCCCCCCCACAAGGTGTTACATTAGCGTACTTTAATAGTTGTACACCAAAGAAGTAAAGAACTGCCGGGGTTAATCACATTTTATTTCCTAACGGTCCGTTTGATAGTCGGTTATAAATGGAGTTAATGGAATGAATTGATAACTAAATTTGAAAAGAAAATCAAAAGTCGTTCCATGGTGGTGCTAGCTTAACTCCAATTTATTTAATTTTCTTCACAAATATCCATTCTCATCTAATACCACCCTTTAAATTACCCTTTAAATCCATTCCCATTACTACAATTCATTACTAATAACCAAACGGGCCGTAGTTGTTTTTTCAAAAGAATTAAGGCAGATTTCTGGATTTTAATTTCAACATATACATGCTTAAGAGAAGATAGCTACTATGTAGTGAACCAACCAAAATCAAAGGCAAACTGAGTTTGATGTAAAGGCGTGATTGAAGTTTTTTTATTTATTTTTTTGGCAAAGAGTGATTGAAGTACTCCCTCCGTAAAGAATTACTAGCAACAATGGAACTAGCACGAACTCCTAGATGGAATAAGTTAATTGTGGTATTAGGTGGTATAATGATAAAAGTAAGAGAGACAAAAATAAGAGAAGGAAAAGTAAATGGGGTATTATGTGGTATGATGATAAAAGTAAGAGAGAGAAAAGTAAGAGAAGGAAAAGTAAGTGGGGTATTGTGTTGTTTTTTTTTGCCAAAAAAAGAATAAAATAAAATTAGAAAAAATTGTTGCTAGTATTTTGTTACAACCAAAAAAGGAAAATGTTGTTAGTAATTCGTTACGGAGGGAGTATTTAATATGAATAGTTTAGGACAAAATCTAGTAATTTTGAAAACTTGGTTACAATATATGAACAGTATTTTCCAATTTTATCACCACGGCGCTACCATTTAATTGTAACATGCCGCACATCAAGCTACTACAAAAATAATGAAGACTTATGTTAGGAGAAATAAATAAGTCTTTTAATTAATTGTCATGTGTTAAGTCAATTAGTCAATTCTTTTACTTTTTAGTCCGATAAGGGCATTTAGGTCATTTTAGGTTTTTTATGGAGTAGTCTATAAATAAACTTGTACTTGCCAATTGTTGAGGTGTGATATAGTAAAATCAGAAAATCATTTTTGTGAGTAAGCTTTCTCTCTAAACAAAGCTGGCCAAATACTTTGGTTATGCGTGTGTGTGTTTTACGTGATTGCAGGGGACAACAGGTGATGGACGGCGAGGTGCAGCAACTTGGTATCAGAGCGGCGCATTCTGGGCAGTGGTGGAGATGGGCGGTCCGACCCAGTCGCAGAGGCTGGACACTCTGGAGGGCGACTTCGCGAACTTTAGGTTAACCATGGAAGAGTCTTTGCAACAATTGACAAATGGAATTCTAAAACAGCAAGAAGAATTGGGGCAAATTAGGGCAGAAATTCGAACCCTAATTGAGAGTCACTCGTCGTCGGTGAAGGACAAGCAACATGAGCATTCGACCGTGGGACCGAGTCGACCACAGGAGGGCGGCAATCAGGGGCCTTGGCGATTTAAGATAATCGAAACCCTAAAAGAGGTGCGAGAGAAATTTAGGGTTAACCAAGAAAATTTCCAAGAAAACCTTAAACGAGTGGTGAAGGGTCGACCGGCCGGCGAGATGGGGACCGCGGGTGACGGCAGACTCGGCGGCAGCAGCAGCAGTGGTCCTGGCAGCAGCATCATCAACTTGGCTGGCACTGAAGTGTCGTGGTGCTCTAAAGGGGACTTAGAGAAGAATCTAGAAGGTGGGAGGAATGACCTGTTAACAAGGATTATTAAGGGCAATTTGGTAAAGATACAAAAAAGTGACATCACTCCAAGGGTTATGAGTCAAGACAAATGGAATCATGGTGGAGGTAAGCAAGAAAGTGGGTCTGCCAATGTTAAGCCCATTAATCTTTTTAATGAGATGACACACTGTGGGCCTGTTATTTCAAGATCCATTTGCATGTCATCATTTGCTCAATCCCAACCTTTAACAAGTGGCACCCAACCATTAACATATCATTTCCAAAATTTCCTCACCACCCAAACTTTCAGCCCATTACATAAAAACACAAGTGGACTCAAATCTAAATTTGGGCCCCCATTGTCACACTCATATCTCATAAACCTCACCAGCCCACTCAATTTTAAATCTCATTCCATGAAAGCTTTCTACAATCTCCAACATCTATTTACCATACTGAAGGGGGTAAAAAGCCTTGTCAATGAGGCGCTGGAACGACAATGGAAACCGGGCATTAATTTCAAATTCATCCGTGTTCATCTCTACGAAGGCCGGGAACATGAGGCGTATTACCACCCACCTTGAGGACAAGGTGGCGCTTTGGGGGGAGGTTATTGCCGCACATCAAACTACTACAAAAATAATGAAGACTTATATTAGGAGAAATAAATAAGTCTTTTAATTAATTGTCATGTGTTAAGTCAATTAGTCAATTCTTTTACTTTTTAGTCCCATAAGGGCATTTAGGTCATTTTAGGTTTTTTATGGAGTAGTCTATAAATAAACTTGTACTTGCCAATTGTTGAGGTGTGATATAATAAAATCAGAAAATCATTTTGGTGAGTAAGCTTTCTCTCTAAACAGTGGTTAGGAGCACAGAATCCGAAACTTTGATAAAAGAGTAATATCCATCAGTATAGGTAAATACAAACCTATTTATTGTATAGGGGTGATAATGGACCTAGCCTATTCGCGAACAGTTCTAGCTCGGCTCGGTCAAAACTCGTTCAAGGCTCGGCTCATTTTAGCTCGGTTCGAGTTCGGCTCGGAACATTAACGAGCCAAGCTTCGTAAACAGGCTCGATTAACTTTTTTATATATGTAAATAATATATTATGTTATATAAATAAATTAATTTATTCTACAAGTAGTTATTATATATCATTGATAAATAGTCTTATTGTTAAAATACTAAATCATAAAATATACATCTTCAAAAAATTTATAATAGAGAAGACATAAACTAAGAATAATATTAGGTGAAACTGTTAGTGAACAGTTCGATAAGGACTCGGTCAACGTTTGGTCAAAATTCGGCTCAATTATGACTCGGTAAGAGAGATTAGATGTTGCTGTTCATTTACGGAACACTAAAACCGGTCTATCAAAACCCATGGTTGCACCCGATACACTTGATGTTGCTTGTTCCACGGTTCTGAATCCAATCTGCCACACCAATATTAAAATTAAATTCATAATGAAAAACTTTGATACCGAGTAATACTTGAAATAGAAAAGTAATACTTCGTACGAATCAAACTAAGAGGGCTAGAATGGCGACGGACCTTATCAATAAGTATCTCTTGGAACAATTCAGGTTTATATAATATATTACTGTAATTCCTCTGAGTAGTCTGCAATAGAAAAGCAGTTAAGATAAATCTTTGTAATTAAGAGTATGTAATGATATGAGGTAAGAAATTAAGAAAAATTCCGATTAATTCTGATATATGAATCATTAGTTGCTAAATGGATGAGAAATAGCAGAGAAAAACAAAAGAAAAAAGGACCACCTCAGTTGTAAGTCGGTTCTTGTTATAAGAAATCCATGGTTGAGGCTCCAAGATGAAGATGCCATTCTGCACATCACAGATTTCCAATTAACAGTTTAAAACTAACTATGAGATGATAGAATTAAGATACAGGATATGATGTAAAATAAAATACCGGATGGAGGAGTCTCCAAATCTTTGCAAAGAATGTTATTAATCCTTCATCACCCCAGTTCAAATGAATCCATTTTGTTACACTCAAACTGCAGATTGCATACATAAGCAAATCCATTAATAAAAGAAACAATTATTTCAACTAGGGCAGGATCTCCACTTAACATGGAAGCAAATCAACAATAGAAACACAAAATCCACATAGTGAATCTAGTAGATTTCGTTACTGCTATGGCAACATGCAAATCACAGCATTTCTCAATCAAACTTAAAAGGAAAATATCGGGTTAATATATGAAATTGCAATTGTAATAGAAAAGTTTCATATTATTGATTATGAAAATTATCACTCATTCAAACCAATCCAACCCTTAAATTATGAATTAAGACAATTCCTAATCCACAGAATCTATAAATTAAGCGTTCAAACTATTTGAAGGGCAAATCTAGAAACTATTTACGTAAAAAAAGTAAACATTTAAAGACGAACAAGTTTTTTAGTGCATAATAATCTACACTATGCGTAAAGGACAGGGGTTATGAGGTTGAGCAAACATTTAAAGACGAACAAGTTTTTCAAAAAGGTGGGTTGATTAAAAAAAAAGGTGTACATTACAGAGTAGTAAAAGGGGATGAACTTGAACAGCGAAATCAATTAAATGGGGTGACCTGCAACCTGCTCAAAGTAGGGGTATAGTTTCAGGGGAGAGGATAGGAGTCAAAAGATTATGCAATCTTTCACTCAGCTTATCGAAATCGTATTAATCAGAAATAGAGACAATTCCTACTACAAGTAAAGGATTCAAGCTTCTGTAGAATGACTAAAATGAATAAGACATGGAGAATAAGCTTACCAAACAATGGTATCATAGTGTTTAAGTGGAAGTGAACGCCAACTAGTGACAAAATTTTCTGCTCGAAAAGCAACAATATCAAGAAGATCCCTTTCCACAGAAAAGGAACTAGTCTCATCATTCTTTGGACTTGTAGAACAAACTTCACCACATTTCAATTCATTCACATCGCTTACAACCTTTGACTTTGAGGCTACATCATTTCTTGTCTTCTCATTTTTTACAATTTTCTGAAGGTGCCACCAAGCATCATTTATTCTGTCTGCAAGACATAAGAATTAATGATAGAAATCAAAACCAATTAGGAATTCCAACCATCAAAAAAAAAAAAAAAAAGAAACAAGGTCACTAAGAATTCATGTGTACTTCTATCAGATTAGTGAACCTTTTACGTGCACAAAATAGATCCCAACTTCGGTATTTTTAGGGTATTAGGATCCTCTCCATTTATTTGTATATATTTCATATGCTAAGATTTTGACACTTAATTTGAGATCAATATAAAAATCCACATAAACACCCTATTTCTCACTATATGTTCACAACCTGCTAAGAATTTGTTTTGATTATACATGACTCCGCAAATACATTAAAAATCATTTACTAACAAGAGATCATATAATGCCCTTCGAAAAAGATCCTTTGCATTAAAATTTGTGGCTAGGGCGTAGAAGAGCAGCAGCAGAAGAATATTGTCTGGGGAATATTATACTAAATGGAATTGTCCTCCGACCCCCAAATGAGAATTGAAACATAAAATAACACAAGAATTACAACAATAAATAAAATCATCAAATCAATATATGGATTACGTGACCCGATTCAATTAGCTTGTTGATAACTTTGTTCTGGTCAGTCTTTGACAGCTTAGGGATAAGGCTCATTAAGATAAATAATCAAACTATACAAAATAAACTTCAAGAAGGAATGATCAACGTTGCCAAAAAAAAGAGATTTTTAAGGCCAAGAAGTTATATATTGAATTGCAGTATACGGAAAGACATTTCACTACAAATGACCTCTCTCATCAATCTTGTCAAGGTGAAGAGCATTTCTTATTATAAATAGTTGAAAGCCCAAAGAAATAGATCATCAATACCTAAAAAATTCAGCACACAACTAAGAGACCTTATTCAGTTCCTCTTGAACTAATCGTAGTGATATCTCCGTCAAAGTTATGAAATATTATAAAACAAAGTAACAAACTCCAACAGACTATTTCAGGCAACCAATTTATCACAGAGATTCTATCTCAATCAGAAGCACAAATTCCCATATGGTGTGATAGTTTCATGAGTCATTGAATTAGAGCCATCATCAAACTACCTAAGGTGTAATTCAACCGGGGTCAAAATTAGAGCTGAATATTATGGGGTAATCTAGTGAAATAATGTGCCTTAAAATACTTATATAACAGATGTTTGCAGCCCAAAACATTTTTAAAAGCCATTCCTTCATTAATTTCAAAGATAAATACTTGTTTTGATGCTGCTACGAGACTACTTTTACAATTAGTGCCAATAAGCTGCAGAATTTGGAGGTCAATAAAGGTGAAACCCCACAGGCGCTGAGGGTGCTCCCATTTTGATGACATAAGAGTCAATACACGGTGATCAGGTGAAGAGAACACAAAGTACCTTGTCTAACCGATCATTGCACCTGACATCATTGCAGCCAAACTATCTGTGTTAAAAGCCAAGATGTCAATAAATGTTTCTGCTCTTGTGGAAAAAGGGAGCAAAGTTTGTGTGCATAAGCACAAGGTTGTCTAAATCTTAGGCCTTCTAACAAAAACTTAAAGCACAAATCATTACCACAACTGATGCAAATAAAAAACACACTTTAAAAGGTTGCATATTTGATAGCTTCAGTTAACACTTCCACAGAACTAGATGAAAACTAAGTAGCTCACAACATAATACATCATGATTAAAATGTATTCTCCCTACAGATTCTAAATCCAGCTTAATGCTTTAAGAGACTTACTATTGTCAATGTCAATGCCAAGGATGGTCTTACAATCAAATTTTTTTGCTGCAAAATAAAATTGAAAACAGAATAAGTCAGAAGGGTAACATTTCATGCTAACTGAGAACCTGAATGCGCATCAATATTACCAATATTTATAGTTATCAATCCACTATTGCATCCGATGTCAAGACAATCTTTGCCTTCAAACCATTCCTTCTTCAATACTCTGAAACGAGGATCTTCCTCAACATCATTACCAACCTGATTCATCACTAAATTTCAAATGAAAGTTCTCATGCACCAGCTAATAGCCAACATTCTTGAGAAAGAAAAACAAGCCATGCAATACACAATAACAGGCCTGAGAGACAGAGGGCTGCTGAGATATCACTGGAATGCAAAAGTGGATGGTGATAGTCACTACACAACCTTTAATCGACATAGGGCATGGAAGTGAAACCCACTTAAATTAGGATATTTATAAACTATTATGTTCTCCACTTGGAATTTAAGTCGCAGGTGCTTGATGTGACTATTAAAACCAAAAACATAGATATTTTTTTGAAGGTTAAGCTCATCTCTTCCGGATGAAGTCAATAGAAAGATAGGCTATGTTTGGATAGCATCTATGAAGGGAAAGGAAGAAGAGAGAACCAAATGAAAAGGGAAGGGGAGGAAGGAAATGAAAACAAAGAGCTCCAATTTTTTCCAACATTGAAGAGATTTGTTTTGCTTTAAAAAGAAGGAAAATGGATCCTCTCAAATCCATTCCCTTCCCTCCTCTCATGTGTTATCCAAATAAAGAAAGAAGCATACTCACTCCCCTTCTTTTTCCTTTCCTTCCAAATCTTTTAATCCAAACATTGTGCTAATCTTCATGAAGCTAAATGCAGCATAACAGATACAAATAAGAAATAACATATAAAATTCACAAACCTCTCCCTTTTTTCCTTATGATTTACAAACTCACAAAGTCCAAATAATAAAGCTCAGTTACAAAGGAATATAAAAAAAACCTTAACTGAGTATGCTATAATTAGACAATCCCTCATTTGAATCAAACATTTTGATCCAATTGCCTTCAAGAAAAAAAATTGAAACAAAATTTACTACTGAGAAAGATTAACATAATACCATATAGTTTTTGTCCCAATTTGCTAGAAACAACCAACTTTAACATCTTGCCAAAAAAAAAAGCAACTTTAACAACAAGAAAAGGAAATAAGCAACATTACAATGCAAATTACAGTATTATGAAAATTTTCGGTAATTAAGTCGATAAATTCAGTCGCTTGAAGAGCGGAAAAATAATATATAACCTTATTCTACTGTAATCACAATTAGCAACTGGGTAATCAGTTTCTACAGACAATTACATAAGAAAAGGAAATAAGCAACATTACAATGCAAATTACAGCATTATGAATTCCTGTAATTTCCATAGAGAGGATCGAAAAAACTTACACGATAACCATAGTAATTCCTGTAATTTCCAAAAGGAGCAACTTCTTTGCGCTTCCTTTTTTCCTTCACACCACCATTATTATCATTGGCAAGATTAACAGGGTTTTGAGTCTCTGATTTTTCAGTTGATTCTGCCATTAATTTTCCAGCTTCAAGAGCAAATTGATTAGGGTTTTGGAGGGAGACGAATGGGTTTATGCGAAGGGTTTATAATGTTCGTTGATTGGTATTGACTATTGATAGATAGATTATCCCCGTGCACGGGGCTCTAAGTAGTTTTTTTACGTTGGAAATTTGGAAATTAATAATCACACCTTTTGTATTTGTGTAACTAATAATCTCACTTTTCATTAATTTAGGAATAATTTCATTTTTTTTTCTGTCGTATTCAATTAGTGACTTTTTTACCGCCTACTTGGAGAATAGGTTAAGGCTATGTGTTTTCCCCATCTTTAAAAATGAACAAAATAATACTATAGTAAATTGTTTTCTCAATGTTTTATGGATCATTTTAACCGATCATATTTGTGGTTGAAATTTACAAAAAAAAAAAGAAAAAAAAGACTAGTTTACCCCTAAATTGCGTTCCAGATTTGCCTCAATTTGCACGCATTAATCTATAGCCCTGTTTCCTTGGACTTAATTTTGCTGAACTGAAATTAAGAAAACTTAATGTAACTTAACTGAATTTATTTTTTATTTAATTCTTCCAATTTTTTTAAAACTTTTTTTTATTTTTATTTTTTAAAAAAATATATTTTATTTTATTTATTTAATTATTTATTTTATTTACGTCCAATTTGTCTCGATTTGTACACATTAATTTGTGTAAAAAAATGTCATCCTAAAGTATTACCCTGTATGAGTCATATTTGAGGTCATAATTAGCAAAAAAACGACCCGATCATCCCTGATTTTTGTTTCCAATTTGCCTCGATTTGCACACGTTAATCCATGTGTCAAAAAGTGTTAGGCAACTATTTGAAAAATATTTAGTAAATTAGTAAATTAATAGTGAATGTTTGTTTATCATAAAGTTTATGGGCCAATAAGCCAAAAAATAATCCAAAAACTGTTTAGACATTTTTTTTTTCATTTTGGCTTAAAAGCAATCGAAAATTCAATAACAAAACACATTTATTGGTTGTTTGTCCATGTTGAAAAGCTAATTAAAAAAAGCAATCACCAAACAACCCCGTTATATTATATATAGCTCTAAATGTAGCAACAACAAAAAAATAATTGTATATATATATATAAATATATAGCTTTAAATGTTTTTCATGTTCTTTTGATTAACTGTTATTACCCCTTTCATTTTAACTATGCATTTTGTTTGTTAATGCACATCTTTGATCAACATTATATTCAGTTATGTAATTTTTTTTTTGGTAAAAAAAAAAAAAAAAAAAAAAAAAAAAAAAAAAAAACAAACTACCTAATTATGAATGTCAATTGATACAATAAAAAAACTACCCCTCTTACATATTATTTGCAACTGGAGTACATTGATGCACACATATTAAAATTTTTGCAACTATATGTTAAATTTATTTAATTTAAATAACCTCACAGCTATAAATGTCAATTATCTTACTCGTGTTTGGATCCTATGTAATTTAGAAAAAACTCTACAACTTAGAGATAACTCATTGACCTACATTTTTCCTCATCAAAATCTCATCCTCTTAGTTCCCCCTTGCATCAATTAGCCATTGATTCTCATCGAAAAATGAAAGGTTGAGATATATAACTCTAGCTTGTAAAGTTTTATTAAAACTCTAGAGCTTGACAGAGTTCAATGGCTCGACCAATTTTTCCGACATTGACCATCACACCGGCAACCTTAATATAGGAATCCTCAAATATCTTCCTTTTCATCTCATTTCTCCATGTACAGTGATATTTCAAAACATATTCAAAAGAAAAGGGAATTGAGGAATAAGAGAACCAATATCATGCGATGCCGCTTTCATAGACTCCAAAAAAAGCTTCATTAACATAGCTATTCCACATCGAGTATGGACGTGGCCATTATTGTTTTTATCTACAACTGAAACTGAAACTGAAAATGAAGAAATTAATACAAAAGGGCTTTTGGCATTTTTTAAAAATTCCTTTTCAACTAAATAAATATAAGCAAATAATACAGAGGTAATTTATACTGATGTGATTTTAAAATTGGTCATCTGGGCAGCTACAGGATCATTCCAACTCCTTCAGGAAATCAATATTATCGACAAACACCTGCAATCAATTACGCTTTTACATCATTTTTCCCAGTAACAGTAACAGCAATGTATTTCACAAGCAATTAATCTAAATCCTAGACTCGGCAAGAGTTGAGCTAAGTTGAACTGAATTGAATTTTGTGTCCTAAACTGAAAATTCAAAAATTGAGTCCAAAAGAACAGTGCCTAAGAACTTCATCGCTGCTTTCTAATATAGGAAGAAAGTGATACGATTGGGAGCTTCAGCAGAAGAACCTTATATGATCTCCAAAAGAGATGTCTAGAAGAAATGAAGTCGAATAAGTAGCTACCAAGAATCCCATTGTGTACACTTCAACAGGATGAAAGTTCTTGCACTTAATTAATATGGCAGCTATGATTCTCCTCCACTCACGGAAAAATAGAAAATATAATATAATATAAAGAGAAATAATAATTTGTTTCAGGGCTTTAATTTTGAAAGGCACAAACATACTAGAGGCGACAAGTTCTTATAAGAAAGGTAAAATAGAAAGTGTGTTCCACCCTAATCACATGGTAAGATGTTAAAACAAACATCAGTATTTGTAATTCCAGAACATTCATAACATACCGTTTCATTTAGGATACATGTTGACATTTCATTTAGGTAAAATATTGAAAACATAAATTTGACAGTAAAAATTCCAAAGTTTACATAACATACCGTTTTCCAACCATCAGGATCAAGGCATGCTGTTATTTTGGTGCTGATACCAGGCAGTGGTCCAGCCTCCCGTGTGATCTTTCCTCCACAGAGTTTAACTGCTTCTGCAGTTTTGTAAACATCATCTGTGCCAATTGCAATCTGCATCACCACGATCACAGGTTGCCCAAAAGAAATCAATTGACATTAAAATAGAAGAAAAGAAGTTTTCATGCCAATAAGAAAGGATGAGAATGGAGTAAAGAAAAGCTGAGATTCTATCCATAAGCATAAATTTAGTATTTCAGCCGAAGTCCAATAAGAACGAAAATTTGGATTCTAAGGACGACAATCATTGGGCATGAATGAAACTAAAATATTAAGATGAGGTTGCAGCTAAGGTGAGTTGACCCAATCAATCAATCAAAGCCTTAATCCCAGGTGGGACCGGTTACATGAACTAAAAATGTTATCCCATGTGGTTATCAACAAAATCCTCCCTCTTTATTTCTCATCCATCTTAACTTTCTCCAACAGGCGTTTTCACTCTCCCTCTACTCCTAGGAGTACTTTGATCCCATTATTCTATTCTTATTACCAATGCATCTTGTCTGCCTTACATGCCCAAATCAACATAACTAGATTGTCCCTTTATTATCCTCAATATCTGTAACTCTAACTTTCCTTTAAATAGTTTCATTTCTAATCCCATTCTTCAAAGTGTTCCCACACATCTATCTTTACATAAGCATTTCAACAACTCCCATCTTAATGTGGTCCTAGTCCCTATAGAATTGCCCCACATTCTGTTCCATAGGTTTGAATGACTGTGGGGTCTAAAAGCTGTCTTATAATACCTTAACTTGAACGATAAGCTAGGAGTGCATTCATACAATAGACATGTTGCTGCTCTCCATTTAGACCATCCAAATGTAGCTCTGTGAATCACATTGTCACATCTTGGTTATATCTATTATTTTGTGTAATCGATCCAAGATATTCAAAGTAGTCAATTATTGGCAACTCTTTACCAGCCAATAGTACTACGCTTGACACCCTTTGGGCTTTATACTAAAGCGATCGTCCATGTACCCGGTTTTTACTTTGACTTATTTTAAACCCTCGAGATTCCTAACTCTTGCCTACATGGCTCCAATTTAGCATTAACTCTGGCTCTACATCCACTTATACAATATCCATTGTTCCAATTAAATTCAATGTAGTTTGTAGTGTGAACGGGTTTAACAGCACTAGATGAACAAACTAGGTTGATTTAGGACGAGGGAAAAAAACCAATAGTTCAATAAAGCCAGAAAAAGAAAAGAGATGCATGTTAAAAAAACAACATATTCGGGGTCTATTGTTTTCAATTTAACTGAACTTATATGAACTTGTTTGTACTTATTGATACTTGTTTGTACTTATTGATACTTATTAATAATTAGTGATACTTATCTTAACTTATCTTATTCAACAAGTACTCAAAATAAGTTGAAAAGAACAGGGCCTCATAGGCACAACTGCAAAAGTTTTTACATCAAGATCACTTAAGCTGTCGCAAGGTAAAAAAAAGGAACTGCTCGTACCTGACCATAAGCATTTCCTTTGTCATATTCAGTAACTCCATAGTTGTAAGTTAATTCCATAACAGCATTTTTATCTTCAGGACCATAGCCCAACATTGCTATTGTATACTGCAAAAGGGAAACAGAAATCTTTACAGCACCCCCAAAAGTTCAACATTTACTAGCTTGAACTGCAATATCAAGACTACAGGGAGAGAGCATTAAATAGCTTTGATAAACAAGAATATGTGCCTGCACTTTTACTCTATCAGGAATTGAATAGAATTTATAGCAAATAAGAGCATATAGATTACTAGGAAACTGGCTACAATGTTTAGGAACTGGAATGACTAACAATGCAGGGTCAGGGTGCAGGCTTCTATATGGTGTCTATATAACCCAATTTTGAAAGCTCTTATTGTGCGAAATTTGTGATTGTGATCCTGATCATTGTAACAGTTGCAAAGTTGCAAAAACAACATAGACACATAGTAGTTGCTACACCCTACATCACCACTTTCAAAAATTTGCATTGATACTTGGAAAGTTCCACTTTATTGCAATTACGGCCCGTTTGGTAGCCGGTTATAAATAATGGTAATGAGAATGAATTTATAACTAAATTTGGAAGGGAAATTAAAATCCATTCCCAAGGTGGTGCTACCTTAGCTCCAATTTATCTAATTGTCTTCACAAATATCCATTCCCATCAAATACCACCCTCCCCAATAATAATGGATGGGAATGAAAAATATGAAGAAAATTGAAGCTTGGGAATGAAAATTTGTTTACCATGGAGATTATAAGGTTCATCCTTAACAAAATTACACTATAAATTCATTACCATTACCACAATTTATTACCAACAACCAAACGGGCTGTTAAAGTTTTTTTTTTAAAATATGCCTTTACATGCCTAATTAATTGAATTCAATTTTTCTTTTTATCTTGCCAAAAAGAAAGCCTTTGACCATTTGAAATCTTCGGAAAAAATAAATTAGATTTTTAGTAAATGGTCAAAGTTTACAATGGATACTATTCAAAAGTACATGGAATCTTATATACTATATAATTTAATATATAAGAATAAATATAGTTATATAGGTCTTGTATGATTTACCTTAATGAGTATATTATTAACATTCAATCATTATATTTCTATTAATATACAATCTTAGATATTAGTGATATAAAACATGCATTGGCAAACGTGGAAAGTTCAAATGCACAAAAAAAGTGGAACGGAGGTAATACTTGCAACATATATTCAATGCCTTCACAATAGTGAAGAAACGTGATCAACAACATCATTAATATGACTTAAATAGGCTAAACCACTATATGTTAATCCGTACAAAATTATGGTATAAATTTTTATATAATTTCTTATGTTTAGCAATGCACAACAGATTTATTAACAAATCAATGTAACAGTTCATATGAGAACCCTACAATGAATGTCATGGAAATGACTGAAAGCCACTGTTATAAAACTGCTTTTCGTGGAATGGTAAGCTGAAAATTGTTTACATAACAGAATGATCTTATTTAGATCCAGTTGCATCTATAAATGGCAAAAAAAAGGGGTCAAACCTTGCTTTCCCTGGAGGATCACAAACTTCTCCATATCCAGGTCTTACAAACTCAAATTTTAAATTAAAAGAATACCACTCTCACACAATCATGACACTTGATAGGCTTTAAATCTGATGTGTTGCAATAAAATGCCTAGCAAATCTATAGTTATTGGATTTACGTCCTAGCATACAAAATAAAGCTTTAAATAGAAGCTTATTGGATTTACAATCCAAAAATCTTGAAAGACTCGAGTAAAACGTGGAAAATTATGTCGTATTTCAAATCATCTTGAGAAAGAGTTTTGTTAAAGATCGGTACCACAGAACTGCCAAAGCATCAAAAATCAGCCTATGTTTTTCTCAGAAAGAACAAAGAAGCAAATGAGGTAAGTGGAAGCCAGAAGCATTAGAAGATCACACATTACAAAAGATTCTTCCATCACACACAGGAAATCAGATTCAACTGCACAAAAAAGGTTGGGCCAGGGCCAGTATTGCACAGTAGACACAAAATCATACTACCTTAATAAGTCCTAGCAACCAAATACTTATTCCAATTTTTCTTGCCTGCATCATATAGGTTGGACACCAATATTTAGGAGCCCATGTAAATAAGAGAGATAGAAAGAGAGGGAGAAAAAAGCAAGAGTGAACCATGTAGTAGGAGAGATATACAAAAAAAAATGACGCGAGTAATTTGCAACTTTTTAAAATGGAAAATGATGCAAGTAAAAAGAAAAAACAGAGAAAGTATGACTTTCACACACCCGCAAAAAATATTTCTTATTGATGAATTACTTTTGGCTGACAGAGTAAATTTCATTATGTTACCTTGTATTGTGGATTATCCCGTGTCCGCAAAAGCTCCATGCCATAAGCCTAAAACACATAATTCTATTTAGATCTCGAAAATAAATATATTAGAATCAACAATCAGTACTTGCTCTAACCTTCTTGTAGAATTCAATGGATCGATCAAGATCGCCTACTCGCAGCATTACTTGGCACAAAGGCTCAGGTGTAGACCCTCTTTCAATAATTTCAAACTTGTAACCATCAGGATCTTCGATAAATGCAATGACAGTTTTTCCACCCTTAACGGGTCCAGGCTCCCGAGTTACTGTTCCACCTTTAGCTTTTATGAGTTCTACAGTCTTGGCCACCTGTGCATGGAAAGAAAAAATGTATAGAGATCCAGTAATACATTCAAACTATCAGAGATCACACAATAGTGTTAATAGAAAACCAGAGAAGCAAAAGATATTCCGCTTGTGGGAAAAGTAACTTTCAAGTTGTCGTGTAAGATAGCATTGCCATTACATAAACCAATAATGAGAAACAGCTTTGATATTCGCTTTCTTTGAAAAGTTGGGGATGGTGAATTACAAAAATCATCCAGATAATTTCCTTCTCAACAAAACAGTTTTTGGGTATATATGATAAGGGAAAAAAAGAAATACGAAGTATAATATACTTTACAAACCATAAGCTAAAATGATTATAGGCTAATAATTTACACTTATAGCTATGGTATATGCTCTTCCACAAAAAAGGGTTAAAGGACCAAAATATAAGAAATTCGGAAAGGCTTAGAAACACCAGATTGCCAAAGTGAGCTCCAAGTAGCAAACACTTGGAGAGCCCTTTTGCAGAGTGAACAACAGATTAATAGGTCCGAACTCCATCCCTATTTTTTTGCTTCATTTTTCATTTTGAGCTGTCTCTATCTTGTTGCTCCATTTTCCAGTATGGAAAAAATTTCTCCTCACTTTTTCACACATGGTGGATGTCTTTTCCTTACTTTCCTGGAATTATCTTTTCCTTACTCTCTTCGTATAATTTAAGAACTGATGATGGGTAGAACAATCATTAACAGATTCCATCCTAAACGTTAGTTACATAATTGATATTTCAGAAGATTGTAAATCTTATCCGATAAATTGTTCCAAAAAAAATACCATACATTCCAACTGTAGGTCTCCATAGCTACAGGCCACCATCCATTATTCTCTCTATACTTTAAATATAGTTGGTGCTCGCTGGATAGATTTCTCTCATCTTACACTAAATATGACAATAATATGACAAATGTATTCAAAGCTTCCCATCAATTCAGGGATTTTTTTTCTCAATCCCCAAATGAGTGAAGTGTTAATGATTATGGTGGTTTTTAAGTGTGGCAGAAGTTGTAAGCTTATACAGCATCTCAAAGTTTATACATTTTCTAAAAATTCAGCGAACATAGTCAAATATCACATTTTAGTAGTTGGATACTTGGATCATTTAAGTTTGGGCTCTGAGTATAATCTTGACTCTTGAGTCAATGAAGAAGTGAAGATTAAGGCAGGTGGTGATCGGAGAAGAAACTCTTTCAAATAAGGCCTTATTTTTGGCAGTTCATTTACAACAAACCTACAATAATGTAAAATGTGTTTTATATTGTAAGAGAACCAAACTAATGTGCCTAAAGCAAGAATATGACAAAGATGTAAAATGTAAGATACCTCTAAATGTATGATCATAATTCTAAAATTTAAGCAACTATAAAAAGGTATCAAACTATCAACATACCACAATAGTAAACTACTACATGCCTAGTCCCTCATACCCACTACATCTTAATGATAATGTGGTATCAAATTATCAATGTACCACACTAGCGCATCTCACATGAGGGATGCAACTATAAAAAGGAATATACAGTTGAACCAATAATTCCTTTATGTGATGATTATTGATTAACCAAGCTACAATACTCCCTACAGGTAAACTCAATACTTTATAATCGAAAACTAATTTTAATCTGTAGAAAATATCATTCAATCAAGCAAAACAATCACAGGTTCCACTTTGTTCATAGTTGCAGACTTGCAGCAGCTTATTTGTGTGAAACACAGAAAGCTCATAAAATTATGCTGCTAATCATCAAAAGATAAGAACGTAATCTTACATCCTCCACCGCGATGCCAAAATGACCAAAAGCAGTTCCGATATCATATTTGTCAACTCCATAATCTGTAGCATCACAAGTAAATATACATCAATCAATTCCAAATTGGATTGTGAAACACGAAAGACAAGAAAAGCAGCATAGAAAATTTATATTAGATAGGCAGCACCAAGTGCACAACTCATATGGATTATTGTGGGCTTGTGGCTTACTGTAAGTTAGTTCTATGACAAAATGTGAATCCTCTGGCCCATAACCAAGAAATGCATTAGTGTATTTATCCTCTGGTACATCACGCTTCCTTAGCAGTTTCATTCCGAGGCATTCCGTGTAGAATCTGAAACCATCAATATATTACTCATGCAGCATACAAGTGATTACGATTATCAAACTACATTGCAAAGGAACATGAATGTACTTTATTGTCCTGTCAAGATCTCCAACACGATAAACAACATGGAGCATTCTTCGATTGTCCTTCTTAACCCATTCAAAGACATTTTCTTCAACGGCACTGGTACTGGCTTGAGCAGCATTTCCAGCTGCTTTGACAGACAAGCTCGTGCCTTCTCCTTTCACCAATCTAGAAGCTCTTAAACCGAAAGAATGCAAATGTGGAACAGCTGTGAAAAAAAAGGAAAAACACTTAGAAATCAACCAAGAGTGATTAACAGTCAATATTGACACAAATATCAATGAACTCCTCCGGTACCTATGCACTTATGCAGTTATTGACAGTTGCTATTCACACAAACATCAATGCCTCTAATACCTATTCTTTTAACATAAATATCTAAAGGCATTACCATGACTTTAAATGTATGAATCTTGAGAACACCTAATGAAAGTTTCCACTTTTTAACAAGGCTCATGACTTTCAATTTACAGTTTCTTCCATTGCCATTAGGGATGCTAGATTGAATAACAAAGTCTTTGCATTTCAATAGAAACTCCAGTTACTGCTTTATATCGTTGACTTAACAAAAACTAGCTTTACAATTTCAATAATAAACAAATAAATTACTGCAGCTGGTAAAAAAAAAATAATAATCTGAATTGAATCTAAATCTAAAAACTAGACTCAGCAGTTGAACTCCAAAAGAACATGTTGGAGTCAACCCCAAGTGTACATAAATTTACAATGCATAATGCAGAAAATTCCATCACTTCATAATTATAGAATTACCCAAGTGTAACATAAGTGTTACATAGTTCCTTAGAGTGTCTGCGAATTGTGATCCGAAAAAAGCTAATTATGGTCGGTTTTGGGCTAGTATTGGCTCACTTTGGGCGAACCACGAAGTATAGTCGTATAGAAGAGAAATAAAAGGCAAATTATGTAACACTAAACATAACCTCAAAATTGCATAATACAAACCTCTAATCTCTAACAACTAAAAACGAAATTATTAGTACTTATTGATAAAAAATACCATAGAAGACTTTGCTACAAAATTCAATCATTTCAAAATTATTGAAATATTCAAGTGTAACAAAACCTCAAAACGCAGAATAGAAAGCAAAATAAACATCAACTAAAACAAGCAACTGAAAGAATGCCAAATATAATTTCGACACAAGATTCAATTACAGAATGCATCAACAATCATAGATAACCCCAGAACCCAAACTTAGACTATCCATTTCAGCAATACCCAATTCAACCAAAACCCCATAATCCAGTAATGAAAACAAAAAAATAAAACATTTGATAAGATTGAGAAATTCACATACCACTCCCAAGGCGGACAGAAGATAAAGGCTTATGAGAGATAACCCCAAAACGAGTATTAGAAGTAAATCTGAAGCAGCTAACAGATGGTCTCAAAGTAGACGCCATTGGTAAAATTCTTACCATTAAATCTTTCTATGAAAACAAAAAAAAAAAAAATTGATTCGTAATCGTTGTTTAAAGAGAGCAGAAAACGGTGGAGTCGCCGTATAGGTAATGAATTGAAATAATGAATGAAATAATAAAGAAATAGATGAGATTGAGATGAGATTGAGGTGAGAAAAGGGGGTTGTAATTTGTAATTTAGTTCATGCTCATCAATATATAGTGTGAGTTGCAAAGCTACAATTGGCAGGAAGAAAAAGCATGAGAAGACGAAGGAAAGCTGTGGAGTGAAGTGAGCCGAGATTCTTCTATTCAGATGGTTTATGCCCACAACACAAAGATTAAGGCCTGTTTGGAAAATAGAGTTTAGAGTTTAGCGGTTAGAGTTTAGCGGTAGAGTATAGAGTTTTAACTTTTTGTTTAGAAGATTTGACTGCATATTTGACTAGCTTTTCACAAAAATGTGTTTGGTAAAACTTAGCTGATTACTAAAAGCTGATTCTTTTTATTGGTGTAAAATGACGTTATTGTACATGTTTCATCATTTGTTAGTATTAAAATTGTAGGCTTAAGAGTCATTTCTTTTCTCTCTCTCCTAATCCTCTAAAGAAAAAGCTCCTATTAGGAGCTTTTTGGTTTTGAGAGTTTTCACCCCAAAACTCTCTATTGAAACTCTACTTACCAAACACCCCTATTAGAGTTTTGACTAGTCAAAAACTCTAATAAGGGTTGAAAACTCTCTTTTCCACTCAAAACTCTCATTGCCAAACACCCCCTAAGATTTGGGGACTCAAATCCCTCCTACCCTTAAACCCATGATAATATATCAATTTTTTTTTTAAAAAAAAAATACCCTTTTTTAAAAGGTAAGGCTTGTTAGGCCCAGTCCGAGACTCGTGTTTCTGGAATACTTAGTTTGCATTGTCCGTAGATTAACGAGTATAATTTGTTATTGATGAGTATCGAAATTCATACCTTAAGTGCGATTATAATGAGATTTTTCATACCACTGCACTAGGAGTCGATCCTCGTATCATTATGTTATTACTATCTTATTTGATTTTGCGTTGTATTAAGAATATTAAGAAATCTAATAAAGGAATCCTAATGCATTATTTATAAGAATGGAATGTATAAGGGTTGGCACATGCATATATATTGATACTAAAATCTGATCGCATTTAAGGGTCCGTTTACTTTGGTGTAAAACGTTTTCGATGTAAAATGATTTTCCATGAAAAATATTTTACATTGGAAAACTCATTTTCATACAAGTTTTCCAATGTTTACTTGCACGGAAAATACGTTTTACTTCCAAATTTGGGGAAAATGTTTCCACTATGGTGTAAAATGAGTTTTCACTACAAATTTTACATTTTATTTCAAGGAAAACATTTTACGCTCTAGTAAACGGAGCCTAGGTGTCCAACATTTACAATCCAATCTACTACGGTTATTTTTTTTTCTTCTCGGTAGATGAATCCCATTTGACAATAATTGAAGAAAGATTAAATATACATGCTCATGTAGCCAATCTACCATGGAGGACGAGATGTTGCTAATTTCCTTAACTAATTTGTTAACTAGTAGGCTATCTCATCCGATAAAGATATCTTTATAATTCTCCTTTATTGCCAAAATCGAAATGATACCTGGCCGGCTGGTTGAGAGCAGTAACTTTTACAACGGAAGTTAAAATTTGGCCCAAATTAAATTAATATACCACTTCTTGAAATACGAGCGACTTGACATCTTGATTACAAAAGATTGTGCCTATAGTAGCCAAGTCTTTTTGTATTGATTTATCAAAGGTTTTATTGACACTTAATTACCCTATTGATGATAAACATTTATTTAATGCCAAAACAAATGGGTCTGGCTAAACGGTCTACATCATTGTTATCAATGACTTTCTTGCTTCATTTATTTTGGTGGAAAACATTCTCTTTTACCCCTCTATTCATTTTCCTTTGTTTTATTTGGTAAGGGTAGGAAAATGATTTTCTCAAAGGTGAAAATTTTCTCTTTTGAGAATGAAAACCGTTTTCCTTCTCTAATTAAAGTATGTCACGTTTTTTACCTTGTCATTACTTTTGCCTTGTTCTTTATCCCTATTTACACTATTTTTGCTTCTATTTTCTATTTCTTTTTTTTTTTCTCTACACCCCTCCTAAAATCGGAAATAGTTTCACATTGAAACAAACGGAGAATGAGATTTAAAATTTTGAATTGCCATTATTGACTTGTGGACTTAAGAAATTGTATTGCTTACTAATTTTCTATTTGGATGTTACATTATGGTTTTTGTATGAATATGACGTGCAATGTAATCCTACATTTTTATGATAAAGATACAAAAGTGTAAGCTTATGCGATAATTATACCTTAAATATGCCTAGGGGGCAAGTAAAAGTATTGGGTGTCCAAAACAACTTTTTTTATGAACAAAACTTGAGTTTTAAGAAATCAAATGTATCAACTATTGGGCAAGGACACCCAATGACCCAATAATCAATACACAAAGATGCCTCCTCTAAAGTTATGGACTTCTTCTGTGACTCTTGTTTGTCCAGTAATTTCACTCAAACATGAGGCCCATATTATGAGGCCCATAGTTAAGCATTTTTTGTTTCATATTATTTTTTACCTTGCCATTATAGTTCATCCGTTCTAAATTACTCGTAACATATCACTTTAACATTTATGTACTCCCTCCGTAACAAATTACTAGCAACAATTTCCATTTAGGTGTAGCAAAATACTTGCAACAATTTTTTCCAATTTCATTTTATTTCTTTTTTGGCAAAAAAAAACAACACAATGCCCCAATTACTTTTCTCTTTCTTACTTTTCTCTCTCTTACTTTTATCATCATACCACATAATACCCCATTTACTTTTCCTTCTCTTATTTTTATCATTATACCACCTAATACCACAATTAATTTATTTCATCTAGGAGTCCGTGCTAGTCCAAATGTTGCTACTAATTCGTTACGGAGGGAGTATATGTTTTTAATAAGGTAAGAAATTCATCATATTATTGGTTGGTAATGGGTCACCAATCCATATAATATGTTAACATTTACACTTGAGAGAAGATAATGGAGAAATCTTCAAGTAAGGTGTCAAGATCGAACCTTTAACACATATTTTAATAAATAGATTTGAGGATTTAAACGAGCTTATTAATTACAAAAATTTTGACACCAGTAACTTATAGCTTCCCTCTTGCTTCTGTTTAAAAATTTTAAATTAATTGTTTGTTTATAACTTCAAATCTATTCATTCGTTGAAAGATGGGACGGAGCAAGTATAATATTACATATCTGCGTGTGATTGTTTTGTAGGAAAAACGTACATAACTCTATCAATTTGTTGAAAATCTTTAAAAAAAAAAAAAAACACATAGTATTTGTTTAATCGTTAACGTATTACAATAATCTAGAATAATTTATTAGTAAACAATCCCCAAAGATGGAAAAATTAGAAAGTTTTATACCATTTCTCCTATTCGATATTTTGACATGAACCTTTAGTTAATATGACATGTTTAGTTTGTAAAAAGTCAAAATTTAATTGTAAAAAGTTACGACACTTTTGCTAAAGGTCAAGTAAACGTAAGATGTCTCCCTCTCATTAGATTTCAGACTTGGCATTTAGGGCTGCTCATTCGGATCGATCCGATCCGAAAGTTCGGATATCCGAAAATTTCGGATCGGCCAAATCATGATACGAATCCGATCCGAAAGATCCGAAATTTTCGGATCGGATATCAGATCGATCCGACAATCCGCAATTGTTTTTTTTAATACTTTCTTTCTATTTTTTTCATTATTTATTATTAAATATTCAATGTGTTTTCCTACCTTATTCCAACTTTCAACATATATATATCAAAATAAATTGAAATCAGCATATATATAAATAAAAAAAAATCAAAATTAGCATATATATATATCAAAATAGAAAATCAAAAACAGCATATATATAATTATATATATAATCGAAACTTGCAATTCAGCATATATATATATGAGAAAATCCCAAAGGGAAAAGCCCAAAAAAAGCCCAAAATTTTTCGGATCAGATATCCGAAAATCCAAATTTCGGGATCCGTATCTGATCCGAAAATTTTCGGATAGTTCGGATCGGATATCCGAAATTATTTTTTTATAAAAAAATATCCGATTTTTTCGAATCGGATCGCTCGGATCGGATCACTTTGAACAGCCCAACTTGGCATTCACAAGACTACTCTTCAGTTAGGCCAAGACTTGTATGATTGTACCTTTATTTCCATACAACCATACCGACTTAGCAAGTACTTCTATGGAAGAATTTAAGAAGTATTTATAACAATACATGTTACGAATTTTGTTTCAATCATTTCTTTTTGTTGGTTAAATTTGGAATCTTTGTATTTATATAAATCAATCTTATTGGTCCTTAATTAAAAACATTTATTATTGCAATATCATAGTCAATTTAATATTGATTTTGACTGGCTACAATAAATAAAAAGTTGCATTAATTATTATGAACACTAATTTTTTGAGTATTATGAACACTAATAAAGGTATAGAAATAAACAATTTTCAATAAAATATAATTAAAAACTCCATTACCTATTTACCTTAATAAACATGTAAGATTCCAAACTGAAACAGATGGAGTTAACTTCATGTCCTATCCAATCTGATACGGGATTTAAAAAAATTGTTGATGAGGCGCGGATTAGTGGATAGCATGCCACTCATGATCCAAGAGATCACGGGTTCGACGAATTCCCCTACTCTCGAGGTCCTTTGAGGGCCAATTGTGGGTCCTCTAGAGCCTCTTAGTGACCTCATGGGTAATGTCAGTTTGGTCTTCCTGTGATATAAGTCATGCGATGCGGGCCTGCGGCCCAGTGCGCCCTACCACTTAAAAAATGAGATTTAAAATTTTATATTCACTAGTATTGAACCTAATAAAAGTGTTTATTAGTGAGGTACCCTACGTTGGAGAAAGGAAGAAGAATAAACAAACATATAAATATAGGAGTTACCTCTCGTATATTAACCAATTGGTTTTGAAAATAAACATTTGAGTTTATAAATGAATCGAACTCTACTCTTCATATTGAGTTTTCCAGACCCATTTCGATCACTTGTCTTATTCTATCACATTTAACAACTAGAATCCCAAACAAGAGAGTAAGAACATACAATAACTTCCATTCAATAATTCTGATGTTCATGTTACACACCAAATTCTCATTCGGACATGCGGACATGCCAATAGGCAATGGAATAGAAAGTCAATAATGAGAGTATACACCTTTACAGTTTAAAAGGCACAATTGGATTTGCAACAACAAAGAGATAAGATCCAATTATATATATATGCATAGCTAGGCTAAGGGCTCGTTTACATTAGCTGAATAGAGATGAACTGAACTGAATTGAATTTAATCTGAAGTAAACAAGCTCTAATGATCCTTAATGTTGAGGACAAGGCTTGACCAGTTGAGGAAACATTATTATGTGTCGTATGTGTATCAGTGTATGGATGCTGCTTCAAATTCAAATAGCTAATAAGCTTGTTAGTTGCTGTTAAATTTCAAGCGGCAAGCCCCACATGCCGAGAAATTCCGAGTTTCTAACAATTAGGTATTTAACATGTCATTTTAATGTAATTCTGAGCAACTTTAGGGACAGAAATTCAAGGCACCAACTGATTAGGGGTGTTTTGGAAATATATTTTTAACAAAATCACAAAAATATGATTGTAAGGAACTTGTTAGATAGATGCAAATTATTAGAAACTGGGAATTTCCCCAAAAACAAACTACTCTTTTGTACCGGAAATTGGTTCTTCTTTCCTTATTAAGGGTCTGTTTGATAGGGTGTAAAATATTTTTAGATGAAATTGGTTTTCCATAGAAAACTTTTTACATTGGAAAATTCATTTTTACGAAAGTTTTCGGTTGTTTAGTTGCATGTAAAATGATTTCCATTTTAACCATTTTCCATTGTTTAGTTGAACTGAAAATCAATTGCTTCAATTAGGACGGAAAATATTTTCCTTCCAATTGTGATGTAAAATGTTTCCTTCAAATTGGGGGTATGTTTTCGATTTTGTGAAAAATAGTTTTTCACCCCAAGTTTTACATTATAATATTTTACTCCAAACTAAACAATATAAATTGAGAAAACGTTTTACAACCTACCAAATATACCCTAAAGAAAATTATTTATGAACGCAAATATCAACACAAATTATTATACACGAACTGCTCAACAAAAATGACAAGTAGCAGAATTGTAGCAGGCGAAAAAAATTTAATACTAGTAAAACTTGTATAGATTAGACTTGTTAGTTTCTCATTTGGATCACCATTCACCATTATTATACTATACATTTATACATGTAATAAGCTGATTGAATTGTAATTTGGTCATCCTTCCACACCTATTACCTATATCTCCTATACTTTATTCTTCTAATTCTATGGGCTAATGACTCATGCATTAGATTAAAAAATTTAAATGACTTGTTATATATATTAAAGTTCTTGTCAACCTTCACTCCTAAACATTTACTCCCTCCGTAACGAATTAGTAGCAACATTAGGACTAACACAGATTTCTAGATGAAATATGTTAATTGTGGTATTAGGTGGTATAATGATAAAAATAAGAGAGAGAAAAGTAAGAGAAGGAAAAGTGAATGAGATATTATGTGGTATGATGATAAAAGTAAGAGAGAGAAAAGTAAGAAAGAGAAAATTAAGTGGGGTATTGTGTTGTTTTTTTTGCCAAAAAAAAGAATAAAATGAAATTGGAAAAAATTGTTGCAAGTATTTTGTTATACCTAAAAATGAAAATTGTTGCTAGTAATTCGTTACGGAGGGAGTACATTACATTAGATCACCGACCCTACTATAATAGCCACGACATTATTGTAAAAATATTTACTAGGGTTTTCAAATTTTCATATACATAGTCGACCCTTTTTAGCTGACCCTAGCCCTACCCCGACTCGCACTGGCCTGACCCCGACCCGTCCAATAATTAGGTCTAGATGCACCAAAGTCGATTGCTTAGCAGTTTTCACTTTCTTACTCCTTTTTCTTTGTTTTATTTCCACTCTCAGTTCATAGTTCCCGCTTGGTCTTTGTTATCCTTTTAGACCATCACCAACAATGATAAAAAAAAAATCATCGTCCCTCCCTCTCTACCCCTTTCTCACTCCTCCGCCTTATTTTTCCACTACTCATGATTTTTTCTATCATAAACACTACAACAATACCCAAAATAAACTTATCATCCCTCACTCTTCTTCATGTACCATACACAAAATAATAGATGATTATTTCTATTATAAACACTACAACAATGTAAAAATAAAACTTTGCATGATGGAATAAAAAAAACATAATTTCCATCAAAATTTGACAAGTTTCATGATGAAACTTGATATGCCAAATCATACACTTTGTTGTAGTTGTATAAGTTTTTTTCAATCATTGTAGGTGATATTGTTAATTTACCTCTTGCCAAAAAATAAAAATAAAAAAAAATTCACATGGTAGTTTGTGGATTGTGGATAACCTATGTGTAGCATAGGATGTGTGTATATGCACATTTATTGCTTTTGTCAGGTAGAAAGTGTCAGCATTAGTGAATGAAAGAGGAAAAAGTTCAATGAACATACATTCATTTGGCATTTGTGTTTCTTTTTCAACTTGTTAAATGTTGTTACAAGTATTTGACTTGATTTGACCTGAGGTGTTTAGAATGGATCAACATTAATAAACCTCTAATTATACTTAAAATAAGAACTTATTAGTCCGGACTTGACATGCTCAACCCTACTCAACCCTAGTAAGCCATAATCACTGATAAAACAAGTTGAAGATAACATACCATAATCAATAGATACATAGTCTGAATGTGTGTCCACATGATCAAAACCTACACTAGTTTGTCTAAAACTACAAAATGAATAATGAAGTAAATTTGACTCTTAGATTATCACACCAATGTGCTAGATAACATGGATATGGATACAGACACGAATACATATATGATACGCATGCACATATGCGAATCCAAAATTTAAAGACATGGGAAAATAATATATATTTATATATCACTCAAATACTAAATATATAATTGCTCTATTTACTTTTTCAGATCTCCCGAGAAACAATTTTAAATATTAATATTTTGAGTTATATTTAATAAAAAACTATACAGAGTAAAAAAATTATATATTTAGAAAGTGCACGTCGAGACAAAATTAAACAGACTCAAAGATACCATGTGAATAATGCAACCAGTTAAAATGGAGCACTTATTGGGGCTAGAGCTGGTAAGCCCTGACACAACACGAATTTACTGAGAGAAACTCGAAATCGACACGACACGACGCGAAATGACACGAATCTGACCCGTTTTGACACGATTGTCTTAGAAAGCCAACATTTTACATCTATGTAACTTTTTATATAATTAATGAACGACCTGAAACTGACACGAAAGTTGGCACAAACACGACCCGTTAACCCGCAGCCCTAATTGGGGCAGAGAGAGTACAATTTTTTTTTTTTAATGAAACAGAAAGAAAAACCAACTACCCTCGATCATAGGAGAAGTCTAGAGGGTGGAACCAGCAAGTTAAATTGATATAAGCATGCCCTTTATAGGCCATGTTTGGGAGTTAACTGTTAGAGGTTACCCGAATGAATTAGCTGCTTTGACTAACTGTGTGTGATAGTTGATTTGACTAACTGATTTATATTAGTTATTTGTGTAAAAATGCTTGGTAAATAGCGATTAGTTGTTAGATGTTTCAGATTAAAAAGAATAAAAAAGCTATAGGGGGTGTTTGGGAGTTAGAGGTTTGAGGGAAAAAGAAAGGTTTAAGAGGGAAGAGAGGTTTGACCAACTCAAAAGGCTATTTTTGGGTGTTTGGTAGTTCGTTAGAGGTTTGGAAGAGAGTTTTGGGTGAAAAAACTCTTTTTTCAAAAGCTCATATGAGGAGCTTTTTGGAAGAGCTTATAGCTTTTTAGTTCATTTTACTCTGAAACATCAAACAACTAATCATTATTTACCAAACACTTTTACACAAACATCTACTATAAATCAGTTAGTCAAATCAGCTATCATAAACAGCTAATTCAATCAGCTATCCTCTAACAGCTAACATCTAACTCCCAAACAATGCCATAAGCTCTTCCAAAAAGCTTCTCATATGAGCTTTTCAAAAAAGAATTTTTTCACCCCAAAACTCTCTTCCAAATCTCTAACTACCAACCACTCAAAAATAGCTTTTTGAGTTGGTCAAACCCCTCTTATTTCCTCAAACCTCTAACTGCCAAACACCCCCATAAGCTCTTCCAAAAAGCTCCTCATACTCCTCATATGTGTCTTATTTTGATAAAGAGGAAATGAGTTAGCCCAATGTGATATTTTTTACCTCATCAAGATTGATTTATTTGTTTTAAGAAAACCAATTAAAAATTGATTTACTCGTATATTTTTTACAATTTTTTCTTAAAAAACCGTATACCTTCCGTGATAATGGAGTAGACGGTGGAAAAAATCATTCCAATTAGCAAAAATCCAGCAGTAAAATAGTCACTGAAGTTAAGTCCAAATTGCACTCAATCTTCTAATCAATCCACACATGCAATGTAATATTGTAATAATTGTACTGCTACTCTACTAGTATTTCCACTGTATTTTTCTCCAACTCTCATTCTTCTTCTCCTCATCTCTTTTTTCTCACCTCAATTTTCACACATGATCCCTACTTCGACACGTCCCTCATTTTCCTTGCTAACCCAACTCAATGAATAGACACACAAAAACATAATAACTTCCCTTTTCCATCAATTTTTTTTATATTTCATTACCCCTCATTACCATACATACGAAATCCCCACTTTTAAAGCTTGAGATTTGACAGAATTCTCTGCAAATTCTGTGCTTTTTTGTGTTTTTTTGACTACCCTTTTGAGTTTTCTTTTCTAATTACACTACTTTCTTCTACTTCATTTGGTAATCTTTGCTCTTTGATACCCAATTACCCACCCATAACCCAGTTTGTAAGTTATCGTACTCTTTACTGTAGTTCTACGCCTTTACTGTACTAAATACTATTATTGGAGTACTTGTTTATTGGTTTTCTTTAAAGTATGATTAAAGTATAATAATTATAATAATCTGCTGTCATTTCTTTAATTTGGGTGTCAGATCAATTAATTAAAATTCCCATAAAGGGGAATAGGGGATGATTTAAAAAGAAAGTTTTTGGGGGATAAAGCCTATAATTTATTATCGATTACAACGTCATTTCTGCTGTACTTTCTGAATGTGGTTCGTTAAATTTTGTTCTCACTTGTTTATAGATAATGTGCAATCTCTTTGATTGGATATCATATAAAATTGAGTACCCTTTTTTTCTACAAGTGGGGTTCTCACTTTAATCTCCAGTTTTGATGGTATTTTGTGAGTGAAAACATTAATTTTCCAGTTGTTTTGAATTAGTTAGTAATTTAGTAAGTACATTTTTTGAGCAAGAGTTGATGTTTTGCAGTGGACAATCTGGATAGGGTCACTTCTTGATATGCAGTTTCAAGGATGATATTGCCTGTTTGAGGATCAGCTTTTGTCAGAATTTTGGTTGAGGTGGTGGATTTTGCTTTGATATCAATTGTGGAATTGTGGTAATTAGGGCCTCCTATGTTGAAGTTGATGAATGTATTGGGAATTTCAGTTTCTGGGTTTGTCTCAGTTTCAGTTTCTGAGTGATGGGTTGTGTTTATTCAAGATCTTGTATTGGTCAGGTTTGTATTACTAAGGATGCCCGCATTAAGCAGGTTGAACATGCCAGAGGTTCAGAAGTTGGTGTATCCTCCCCTGAAGGGGAGAATGACCAAATTCAAGAAATGAACCAATTGAGCTTTGGTAGGGACACTGAAGCTGGTATAAAGAGGCTTTCTAGGGTTTCTGCTCAGTTCTTGCCACCCGATGGGGCGAAGACAGTTAAGGTTCCATCGGAAAATTACGAGTTGAGATACTCGTTTTTGTCACAGAGGGGTTATTACCCTGATGCTCTTGATAAGGCTAACCAGGATAGCTTCTGTATTCATACACCATTTGGCACAAACCCTAATGACCATTTCTTTGGAGTGTTTGATGGGCATGGGGAATTTGGGACAGAATGCTCGCAGTTTGTTAAGCGAAAGTTGTGTGAAAATTTGTTGAGAAGTAGTCGACTTCATGTCGATCCAATTGAAGCGTGTCATGCTGCATTTTTAACAACCAATTCACAGTTGCATGCTGATAGTTTGGATGATAGCATGAGTGGTACCACTGCTATCACAGTATTGGTTAGAGGTAGGACCATATATGTTGCCAACGCAGGTGACTCAAGAGCTGTTGTAGCACAGAGGAGAGGGAAGGATTTAGTGGCTGTTGACCTTTCGATCGATCAAACCCCATTCCGGACTGAGGAGCTTGAGCGAGTTAAGCTTTGTGGAGCCAGAGTTCTTACTCTTGATCAGATTGAAGGATTGAAGGATCCTGCTGTTCAGTGTTGGGGTACTGAAGAGGATGATGATGGTGATCCTCCCAGGTTATGGGTGCAGAATGGGATGTATCCCGGTACTGCTTTCACTAGAAGTCTTGGTGATTCAATTGCTGAAACAATTGGAGTGGTTTCTAACCCGGAGATAGTTGTCTTGGAGCTGGCTCCAGACTATCCTTTTTTTGTCCTTGCTAGTGATGGTGTATTTGAGTTTCTTTCAAGCCAAACCGTGGTTGATATGGTGAGTGACATGTTTCCTCTGTTTTGCTGTGATCTGTTATGTCGTTGAAGACTAATAATAACCCTCTTAATGTTAAGTTTGGCAATTTCATGAAAGGGGAAAACAAACGAAATTTCGAAGAGGTCTTTAGTGAATTGGTTATAATATGCATCAGTATATGAAATTAGAGCTGCACATGTAGTGTTGGTGTATCTGTCATCATGGAAAATATTAGCTGCCACTTCATTAACTTTCATGTGTAACCTACATGAACTGCTTGACCTATGAATTATCTACAGTTTTACTTGTTCCCTTACATGGAATTATATCCTTCAAAATAATCTAGGTCATTGATCTAGTTTCCTGCTCATCAATATACCTGTCCATGGTATTTCTTATGCAGTCATCTATATATCATTTGTTCTTATTATATACGAAGTATAATTCCTTCAAATTTTCTATATCTTTTTCGCATATGATCTCTGTCTTAAAGATCAGTTATCTGCTGAGCCAAAAATGCAATTTCATTTTGACCTAGTAGTTCAAGAATTGTGAAGAGGTCATACCATACCAAAATTCACCTCACAGTTCTGATATGTGGTGTGCGTCTACCTCTATATTTCTCGTTAGGCCTGGCAACTTTTATAAGTAAATTTTTTAGCTGGCGGGTTATTGAAGAAGTCTGCTTTTGCTCCTGTAACAGACTTATTATGTTTTGTGCATTGGGTACTGTAACATTGCCTGCTCCTAGACCATCCTCCCATGTTTTCATGCTGGCTTTAGTGCCCTTTTTTCCCCATGTTCCACTGACCCTGCCTGACAATTGTTAAGTTGCATATTATTAATAATCCTTTATTTACCTGCCGCTGGATTTGGTCTTTTTCTTTCCAGGTAGCAAAATACAAGGATCCACGTGATGCCTGTGCCGCAATTGTTGCTGAATCATACCGGCTTTGGCTACAATATGAAACTCGTACAGATGATATTACTATAATAGTAGTTCATGTGAATGGGTTGAATGATGTAAGATGACTCTTGGAAGCAGTCATTTTGACAATGCCTCCTAGTTAGTTTTTGTTAATAATTTCGTAAGTTCCTTGCTTGAATGTTTGCTCTTTGATATTGTTGCTAGGTTGTCGGCGGCACTGCAAGTCCTGTACCCACTATGAAACCCTCTGCTCCTCAAGGTGTGGAGTTAAGTGGATCAGAGTCTCCCGCATCCATGAGCTGGAATTCTAGGAATCAACGTGTACGGCATGATGCTTCACGAGCTCGTCTTCGTGCCATTGAAAGTTCTTTGGAGAGTGGAAATGTTTGGGTCCCTTCATCTCCAGCCCACAGGAAAACATGGGAAGAAGAGGTAATAGTTTTAAGGGATATGTGATGAAATTTTCTTCTTGTGATTTATAGATGCTTCCATGCTTTTGTCAGTCAAAATGTTTTCATGTTTCTATACCATTTCTACAGGCACATATTGAGCGGGCATTGCACGACCATTTCCTCTTCAGAAAGCTTACCGATTCTCAGTGCCAGGTCCTGTTGGACTGCATGCAAAGAGTTGAGGTTCAGGCTGGGGACATTGTTGTCCAGCAGGTAACCACCTATATTTTCATAACGTTAATGCTACAAAGATTTTTTCCTCTCTCTCTTTTTTTTTTTTGAGGTCAAGGGTTATTAATTTTGAAGTTTTCCTCACATGTGTAAGCACAAACATAGCCTTGTGGGATGTTGTTAGATTTTTTCTCAATGTATTATTGTATCAAATATATTATAATTGTTAATATGTAATTAATTATATTAATGGTCAAAGCCTCAAAGGTGCATAATTGAGACCCTATAAATCACAAGATTGTTTCCGGGATGTTGTGGATTTAGAAAAGAAGAGGTTCACTGTTAGTGTGGAGTCTTTTAAGGGTATATGTTTGATGCAATTATGTGTAATGTCATGAGTTTTGGTTGAATATAAGTATTTTAAGGGGTTAGAGGAGTTTGTCATTTTTTTTTTTATTGAATTATGGTCTCTATTTTATATTGTATTCTAATCCTGAAGGAGGTGATAAGTTTGGTTAGAGGATTGTGTCTCTTGGGCATTACAGAGGATAAATTTTTTATGCGTTGCATGAAGCTTGAGAGAGTTTGTAAGATGACATTGGAATATTGGATTGTGCCATAACAAGTACACTAACCTTGGGTCATGTTGTGCCATAATTCTCAAAAGGATGCCTTTAAAAATCTAAAATGGGGCTCATACGGCCCACAACACGACAGATACAATAGCCTATTGTGAATTGCCTGACTTGTGTTAGGCTGTGCCATATTTCCTCCTGCTAGGCCCAGTGCCTTATTTTTAAAACTGACCCCTTGACCCCAAACACTTGTCATTGTTTCCTTTTTGAATACCCAAATATGGAGTAGTTTCTACAAGTAAAATACTCTAGCGTTATAAGCAATACTGCCTAAACTGTAAGTTGTGGGGACTGAGGTTACAAGTGGTGCTCTTTTACTTTTTTTAATTTCCTGAATTTGGCATATAATGGATTATGGATAGATTGTAACCTAAAATGTGAAAAACTTTTCATTTTGCAGGGTGGTGAAGGTGATTGTTTTTTTGTTGTTGGAAATGGAGAGTTTGAAGTATTTGCCACACAAGAGGAGAAAAATGGCGAGGTACCTAGAATTTTGCATCGTTATACGGCTGAAAAGCTGTCATGCTTCGGGGAGCTGGCTTTAATGTGAGATATTTTCTTTCCTCTCTAACTTTTCCATTCAACTTTGAACATTGTGATGACATTTCTACAAATTTAGAATATGTTGTTTGTGAATTAGAAGCTGTTGATTGGTTGGCTTTACAATTTAGATTCCTCAGATGATAGGAAATGAAAGAAAGAGAAGATAAGTGAAAAGGAGACCGGCAACGAGTGGTGTGGGGTTGGCTTTTCTTCCTCAGCCAAAACCCGACAACTGGATGTGTATATTCATGCAAGATCCGGTGCTCTCTTACAATTTAAATTGTTTGGTGAAATAAGGGAAAATGAATTTTTGTCAGTTAGCTAATGGAAAGCAGTTTGAAGAAATGGAACTCATGCTTGTGCTTAGCCTTCTCCATCTAATATTCATTCAATTGGTGAAGCAAGTAAAATGAGAGTTTTATACGATTAAAAAATCCTATTTTTAATTTCCTTATTTTCTGGCCAACTTATGCACAAACGTAAAGAAAGCATGGTAAAATGGTATTTTCTTATCCTCTATAGTTGGAGGAGAAACAAAGATTATCTTGGCTTTGCCTTTTATGTTGCTACCCATTGTTGTAAGGGACGTGCAAATAACATGAGCATGTGGTTGTTTTTAACTTTTTGATAGTTTTTTTCCCCTTTTCCTCCATACTTGATGCCATTGAAGAATTTGGTCTCATACCAGTTACTCCACCTTTTGTTCTGCAGGAACAATAAACCACTTCAGGCCTCTGTGCGTTGTGTGACTGGTGGAACTCTGTGGACCCTGAAAAGAGAAGACTTTCGAGGGATTCTGATGTCAGAGTTTTCAAATTTGTCATCTCTGAAACTCCTACGATCAGTAGATCTTCTTTCAAGATTAACTATTCTACAGCTTAGTCAGATAGCAAATTCTCTTTCAGAAATTTCATTTACTGATGGGCAGCCAATAGTTGGAAAGGTATAGCTACGGCTTGGATATAGTCTTTTTTCTAAATTTGTGAAATTTCTAATTTTTTTTCCCTGGATATCTTGCAGCACGAGTGTATATCTGCGTTGTACATAATCCAGAAGGGAAAAGTTAGGATAGAATTTGATGTAGATGTTTTGAAGAACCCAAATATCTGCAGCCTGAAGTGTGATCATCTAATTCAGAATGAGTTGGACCACAGTAACAATAGGCTGTTGGTAGAGAAACCTGAAGGAGGTTATTTTGGGGAGTGGGCACTTCTTGATGAGCAAATAAGTGATTTGGCTGTATTTGCTGTTGGCGAAGTCATTTGCTCTGTTTTAACAAAGGAGCGGTTTGATTCAGTTGTTGGTCCTCTGGAAAAAATTTCATTGGACGATCAAAAGTATGTCTTTTATCTGCTCTGTTTTTAGCAAAGGAGTGGTTTGATTATTAGAGGTGTTAGGCCCTGTTCTTCTAGGCTGAACAAAACTGAATTGAACTAAAAATGGTCCAAACAAACAGGGCTTTTTTGTGTTACCCCTGTTATTTTGGACTGAACTAAACTGAATTGAACTGAGAACAAGTCCAAAAGAACAGTGCCTTATTATGTTGGAGAAAACAATTCAGATACTAATCGCGTTATGCAACTTACATTAATTCAGATCACTTCTTGCTTGATATAAATCAGGTCAAAGGAGCTCCCTACGTTATTGGACAAGGAACCTGAAAGAAGTGGCCGACCTTTGGTTCCAAACAGAATTCAAATCTCTGATTTGGTGCGGATCATTTGTTCCAGACATCAGTGTTTTATGTGTTGAAAGTAATATGCACAGAGAGTAACTTATTTCTTTTTTGTTGCAGGAGTGGAGAAAGTGCTTGTATTCAACTGACTGCAGTGATATCGGGCTTGTATTTTTGAAAAGTTCAGGTGGTAGAAGCTCCAAGTTGACTTCCTTACGATTTCTGTTCAACCTTTTCTCTTTCCAGTTCTTTGTATTTTTTTCTTTTCTTTTTTTTTTTTTAAAAAAATAATTTTTTTGAAGCAGCAATTTTGACTGATATAACAAGTTAACAACAGTCTAGAACTTTTTCCCTCAATAAACTAATTTGTTCCGTATGATATCTTATATCGTGGAATATGTCATTGCTATCTTTGCTGTGCATTATATCTGTTTTCTTGTTTTGTGCAGTATGATATCTGTTTTCTTGTTTCCATTTCTTTGTAATGTATTTTCCTGATTATTTGAAAATAGATGAAGTTCTATGATGGTGTTTCAATGTAATAGAATGATACTTATAAAAACTAGTATTGGATTTCTTGTGCAGAAACTTTTCTTACCTTAAAAAGGTATTGGAAGCAGAATGTTAAAAGGCTAGGAAAAGAAGAACAAGTTTTAAAAGAGAAAAACCTGATGAAAAGTTTGTCTGATTCAGCATGTGTACCACAGATAATATGCACTTGTGCAGATGAAACATATGCTGGTATACTACTGGATACATGCCTGGCTTGCCCATTTTCTTCAATTCTGCATAAACCACTTGGTGAATCAGCGGCACAGTTTTGTGCTGCTTCTGTTGTCATTGCTTTGGAAGAACTCCACAAGGTCTGTTAGCCATTTCATGATTTTTTATTTTTTATTTTTAAGATATTTGCAATTTTGCACATAATAATTTTTTAAACATGTTTGTGTTTCTTTTAATCTTTCCCCATTTGGGTTCAACTGAGTAATTCGTTCAATAAAAATTGGATTTTTTTTGTTAATAACTACCTTATGTTTTTTCGAAACTTTGAAATAACTCCCTTGTCAAAAAATTTATTTAAATAGCCACCTTGTGCTTCATTTTTGTTAAATTTCACCACCTTGTTGATGATTTCACCTAAAAGTCTTATTTCAATGCTCACATTATACAACATTTTATGCTTAATAGGGGTTTTTCACCGATACAAACAATTATAACAAGTAAAATTTCGCCAAATCTAAGCTCCACAAACGAATATTTTGGGCGAAATACTTGACAAGGTGGTGAAATTTAACTAAAGTGGATCATAAGGTTGTTATTGAAACACAAAAATTGATAAAGTGGTATTAACAAATTAGCCTAAATTATTCTTGTCTATTCATCTGTTTAAAATTTTGTAGTTCAATTTTTTTTTTTTTTGATGTTTTCTGTTTCACATGCTTTTCCAGAAGGGTATTCTATACAGAGGTATTTCTCCTGAAGTATTGATGTGTGATCAAGCTGGACGCCTACAGGTCAGTTGCAATAACAGTTTTTTTTTTTTTTTTTTTTTTTTTAAGAATCTTTTTTCATGATGATAACTCGGAGGACGGTATGATGGATGATTTGCGTTTGTAGTTTGTAGACTTTAGATTCGGGAAAGCGTTAAACGGTGAACGGACATACACAGCCTGTGGAATGGCAGATTCTCTATCTCCGGAGATAGTTCTGGGAAAAGGCCATGGTCTCTCTGCTGACTGGTAATTCTGATACAATGAACCTTCTATTCAACTATGAATATTTTAGTACTTCCTCCGCTCCATATTAGTTGCAATGTTGACAATTTGGGCACTATTCATAACCACTCTTATAATTCAGTATTGTGCTTTATACATGTAAATTTTTTTAGTCATGTGGGATCTCTTTTGAATCGTCTCAATGTGTTCTTTATTGTGGTCTAATTTTTATAATTTTTGGTAAAACGGATGTAAAGATATTACGAATATAAATTATACCTTGGCAAGCGTGAAAAAGGAAACGTTGCAACTAATATGGCACTCTACAATAACATTTTAGTACTAATTCATGGGGATTTATTATACTTCTGATTATGGGTTTAATTGATTGCAAAATCATGAATATAGAAACATTTTCCATTTTTATCGGGAAAACATTTCCCTTTTGGGAGGGCATCAAGATTTTTCCTCATTACATGCATTCCCTCTTCTTTCATACTTGCTCCATTCCATATTAATTGCAACATATCTCTTTAGCAAGCATTTTGAGGAAGTAATTTGAGGATGTAAAATTGTAAATGAAGAAATTGATCAAAATAATTTTAACGGAAGCTAAAGGGAAAGTGAAAGTTACCGGTGTTAATGTTATTTTGATCAAATTGCTCGTTTATACCTTCAAATTCTTTCCTGAAACTATGTGTCAAATGGGTTCCATGGCAATATGCCAATATCTTTTCCTGATCAAGATTAAATCTTTTGATGAATTATGGGTTCCATTGATATGATTTCACAGTAATATATTTCCACCTAATCAAATAATACATAGTTTAGCATTTGTATCAAAACTTGGAAGCAAGACAAAAAAATTAAAGTTGCACAAATAATTTGAACATGCATATATAATTTACTACGTATATAGTTTCATTATGTCTCAATAACAATTAATATAATTTTCCTCAGGTGGGGTTTGGGAGTTCTGATCTATTTTATGCTGCAAGGGGATATGCCTTTTGGGTCATGGAGAGAAAATGAGCTTGATACATTTG
Organism: Salicornia ramosissima; assembly: GCA_951394345.1. NCBI lineage: Eukaryota > Viridiplantae > Streptophyta > Magnoliopsida > Caryophyllales > Amaranthaceae > Salicornia > Salicornia ramosissima. The sequence goes on from OX596233.1 coordinate 5,678,225, forward strand.
CAAGGATCGCAAAAGGGCATTTTAATCTTTCCCAGTCTTGCAGTCCTGGAGCCATTGATATTATATCCAAGGTCCTTCACAAATCACAATCCGTTATGGACTTAATTTATCCCTTGAACCTTGGTTTAATTCTATTCCAGTTTATCTGAATGACTCTTATATTGTGTTATCCAGTTGCTTGAAATTGATGAAACTAAGAGACTTGGAAGTGACGGACCTGATTCTGTTAAAAATCATCAATGGTTTGCGGGATTCGATTGGGAAGGGCTTGTAGATCATACCATCCCTGTCCCCGACGAGATCGTTTCCCGAATAAGTCACCATTCAGCAAGCTCTCTCGGTGATAATTCCTCATCACCATCTTCTCCCCTAAGGACTTACGAAGATCTCAACACTTCGGAATGGCTTGAAGACTGGTAACCAACACTCTTGGGTGTTGTTTGGTTGGCATGTTTTAGCTTAGGAAGTTAAAGTTCGTAGGAATTGGTTGACAAAGGTGTTGTTTGGTTGACAAATTAACGAGAATTGAAGTAGAAATTCTTAGAAACTTCCTCTCCCCCACAAAGATGGAGGAACCCCCGGGTAAGTGGAAGTTCCCATGAATTGCCAAACAACATTTAGCAATTCCTAGAAAATACAATTACATGGGAAAATAAAGTTCCCAAGGAACTTGCATTTTCTCCATTCAACCAAACAACCACTTGTTGTGAAGTTTACTTCAAATTGCCCCTTGGACGAACACATCAATCAAATACTGAAATTTTCCGGGGAACGTGGCACCGGTTGAAGGTCCAATATCCACCACCATTCCTTTTCTCATTCCACTTTTTTATTTTTTATTTTTATTATTATATGTAAAAGGCATGATAACACATACATTATCCTCCTTTTTTTGGTTTACCTACAAGTATAATTAAAACCTAAAATTCCATTTAATCAGGTAGGATGGATTTTACCAAACAAAAAAAAAAAAAAAAAAAAAAATTTGGTAGATGGGTTGGGTGGAGTAGTAGTTTTAATTTCTTTCCTGTAAATAAAAAAATATAGTTTGTAAAGAGATGAGTTTTCCCTTACCATGAATCTGGTGAGTTTTGCCTCCTACCATAATTCTTAATGGTGGATTATATAGATGGATTTTCTTGGATTTAGCCTTTGGTTTACATTTTTGTTGAAATACAAAGAATTTTTTTACTATATTATTTTCAATTTTACATTGTTTAGTAGGGCATCTTAAAGGTAACTATTTTAATTCATTTTCCTTACCATACCTCTTTAATTTCCCTTTTATTTTATTTATTTCCTATATTTTTTTTTGTAAGGTGTAAAATGTTTTTAGATGAAATATGTTTTTCATGAAAAAAGTTTTTACATCTTTCCGTGAAGGTTTTTTGTTGTTTGTTTGCATGTAAAATGATTTTCTACTTTAAGCATTTTTCATTGTTTGGTTGAACTGGAAATTAATGGCTTCAATTATGAGGAAAAATATTTTTCTTCCAATTGTGGTGTAAAATGTTTTCCTTCAAATTTGGAGGTTTTTAATAAGAACGAAAACGTTTTACACTATGCCAAACAGACCTTGTAAATTATTTTCCATGAAAATCATTTTACATTGAGAATATTTTACACCCAAGTATAAATAGAGCGAAGTGTTTGATATGAATATTGGCAACGCATGTCATTTTCTAATAGAAATCATTACAACCTTGTGGAAATAAAAATTTATTTTCATCATTATATTTTCTTAGTTACACCAAACAACAAATAATAACACTATCATCTAATATTATTTTTTCCCTTTCTAATTTATTTTCATTCCTATATTTATACCAAGCATCTACTTAACATCTAAGCTTACAAAGCCTCTAATAATAAAGAGGCTACTAATATTTAATACAACCAAAACTGGTAAACAAGTATTGGATCTACCTTGTTGATAAAGAATAAAATATATGGTAATATTGTAGAGAGAATGCATATAATGGATCAACCCTTAATAAAATTACAAAATCTCACGTTTTTTAAAATTAAAACTTGCTTGCAACTTTTTACCATATATCTATAATTATATATATACTTAATCATTTAAGCTTTATATAAGAAGTTAAGATTTTATGCTAGTAGAAAGTTATATTGTTAGATCGATGGTCTGACATGAGATTTGTAATAATAAAAGATTTTAAAACACTAAAATATAGGTTTTTTTACTCCCCAAGATTTTATTTTAAAAAATAAATAAATAAAATAATGATAGGATGGAAGGAGTATAGTATAAATAATAAATAAAAATGCAGTAAGTATTGTTTAGCCAAAAGAAAAAGTGTGAGGAGCAGTTGCTGAAATTTTGCAAAAACTAATGAGTATGTGCAGTTGTTATTACAACTTGGAATTTGTAAGTGACAAAATGAAGAGGGAATGATCCTTAGATTCTGTGCTGCATGTTTTGGTTCCCACATGCATGCATGCATGGTCCATTTAAGTGACATATATAACAGCCTACCTTTTATTATGAGTTTTTTTTTTTTTTTTTTTTTTTTTTTTTTTGAAGCCCTTTTAATTTATTAAAAGTTAGAGCATCTAATTATCTTCTTACTATTTTTTTCAAGCCTTTTTATATTAACGTTCTGTTTGTTTATTAGTAATAAATTGTGGTAATTGGAATGGATTTACAACATATGATGAAAATTAAAACAAATTTTCGTTATCAAATAAACTTTAATTTTCTTCATATTTTCTATTACCATCTATTACCATTAGAAATGGTTGTACGTATCTAATTAATATGAATGAATATTTGTAAAGATAATTAGATAAATTGGAGCTAAGCTAGCACCACAATGAGAATGGAAATTGATTTTTCTTCCAAATTTACATATAAATTCATCTCAATTACCATCATTTATTGCCGGTTACCAAACGGGCCTTAAAAGTTTTTATATAAAAACTCTCCACATTTTTTTTCTTAATTAAATTAGGAAAATAAAAAACCTAAATCCATGTCAAAGTCGGATTAATTTCAACATTCGACTCTGACTCAGAGTCGGATGCAGTTTTTTATTTTTACGAATTTATAAATCGGATTTTTTTTTTTATGAATCAATATGATCGGACTAACATCCATCCTTAGTCTCCCTATAATAATATACTCCGTATATATTTTTTTAAGGAAATGTATACATGAAATTAAGATGCCTTCCTCACGAAAAAAAAATCAGTAATTAATTAACTAAAATAAACTTCTCCTTAATTAGAGTATGATTTTCATTATTTTTTTTTCCTTGAAATTTCAGTGCAAAAATAATACAGCTTTTGTGGCTTTGCTTTAGAGCAGAACCACAATGCTAGGCTGCTAGCTGCTGAGATCTGGCTTTGCTTCAGTGCAAAATATAAGAGGATATTTTCCTTATTTTAGTTTTCCTAGTTAATTAGTTGTATTAGTGTACTTATATATAGTCTTTCTCTTTTCTGCAGTAGCATAATAGAATAACAGAGTATTCTTTCAATTACTTTCGAGCTCTCCATTTCATGGTATCAGAGCCTATACCCAACTCTTGGGTTTGATTTTTTTTTTCGAATTTTTCGCTTCTGCTTCCTCTCTTTTCCCAAATTATTTTTTGGCAATTTCAATTGAAACTCTTTGCCTCTGTTCTCCTCAAAGGTTACTGTTCGTCACGGTGGTTCTACCCTCGTCTGCGTTCGATTAAGGGGTTCTTTGTGCTTGAAGATATGGCTGCTTCATCCACTGCTGATTCAGATATTCAAGATCCTTCAATTCAAGGTATATCTGATCCCTTATTTGTAGCAATTTCTGATAATACAGCTTCTGCAGTAACCAAGGTAGTTTTTAATGGAACAAATTACATGCGTTGGAGTAGGAATGTGGTTAGGTGTTTAGGTGCCAAGAGCAAATTAGGTCAAATTGATGGATCAATTAAACAACCTGAACCTAATCATAAAGATTTTACAAAATGGAAAAGAGCAGACTATATGGTTGGGTCTTGGATTTTAAGTTCGATGTCTAGTGAACTAGCTGAAGATTTTGATTATGCTGATACTTCAGTTGAACTGTGGACAGATATTAAGGAGCGTTTTGGTCAAATTAATGGTCCCTTAGTGTTTCAATTAAAGAAAGAAATAGCTAATTTGAAACAAGAAAACCTTTCTTTAATTTCTTACTTTGGAAAAATGAAAAGATTGTGGGATGAATTGAATTGTCTAGTTTAAGGAAGAAACCCATATGTTCATGTGGAATTCTTGATAAGTGTTCTTGTGGTTATGTCAAAAGTGGTAGTGATATTGAGGAAGAAGATAGGCTTATGCAATTTCTTATGGGATTAAATAGTGGATTTGACAATGTGGTAACTAATATCTTATCAATGGATCCTTTACCTTCAATGCATAGAGCCTATTCCATTGTCTTGAAAGTAGAGAAACAAAAGGAAGTGAGTAGCCTAAATAATGATCTAGCTGAGTCAAGTGCACTGACTGTTTCTCAAAGGTCTGAGTATGGTGCTGCTAGGACACAGAACTATGTTGCTAGGGGTCAAATCCAAGGGAAAAGAGACTGGAGAAAAGAAAAGATGGAGAGAAAATGTGATGTTTGCAAAGCCAAAGGCCACAATTCAGATCAATGTTTCAAGGTAATTAGATACCCAGATTGGTATCATACCTTGAAAGCTGGAAAGACTGCTCCCAAGACAGGGTTAGCTGCTAATGTCACCATTGAAGAGATTGATTCTGACAGTCCTTTGGATGACAATGAAAATGATGCTGCCAATACTAAGATGGTGTCCTCCATTTGCAAAGAAGTGGTAAAGGTCATGAAAGGCAAGAACAACAATCATTCAGAGTCTTCTAACATGGCCTATGCCAACTCTGCAGGTATGGAATTAACAAACTCTTCTATGATTAAATTAGGTGATAATACTCTGTGGATTATAGACTCAGGGGCTAGTGATCACATGGTTTTTGACTCAAAACTATTGCATAATAAAAGAAAATTAACTAATTGTATAAGAGTGGGATTGCCTGATGGTAATCACAAATTATTTGAATGGTATGGTACAGTGTATATAAATCCTAGGCTTGTTTTACATGATGTTCTATTAGTTGAGGATTTTAAACACAAACTTATTTCTGTTAGTAGACTTGTTGAAAAGGCTAACTTGCAGGTTGTGATTACCAAAACTGGTTGTATTTTACAGGACCTTTGTAAGGCTATTGTGGCAACTGGACAGAAGGTGCAAGGCCTCTATTGTCTAAAAGTTCCTACTCCTACTAAGAATGCTAGTGCTAATAATGTTTGTAATAATGTAGATAATGAAAAGAACTCTGAAAGTCTTTTCTTGGGAAATAAAAGTGGTTCTAATAAAACTAATGATAGGTTACACTTGTACCATGCTAGACTAGGTCATGTATCTCTTTCTAAAATGAAATACATTGAGGATTGTGCTTGTTCAAATTTGAATTCTTATGATTGTGATGTGTGTACTAGTGCTAAATTGCATAAGTTACCCTTCCCTATGAGTTCTTCTAGGGCTGATAGCTTGTTTGGCATAATACATATGGATCTTTGGGGACCATATAGGGTTCAATCTATTAGTGGTGCTAGATATTTTTTTACTGTTCTTGATGATTATAGTAGGGTTACTTGGACTTTCTTGCTGCATAATAAGCAACAAGTTTTGCAAACAATAACTGATTTTATAGCCTATGTCAAGGCTCAATTTAATAAAAGGATAAAAGTGATTAGAAGTGATAATGGCACTGAATTCATAAATCAACCTTGTTTAAAATTGTTTGCTAAAAAAGGGATCATCCATCAAAAATCTATGGTAGGTGTTCCTCAACAAAATGGAAGAGTCGAAAGAAAACATAGACACTTACTTAAAGTAGCAAGAGCCTTAAGATTTCATGCCTCCTTACCAAAAAGATTTTGGGGAGACTGTGTTTTGACAGCCACCTATCTCATCAATAGGTTGCCTACTAAACTTTTAGATTGGAAAACTCCTTTCCAAATTATGTTTAACAAAAAACCTACCTATGATCATCTTAGGATACTTGGGTGTTTATGCTATGCTGTTAATAATTCCAAGAATAAAGATAAATTTGATTCTAGGGCTAGAAAAGGTATTTTCCTTGGCTATCCTAATGGTCAAAGGGATATAAAATCTATGATATAAACAAGAAAACTGTGTTCATGTCCAGAGATGTAAAATTTCATGAACATATCTTTCCTTTTCAAGAAAAAGAAACTCATGGTGAAGGTGTGAATCCTTCTTTAATTCCTTTAGGAACTAATGAGAATTATGAATTATGCAATTTAACACCCAAGACCAAGAATTGTGAAGTTGATCAAATGTATACAACCATCTTTGATAATGATATGTTTCATATGCATAGTATTGATGCACATACTGTGCCTAGTACTAACCCCCCTGCAGGCCAACATCATGGGCATTCTGCCAGTAGTACAGAACACACAGAACAGAACTGGTTGGTTCCAGATTCTGCTGATACTCAGGCTGTCTCTGAACAGTTTGTCAATCCAGGTATTCATCCTCATTTAATTTCTGAAATACAAAGCATGACTCATGAAGATAGTGGTTCTAAAAATCAGCATGAACATACTATATGTGGGCACAGGACATCTGTTAGACCTGTCAAACCCCCAATAAAACTAAATGACTATGACTGCACCTATATGCCTCACAAAAACAAAGACAGTAATATCATTTCTGAGTCTAAAACTTTTACTGTTGATTCTTCTTGTGTTGTTCCTCCTAAGTCTTATAGACAAGCTAAACTAAGTGAAGAATGGAATAAAGCTATGAATGTGGAAATTCAAGCTCTTGAATCCAATAAAACTTGGGTTTTAACTGATCTACCTAAAGGTAAACATGCTATAGGGTCAAAATGGATATTTAAAATTAAACTTAACCCAGATGGTAGTATTGAGAGATACAAAGCAAGATTAGTTGCAACTGGTTATCAACAAAGAGAGGGTCAAGATTTTAATCAGACCTTTTCTCCTGTTGCTAAATTAGCAACAGTTAGGGTTATTACTGCTTTAGCTACAATAAAAGGTTGGCCAATATTTCAAATGGATGTAAATAATGCATTTTTACATGGTCAATTAGAAGAAGAAGTTTACATGTTACCCCCCTCAGGTTATACTAAAGCTAAAATTGGCCAAGTATGTAAATTGGAAAAGTCTTTGTATGGTTTAAAACAAGCTCCTGGGCAATGGCATAAAGAGCTTAAAAGCTTTCTCAATTCTCATGGATTTGGTCAATCTAAGCAAGACTATTCTCTCTTTACTAGAACTCTAAATAATGAATTCTTGATTTTACTTGTTTATGTAGATGATATTTTAATAACTGGTTCTTCTTTAACTCAAATACAAAAGGTAAAACAAGACCTTGATCATATGTTTACAATTAAAGACTTGGGCCAAATGCATTACTTTCTTGGTGTTGAAGTTCATAGAACTAAACAAGGAATGTTTTTGTCCCAAAGAAAATATATCTTAGACATTTTAAATGATGCAGGTATGAGCAATTGTCAACCTGTTTCTACCCCTCTTCCTACTGGCCTTAAACTCTCAACAGAAGAAGGTGACTTACTTGATCAACCTGAGGTGTACAGAAGACTTGTGGGCAGGCTTCTCTACCTCAACTTTACAAGGCCTGACTTGTCTTATGTTACTCAACATCTTTCTCAATTCTCCCAACATCCAAGGGTTCCTCATCTAAGAGATATTCTTCACACTTTAAAGTACCTAAAAGGTACTACAGAACATGGTCTACACTACTCTTCTGCTTCTGATCTGGCTCTAACAGCCTACAATGACTCGGATTGGGGTTCGTGCTCTTTTTCCAGCAGATCCTTAAGCACTTACGCTGTCTTTTTAGGCAAAAATTTAGTCTCATGGAAGACCAAAAAGCAACTCACAGTCAGCAAATCCTCCACGGAAGCAGAGTATAGGAGTTTGTCAAGTGCTGCTAGTGAAGTCTCTTGGCTCGAAGGTCTTCTACAAGACTTACAAGTGCAAGTTCAGTTTCCCATTCCCATAGCATGTGACAACATATCAGCTGAACACCTTGCCAACAATCCTATGTTTCATGAAAAGACGAAACATATCAAACGAGATATGCATTACATTCGAGAGCAAGTAGAGCAAGGCTTCCTATGTGTTCATCATGTTACTTCTACAGATCAAGTGGCTGATATTTTAACCAAACCACTTGTATCTTCTAGGCATGTACTTTTGTGTAACAAGCTTGGCTTACAAAGTTTGTCAAGCTTGGGGTGGGGGGATATAAGAGGATATTTTCCTTATTTTAGTTTTCCTAGTTAATATGTTGTATTAGTGTACTTATATATAGTCTCTCTTTTCTGCAGTAGCATAATAGAATAACAGAGTATTCTTTCAATTACTTTCGAGCTCTCCATTTCACAAAAACATCACGTAATTGGCTTATGATTATTGGAGATAATCAAGTTATCATCTCAACCAAAACGTAAGGTAACGCTGATGGTTATCTCAACCAAAACGTAACGTAACGCTGATGGTTGGGGCTCAGAAAATGATTTTGTTAACAAAACATAAGTGTGCAGTATATTGTCCTCACCAATCACCATAACTAACTCACCATATGGTCTTTAATCAATAATGACTTTGTTTAAATAATTATACTTTGTGTCCCCTAAGATAGCTATAAATTCTAAAGGATAATATTAATTGGGTAATATCGACTTAATCTAACAAGGCGGACAAAAAAATGACATTAGGGCAATATAATATAATGTTGGAGATCACTTAGACAAACTATAACGAGTTAAACTATACTTCTATTATATTGCTTAAGTTCGTATCTCAAAATTCATCACTTTAACGCAGGAGTATGACATCATGATGCACAAGTGCACAATTATTATACTCCCCCCTAACATAATTCTAACAACAAGTTATTTTTCACGCATTTCAAGGAAGCAATTTAAGGGTGTAAAGGAACAAATTAATCAAAATGGTTTTAATACAAGTAAGATTGAGATCATAAATTACTAATCTTAAATTTTTTTTGATCAATTTATTCGTTTACACCCTTAAATTGCTTCCTTGAAATGTGTGGAAAAAAAACTTATTGCCAGAATTATGTTACGGAGGGAATATATAATATATATATTCCACCATAGATCAAACGGGTAACTAAAGCCCTGTTCAATTAGATTCAATTTCTGAAATTTTAGTTCAGTTAAGTTTCTGAGCAGTCTAAAATTAATTTAATTTAGCTTAAATTAATTTAGTCCAAAAACATTGGCTTAAATTACAAATATTTTTTTTTGGTGGGAATGAAGCAAAGACATTATAGGAAACAAAACATTATATTGTTGTTGTATAGTCACATATAGAGTACATGAAATGGTAGATTGCTCAAAGTCGATGATGGGATCCATTAAAAACAAATACGAATAAGGAGACAAATTTATAAATGGCAAGTATGAAAATAAAAATAAAAATAAAAAGTATAGCATATTGTTAATCATTAAAGTACTTACATTTATCTCGTCATATTTTTAGAGAAGCTAACTGAACTACATACAGACCACCCAGCTAATCTAGGACATAACTATCTCAACATACTACTTGGTTCGTTCTCACTGATTGATCGATTACAATTTTTTCCTTATTGTCTGAAAGGACATATCTGTTTCAAATTTCTAATGAATTTAACTGATTTTTCTTTCCTAATAAAAAACTACTTGTATCGTCTCCGATATGAGTGCAAGAGAGAGCCTATTATTATTAAATTAAATATCCATGGCACGTAAATGACAAATTAAATGTGAGTATCTATATAAATTACAATATCCTAGCTAGAAAGTACTCCTTTCCTTTAAAAAAAAATAATAATCTACAATTTTTTTTTTTTTGCACTTGACGGGACACAACATTAAATATAAAACTAGATATTAAAAAATTATATGGTAAGACAAATCCAATGAAACTTCACGTGTACATAGATTTAATTAATAAAATTAATCATACAAGTTGCACCGAAAAAAGTTGAAATTAATGAATTATTAAATTGCTTATTTTTTTTAATTACTACGCAAAGCATAACATTAAATTAAAATATAGTTGCACCAAAAACTCGAAATCAATTGATTATTCAGTGAAATTTCTATGGAAATATATAATCAACTTGGTTTCACAAACAAACTCTAGAATTAAATTAATAATCAATCAAATGATTATTAGCCAACACTTATTAGGTATAAATAGAATCATTTCGTGTACGTTTAAGCAATTTGTTTAATTAATTAAGCTTGATGTCATTTTCTTAATCATGGTATAAACAAAGTTTAATTAATATTAAAGAGAATCTTACAAGTCGATTAATTTTTATAATAGTCAAAAAATAAGACAACAATAATATTTTGTAGTATCTCATATATTACGTGTGACTTGATTTTGTTTTCCAATTTCTTGACTCTTAAAACCAGGGTGTCTAAGTGGCTACTGCTATTTCTTGTCCCCAATAATTTTATATTTTTATTTATTTATGACGTCCATGATGTGCTAGTGTTTACCAAATAGGTAGATAATCAAGACCGGCATGAATGATAGCAGTAGCGGATCCAGGAATAATATCTAGCGGGATAAAAATGTATTTTTAGTATTCTATTGGGGTCAAGTGAACAAATTTTAAGGGAATTTTTAAAAAAAATAAATAAATTTTATAGGTAAAAATTTTATTTGTCTAGATCCAAGTGGGACCACTAAAATAGGTTGAATCCGCCACTGAATGATAGCGGCAACATTTAGCTAATATCGTCTAGCTCCAATTTTTGTTTTTGTTGTTGTAGCTTGAATTGCATAATTGATAGAGTATATAACATATTTTTCGGCTTTAAATATTAACTTAAAATCTGGATGTTGCACAGACCCACATACTTGGCAATAATTAATTCTAATTTGTAAAGGAGGGGTGGATGAGATTCAAACCCGTGACTCCTGTGTCACGTTGGCTCTGATACCATGTCAGAGAATCATCTCAACCAAAATTGTAAGCTAATAGTTCAGACCCAAAAATATGTTATATACTCTATCACTGCCCCTCACATGAAAAGGTCTTTGGGTTTGAAATGTAGATGTAGCACATACCCAGCCACCATAATCGATGCTAATTAATTCTACTTTCCACGAGTTTAAGCTTTTGGTTAAGACTGTCATCCGTTAATAATTCTTGGCATATAAATTTGTTTGTTATTGTCCGGAATTGTTGTCAGGGGACCCTCTTAAAATTTTTAATTAAGCTAAAACTTTTGGCTAAGAGATTGTAATTAATAATTCATGGCATCTAAACATACATGACTTTGATCTTAAATTCTCATCAAAATATGAAGTATAAGATTTTTTTTTTTTTTATCATATATTCAAGTACAACCTTATTGGATTCGCTAGTATAATTTTTTAATATTCATGTACTTGTTATGATTTTTCTCAATTAAAAATTAAAGATATAATGTATAGATGCATGTTTTGAAGACCAAGAAAATTAACTAATATTAAAACAAATGGACTATTTGATTAACTATATATCTCTCCATATCATTCTACTTAATTCATCATAAGAAAAAAATTATAATTATTTGGAGACTTGTTTTAGTAGTATCAATGAGTACATTAATATTTACGGAATATTATTTATTATGTTTACTAAGAACTGATCGGTTTAGTTATGTTCTTCTTCTAGTTTATTAGCACACTCAAGTAGAAGGATCTTTCCAATAGTAATCGCGCTGCATCACATGTCCAAGTTGAGGATGAAGCAGATGTTGAACTAATTAAAGAGCACGCTAGGATAGTAATCGGTTAAGTACTCAACAATTTCTTTTAAAAAATTAAAGCAACATTAAAGATATTAATGTCATGATGTGCATCGACAAATGTACACTGAACATTGTCAAAATGAAAACAACAAAAAAGAAAAAAAGTGGCTAATAATTATATAAACTGAATATTATAAAATTACACTAGGAGATGAATGCAATAACATATTATATGACAAATAGTTTTAACAGGTAAAAATGGAGCAACTACTAGAAGTTGTCATATCTCATATGGCTCATATTTTACGTTATGAAAATTGAAAGTATGTAGCTTCTTCACAATAATGTAATTGGGAATTGATCTTATTTTTTTTAAATTTTGGATTATTATCAGTTTGTGAAAACGTTTTTTTTTCTGGATTTATTTCAACAAGCTATTATTGGTATATCAACTTGACAAAAAAAAATTGACAAATCTAGCTTAAGATCAAGGAAAGAGAATCAATTGATGGAATATTCAAACTATTGAAAATATGACCGGAAGTTCATACAAATTTGCAGAATATTATATTGTATTTACATACATGGAAAAGTCCCTCTGAAAAAAAAAAATACTAAAAGAAAAAGAAATATCACCTCAAAATACTATAAACTTAAAGAAAAAGAAAAAAATTGATCTATACGAAGTGTATGCTATCATATAATCATAATAAAGGTGGACATGGGTTGTGGCTGAGACGGCCTACGTGTCAGTCCTATGTTCCTCGTTTTTTGGCATGGCGTGCCTAGAACAATCTAAAACAAAGTTGTGTTGTGCCAAACTCGTGTTAAGTTTCAAAAATGAGACCCTATGCCCAACTCATCCCACGGTTTTCCGAGCCGATTCGTACCGTGAGTTATAATTTTTATAATTTGAGGATTTTTACTCATAATGAGCGTGCTACGTAGTGGGTCGGGCCAGCCCATCATGCTTGTGCCAGTTTTAAAAATGTTGTTCATGCATAGCCTAGTTTCATGTCGTGCCACTAGCGGACTCATGATAGGCCAGACCCAAACCGTGTTGTGCCATGCCTATCTGGCCCTCGTGCTAGCCAAACCATGCATGCCCACCTCTCATATGAAAAAATAAAGATTGCCCACTTCTTTTAAGATGACAAAAAAGAGGTTTTTCCCCTTTTGAGGGACAAAAACAAGTAGGAAAAAAAAAAAAAAGCTAAAGAGAAAAACTTCAATAATGTATAAAAAAAAAAAATCTAAAATCATTATAAAAAAAAAAAAAAAAGCAAAACTATACATCCAATGTTTGATGACTTGTTTCCTGGGATTGCTGCTGTTGCAGATAACTGTTTTTTTCTCTATTAGCAAACCATTGAACTGTTCTTTTAGCAATTGGAAACCATTTTTTTCTCCTCTTAATCAAATCATCTTTAACATAATCATCATCATTATCACTATTATTAACCTCAGAATCTGCTAAACATTGCCTAAGTTTACTCTTCATACTAACCAAATCCTTAAACCTTGACAATGCTGTAATTTCTGACATTGACCTTTTATCACCAGAAATCAAACTTTTACTTCTTGGATTGTTTAATAATCCACTTGAATCTTCAACACCCATTTGAATATTCAATCTTGATTTTGAATTACACCCCTTAATTTGTCCAATTTTATCCTCAAAATCCCTTTTTCTCTCAATTTCATCCCTCAAATTTACAATCCTATGCTGATCATTATCATCTCTGTTTTCACTCCAAATTACTTTACTTTTTTTCTCACCATTCAAATTCAACAAGTTATTGGATGAAATCCCTTCATTTTTTGACATAAAACCAATCATTTCAGAGTTCAAGAACATCAAATCAGAGGAACTAACATCACTCCAACGATTCTTGAACACAACATCAGAAACAACAATCTGATGATTTATCCTATGCAGAGCAACCTTACTATCATCTTCTTCATCTTCTTCAAGTTGAATATGAAGTTCATCATCTTCATCCTTTTTAGAACTAAGAATTCTTCTAAAACTTCCTCCAAGACTAAACCTTGAAGAAGGATTTTGATTTTGATCACCATTTTCGCGCTCTAAGAAAAGCTCGAAACTTGGAGATGAACCATCATCATCATCATCATCCCCTGCATCAAACTTGTGACTTCCAGTAACAAATCTAAGGCTAGTAGTTGAAGAAGTAAAAGATGAAAGATCTTCAAGACTGACTCTTTGCCTACATAAAGGACAAGTTGAGTGATGCTCAAGCCATAAGTCAACACATTCAATGTGAAACCCATGTTTGCATTTAGGGAGTAATCTTAGGGTTTCAATTTCTTCAAATTCTGCTAAACAAACAGCACATTGTAAGCCTTGTTTGGATCCTTTGAGAGAAGAGAATTTAAAAAAGGGAAGAGACTCAACTACTTTCTTGTCAATCCCTGAAAACCTTGTGTTGTAACCAAACATGGCATTATTAGTTTGGTTTTGGTTAATGTTGTGAATTGGTGAGGCTTGTCTATGGCAAAATTTTGCATATAAAAGTAAAATTGATGTTAAGGAAAACATGAAGGAAAGAACCCCAATTACAACAAATAAACTTGGTTGGAAATTTGAGGAAGTGGGTGTGTGTTGTCCATGATCATCTTGAGATTTTGCTAATTGTATTATGGTAATGAAAATGATTAGAAGGGTGTAATTAGTTGCCTTAATCATGATTAATAGACAATTATATATATGACTCTTAATTTTATAGTAGAATTGATGGAATTTTAGGTTTTTTGTGGTTTTGAAAAGTGAGTAAAGACATAGGTTTTGAGTGAATAGGAGGATTTGAATTGAATTGAATTGAATGGGTTTGGTGATTTGGTTTGTAAGAAGTTCAAATATATACTCTATACATTCTAATAGAATCTAAATAATTGTGTAATGATGACATTTTTTTTTTAATAAGGGTTTTTTTTTTGTCAGTTTTCTGAGTTGGTTCCTTTTCTTTTTAGAGATGCTGACTTTTGCTATGAAGAGGAGTAGTATAGTTGTTTGTATTTTGGATTAGTGAATGATCAATTTTATAAGGGATTGTTATGTACCCCACAAATTTTAGGGTTCCCTCTATCTTTAATTATAATTAGCAATTAAAATGGCATATATGTCTCTATCTAAAAAAAATGTATGGACTGCGACTATCACATACATGATACAGTTAGACAACAACCTCTGTTTAGACCACATCAACCACCACCAACAATGTCGCACCATTGCAAATTTTAAATAATTGTTTTGAGAATTTGAAAAACAAAAAACAAACATGGTGTGTCAGGGCTAGAAACTGATACTAGTGTGGTGCTTGTTTTGGGTCCGATAATATTGGTTTTTGGGATTGGTACCACCATGATAGTACTAGTTTTCCCAACGGTATTCCTGTCGATTGTCGCTCTCAGATTCAATGCTTCAGTTCTCACAACCTGACACGTACAATAACATGTCGTGTTGTGTCTACTTTTTTCATGTTGAGTCATACTATGCCATGGACTAGCCCGGTCTAATGTTTTCTTAAGTTATACACTAATACACATATTTAGGCCTGTTCTTTTGGACTTAAAAGCTACAGTAATCAGATCAGATCAGAACAGATCAGATCAGATCAGACAAACTCAAATCAGATCAGATCAGACATTATTATTATTATTATTATTATTATTATTATTATTATTATTATTATTATTATTATTATTATTATTATTAATTTCGAGCATCGTTTTTCCGACGACGGTTTTCGGACTGACTTTTCCGGCGATGATTATTCGGCCAACTTTTCCGGCGGTGATTATTCGGCTGACTTTTCCGCCGACGATTTTCAAGCCGAGTTTTTCAGCGACGATTTTCGGGACGACTTTTTCGACAACGGTTTTCGGACTGACTTTTCCGGCGGTGATTATTCGGCCGACTTTTCCGGCGACGATTTTCAGGCCGAGTTTTTCGGCAACGGTTTTCGGACTGACTTTTCCGACGATGATCATTCAGCCAACTTTTCCAGCGACGGTTTTCAGGCCGAGTTTTTCGGCAACGGTTTTCGGAATGACTTTTCCGGCGGTGATTATTCGGTCGACTTTTTCGGTGACAGTTTCGTCAAATTTTTCGGCGGTGATTATTCCTACTACTATTATTAGTAGTAGTAGTAGTATTAATATTATTATTTGAAGTTTTGAAGTTTTGGAGTGAGATTGAAAGAAAGGGTAAAATGAAATGGGCTATCATAATAATAATTATAATAATAATCATTATATTAATTATTATTAATAATAATAATTATTATTATTTTAGTAAATATAATCATGTATTACATTTCTCATAAAAAAATAAGTATTACAATTATGAAAATAAAAATAAAAATAAAAATAAAATAAAAAAATAAATAAAAATAAAAATAATTCAAATCAGATCAGATCAGCTCAGACAAACTCAAATCAGATCAGACCAGATCAGTCCTAAAGAACAGAGCCTTATTGGTAAGATTAAAAGAGTCTAGTGAGGAAGGTAAAAGAGGGAGAGGTTAATGTTGTGCAATTAAATTATATTTGGAAGAACCAATTTTGCACTCTATCTAAATTGCCAGGTCATGGATAGAAGGTACAATTCAATATGTATGACGATTAGTTAAATAAATGAGGTTAATTAAATGAAGTCATAAGCTAACTACCCTATAATTATTTAATTAATAAACTGATGATCTCAAATGTTTTGTACGTGTTGAGAACTACATCAGGTTATTGATCTGAGTCACCCTTTGTTATTGTTGGTTAGTTGGGTATAGAGCTAGGCTGGAATCATGATCATCTTCATTTCTCTCTTCATACATTATCAGTTATTTATTTAAGAAATAGATCGTCCATTTTCTTTAAAAAATAGAGAGGATCTTCACTTGTTAGGCTGTTGGCCTGGGAGAATGTTTGAGATAGTTCAAAGGCCGGGTTGTCCAATGCTAAGGAGAGTATGTGGCACGGCGGCACAGCCATGCCAAATTGTCAATGATGCCATGTACGTGAAATACATATCTAAAAAAAATATAATGTATAAATAAGGAATTTTATTGAATTTTACTAATTATATATAAAATTAAAATAGGGTATTTAATTAAATTTTCAATGCTATTTAAGAGTATTTTAACTTAATTACTCATTATAATAAGAGAAATTATATTATTCAAACATTAAAGAATTACATAAAATAAATTTGGGTAATTATTATGAAATACTGTGTATCTAAAAAAGAATTATCAGATATATATTCATAAATTATCTAAAAAAAAATACGTAAAAATAAGTGAAGTATCGGACATTCATAATAAATTATTAGTACGATGATATCTAATTGGTATCTGGTACACGCACGACTACCTAAATGACGTATCGAGCTTTCTAGGGTATTACTATGATATTGGGAGAAATTTGATTTGTAAACCGTTTAATCATCAACTAAACTTTATTAATTAATTTGTTTAGATTCTTGGTGAATGCTTATTTATTAGTTGTGGATTTTTACCCACTTTCCTAATGCCGACATTTATTAATTGTGTTTAGTTATTTTTTTGATAGCACAATTAGTACCAATCTAGTTCTCAACAACTTACTATATTCACTAGGTATGTATAGTACCCAACTACCCATTTCATATATTTTTTTCGTTTGTTTTTATGTGTGCTAATTTGATTTGATTCATGTTGAGTTTTGTCAAATTGTGTCTTATACTTGTTGAATATAATATGTTTTTAGATAATATTACTCTTGTATTTCTTCTAATTTTTTTTGGTAAGTATTTCTTCTATTTTATTGTGTGCCCTTTGGATGACATTATTTGGCACTAATTAATGATTTGCTATTAAAAAAAATGGTTCTTTTCACCTTTTATATATATATATATATATATATATATATATATATATATATATATTTAATGCCAAATAAGTTGGATAAATTCTCATAAGTTTGAGATTTTAAATTTGAGACAAAAATAAAGTATGCCTCGGCTCCCGCTCTCTCACAAAGTAAGTTATGATCTGAAAAGTTCAGTTAAATTCAGATTAAAATTAAAATAAGTTGAAAAAAGCAAATTAACCTCAAACGTATATAGTCTTTAACTAAATTTTACATGTTTAAGCTTATATGAATCTACTTAAGCTAGGCATGAGATATATGTACAATGCAAATTAAAGTAGCATGGCTTAAACTCAATTAACATATGCTTTATTATTAGCACAACCCTTTCTTTATCATGTGTCAGGTGAAGTAGTAGTTGTAGCAACTAGCAAATTGTTTATAGTTAATTACTTTATCTTAATAGTAGCTAAATTAATTAAAAATATAAATTTGATTAAAAGGATCCTAACTACAGTCAGTTCAACAAAAGCAGTTCTAACTATTGATTATCTGATCATATCAGTCTCAAGACTCTCAACGCTAATGAGTGTTTTACAAAGTCTTAACTATGACATGTTTGGTAAAAACAATCCTCATACGACCCCATTCATAGAAGATAACAATACGTATGGTTTGAACCATTTTTATAGAAGGCCCTTAACTTTGAAACTAAGAAAATCAATAATTGAGACTTTTTTTTTTATTTAAAAGACTAGCTTATGGAGTTATGGTTGATAATCAATAATTCAAGATTTAGAATAAAAATATAGTTTTTATGGGAATTAAAAGGTTTTTTCCTTAAATTAACAAAATTACACTTTATATTCATTCCCAATTTTCCATTACCATAATTTTAGTGGCGGACCAAATTAAGTGACAAGAGGTTACGAATACCTCCCCCCATCTTTGAAATTAAAAAAAAAAATCAGACAATTATTTATTCACTTAATTAATTGTTGTTTTGTTGAGTTTGTTGATTATTTATTCACTTAATTACTTGATTGGATGTTGCACGTTGAAAATTATACTTAAATTATTGTTTGTTTGGTTAAATTGCTTAATTAGTTTAGTTGTTATTTGTTAGTTTGTAATAAATTAATTAGTACTTCCTCCGTTTTTAAATAGTTGCAACTAACAAGTGGAGATTTTTTTGTGAGATATAAAAAATCTCTTTGTTGCAACTATTTAAAAACGAATGAAGTAATTGAATTACCTATTACTCGATTATTGTTGGACACTTAGACTAATTAATTGTTATAATTGATAATTGATTCATATTTTTAATTTAATTAGGAAATAATGTTAAGTAATTTAAGTTGACTTTGTAAGGAAAACAACCCGATCTTCGTGAATTTATATGTTTAAAAGAATGACTTCCCAAGGAACATGTAATGAAATCATTGACTCTCCTCCTTTAAGTATTGTCCTATATATTATGTGTTTTGTACCTGTTTTAAAATCTTGGATCTACCACTGCATAATTTATTAACAACTACCAAACATGTTGTAAGTGAACCGAGCAAGCAAGTGCGCAACAAGTGATTATTTTTTTCCCCAAAAAAGAAAGATGACATAAATAACATTATAAAGTTGGGAAAGGATTATATTGATTATATACAATGATTGAAGGCATGGTTGGGGCACAAAAACTCAAGAATTCCAATTGTCGTAATATCTCAGTGCATGCATGTATAGTTTTTCTCTCCAATGGAATTAAACTACAAACAAGTGTTATGTTTTTTTATATTAAGTTTTTGCACTATGGGTGGCATTTTGATGACAAATAAATGCTCAAGTCTATGGATATTTAACTTCTACAAATGGATGTTTATTCATCATTCTAAATTTCTAATAGGGATGTAGACTAGTCTATGTCCCACGGTATGATGGATATTTAACTTTTAATATAAAGTTTAACTGGTTAAATAAAACAATTACTTAAATTTATGGTAAAAAGTTACAATTTATTTTATTTAAAAATCTTGTCATGCTTTTTGACAGAAGATTTGGTATGTTGTTGAATAATACTTATTGCTTTGTTTAAGACCATGAAACAAAACATGCCCCGATATAATTTATTTATTTTTAATAAGTTCTTTGACTCCGTTTCTTATTAAAATATTATGATACCTAATTAATTAGAGATTAAAATAAAAAATTAAAAGAAAGCTTCTATAAATTTTTTTTCTTGTACATCCTCAACCATTGATTTAAAAAATAGACTTAGCACTCAATAGGATTAGATGGACAGGGCATAACGTGCTATTTAGATGGAAATTAGTTGGTTCACCATAAAATTAAATTATGGTAAGGGTTACATGCGAAAGATTAGCCAAGCAAGGGAATTGATATCCACATTTCCAGATTTATATATATCCGTACCGTACTCCATTTTAATTGTTTTTATTTCTACTCCCTCCGTTCCCATTTGTTTGTCCTATTTGACTTTGCACATATGCCAATGCACTTGTTTGACCGTAAATATCTTTTGTTGTATATGTGTAAAAATTATAATAATTGGATATTAATGACGTACTCATTGAGACGAATCAAACAAGACCATACATGACTATATTATGTTTTATATGTTGAGAGTAATTTAGAAGATTCTCTCATCTTATGAATAGTGTAAGATTCCAAACAAGACAAACAATTGGGAACGGAGTGAGTACTATTTATATATGTGTCTTATTAGGAGTAAATTGAATCAGATAAGTTACACCAAGTTCCAATTGAGAAACTAATAATCTAATATCATCCAGCATTATTCTAAAATAAAATCAAAAATTAGAAAGTAGGAAAAAAAAAATGGAGTATAAACTTTTGCATATTCAGTTTTAGGAAATCCAAGCTGGAAGGAATAACGCATTACGCACACTTTCTTTCCAGCACCACTAGATATCCGCCTGCTATTATTGAGAGTTGCACATGAATTTATTACTCCATATTTTTTTTTGAAGTTTTTTTTTGTCTAAAACTACATTAGTTACATCACTTTTTTTTTTACAAACTACCTTACTTACAAAAGTTTGTCCAAAACTACCTTACGTAGCAAATTTTTGGTTGACCACTACCTTATTCACTATATTTCGACGTTGACTTTGCCTTTGCTTGTCAATCTGGTCGTTTTTTGCAAATTTCGATTTCAAATTTGACCTTTTAGGGCAAAAATGACCCACCAAATTAAAACCTCGATAGGGATAATTTTTTTGGCATGCAAACCAAAGAACGCATATCGAGACAAATTTTGTAATGCAAATAGAAGCTTATGCGACCATTTTTTGTAGATTCCAACCTCATATTTATCCCTTTTTGGACAAAATTACCCCAAAACATTGATTGAGCTAATTATTTTCGAGAATAAAGCAAAGTCAACGCCTAAACAACGAACAAGGTAGTGGTCAACAAGGAATTGGCTAATAAAGGTAGTTTTGGACAAGTTCTTGTAAGTAAGGTAGTTTTTTGCAAAAAGTGTGTAAGTAAGGTAGTTTAGGACAAAAAAACTCTTTTTTAATTGGATAATGTGGGTGGTACAGTGATATTATGCCTTAAACAGATCCAATTTGAAGCAAATCTAACCCAATTTAATTGACCGATACACAAATCTAAAAGACGGAAAAAAAATTTCCTCACAAATGCGCACAGTGAAGTTTGATCCCAAAACCTCATATTTCACGTTCAGAATACGAATACCTCAATTAGCACATGAAATTGGATATGATGTATGTCCGTAAGTATGATTCCTCCCTAAAAAAATGTTATGTAGCCTATTTCATTACGAATGGTAGATGGAACCTCTATTTACTTTCTCAGTTTCTTCCCTTAGATGTATGTCATACTATTCTTGGTATTCCCCTTCCTTCTCCCCCCCTTATGGATGAACCATGTTGGGGTTTTGCTTCTGATGGCCAATTTACTATCAAGTCTGCCACATAGCTAGCCCATGGCATTCCTGCTTATACTCCTAAATGGGACTTTCATTGGCTTTGGAAATTGGATATTAACCCCAAGATCCAAATTTTTGCCTAGCAATGTTTACATAATGGACTCTAAGTCCGACAAAATCTTGCTTCTCGTGGTCTTCCCCTCTCTCCCCTTTGCCCTATTTGCCTATCGGCTGAGGAATTCCAGGACCATCTTTTCCTTTTCTGTCCAATGGTTCTTCCCGTTTGGTCTCACGTTCAGTCCATTCGTTGGATTTTACCTCTGCCTAATCAACCCTCCCTTTCCTCCCTTCTCTCATGTCTTCATAGTCAGCACTATGCCTCCATGGTTAAAGTTCTACATATCTTATGGAGTATTTGGAAAACTCGAAACAACTTAGTTTTTCGTAATTCTCCTTTTTCTTCTATTGCTGTTTTCACCCAGGCTTTCTCCTATTTTAATGAGTGGAATTATCGTCTCTCGATAGATGCTTTCCATGCTATTTATAATACTGTCAACCCTACGCCTACTTCCTTGAGGCCTTCTTTTGTCAGTTGGCGTCCTCCTCCCCCTGGTACAATTAAATTAAATTTTGATAGTTCAACTGCTAGTAACTCTGCATCTGCAGATATTGTCCTTAGGGATCACAATGGTACTTGTATTGCAGCCCAAGCCTTTTTTTTGGAAAATGCCTCTCCCCTCATTGCTGAGGCCACGGCACTCCAAAATGGTCTTTTATTAGCCAGGCAACATAATCTGACCAACATTTTTATTGAAGGAGATAATCTAACGGTTATCCGTGTTTTGTAGGGTAAATTCAGCTGCCCTTGGAAAATCCAGCTACTTCTGGATGATATTCGCTCCATCCTCCGAGACTTTACAACTTACTCTTCCGCTCACGTCTTCCGGGAAGCCAACCACGCTGCAGATTATATTGCGTCACTCGGGCATTGGACCCCTACGCACATTGATATCGATCATTTCTTGGATGCTAAATTCTCTTATTTCTTAGCTTTAAATAAGTCAGGATATCTCTTCGAGAGGAAGAGTTCTTGATTTTTAAAAGTTTACCTTTTCTCAAAAAAAAAAAAAAAAAAAATGGGGGTATCTTAGGTGTTGGAATTTTAGGGTTTATATCAGGTCAACATTTTTATTGTGTACATAAAAATAGCTAACATAGTAACATGAATCAGTTAATTCAATGCAAATATATACAATGACCAAAAATTATCTCACTAGCTGCGTCATCTTCCAATGCCAAATTCGGGTCTAGTTTTAATTGTTGAATTTGGACTTCACGACCGAAAATCCTGTCACAAATGGACTCGATCTTTTAATTAATTTCTTGTAGTGGTAGTCATACATATGTTACAAGAAAGTAAGCATAATTAATTGCTCCCCTTTTCCACAAAATATATTTATATAAGAAAATTTTGCCACTAACCACCTAATAAATACCAAAAGTTGTGAACAACTACCATAATTTTTTTTATTAAATTTAACTACCAATTAAGAGCCAAAAAGTTGTAAACCACCACCCATTTTTAACACCGTTAACTTAAATCGCAATTAAGGCCATGTTCTTTTGGACTTAAAAGCTACAGTAATCAGATCAGATCAGACTTAGTCAAATCAGACATCATTACTGTTTATTATTATCATCATTATTGTTTTTCCGCTCGACATTTTCCGACGACGGTTTTCGGACTGACTTTTTCAGCGTTGATTATTCGGCCGACTTTTCCGGCGACAATTTTCGGGACGACTTTTCCGACGACGGTTTTCGGAATGACTTTTCCGACGTTGATTATCCGGTCGACTTTTCCGGCGGTGATTATTCGACCGACTTTTCCAGCGAAGATTTTCAAGTCGAGTTTTTCGGCGACGATTTTCGGGACGACTTTTCTGACGACGATTTTCGGAATGACTTTTCCGACGATGATTATTCGGTCGACTTTTCCGGCGGTGATTATTCGACCGACTTTTCCGGCTACGATTTTCAAGCCGAGTTTTTCGGCGACGATTTTCAGGACGACGGTTTTCGGAGTGACTTTTTTCGGCGGTGATTATTTGGCCGAATTTTCCGGCGACGATTTGCAGGCCGTGTTTTTCGGCGACGGTTTTCGGGACGACTTGTCCGACGACGGCTTTCGGAATGACTTTTCTGACGGTGATTATTCGGTCGACTTTTTCGGTGACGGTTTTGGAGTCAGATTGAATGAAGGGTTTGAAAAGAATGAAAAGTAAAATACTGAAGAGGTCAAATGAAATGAGCTTGAGGCTTTGCGCTCATTAAATTTTTGTCCCTAATAAAAATATAAATAAAAAATAAATAAAAATAAAAATAAAAATAAAAATAAAATCAAATCAGAAAAACTCAAATCAGATCAGTCTAAACCTTAATTAAACCACTTAAGTCTTAATTAAACCTTAATTAATCTTAATTAACACTTGAAACTATGTTTAGTTCGACCTTCAATACATTTTTGCTAATCTGATCATATTTTTTATTAATCTAATTTGATTAAAATTTGACCTGGATTATACATTTCTATATACACTAACCCATATATATCCACGGGTTAGTGCATAAAATAATGATAGAATATGAAAATATTCTGTTTCCATATTTGTGGATATTTGTTTTCTATAATTATATATTTGGTTAATCAGAATTGGAGGCAAGGGTATATCATTCTAACATAAAATATAGTATCAATTCAAACTGTTTAGCCTAACATGGAGTCTCATGTAAGACGATAATGAAGTAAAGCTATATATAATCAATGATTCATGCTTGCTGACGGCTGATCTTACGTCTGAGTACCACGAAATCATATTCCACAGTACCAAAATTCATCACTGTAATACGGCTAGGAAGCACGGACACACCTCGAATCTGTCGTATCTCAACTCGTGTCCAACGTCGGCACTCGTTGGACATATATATTCTTATATATACAAACAATTGATTAAGCTCATAACTCAAGTATCCCATAAATTTTTAGTTAATTATCTTGTTTCAGTTGTTTATGTCTTTTAGGTTTTGAATAATTTATAAACTGAAATAACTGTATGTATTATCATCATCAAATTTGATATTTACCTCAGTGTTCTGCAGAAATTATATATTTTCCTACTGTTTTATTTCACGTATCCTTATCCTCAATTTTATAGTGATCTGACGTTGTTATGTACCCGTTTTGTGTCCGTAATCATACCCGTTTTTATTTTTGTGCAACATAATTGTATTGTACGTCTGTACTGTCTAATTAAGATTCTGGGCAACATGCATGTATGAAGTAGATTGCACATTACAGCAGATTAGCATATTGCTGCTGCCTACAGGTCACTTTCAAGGTGACATAAATGCATGATTAAACAACCCAAAAAAAAACATACACAAACGCATTTATCAACATGCAACAAATATAGAAACTCCGACTATATATAATTACGCATTCGGATGCATATAGAGATACATGCATCTGTGCTTATATTTTATTCATTTTACTTATTACGTAGTTTTGCTTATGAAATTATTTTAAATTGCTCTTTTAGTCTTTTTTTCATTTTTTTTTTAAAAACTGCATAATATTTAAGCAAAGTAAATATTAAATTTAAATGAGCAATATATAAACATGCGTGAGTGTATGTAGGATATAAAATTTTGGGTATAGATTCACAATACGGATTAATGGATTATCTTATTATACCTGAGAACAATATATAGGGAAATAGATTGTCATGTGAATTTTTTTAATTCACTTTCTAAAAAATTTCTAAAGTAACAATTATTATTATTATTATTATTATTATTATTATTATTATTATTATTATTATTATTATTATTTATAAACGTCGAACAAGAACCACAAAAGAAAAAACTACGAGTAGTAGCTAGAGTAAAAAAAAAATGATACTAATAATTAAAAAAAATATGCTAACTTCATCTTTGCCGGCAAAAGGCAAACCAGTGACTCTCACTTAATTTATCTTCCAAGAAAAAATGATTATCACTTTTTTAAAGGTAAACACAATATATAAAAGATAAATAATTATAAAGATTGAGTAATCTATATGTATATCTACACTAATATTTTTAGAAAATTTCGGTGACACATGTCACTATTTTATACTTTGCTCTGTTTTGTTTTACTCGCAATATTGTAGGTTTTTAAACTAATAACACATTTGTATTTTATGATTTGTACGTTAAAAATATATAGTCATATGAGATTATGTTATATTTGTCTCAATAAATACCTTATTAAAATGCACTCTAATTTTTAGGTCAAAATTTTTACAAAAATAAAATTGAAGATATTTAAAATTGCAACGTCTCCACTTAACGTTGCATTAACGGCAAGGTATTGTGTACGGCGTTACATTTGTCGGGGGTACCATGTAGAAGTTCCAATTTGGAGGATACAATGTAGAATAACCTATCCTGAGTGTTTGAAGTTACCATTATTTAGGTTGCATGAAAACGGATACAGATACTGATACGATACGATTACGGGAAAACGATAACATTAAAAAATATCTATTTCTATTTATTAAATTATTAGAAAAATATATAATGAAGAAGAAAAATTATATTCAAAATTTGATTGTATGTTGTTATAATGTTAATTTTAATGAATATTAGACAATGTTTATGATTTACATTTCACTTTTTTATGGCACGTTATAATATAAATTCTCATTCAATCTAAATATATAAGTCTTTTTAAAAAAAGGGTTTAGAATGTGTCCTATAAATGTCCAATATGTGTCTCGTAAGTGTTCAATATGTATCTCATAAGTGTCCAAATAATTAAAAATATTGGACACATAAGTTGGTGTGTCCGACACATATTTAGGCGTGTCCAACGAATGTCCAATATGTATCTTTGCCATCTCTTTCTCACCTTTTCACAATAAGAAATTTCTCACAAGAAGCAATATATATACTCCCTCCGTCCCTAAGCGATTGCTCCATTTATTTTTTTTCTCATTTCCCGAGACACATTTTTAAATGAATATATTTTGAGATACGTATAATAAAAAATTATAAGCATTACATATTAAAAAAGTACACATTGAGCCGAATCAAACTAGATCCCATTTAACTATATTTTTCTTTACATGTATAAAATTATAGAGAGTCAAAGTTACCAAATGAACAATAGCAAAAGTCAATATGGGGCAATCTTTAAGGGACGGAGGGAGTATATATATAATGCATCATAGAGAAGTTGCAAAAATTTTCAATATTCATTACAGGTAATAGTGACCCAACATTATTGAAATCCTGGAGCCGCCACTGACCACAAAGGCACTACATAGAAAAAAAACCCTAAAAAATATGTTGAGAAGAATCTAACAAGAGACCCAAATTGACTATCTATTTCATTATGTGTAAAACTTAAATATTTGTCAAAATACATAACATGAATAGTGTAAAAAATTAATAGTAACAACTAATATGTAACTAAGGTAGTATGTGAATCCTTTAAAAAAAAAAAAAAAAAAAAGTAGTATGTGAATTGTGGATAGTCAAAATGCTACAATCACAAAAGAACTAAAAATGGAATTGTACTTCAACGGAGACCCTAAGGAACAATTAAACTGCTCATTAATACTCCATTACCTAAATATAATAAATTTTTATTCTTCTAAATTTATTAATTTATGTTCTCAAGTGTTTTTTTCCACTTTCTCTCTTATTTTTTATTAACTTTAATTTATTAAAGAGAAGGTATTGTGTCAGACTGGTCTGACAATAACGTTTCTGTTAGACCAGTCCCCTAGACCTGGACAGTAACGTTTACTAAACCTGGATCTCCATGAGTTGTTAAAAAAATACAAGTGTTGGACGAACCGACGGTCAGACCGTCCGACACAATACTTTCACTTTATTAAATTACCTATTAAATCTCTTTTCCCTACTCTCTCTCTCTCTAAATTTTGTATACACAACTTTTAATTATGTACTCCGTATTTTTTTTCTTCTACTTCCAATTAGTTCCCGAAAACCCAAATCTGTAACCGTAAAAAAAAAGGAGGGAGTATTTATTAGGTAGTTCACAGTTCCATGCAGAAAACTGCTACAACATTCAAAAAAAGTTCATTACATGGATCCACAAAGAAAATTAAAATCAAAAATACCTCAAGAACTCCCCCAAAAAAACCAGAAAAAGATTATCACAAACAGCTAGTTCAGAATTGCTGAATTTACAGTAATGGAAGATCTAAATTCTAAATCCATACATTCAAACAAAGCACAACGACAATGCTGCTTGTTACATTCAAGCAACACTGATAAAAAAAATAATTATTCCAAATTGAATTTGGACAAGGAGATTGATCCAGCAGATGTACAATGTTTCGCCTCTGATCAGTACAGAATTAGCATAGAGGCTCTTTTCAGAACTGCCATTGATGAACATTGAAGATGCTCAGATGATCAATATAATTTAATTCAATAAGAAGAAGAAGCTATGAAAAGGGTTAAATTAAATACCTTCACAATTTGTATTCATCATATATAAGAGTCAGGACTTTGCAGAAGTAGTAGGGGTGGTGTTTTGCAGGGATGCTAAGCCAGAAGTGGTTACAGGACTCTGTTCCTCTTCTGAAGCATGCCTTATAAACTCTTCAGGAGACATATGAATTCCATGGCAAGCACATACAATCTTTACCTGTGTAGCATTGTATTTATACGTAACCCCGGAAATTGTCTTACTATTGGGCCCCGGACTCGTTGTAGAAACCCAAGGTAAGTTCGGGAAGGACCCAGATCCACCGAACTTCACCTCAGCAGCGATTCCGGGCCTTATAGCCGGATATTCGGATGGAAAGCTATTTCCTTGTCCCTTTGCATCATCTTTGGCCTGAGACGAGGAGCCTTCCTCGCCCACTATTTGTGGTGGTTGGCTTCTTGGTTGTTCTGAAGCGTGCATATCAATGCGCACGGATTCAGATGAATTAGGGTTTACTACTGGTATTGGAACTGTATATTAAAGAAGATATGTTAATTAAAGAAATACTAGAACCCAAATCTACCATTCTATTGCCACTTTATATTTGGACTGAATAAATCGGAACTAAACTGAATTGAACTAAATCCTAGACTCAGCAAGAGTTGAGCTGATGTGTGTAAAATTAAGTGCAAAATAACTGGGCCTACAAAGTACAATATGTAATCAAGAGTGCAATTCGGCGTTAAGCTTGGTGTTAGCTGGCCACTCTTAACAGTCTAATTACCACATACATCAAAATAGATGGATGAATAAAATGGTTACATGCTAAATTGAGCTGCAATCCAGCTTGGCATAACTTGGCTCAAACAAATTCAGAGGTTGCCATGCTCAGAAACTCACTTTTGGTTGAATTTTGACTTGAGGATAGGCACTAAGCTATAAATAAGTAAATTCTCCTTCAAATTACTTGCTCTGTTCCATATGAACCACTACATTTTGAACTTTAACAATATGCATATTCTCCACCTTGACCCTTTTTTCTTATTTATATATTTAAATGCAAGTAATACAATATATGGCCAAGTGATATTTTGTTAAATTCATCTCGATATGTACTTTATTAAAAACTAATTCTAATAAATTTTTACAATGTAGGTAACTAAAAAATTAGTAGTTCAAATAATGCATTGAAGCTCCAAATGCAGCAATTAATTTTGGAAGTAGGAAGTACCAGATTTTTATAAAAATAAAACTTTTCACCTGTAATTACTCAATGGCATATGTGGTAGGATGTAATAAATGGTAGTCTGTAAGGAAGGTCTTATGTCAATTTTCATGGTAATATGGCCCATCTTTAAACATACTTTTCTGTCACAACCAATATTTACCATTTATAGATAGTGATGGAGATTAACGAAGAAGAGGAGATCTTACATGCTCACAAGTACATTATCATCATTTGAATTGTTTACCAATCAGGTTGCAAAGGCCATGCCTGGAATGAGGAGAACTATTCAAGGGACAGTAAATTAAGGTCTACAAAACAATGGTAGTACATAAGTGGAGCTGGTACTATGGTAGTGCTGTAGTGCTTGAAGAAAGAGGAAACTACCAGAAATTAACAACCATTGCTTGGGGTAAAGTATATTACCTAGGGGAAAGGGGGACAATTACTATACTCATTAGGGGGTATTATATTACCAGTCCTTTTTACCAAATACTAGCATTATTAAAATGGCTTTTACCTTAATGGTCCATTTGATTGTTGGTAATGAATTGTGGTAATAGTAATGAAATTAAAGTGTACTTTTGTTAAGAAAGAACCTTATAATCCCTACGAGAACCATATTTTCATTCCAAAGCCTAAATTTTTTTCATATTTTCTATGATCATCCATTACCATTGGGGAGGGTGGTATTAGATAGGAATGGATATTTGTAAAGAAAATTAGATAAATTAAAGTTAAGCTAACACCACCATGGGAATGAATATTGGTTTTCCTTTCAAATTTACATACAAGTTCATCCCCATTACCACCATTTATGACCGATTACCAAACGGGCCATAACGGAACCATGAGATGTACTCCGTATATCATAAGTCATAAATCATTGCTCACACATCTAATGCAGCAATATTTCAAACTGCTCATGTGCTTTTTGCAAGGTCAATTTTGCTCATTGTGGCTCATTACAGGCTCAATCCGAAGGCTGAATTTGTCAGCTTGAAACCAGGGTAAGCTCATAATCATCCTTAAAAAGAGCACGAGGTGCAACAAGGTTATAAGCTATTACAGTATTTTGGGTTTACGCCTTCTAGTAACCTAAGTTTCAACTTCCACATAAAGCTTCAGAATCTTCGTAATGACATAAACTACATCCACAACATAAGATCCTCATTTTTCCTACAATCAGCTGAAGATAAGAACCTAAGCATTTTGCTTACAATTAGTTACAAATGACAAAGCTTTACAAAACATCTTTAAAACATTTCGTGCAGCCCTTGGATATTAGATGGCATCCAAAGCCCAGTATAGAATCAAATAAATCATCCTACAACCTCTGTCCAAATAGCAAATAAAAGGCAAAGGTGGAAAAATCACCCAAAAAGAGATGATAAACAATAAACACAAAGTAAATGCTGAACTCCTACTACGAAAGTGGAGCAACATATATAGTAAAAAATTACCTGAAGTTGATATGGATCTACCACCATAAGGAGAAGGGTGAGATTGAGAATGAGTCACCATCCTCCAAGAGCTATCTTTATTCTCCAAAATAGGGATCTGGACAGGAGAATATCCAAATGACATCGGCAAACTCCCTGAAGCACTAGTATTTGGCCTAAGACGCTCCCCATTTGTGGAAATGATACCCTGCATCATCCCTGATATTGGATAACTTGATGTGCTTGGCGCACTAACTGAAGGAGGTTCTTTGATAGTTATAGAGTAAGGTACATTCAAGTTATTCATTGATTGCACAGAAAAAGGAGCAATAGTATTTGCTTTTCCACAAAGCTCCTTAGTAGCCTGAGAAGAGCTACCACTTCCACCAGGTGTTTTAGATCCATCTTCTTGCTGAGAGGCCACTCTAGAGGTCGAGCCCTCAGCTTCAGATTCAGCCACATCCTCATTGTCAGCTGTTGAACCCTCATCTGTTGTAATGGAAATGTGAGACGTTTTACCCTTTTCCTGAAGTAAATCAGAACTACGAGAGTCGATCTCCTGTTTCTTCTGGTTATTCATTTCATCAAACACACTTTTACGTTTATTATCACTAACTATTGTCTCGTCACCAGAAGCACTTCCACCATTAGAAGTGTGCTGCAAATTGCTAAAAAAGCTCTCATGAGGTTTCACAGCATCATTTCTCGCTAAAGATTGTGGGACACCAGCGCTAAGGAAATTTTTGAAATCATTAAGAATTTTATTCGTTCTTTCGTCAGTTCCTGTCTTAACCTCAGTTGAATTACCACTCCTATCTTTTGAACTGGAAGATGAACCACCACATGCCAATCCCAAGCTAAGTTCAAGACCTTTATCATCATCCATTCTACAAGACCTACAAACAATTGAATACCCTGAATAAATTAATTTAGCAACTATCCTTCCCCTTCTATCACAACAAGCGTATCACCACAGTGTGATGTTGTGTGTAGATAACAGAAGGTTAAACGATTCATTTACATTTCGCAGCCAAAGCAATTAGATGACAAATTAAGTGACGTGTCATTTTACCATCACGCAGGTTGTTTAGAAGACTCCAATGAGAAAAATGATACTCCATACATGGAAAGAAATTTATGAATTAAAAGAGGACAGCATTTTCAATCCAATCTTTATCCCCGTTTAATAATGTACAGGAAAAACTTTTTTGGATTTTAAAAAAAAAAAATTTTAAAAAGTATAAAGAAAAAAAAATATCCTAAAATATTACTACATATTGTTTCACCCGCCACCGACCCACGACTGACTCTCTTTTTTCTTCATTCTTCATCAAAAAAAAAAAAATTCGACAACTATACCAAATCATGTATCAAAATCATCAATACCGTATCATCAAAATCATTAACATTGGATCACCAAAATTATATCATCAAGATCAAATCGTATCATCCAAATCGCCAAAATCAGACCATCAAAAATTCAAAATCAAATCAGACCATTCCACCATTGTTGTGTCGTTGCTGATGGATTCATGATGATATTGCTGATTCTGCAGATCTGATTTTGATTTTGATTCCTCCATTTATTGTTACATATATCATGAAACCTCATTCTTTTTTCTTTTCTTTTTTTGGTCTTAGGAAGTTCAAGCTGAGACTAGAGAGTGAGATATGAGAGCTTGAAGAAGAATTGGATTGGCATTGAGCTTGAAGATGAGCGAGATAAGTGAAGTACCAAGGAAACGTTTTGTGTTTCCGTGAATATTAAACCGGAAACAATCGGGTGGAAAGCATTTCACTTGTGTAACGGTAATTGTTACTTTGTCCTCTAATCAAACAAATTGTAAAGGAAAGGGTTATATGAATCCATTTCCAAGTTGTCAAAAATACATACCAAATACCCCCTCAAAATTAAAAACAGCTTGTTCTATTGTCTTAAAAAAAACAAAAAAAAAAACCGGAATGATGACATCTAAACACTGAAAAACTATTTTGCAGTTAGTTGACCTAAGTTGCATTGAATCTAGAACGGTGTCGGAAACGAATACAGATACGGCAAAATCTAAAAAATAATGTTAGTGGGTACGGCCAATTATAACATGAAGAATCGGAATTATCCCCAATATGGGGACGAATTGGGTTTGGAGATGGGTTACCTATATAAAGTACCCATGCTACGTAGCAGTTTATTAATCTAAAGAAAATTAAATCTAAGAAAGGAAAGTCATGTCCAAACATTGAAGCAAGTAGACGCTTTGTTCTTGGAAGTGTAAATCATAAGAAAAGCTGAGAGAGGAAGATACATCAGATCAAGAAACTCGGCTAGAAAATCTACAACTGCCTTCTAATCCCTCTGAGTTTTCAACAAGTTTAGCACTTTTTACATTGATTACATAGATGTATAAAGCAGATAACAATAAACTGTGTGGAAATTATAGCAATCACTGCATCAATCGTCAATGAAATGTTCACGGTGAAGAAAAGTATTCGCTTACTATCTACAACAGTCCATCAAATCCTCTTTAAGACTATTCATCACTGGCCAACATAAAAAGATTCCAGAGAGTAAACTGAAAGGGCAGTTTATACTCAACAATCAATTCAAGAAAAGTATTTGCTGAATTGCTGACTGCTGAGTACATCAGTTAGGCTATAAGCAGCACTGCTAAGTGCTAACAAACTAGCACCTTCATAAAAAGGCAAGAAGATCCAAAAAAGCTTCCCACTAATCTTTGATTACCTACTAAAATTGCATGAAAACAAGGTATTGACTATCTAGCCAGAAAGAATATGGACAATAATCTATGGGAAATAATTGAACTCAATGCTTAACATTTATAAAAATAAAAATAAAAAAAAAAACACTATGAACTGTGGCAGTAGGCCAGTAACTGCATAAAAGCACAAGCTACAGTAATTAGCAAACAAATAAAAATAAATAAATAAAATTGGCAAAAATTAAAATAAATAAATAAACCCCAAAAACCTAGCCAGCATTCATACAGATTCCAACATTATAATGATGAAAAAAACACTAATTTCCAAACAATCATCACCAAATAACACACAAAAAAGGTAAACGATCTATCCACCAAAAACAATGCTTTAAAATCCATGATATAAGTCCCAAAAAAAAACATCAGAAAAACGAAACACATGAATCCCATTTCAATTGAGTAAGTAATAGCCAAAACCCAGATTCTAAAAAGCGCTAAAACATCAATAACTATCATCGGATTCAGAAATGGCAAGAACCCTGATGAAAAGTACTATAAGAACAGCAAATCTAAAGCATAAGCAACAGGGTATAAGGAAATACCTGTGAAAGACTGAAAGTAACCCTAAGAGAGAAGATAGAGAGAGGAACAAAGAGCTGAAGAATGAAGAGCTTGAACAAGGTAAAGGAGAAGAAGACAATAGAGAACACAAAGAAATTTTACAGAGAGATGGATGAAATAATTTTGGGCATAAATTAATATTAATATTATGATTATTTAATACAGTCAGATTGTCTGATATAACTTTATTAAACATAAACTACAGACTATAAGTTTATATTTGAAATCTTTGTTCGTTAGGTTTTATATAATACTAAGTAAAAATTATGATTTTATAAGCAAAAATTACATTTTTTTTAAGCAAAAAAATGTTATATCAAATAGTCTGACAGTAAAATTGCCGCAACATAAATCAAAGTAGTCTAAATCAATAATAATAATATTTTAGTACACGTGATTATTGTGCTATTTTTAATTGGAAAATGAATATAAGCGTGAAAGTCAGCTAGAGGTTATTGAAAAAAAAAGTGGAGTAAGCTTTCAAATCCGTGATCTGACGATTTTCCACTCGTGCTAAATTCTCATTCAAATCCGTCATCATTGTTCGCAACTCAACTACAAACCAAACTGCAAATTTATACTCTATATATTTTTATTCAATTCAGTTTATTATTTTTATTATTTTTATTATTAGAGAAGGGATTGTGTCAGATCAGCCCGATATAAGATTATTGTCAAACCAGTTCAACTGGACCTGGACACATATTGTCAAACTTGGACAAATTTTGTTGAACCTGGACACATGTTGTTAAACCTGGACAAGTGTTGTTAGCCCTGCACACATATTTGTAAACCTAAACACAAATTTGTAAACCTGAAAATATATTTGTAAACCTGGACACATGTTGTTGAACCTGGACATATATTATTAAACCTGGACAAGTTTTATTGAGCTTGGGCATAAAAAAAATACAAGTGTTGGACGATCCGACGGTCGGACCGTCCGACACAATACTTTCACTACTTATTAATATGAAATATTATTATTCGTCCCGACATTTGGATCTACTTTCTGCCAACTTTTTCTGGCCAATCTTTTCGATGAAGTTTTTTCGTGTGAATTTTTCTGGCGACATCTAATCAACGGTTTTCTGGTCGAATTTTTCGATGTTTTTTTTTTTGGCCAACTTTTTTGGAAACTTTTCGACCAACAATTTTTCGGCTGCCTTTACCGACACACTTTTTCCGACCGACTTTTTCCTTACCATAAACGAATTTTTTGGTGAATAGTTTTCGGCCGACTTTTTCGATCAACGGTTTTTCAGTCGAATTTTTCAACGAATTTTTTCCGGCCGACTAAAAATAAAATTAATAATGAATAAATATAAAAAAAAATTTATTAAAACAAAAAAAAAATGTAAATATAAAATAGTGAAAAAGGATTTGTATATAAAATTAAAATGAATATCAATATTTATTCCCTTCGTGTGCTACTTTAACTCTAAATCATCAAATTTTCTTTATAGATTGTCATTGCCATTCAATACCATCTTTTTGAAGAGGTAATTGATGGCAGTGAAAAATACAAAATATATATATATATATATATATATATATATATATATATATACACAAGTTTGGGAATGAAATTATGTTTTTATGGAGATGATAATGTTGTTATCCTTATAATTTATACTTTCAATGCCATAATTTATTTATTGTGTACTAACTACCAAATAGGTCGTAACTCCTAAGTATATGTGGTCTTCTAAATACACAAATATTTTAAATTAATGATTACATATTTACATATATCTCAACCGCGCATAAACGTGGATGGTTACATCAACTTTATCTTTTTAAAAAAAAAAATCAATAATACAAAAGTTTAATTTCATTATACTAATATTGTAAAGAACGAGAACATTCTTATTATTTATATTCGGCCAATTGTTCACCTTCATATAAAACTTTTCTAAATTTTAATTCACGTCCTTATAAATTCATACCTACGTACAAGCTAAGCATTTAGCTGTAACGATGGAAGGTGTAGCATTTTCCACAGATGATGAACGAGCACGAGCATTGCCGCAAAATCTAGCGAACCGTTGGACGAATGAAGTGTTTTTACCGCCACGTTATGCTATCAACCTGGCAGGTAAGGATTGATGGGACAAAATGCACCTATTAGCCATTGGGCCGGCCAGACACGCCAAAAACAAGGCCCAATCCAATCTCAAAGCAAACCAAGAAATTATGGTACAAGGAAAACCCACAGACATCTCAATGCCCATACATGAGACAAGGTCCATACACGTGGTCTGGTCTCACTAAATCCACGCTCAAGCACCTACCAGGTTCAGTCCAGTCTACCAAGTCCAGCTCAACCGATCAGGGGTAACTTACTCCCTACGTTCCCACAATGCTATAAATACTCCTTTTCATGCAAAGGTCAAGGTATTCAAAAAATACTAAACACACTCAAATTTCTCCCTCACTTTCTCTCTCTACATTCTTACTCTTTTACTAACTTGAGCGTTGGAGATTCTTTCCCCGGAACACCTCCGGGGGTAACTCTTGTTTGTTCTTTGTGCAGTGGACGTGTCCATTCTCGTGGATTTGGACTAGCTCTCGGCCCAAATATTGTTGTGTACCAAAAATCACCTCAAGAAAGATAACTTTCCCCTTACCAATAGGAATTCAAAGATGATTCCGACTTATTATCGGTAGTCGCAAGGTGGTTGGAGAGGATTAAAGTGCCGTTAGGATTGTTAGTGGTGACCAAATTAGTAGTATGATTATGGATTGTTGTTCGACTTGCTTGGACGAGTTTAATCACGAGAAAGAAAAAGAGTAATTAAGAGTGTGAGTACACATGATTGTGTTGCATCTCTTCCTTGTTCTCATGTTTTTTCATGAAAAAAAATACTTGTCCCTTCTGCCGATTTAAGTTAGCTTGATAATGATCTAATTAATGGGATAGATGGAATTGATTGTAATTAACTTAATCTAATCTTATTATAGCATAGTATGAGTATGTCTTTTGTGGTAGTTTAGTAGATTTCATTCTAGTTTTGAAGAATAAAATTAGGTTATAGTGGTTCGAGATATTGTTTTTGAAATTAATATGGTTCATTACTTAATTAGTTTGTTTCAGTTGAATCAATTTTAGTATCATCTACAAATTAAAATGTACACATAGGTATACCAATAGAATGTTACCCGTTTTTTTAACATTAGGTCAATTTGAATAAACGTTAGTATCAGATTTAATCACATGAAACAAATTTCCTAGTTTTCTCAATGTATGTGAGAAACATATTGCCAAAATCAACCAATCAAAGTGTAACACGCCCCAAAATTGTGCATTTATGGAAAAAAAGTTAATGTCCACAGTCACATGAAAAACTTTTTATATTAATTTAAATAGTAGTTTCTTAAAAATTGTACATTTATAGAAAAAAAGTTACTGTCTACATGCAAGTAAAAAGTTCAAAGTTCAAAAATTTTGTATTAATAAATTTTCTACATATCTATATGTCTAACATCAAAAATAAACAATGGACTCCAACCTTAATAGATAAACTAATAAATTAATTAGACTAGATAAACAAAATTACGGAGTGTCAAACAAAATTAGATTTTTCTATGTAGTACGTAGGTATTCGCTTTTCTATCAAGTTTAATTAATAACAACATGGTATCTGTGTTGAATATGGTTTTAAACGGTTGCAGCCGTAGCGGATCCAAAAATACTATATAGTAGGGTCAAATCAGATCCAAACATAATCCATTTCCATCTCTCTTCATAATTTTGCTTTATACCATTTCATCTATAAAACAATGAACATATTTTAGGTCCTTTTTGTTTGGACCAGATTAAACAAAATTGAACTAAACTAAATTAAACAAAATTCTAGACTTATCAAGAGCTGAGCCAAACTAGTCAGGGATTAATTAAAAAAGGGAAATTCTACCTAGTACCACTGTGGTTTTGCCTTTTCTATATGGTACCCAATTTTAATTTTTTGTCCACATGGTACCACTGTGTTTTGTGTTTGGTCTCTGCCGTGACATATCCGTTAGAACTTAATGGTTTAAGCTTTTTTGGCTTCATTTATACGTATTTTTATACGAATACATATTCTTTTACCTATTTTAGTATTTATATGTATTTTTATGCATACTTATATATGAACACATATCTTTATACACATCTTATATGAACTACGTATAAATATGTTTTTAATGAAACGTAAATCGATGCTATCCAGGCCGCATTTCGAGGCTAATCGGGTCATTTTTTGCACGTTCTGACCTCAAAACATACCCCTTGGATGGGGTTAAAATTACCTTGAACGGACTATTTTTTTCTGACACGTAGATCGATGCACGCAAATCAAGACTACCAGGGAATGCAGTTCGAGGCTAATCGGGTCGTTTTTTGCAAATTCCGACCTCGAAACAGATTCCTTAAGGGTGGGGCTAAAATAACCAGTAAAACCTTGAACGAACTATTTTTTCCCAAACACGTAGATTGATGCAAAAAACGACCCGATTAGCCCCAAATTGCGTTCCCGGTTAGTATTTGTCAGGGAAAAAAAATACTATGTTCAAGGTTTTACCGGTCATTTTAACCCCACCATTAAGGGATTCGTTTTGAGGTTAAAATTTGCAAAAAACGACCTGATTAGCCCCGAACTGCGTCCCTAGATAGTCTCGATTTGCGCGCATCAAATCTATGTGTCAGGAAAAAATAGCCCGTTCAAGGTTTTACGGGTCATTTTAACCCCTTGTGGGATCCGTTTCGAGGTTGGAATTTGCAAAAAACGACCCGATTAGCCCTGAAATGTGTTCTCGGATTGACTCAATTTACGTGTCATTAAAAACATATTTATACGTAGTTCATATAAGATGTGTATAAAAATATGTATTCATATATAAATATGCATAAATATACATATAAATATTAAAATATGTAAAAGAATATGTATTCGTATAAAAATACGTACAAATCAAGCCAAAAAAAACATGAACCGTTAAGTTCTAACGAGAGTGTGACGACAGAGACTAAACACAAAACACAGTGGTACAATGTGGACAAAAAATTAAAATTGGGTACCATATAGAAAAGGCAAAACTACAGTGGTACCGGCTAGAATTTCTCATTAAAAAAAGAACTTAGCCTTAGTTGTCAAAAAAAAAAAGAGAGAGAACATGGCCCATACTTTTTCAGGGATAATTAGAATGAAGTGAAACAGTGTATTATAACCATATTTGCCAAACAAAACAAGAAAGCCAAGAATTACTGTTAGTCCAGCAATGAGAAAGGTTGCCAATTTGCCATATGTAACTGAAGGAAAGTCAGTCACAATACCCAAATATAGCTGCTTTTATTATGCAACAAGGTTACTGGTTAAAGCTGAATGATAAAGGGTTAAGCAGAAATTACATTGTTTATTTTCATATATACGAAGTATTTGATAGTAAACAATTTGGAAACTGCTTGATTAATTCTCCAAAAGAGAACAAATGAAGAGAAACACAACCTGCTACAACCACATAAAACGGGTAAATTACCAGAAACTTTATTTAGTATAATTTCCTAATATTCAAAAATAAGATTATATATTGAAAGCTTAGTTCTTGGAGAGAACTGCTGTGACTCGGAACGAAAAACTCAGTCCTTGTACTTCAACTCGGACTTCAAGAATCCAGGCATGTCATACGAGGATGAGAAATTCTCAACATCGGCCTTGAGTTGTTCAATGTCCTTGTTGTTCACCAAGCCTTTGTTGAAGTCCTTAAGGAGCTTACCGTACTCCTTTTGGATACTCAAAGTGATGTTAACCGCCCTGTGGAGGAACTCTCCGATCTGCTCGAAATCCTTCTCAACCAAACCTCTTGATGTCATAGCCGGAGTGCCTGTGTTAAATACACAAAAATTAATGGTTGTCCCTACTCTTTTGGACTTAATTTCATTCAAATTTAGTTCACTTCAGTCCAAGTCCTGTTTGGCTGCTGAGTTTTAGGTTTAAGTTCAATTAAGTTCAGTTCCAATTCTCTTCGGGAAAAAAAAAGTTCAGTTCAAATAAACGGGCCTTTGTGTATATGGAATATAGGCGAGATTAGCCGAAAATTTATGTAACAATGAGGGATTAAAGTTCCTGAATTCTAAAGATGCTGATGATTATAGGGAATTAACAGTGTGAGCTTACATTGTAAAAACTTTATTAATCTCAATCAAAAAATTCAAACCAGTACAAACTACTTAAAAATTGATGGAGGAACTAATTTAAGAAAAGCAAGCACAGCAAGCCAGCCAGCCAAACAAATTAGCCAACTTTTGGATAGTTTGAAAAACTACTCGTATTATTTATATGTCCCTAGTCCCTACTTAATTTTTCAAACTTCTACCAGTATTCTGTATTCCTTCCACTAGACTACTAATAAACTTCTTATTATCTGTCAATAAATATATAAACTATCTAAGCTTTTCAACAATCAATGTATTAGTCATTTAACTAACACTCCATAAAAATTTGAGCATATCGGGCCATCGGCAATACAACGGTGCAATTAAATTGAAATAACATATACAATGCATGCAATGGAGGGAGCAATAATAATTAGGGCATGAATAAACATACCAACTCGAACACCTCCTGGGGCCAAAGCACTACTATCGCCGAAAACAGCGTTCTTGTTGACAGTGATGTTGCATAGATCACAGAGCTTCTCTATTTTGTTTCCTGCAGAAAAGTTGTGACAGAATCAATGACCAATAATAACAAAGTCTCTCAAAGACATGCATCATTTTACAAGAAAAAGGCGACGGGAAGCCAAACAGCTTGAATGGTAGTCCCTTACCTGTCAATCCAAGTGGGCGAAGATCCCAAAGAACAAGGTGGTTCTCAGTTCCACCAGTAACAATGCTGTAACCCTTGCTCATTAGATAGTTTCCAACAGCAACGGCGTTTGCCCTGACTTGCTTGGCATATGCCTTGAAGCCGGGAGACATGGCCTGCTTCAGGGCCACAGCCAAGGCACCGATTTGGTGGTTGTGAGGACCTCCCTGAAGAGAAGGGAAAACAGCAAAGTTGATCTTGTCTTCAAAGTCATACACAGCGTCCTCGGGTTGGCCCTTCTTTGGTGGTTTTGGGCCTTTGCGGTAGAAAATCATACCAGCCCTTGGACCCCTCAGACTCTTGTGAGTAGTGGTGGTGACAATGTCACAGTAATCAAAGGGACTCGCAGCTTCCTGGAAAAACAAATACCAATAATTGCATCAGAATTCCACTGTATAAGCCATAAGGTATCAATTACATGATAATCATCAAATGGTCTAAACCAAACACAAAAACATATTACCCAATTACCAGTATTGATTACCAATGTGCCAATACTAAAGAGACTATCATATATGGGAAATTCCTAGTTTCTCAAAGTCAGATACAAATTTGTAGCTCACTTTGAGAAACCCGGAATCCCTCATCATATGTAACAACTAAAAATTAAATAGCATCTTCTGAAACAGCTTAGTTGTCTAGTTAAAGAATTAAGAAACAGAACACTAATAAAAAAGGGGTTCAGACATACACTTTTCATCTAAATGTAGATGTAAGAAATGAAATTAGGGATTCTAATCAATTACATGATAATCATTAAATAAAATTCTTTTGTAAGACGGTCTCAAGGTAAGACCATGTGTTGCCAGATAAAGTTAAAGAAAAACTTGCAAAACTTATATAGTAAACATATAAAAAAAGTTACATTATACATATGTATAGAATTATCTGATAAGTGTATATATTTTCAAAACTTTTGCATATTTTTTCCTAACTTTACTTGGTAACCTAGTGAGACATGAAAACAAGGTCTCACCAAAGACCTGCTGATCATCAAACTGTCTAATCCGAACACAAAAATATAATACCCTGTTACCAGTATTGATTACCAGTGTGCCAATATTAAAGAGACTATCATATATAAGGACTACAATTTAAATTAAATAGCATCTTCTGAAACAGCTTAGCTGTCTAATTAAAGAATTAAGAAACAGATCGCTAATAACAAAGGGATGTAGGAGATGTGGATGTAAGAAAAGAAATTAGGGATTCTAATCAATACTAACATAATAATCAGACAAGATTTAATACATAAACCCACAAACAATGATCACCCAGAAACAGGGCTATAATTGCTTGAAATTTAGGCAGTGACATGCAAAATAAGGGAGATAAAAGTAATGGATTCCAACTTTCCAGGGAAACCATGCCTTGAAAACCAATATCAATTATATCATAAACAAGAGAAAAGCAAACCCGGTAAAATTTCATAAAACATACTACACAGTACATGGAATACAAGTTTCAAGAACAAATACAAAAGAGGGGAAGTAAATTATACCTCAGCAGCTACAAGGCCACTAATGTGAGCCATATCACAGAGCAAAAGTGCTCCACATTTGTCAGCAATAGCCCTAAAACGAGCATAATCCCAATCCCTAGGGTAAGCACTACCACCACAAATGAGCAATTTAGGCCTAAAGTCCAAAGCTTTCTCCTCAAGCTTATCATAATCAATATACCCAGTTTGAGAATTGACCTTGTAAGGTAAACTCTCAAAGTAAATAGAGGTAGCAGAGATTTTTTTACCACTAGCAGTGTAATACCCATGAGTCAAATGACCACCTGAAGGGAGATCAAGACCCATAATTCTATCATGAGGGTTCAAAACTGCAGTATAAGCAGCAAAATTAGCAGGACTCCCAGAGTAAGGCTGGACATTAACACCCCATTTTTCTGGGTTTAGACGGTAACATTCTAGGGCTCTTGATCTACAAAGGTTTTCAATTACATCAATATGTTCATTACCACCATAGTAACGGTTTCCAGGCATACCCTCTGAGTATTTATTGGTAAGTGCACTTCCTAAGGCTTGCATCACTCCAAATGAGGTGAAATTTTCAGATGCAATCAGTTCAATACCTCTACACTGACGGCGTTTCTCTTTCTCGATTAGGTCATAGATTTCAGGGTCCACTTCTTCCAGACAAGTGTTGCCCCAAGCATTTACGGGATCCATGGTGGTAGCAGCAGCGGTAGGGGTGGGGGTGGGGGGAGGAGAGGAGGAGAAAGAGAGGGAGTTAGCAGAGAAATTGCAAGAGAAAGAGAGAAGATGGGTAGTGCACACAGGGTGTTTGATGAAATGCGTAGGAGATTTAAAGGCAAAATTCAAGACTCTTATATCCTTCGGGTACACTGTTGATGAGATTTGGTGCATTATTTTTAAATTGTTTTTTGTTTTCTTTGGCTAAATTGTTTTTTTTTTTTTTTGGGCAAAGTAGCTAAATTGTTGCTGTTCGGTGGCGACCGGAGAGAGAGAAGGGGGGAGATGACTCGGTGAGTTGGTAGTATGTAAAAAGAAAAGGTCGTGAAAAACGGTAGGGCTGATCAATATTGACTCGGCCCGATTGGTCCGAAAATTTTACGAATTTTGTCACATTTAAAAATTAAAATGGCTATTTTAGTTTAAAAGTCCAGCCCAACCCGGCCCGAAAAGCCCACACAAGACTTGCCTAAAAAAATTGAGTTTTAGTTGTGTTTCAAATCAGATTAGATCAGATCAGAAAATACCAATTAAGTGCTTATTTTTATTTTTATTTTTACATGTATTTTTATTTTTATTTCTATTTTATTTATTTTTATTTTATTTTAATATTTTTTTATATTTTTATTTTTTTATTTTTTTCTTTTTATTTCTATTATTATTTTTATTTCTATTATTATTTTTATTTTTTATTTTTATTACTATTTTTATTTCTATTTTAAACAATATTAATAATAGTTTACATTTACAATAATGCACAATTAAATTTCAGCAAAGATCAGATCAGACCAGATCAGATCAAATCAGGCTAGATCAAAAATTTTCAGATG
This sequence comes from Salicornia ramosissima, assembly GCA_951394345.1. Classification (NCBI taxonomy): domain Eukaryota; kingdom Viridiplantae; phylum Streptophyta; class Magnoliopsida; order Caryophyllales; family Amaranthaceae; genus Salicornia; species Salicornia ramosissima. Next base: position 5,722,244 of record OX596233.1, read on the forward strand.
AGATAAAAAAAATCAGACCAGACCAGTTCAGATCAGATCAGAAAATTTCAGACGAATCAAACGGACCCTTAATTTAGTTAAAGCTCATCTCAGGCCAAACTTTTGATCACCCCTTTTTGAAAAAAAAAAAAAAAAAAAAAAAACCACAAAATCTGAAAAACCTCTAAGTAAATGGAATTTTGGAAATTTCAATAAATAACCGCTAGTCATTTTTTTACTTTATTTTTTGTGATTTGAAGTTTATACATTCATCAATGGCGTCCCATCCGCCCGACATTCCAATTCCCACTGATCTGCCCTACATTCCCACTGATCTGCATCCCACCATCCTGAGTTTCCTCCCATCAAAATCCCTGGTGAGATTCCTAGTAGTTTCAAAGTCATGGTACTCAATAATCACAGACCCTTTTTTCAAAGCCATTCATCTGAGGCCTCGTTTACATTAGCTGAACTGAATTGAACTGAACTGAATAAAAGTGTATTAATTGAACTGAATTGAACTGAACTGAATATAATATGAAGTAAACAATACTTGACTACCCACAAATCTTTTTCCCACAACCACACCAGCCACCGATCATTCCTCCTTAGGACCAACACCGACACTTTATATCTCATCGACGATTCCGTCAGCCGCCGTATTCAGTCCCCGCCCGCCGGATTCAATTCCATCGCCGCCACCTGCGACAACTTGATCTGCTTGTCCAACAAAAGCTTCATCTCCTTCCCCCCTAACAAAGACAAAAAGGATGTTCACCTACTTCTCTGGAACCCTATGATTGACAAATTCGTGAAACAAATCAGAAACGTACTTCATTACAAATACTGCACTTACATTCTAGGGCTAGGTTACACCCCTGCCGATCACCTTAACGGCTACAAAATCGTAATAATCTGTTACAACAACATTTACAGTCTAGAGGAAGTGCATCCTCCTTACGCGCAGGTTTTCGCCATTAACAACGCCATTGAAGGATGGAAGACAGTTCCACTTCCCGAATTCGACAGTCATCTGAGAAGTTTCTCGCAGAGTTGCTTCGTCAACGAATTCATCCATTGGATCGTGTTTCGATCCAACGACGAAGCCCTAGAATCTGTTTCGATTCTGCGATTTAATCTCAAAAACGATGAATTCGATGAATTGCAAATTCCTGCGACATTAAAAGCTAAAATTGATCCGTGTTTGGATCTTGCTGTGATACAGAACTCAATTGGAGTGATTGATTATGTTAATGGAGGAGGAGCAGTAGTATGGAAGATGGAGAACTATGGCGAAAAAGATGAGTATTGGAAGAAATTGTATATGATTAATTGGAGTTGTAATGTGAATTTGGAGAAAGAAGTGTGGAAGAAAGAACAGGGCAAGCTATTTATAAGTACAGCTTCAGGGCAATTGATTGTGTTCAATGTTGAAAGTTTGAATAATTGTGGGTGGTATGAAGGTCATCTGGGTCACAAATTTGAAGGTACACACATGAATATCAATATTAACCATGTGATGCACGAATTGCATCTTGTTGGAGTGGATGGTGGTAAAGCTTTTGGTTTAATTCAAAGTTTAGCATTATTTCAAATGCATGATGATGAATTTGATGAAACAAAGAAAAAAGGGAAAGAAAAATTGCATGATAATTGATTCATCATTGTTAATTACCAAAAGGGTGTTTTTAATTTTTTTTTAGAGTTGTATTAATAAAATTCCATGATGATTATCATCATAGGTTTGATCATTGTTAATTAATGGGTGAATTTTTTAAATTTTTATAGAGTTATATTTGGAATAAAATTCCATGATTAATTCGTCATAGGTTTGATCATTGTTAATTACCAAAATTGGATTTTTAAATTTTTTTTAGAGTTACATTTCGAATATAAAAGGTTTGTTGCGTCTTTTATATTCAAGATTCAACTATTTTATTTTTATTTTTTTAGCCTATTTGCATGCATGGCAATGTCACATAGCTAAAGCAAAAGCTAATGTGTTTTTTTGAACGGTACCTACAATTTCGCTGATATATTCAAGGAAATTTTGTCAGAAAACACCTTTTAAAACATTCATTTTGTGAGAAAATACCTTATAAAAATTTGTTGTGAGTAGGGACCTAAAATAAAAAAAAGTTGCAAAGAGAGACCTTACCTTTATTTTCCGACGTTGATTGTGAATCTCCGGCGTTAACTCACTATTTCCCTCCAATTTTGCACAAATCCTTTCGTATTTAAGGGGGTAAGAGATGAGGAAACCCAAATTCAGAAGAAGAGAATTTTAGATACTAGAAGGAAGTGTTAATGTATGGTTTATGTAGATGAATTTAGGACGGAAAATGGAGGGGGAGTGGAGGAAAAATGAATTTATAGTGAAAAGAAAAGGAAAGGTTAAATAGAGAAGAAAGAATTCATCGAAAATTGGAGGGAAATAGCGAGTCAACGTCGGAAAATAGAGGTAAGGTCCCTCCTTGCAACTTTTTTTTTGTTTTAGGTCCCTGTTCACAACAAATTTTTTATAAGGTCTTTTCTTACAAAAAGAATGTTTTATAAGATCTTTTTTGACAAATTTTCCTATATTCAATTGTATATTGAGGAAGGTGCAAGTGTTGGTATAAAAGTGAGAAAAGATCATTGTATACTATTTTGATCATAACTTTTGGTATACTAAATGGATTGAAGTAATTCCAATTGCATTGGATAGTAGATCGATTTCAAGAGTTTTCCAACGATAGGTCATAAACTCGATTCTAACAAGCAATGAAGTAGTTATGACGTTTATAAATTTGCTGAGACAGTGACGAATCGCTGGCCGCGACCTAGGTCACAGTCCGCGACCAAGGGCTTGTAGAAACATTTCAGATCCAGTATTTCATTGCGGGCCGCGACCTAGGTCACGGGTCGCGATGTAATGACTGTTCGGGTTTCTTGGGAAAATCTTTTCTTTGTAATGTCCATGTTAATGAGAGTTGATTCTCTTGTTTATTATGCTTATGTGCGGTTTGGTTTGGTCTGCGGTTTGAAATGTGTGGTTTGGTGTACAATTTTACCAAACCGTAATTTTGCGGTGCGGTGCGGTTTCCGAGAATTTTGAAACAACACCAAACCGCAAACCGTAATTTTTTTTAATTGTTCTAAAATATTTAATTTCATACTTTTTATTTGGCATACTATCTTACTGAAGCTAAACCACAAACCGCACCGCATCAAACCGTATTTTGCGATGCGGTTTGGTGCGGTTTGATATAAATTGCGGTGCAGTTTCAAAAAATGGCAAACCGTAATTTTGCGGTTTGGTGCGGTTTGACATCCAAACCGCACCGCGCTCGGCGCTAATTATGGTCTTTATTGTAGCAATTACATTCTGATTGTTACAAAGATTCTACAATTCTTTATGATGCATATAAATCCTTTTGGTTTATCATCTTCACACACAATAAAAAAAATTACTCATATATTTTCTGATTTTCTAATTTCTAAGAAGGCCATTCTCATTTTCATTTTTTTCTTGGGCATAAGTGTTCAAACTCCAATCTTTCTCCTAGAGTGTCATAGTGAGGAAGAAGGTGTGATACCTTGAATTAAGTACTGACAATGACAATAGTGCACCTCGGTAGCGCCGAAATTCGTTTTCAAGTCAGTGAATCTCAATCCACGACACACCTAAGTTCTTGTTTTTCTTTTCCATTGTTCTTGTCTCAAGTTAATTTGTTCATCATTGTATTTCCTTTATTATACATATTTATAAACAACAGCAAGTGCGTGTAAACGATGTTCAATTTGATAATATGCAACTTTTAATTTTATTTTATTGGATAATTTGTTAGAAAAGACCTTTTAAAACATTTTTTTGTAAGAAAAGATCTTATAAAAATTTGTTGTGAACAAGGACCTAAAACCAAAAAAAATTGCAAAGAAAGTCCTTACCTCCATTTTCCGACGTTGACAATGAATTTCCGGCGTTGACTCGTTATTTCCCTCCAATTTTCCACAAATCATTTCTTCTCTAATTCATTGTAAATTCATTTTTTCCTTCATTTTCCCTCTTAAATTCATCTACAGAAACCCTACATTAACACTTTCTTCACACACCTAAACCTTTTTTCTTCTGAATTAGGATTTCTCATGTCTTACCCCCTTAAATACGAAAGGATTCATGAGAAATTGGAGGGAAATAGCGAGCCAACACCGGAGATTCACAGTCAGCGTCAGAAAATAGAAGTAAGGTCCATCTTTGCAATTTTTTTTGTTTTAGGTCCGGTTCACAACAAATTTTTTATAAGGTATTTTCTCACAAAATGAATGTTTTAAAAGGTCTTTTCTGACAAATTTTTCTATTTTATTTTATTTTTTAGGAAAAAAATGTTGAATCGGATAAAAAATGTAGCTTTCATATTTTTCTCCCATAATTTTTCATCTCTCTCATATTTTCTCTCTCATCTTCTCAAATAAAATGAAAAAAAATAAAATATGTGGGTGAACAAATATTAATTTAAGTTATTTGAACATTATATTAGGTTTATTCGAATGAATATTTGTGAATGAGCATTAAGTTCAGGTGAATAAACATTAGGTTTATGCGAATAGAAATTTTAGTTATGTGAATAAACATTAGTTAAGTTATTTTTAGGAGTTTAAAAAAAAATACTACTCTCTCCGTAACATATTAATGGCAACGATTTGACATAAAATAGAGAGAAAAATATCAAATCGTTGCCATTAATATGTTACGGAGGGAGCATGTTTTTATGAGTGGAATGTGCAATTGCCAAAAATGGTTACATTTTCAAATTTTTATGCACTCGTGTTCATTATGAGGGAATCAATCTCCAATTCTCCATCATATAAAAAGAGAGATAATATTTAGTGTTATTTTAAAAACTAATTTAATTAAGAGAAGGTATTGTGTCAGACCAGTCCGACATAAGTTTACTGTCAAACCAGTTCAACTGGACCTGGACACATGTTATTGAACCTGGACAAGTTTTGTTGAACCTGGACACATGTTGTTAAACCTGGACAAGTATTGTTAGCCCTGGACACATATTTGTAAACCTGAACACAAATTTGTAAACCTGAAAATATATTTGTAAACCTGGACACATGTTGTTGAACCTGAACACATATTGTTGAACCTGGACATAAACTTGTAAACCTTGTGAAACTTATTGAACCTGGAAACATATTGTTTACCCTGGACACATGGACCTGGACACATATTGTAAAATCTGGACATATATTGTTGAATCTGGACACATATTATTGAACCTGGACACGTATTGTTGAGCCTGGACATAAATTTGTAAACCTGATGAAACTTATTGAACCTGGAAACATATTGTTTAACCTGGACACATATTGTTAAATCTTGACATATATTGTTGAATTTGAACACATATTATTGAACCTGGACACGTTTTGTTGAACCTGACACAAATTTGTAAACCTGATGAAACTTATTGAACCTGGAAACATATTGTTTATCCTGACACATGGACCTGGACACATATTGTTATATCTGGACATATATTATTGAACCTGGACACGTTTTGTTGAGTCTGGACATAAAAAAAAATACAAGTGTTGGACGGTCCGACGATCGGACCGTCCGACACAATACTTTCACGTTAATTAAATTTTTTCAATATTTTATCAACAAATAAAATGCTTACAGAAAATTAAACCTTTAAAAAATGCTAAAATGTAAAATTAAATGGTTAGTAATACTTCCTCCGATTCAATTCAATCTATACTACTATACTAAAGCAGACCCTTCTTAAACATTGGTGGTACACATGTCATGTTGTATTAATTTCATTTCCCGCCTAAACTCTTCCCTTCACAATTCTAGACTGTTCTTTCCCTTTATAATTTATAGCTGTATGCCTCTATATGCACAAATATACAGAGTATTTTTTACTACTCCACAATTATGGTCAATCCTTGACATGGGTAACAATAATACAATATGTATTGGAATGATTATATATGCATAACTATCTAAATGATGTTATACTTCGTATATTAGTAAGATATTTGATTCATGTCCTTTTTTATTTTGTTTTTCCAATTTTCTCATTTTATTGTTGTAAATTTTGGATCTGTAATCTAATTGATTATGTATTTTATACTAGCTAACATTTGTGAGATTCTCTAAAACAAAATTGAAACAGTGAGGGATTCTGTAAATTTTTGATATATGGTAAAACAAAATTCTTTAACTGACTCAATATGAGACCCACTGATTGTATGCCTTCTATTCTTCAACTTCCCATATTTCATAAATTTGTTTCAATTTCATTCTTACAAAATAAATAGCATAACTACAAATAGCTGCAACAAATCTAATTTAGCATGTTATCTAATTCTTCCATAATACCAATGTTTTTCCTACAACTACAACAAATCTTCAATGCAGGGTCATTTTCGAAAATTTAGGCAACAAGCAGCTTTGAGGTAATTTCAACTACTTCATGAATCATATGTTTAAATGTATGTTTTTAAAATTTTCTTTAATATGTTTTGAATTTTTTGCCAAGATACAAAACATTTTATATTTTCTAATAAAAAAAAAAATGCTTAAAAATAATCTTAGTTCTAGAATAAAATTTATTATGCCGGTACATGAAACGACTCCAATTTCAGTTGATATATGTTGTAATTCAAGGAAATTTTATTCTAATGTGAATAAATAAAGGTCATAATGGATAATTGTAATTATCATGATTCATGAGGATTCGATAAAATTAAATAAGTAGATTAACAACATGAACAGTATAAACTTAGGATAGTTTAGTCTTAATTACGTCAATACTCTTCAACTTAATACTTTCAAAAATAAGAATGGAAATGTTCTTGGTGGTACTAACATCATTAGATATATAGTTTCAGATTTGTATATATGGGTGGTGCTTTTGGTGGTGGGAGTGAAAAACATGAAGAACAAAATAGAGATTTTTTTGTCATATTACACATCTCTTTTACAAAGCATATGATCTTTGTTGGGTATTACACACTTCATGTGTTGTCATATTGATGATAAGTTTCTGCTTTTTTTTTTGGTTAATAGATCACTTATTTTATTTTAATTTTTTGTCTTTCCAATGAATCCTATAGAGGATTGAACATGCATAAATGAAGATTCGTGTTCCCAATTAAAGTTTACTACAACGAGTATTATACGAAATATTTTAGTAGCTTTGGAGAATGTAATTTTCATAATAATTAAACCTTTAGACCTTTGGAAATTAATAAAAAAATAAATAAATTGCTTTGGAAAATAAGCACAAACATGTATCAACAAAAATTTATGGCTCCAAACACTCAACCATCCAAAAATCTTAAGAAAATAAATAAATTTAGGCGTGGAAAAGAAACTCAAGAATATAGATCTAGAAAAAATAAGTTGAAAGGAGATCTAAGAAATGGCCAGAATTCATGATCGAATTGAACCTTACAAAACCAAAAATAATCACTCATGTTATTAGAATCTTAAACTCAAAATATGTGTGATCCAAATTTTAAATTTATATGAGCAATAATTTTAATTCTTAATTTTGCTTAAACAAAAAAACTTATACAACCGTGCATCGCACAGGCACTAATCTAGTTACAAAAATAAAATGAATAAATTTGTTGCAAATAAAATAAATGAGAGGTAGTATTTTACTTTTAATTATGGGATAAGTGCAGACATATAGTGTAACAAAACCACCTACCCCTTACTCAACTAAGTAAAATTATGATACGGTAAAATATCGATCAATGGGTAACACACTCTTTATACTTTCAATGTGGGATAATTTTCTCCTTTTGTTTTCCTTCTTTCTCCCAATTTAAATCAACAACTTTCAACACTAATAACCCTGTTAATCTGTTATGCTATTGAGAAATATCTTAGACCAATTAACAACTCTCACCACCTCAGGTAATGGTAATTGGTGTTTGCAATCAATTTAGCTAAATTTTGCAAGAGTAAAGAAGTATTTTTTCATGTCCCACAATGAGGTATGTCAACCAATCAGGATCAACCGATTGTAATAAATTAATAATCACCTAATCTGACCTAACCTAACCAATCTTTTAGAATGGTTACATGCACTTAGCTAGCAAACTAAATGCTATTCAAACTAGCTCAAATACTCAAAATTGATGAAGACATAAGAGAAACTACTTAGGCTCAACCAATTCAATAGGATAATAATCATGAAATGTTGGTATAGTATTTGCTCTTGGCTCTTCATATATATGTTAGCATATGTTTTTTTTTTTTTTTTGGCAAGATTTTAGCATATGTTAGCTCCTAATTTTATAGCATGCATATGTAAGGCTGCTTTTACTTCAAGTATAACAATTTTAAAGCAAGTTGTTTCTCATCTTACAGCGCCTCATTGATTGTGTAGTCCCACATTGATAAAATACTAATGGGTTGCATAATTAATTAAGAGTTGCTTAAGAGTTAAGATGTTAATTACATTAATATTCTACTCATAACTCATAAGTCATACCATATTAAATTATTAATTTTACATAATTTCATTAATAAATAATAATGGAGCTTTCTTCTCAAAATAATAATAAATTTTTATGTGACAAATTATATCAATATGGATATCTACTTATAGAGAATTCAAAAATATAAATTTGGGTATTTTTATTTTATTTTTACGAAGTTTATATTTTGTAATATTTTCATTTTAAAAATATCAAAAATTGAAATAACTTTCCATAATAGTTAAGAGTGATGCTAATTGATTTTTTAGAAATTTTTAGAGGGTAACACGGTCTTTTCCAGGGGGACACCATGGCTCTCCCCTTAGCTTATATAATAAAGATAATAATAATAATAATAATAATAATAATAATAATAATGGAGCTTTCATATTATTAACCAAAAAAATGAAACAGATCTAACAAATAATAATGCCAATTATTTAAATCTAGTATACACAAGATTAATTTTCTATAAAAAAAGAGAACTTAATTAATTCATTTTATTAAAGAAACTTAATAAAAAAAAGTATGTTGAGTTTTTTTTTTTTATAATTTTCTGGAGCCAATTAATACGTTTAATTTTAGAATAATGCATCGAAATTGAATGTACGACAAGGCGTATGTTTACCTATTTATTTATTTTGGCTTTTTGTTGGCTTATGATAGGGAATCCATAAGACAAATGTATCATAAATGAATTTTAAATTGTGATACTAATATTTCTTCTTTTCATCACTTTTTGTTGGTAAATTTTCATCTCTCATCCACTTTCTCTTTCTCATAGGGGTCAATATTGGTCATTTAATGGTGATTGCAGTCAGATGAGCTTTATTTTGCAGGATTAAATAAGCATTTTCACGGCCCATAATTCTTTTTTTTTTTGCATGAAATAATTTTTTTTAATAGAATATAATAACTTATAACTGAGATATTATTGAAATAATTAAAAGCATAAAAATTGAATGTCATAAAGGCAAATTTACCTTTTTTTATTGAATTAATTAAGGAATCAATTTTTAATTGATTGAATCACAAATAAGTTAATTTTTTCATAATTGATTTAAGTTAAGGGTACATAAATATATTGATAATTTAACTATTTTGTTGCCATATTTTATCAACAAATAAGATACTTAAAGAGAAAACCTTTTGAAAATGAAAAATTGTAAAAAAATCAGAATTTTTTAACCTGATTTTTCAATTAAAACAAGCTAACCTTTTGATTAACTCAAAATAAGATATCTTAGACCAAAAACTCTAACCTTTACTAGTCATTGGTCATGTATGTAATGGTGATTGCAGTCAAATTATCTTTATTTTGCAAGAGTAAAGAAACATTTCCACGGCTTACAATGAGGTATATCAGTTGATAACAATAATTACATGACCTGACCTGACCTTTTATAATGTTTAGTGGTCAAATGCACTTAGCAAAGTGAATGCTACTCAAACTCAATATTGAAGATAGAAGAGAAATTAATTAATTAAAGCTGAACTAATTCAATAAGCTAGGTCGAATTGATTTGGTGTTCAATAATATACTCCGTAATATCCTGCAATTTGGCTCATATCAGATCATGAATATTTGTATATTTGTATAGAACTTGCTCTTCATATATATATATATATATATATATAGAGTAGTGCATGTAATTATGTAATTAAATATGTAATGGTGCTTTTATTATTATTTGAAGTATCACAATTTTAAAACTAATTTTTTTTTTTATTTTATTTACGGAAAGGTACATAAATACCCATTGCGCTCGTCCTATATCAGGAATCAAGTGCAAAGGGGGAGGGGGATACCAAGTCACTACCAACCCTTGATCCCGGGTGGATCGTGGGGAAGGTGTGATGCTCACCAACTGAGCTATCACTAGCTTGGTATTTTAAAGCTAGTTATTTCTCAGGTTGCAACGCCTTATTATTGTATTGTGTAGAGTCCCACATTGATAAAATACTAATTGGTTGCACAATTAATTAAAAGTTGTTAAATGTGCTAATTACAACACAGTCGAGTCTAGTAACGTGGGCTTGTTACCCAAGTGGGGGCATTAAGAGGATGGAACAAGATTTGGGATATGTGAGGCTAGATCGTTCAACTTGTAGGGGACCCACAGGTTGAGGCGGATCCGGTCTTAATTGATCCACCTGTGCTCTCTATGAGCATCACTTTAAGTGGGGTAGATAGCCTACCAAAGCTATGTGGGTGAGGGTATGCATATCCCTTCTCGAACCATCTTCTTTTTTGCAATACATTAATTACTTTCGTTCGGTCATTCCATAACAATAAACGAAAGAAAAGTTTTATTTATCATATTCTATTGGCTACCAAATTTCTACGATAATTATAATGTAAATTTTTTATTTGTGTAATATATCAATATGGATGTCTTTTTATAGAGAATTTAAAATTTAAAATTTTGAAGATTTTGTTTTATTTTTTCGAATTTTATATTTTGTACTATTTTCATTTGAAAAAGTTTAAAATTGTAATAACTTTTAAAAAGTATAGAGGGATAACATGGACATTTCGAGGGGGACACCATGGCTCCCCCTTGGCTTATATAATAGAGATTTAAGAGTCAATTTTCGAGATGCCTCTCATTAATCTTTTTTTTTTATTAATTTATTATTATTTTTTTAAAAAATAACTTCCTAAATTGACTACCGAACCTATTGTAGGCACCCAAAAAAAAAAACACAAAAAAATTAAAGAAATAAACTATACCATAATGTAAACATCCATCCAACAACCTTCAGCTAAAAAACATGAATAACCGCTTACCATCTTATATAAATATCTTTATTTATTACTATTCCCTCCGGTATTTTAGTTTACTCACTTGATTTTTCATTAAAATTAAGAAATAAATTGGAAAGATGAGATAAAAATAAATTATGATTAAATATCTAAAAAGTAAGAGAGAGTGTATAAAAAATGGTAATTTTTATTGAAGTTAGTCAAAAGTAAGAGAGTTAGTGGAAAGAACTCTTGGTAGTGATAATAAATTAATAAATGTAGGAGAACAAATGTGAGAAGTGAGGAAATTAAAAAAAAAAAACATTCAAATAAGGAAAGTGAGTAAATTTTAAAAAATGGAGGGAGTATATAACACAATAAAACATCAAATTAGAATAAAATAAAATCATCAACAAAGAAAGAAATAGTTTTTTTAAAGACAAATTGTACAAACGGTATTTTATATTTATTGACCGATATAAAACTAAAAAAAAAAATGAATAACCACCTACCATGTTATATAAGTAGTAATTTTTTTTTATTTTCTTATATAACAGTAATAACACAATAAATCATCAAACTAAAATAAAATAAAATCACCAACAAAAAAAAAATAAATAGCCTTTTTGAATACAAATTGTACAATTGACAATAAAAACTAGATAAAATGACATTTCATATTTACTGATCAATACAAAACTAAATAAATATTTATTTTATTTAAAAAAAATATATAATTTAGACATGCTTTCTTCATAAAACTATGTATATATCCAATAAAACACTAGACAAATTAGCAACTGGTGCATTCACTCTAGTTTTACATAATTTGATTAATAATAATGGAGCTTTTGTATACTTCCTTGATTACAAAATTAATGCAATGAATGGACATTATTTCACTACAAGAAAAAAAAGCTACGAAATGCTAACTTCTTAAAATCCGTAGCAAGAATTAATCAAAATGGTTTAATTCAAACAAATATGTGATTATAAGTTGGTAATATTAAAATTATTTTGAATAATTATTTCGTTTACAACCTTAGATCGCTTTCTCAAAATACGTACAAAATCAATTGTTGTTAATAGTATGTTACGGACAGTACATTTTAAGGAGAGAACAGGCTAAATTGCTAATCAATTATTGCCGTTTGCCCGTTTCCAGTAAACCAAACAAATTTGATTTTTTTGCCGTTTCCAACTTGCAAGTTTAGGAATTAAAAAGATAAACTCCTACAAAATAAAACAAACAAACAAACACTTTGCATCCAAATAAATACATCACTTGTGTCAATTTTCTGAAGTTTGTAGTCTAAAGTTTAAACAATTAAACATCATTATTCTGGAAACTGGAAAGTGGGTATGCAAGCTGTTTTCTTTATAAAAGGTTAGTCTTTTTCCCCCAATTTATGCTTTTCAGGCCATTAATCCTCTGTTTTACTGTCTGAAATTGCCATTTTTTGTAAGTTGAAGTTAAATTTTCATATTTGCTTCACTTTGTGTTAATCATTCACTTAATCTTCTTTAATTTGCTTTAGATTTAGGTAATCTTCATCGTTTTCAACTCCAACTTGCTTGTTTTTGGCTGATTGTTTTGTTGGCAAAACGGAGTTTTACTGATTAGCTTTTGTGATCAATTTGTTGATGTTTTTATACTTGCAGTTAACTGGAAATTCGACTCTTTAGTTTATCGCTGGATCTCATATGAAACTCTGCTAATTCTGCTGGGTAGTTAATTGCTTCATCTATATAAAAATATGCTAAGCTAGGGTTGAAGATTTCTATTTTTCTGGGTATGGAGTATTTTGTTCAATTTCAAAAGCTATGTCAAATTGAAGCAAGGAAGTATATCTTAATAGTGAGTATTGTTGCTATTACCTACTTGATGCTTCAGGCATTTATGCTGCCCTATGGAGGTGCACTGCAGTCTCTACTGCCGGATAATGACATTTATCTCAGTGTCCGAAGTAGCTTTTCGACGAGGCCATTATCGGTTAAATCGAACAATGAGGATAGTATTAATCCTTCAAATTTAGTAGGGTTAGTAAAAAAAGATGATCATAGTAGTAGTGATGAATTTGTTGAGAGTGATAGTGTATTAAAGGAGATAGATAGAATGACACATGATGTTGTTGCATCGGAGGGTAAACACCAGGACGAACCTCGTACGGTTGACAAGATTTTGAGTCTGAATATAGTTGATGAAACCCCAGAAAATACCTCTGGTAACATTGAACAGATAGTTGGAACACAACATCAAATTTTGAATGAGAACGGTTTGGATTTGAATGCAAATTATAGTTTTGATAGAGTTAAAAATGTAGAGGGTTTGAACCAAGAAAGTCCGGTACAACGTGAAACTGTAAAGAAGTTCCCAGTCAGTGATCTTCCGGTTCTAAGAAATGATTCAGAAGTGATGGGTATGCGTCGAAAGAAGAAGAAGGTAAGACCTGGAATGCCTCTGATCTCAGTGACACCAATAGATAAGATGAATCGGATATTAACTCGGCACATTGCTGCTTCTAGCAAAATGGTATGCCCTCTGACTTTCCCAACTTTTTAGTAACCCACTCAATTACTCAAACCAAAAGGCAATGAGTTTGGCTTATATCTCTAGTTGCTTGACTTTGCTCAGAAATCAATTTTGATTTGATTTTTGTGTGTGATGTAGTAGAAGCCTCAATGGTCGTCTCTGCATGATCGTGACAAGGAAATTCTTGATGCAAAGTTCAAGATTATCAATTCCGCTGCTTCTGATGTTGACAAGGAGCTTTATTCTCCTGTTTTCAGAAATGTTTCTGCGTTTATGAGGTAAGCATTGCTCATGCTTTTTTGGCCTCAATATTATATGTGATTTATTAGAATAATTCATTCCTCATGTTCGGTTGTTGCTTAGAAATTCAGCAATGTATCAAAGATAAGGTTAAACAATGTCATACTTTATTTGGTTTCAGTCTTGCTAAAACTAATTAATAATGTAAGAGCTTAATTGGAAATGCTTATCATCTCTCTGAAACTTGAGGCAATGGTAGGCAGTGTAAGTGTGCAACTGTAATACTATTCACCATAATTATTGATGTTGTTTGTTTTAACATCAATTTCTGATGCTCGCTATACTGACATATATGCCGTATCCCCTCTTCTTTACCTGCTTTTCTCAGCATTGTTTTCAATGCCATGGCAGGAGCTATGAATTAATGGAGAGAACATTGAAAGTCTATGTCTATAAAGATGGGAAAAAACCCATATTTCATCAACCAATACTCAAGGGACTATATGCTTCGGAGGGATGGTTTATGAAACTCATGGAAGGAAACAAACACTTTGTTGTGAAAAATCCAGATAAAGCTCATCTGTTTTACATGCCCTTCAGCTCAAGAATGCTAGAATATGCATTGTATGTGCCTGGTTCTCATAATCGCACTTTATTAAGGCAATTTGTTAAAGATTACACAGAAGCAATTGCAGCAAAATATCCTTTCTGGAACAGAACTGGGGGAACAGATCACTTTGTTGTTGCTTGCCATGACTGGGTATGTTCCTAATCATTTGTCAACTAATTTCATTCCCTCTCCCCCTTTTCAGTAATTTTTTTCTTTTCAATATTCATATTGATTGATTGAAACTTGATGTTTTTACAGTATCACCAGAAATGAATTATAATCCAATTTAATCAGAACATCGTATAAGATGGTTCTTTTCTTTAGGGAATTCTGAGTACTAATTTTCATATAATGGTAAGCAATCATAAGCGAATTTACGTAAGAATATCCATGTTTTGGTAATAAGTCACCATGGCAGCCTCCTCGATTCTCTGTACTGTATCATTATTCTATGCTGTTGATTTGCTTGTGTACGTACATACCAGGCAACAAGATGAAATGCTTTTTCCAAAATTTTATTGGGCAACAAGATTGATCTTTACAAAGCACTTTAGATGAACGTCAAGAGAATTTGATAAATTTATGGACAAACTGATTTTACTAATTCCGTAGTTTCTTGTTTTGGTGGTTGTCGTTAATTGTCCCATCCTTGAGATACTTTAGAATGTTCCCACTTTTCTACATAGGCTTTTTTATTTTCACCCTTTTTTTTTGCTTAAAATAAGTTCACATAAGTTAAAGATAAGTTCAGATGAGTATAAGCAGAAAAAAGGTCTCTCTCACAAAATAAGCTCTAGTTAAGATAAGTTAAAATGAGTTAAGATAAACTCTAATAAGCAAAAATAAGTTGAAGAGAACAAATCCATAGTTTGCTACTTTTCTCTTACTTGTAAGGGGTTGTTTGGTTTAGGCCTGAGGGTAATCTAAGAAGAAAAATTGACTCAATCACCTGAACTCTCTTTGTGACAGTTTGTTTCTCTTAACTATTTTTTCTTTTTTCCAAATATACTAAGGGGGTGTTTGGTACTTCCTCAATGCCCCATTCACTTTTTCTTATCTCCCGAAACACAGCTTTAAATGAAAAAATATCTTTGGATTTGTTTGATAAAAATATTGTAAAAATTGCATATTAAAAAAGTGCACATTGAGTCGAATCAAATGAAATCCCATTTGACTATATTTTTCCTTGTATTCACTTAATTTGTGGCTCTAAATCAAATGAACTATTCAAATCTTACATATTAAAAAAGTATACATTGTACTTACTTTTTCCTTATATTCTTTAGTCCGCTTCGAACTATTTCTCCGATAATGAAATTTGAGATTGAAAAATTTGATGGCAAGATTAATTTTAGCATCTGGAAAGTCCAGATGAAAGCTGTTCTAGTTCATAGCTGACTAAAGAAGGCCCTGGAAGGAAAAGCTACAAAAACAGAGTCAATGACCGACAAGCAATGGTAAGAATTGGATGAGAAAGCCATGTTGGCGATCCAACTATGTCTAACCAAAGAGGTTCTACGCGAGGTTATCCATGAAGAGACAACAACCAGACTATGGTTGAAGTTAGAGTCTCTCTATATGACCAAAATCCTCACAAACAAACTTTGTCTCAAGGAAAGGCTTTATAGTTTATACAATTCGGATGGCCGAAGGTACATCTATTTAAACTCGTCTCGATGAATTTAATTCAATTATTATTGATCTTGAAAATTTATATGTTAAAATCGAAGATGAGGATAAAACCGTGCTAGTAATTGTCTCCCTACCACCTTCGTATAAGCACTTCAAAGAAATTATGCTTTATGGCAACACCGAAACTCGTTTTTTTTAGGATGTTAAATCTCACATACTCTCAAAAGAAAATTTTGATGTTGAAGTGCATTCTAATGATAATGTCGAAGGATTAAATGTTAAAGGGAGATCACACAGAAATAAAAGTACGAATAATCGGTTCAAATTTAATGGACATAAATTCGAAAAATGCAAATTATGCAAGAAACAAGGGCATAATGTTGATGAATGCCAATTTCTAAAGACATCTTTAGAATAATCACTCCAATGAACCTTTGGCTCTGATACCACTTGTTATGGGTTGGGAGTGCACATCGAAAGTGAAGATGTATTGATCGAGAAATATAATAAGGACGATACTAAGCAAGACTGTTGTTAATATAAAAACAAAATTTTATTATGTGGGAACAACCCAATGACAACGGCTTTTTATTCCATTATATGAAAATATAGGACAGTACAATTACCCTTTTGAGGGTGTTTGTATTACAATAAGACTCTCTATTTTTACTCACAAATGAGTATTACAAAGGAGTAGGAAGGTTTGTATTGTGTGATGAATGTAAGATGTGACCATGGCCTCTCCTATCCAATACCTGTGCATGGTGGTGAATTATTGCTTCAAGAATTATTGTGAAGCTTCTATGCATGCTATCACATGCACATTAAGAATAATCAAGATACTACTTGATTTTTTCCACTGACATTAAGAGTTATTCATTCCTCATTTACAATGCAAGTTTCTTCATGAGTCTTCCAGAAATATTCACTTATTAGTTAAGCCACAAAATTTGGGCCATATAACCTAACAATCTCCACCTTGGACCAAATTTGTATGTGCTCGCTGGACAAATGGGACAATACTAAGTAAACATTTCACATGGTAAACCCGATTGAAACTTAGGTTTAGAATAGAAGAGTGACTTACTTGAACCTGTACCATAAGGTTGTTGTTGCCGAGTTGAGCTTGAGTATTTGGAAGCCACTATAAAAATCCCTGATAACATAGAGATTTATGTGTTTGATGGCCTTCAAAATGTCATGAGAACCTTCAGAAATTTTAAGTACTCCACCTCGAGCCGAAATCTTATAACCTCTAGAGTCTAGAGTGCCAAGAGAGATGATATTCTGCTTCAGATCAAGAACATGATGAACATTAGCGAAAGTCCTGATCACACCATCTTGTGTCTTGATCCAAACAGATCAAACACCACGAACTTTGCAACAATACCTGTTGGTTGTTGCCCATAAAAACTGTTCCATTCTTTAGCGGTTGATTATCGGTAAAGTGTGACTTTTGTGAACATATATGGTTTGCACAACCGGAAGTACCCAGTTAAGTTTTTCTTCTTTCGGGAGAAGTTGGGATTATTGCCATCAAATTTTCCTTATTAAAATTAAAATTTCCCATGTTTTTTGGAAATTACCAAATATTCGGATAGATTTTTATCTTCAAACTCAAGCCGTATCATTTAATCAAAGGAAATATTATTATGGTTAGAAAAGTAACTAGTTTCTGAAATGTATTGCTTTGCACATATTGTACACAATTGCATTGTACCGACCACTTTATAAAGTTAAAGATTTGTGATGATCTGTTATGGACCACCTGCTCCTCCTATTCTCACACACACAGACTACCACAGCAATAGACAAGCAACACAACAATACTCACATCAAATGATATTCTAAAAATAATAATCTGAACAACAATAAACAATAGGCAGAAAAGGATGTTTGATATTTCAAAAGCAGCTTTCGATTAGCTGAGGACTCCTAATACTAATCTAAAAAACAAAACATAAATTTCTTCTTCACTCATCAACATAACCTCTCTCATCCTCCTTAGGTATATTTATAGAGAAGCTTTCTAGTGACTCTTGAACCTTCTAGAAATTCCTAGTAGCTATCTTATTGTAAACTTCCTAGAATACCCTTACTAATATATATATTGATGCATAACATGATCATTTCATGCAAATTGATTTTGTGTTTTACTTATTTATATGCTGGGTGCTTTTTTCAGGCCCCATATGAGACCAGGCACCATATGGAGAACAGCATCAAAGCCCTTTGCAATGCTGATGTAAATATAGGATTCAAGATCGGGAGGGATGTTTCACTTCCCGAATCCTTTGTTCGCTACGCAAGAAACCCTCTCAGAGACATTGGGGGCAAGCCGCCTTCAAAGAGGAGCATTCTTGCTTTCTATGCTGGAAACATCCACGGTTATTTACGTCCGAAACTGCTAAAACATTGGGAAAACAAGGATCCTGATATGAGAATATATGGTCTACTGCCCACTGGTGTTTCAAAAGGGATGAACTATATTCAACACATGAAAAGCAGCAAGTATTGCATATGTCCTAAGGGCCACGAGGTCAATAGTCCGAGAATTGTGGAAGCCATCTTCTACGATTGTGTGCCTGTGATAATTTCTGACAACTTTGTCCCTCCCCTTTTCGAGGTCTTGAATTGGGAGGCATTCTCGATTATAGTTGCAGAGAAAGACATTCCGAACTTGAAAAACATTTTGGTTTCAATTCCAGAAGAGAAGTATACCGAGATGCAGCTTGCAGTAAGAATGGTGCAGCGTCATTTCCTTTGGCATGCTAGGCCGATGAAGTACGATCTTTTCCACATGACCCTTCATTCTATATGGTATAGCAGAGTTTTTCAGAGCCGAAAACAGTAGATCGATGATACAAATGAGATATAAATTTCAACCTTTGCTTTTTTTATATGAAGAATTGTAACCATATTTTAGTCACACTATGTATTACTAGAAGAAAAGAGGAAAATTATACTGAAGGGAAATGGGTTATTGCAGTCTGCATGTATATATATCAGTTTTGATATGCATTCTTCTTATAGTGAATTAATGTGTCAATTGTGTCAATTCTTTTTATTGGATTGGAAGATAAGCCAATTAAGGTACCTTCTTGAGCCATTATCATTTTTTTTTTTAAAATCTTTGTTGAATACATATATATCATTCAAAGTCATATAAAAACTCATTCCCACCTACGGGGAGCATTCTCACATTACTTGCAGATGTTTCCATTTTTTTTCAATTGAAAGGATGTTTCCCTTGTAGGACTAATGGTCGCATTATGTCAAAAGACCGAAAGGGTAATGAACTAATGATATATATATAAACATTTAACATATTTTCTAAATTTGTAATAATTTTGAAATTTATGCCAAAATTAAGGCACCAGCCTAAATAATTAATGTTTTGTTTAAGTTTAAGGGTTGTATTTATCATCTTTTATATCAAAAAGTGAACAATCATCATGCTAGGCTTATTTTAGGTGTTATATGGCTTGTTGAATTAAATCTTGGCAAGCAATCTCAATTCAAATCTTATCCTACTTTTCGAGATTTTAGACAAATCACGAAGAGTATCGTAACAGCCTTAATCCAAGTCTATTACAATAATAATACTCCATTTTATCATGTAAAAAATCCACCTCACTCTCCAAAAATGAAAGATTTATTATTATTGTTTATCACGTAAGAAATTTACCAACTCAATAATAATCATTTTCAATCTTTTTTCTTAAGAATAAAAAATGAAAGTTTATTCTTACTCAACTTATTTTGCACAAAAAATAAAATAAAATAAAATAGCATGGAGACCTATTTGGCCAAGGAGCATAATATTTTCTTCCAAGTGCTTTTAACCTAATGGCAAATTGGAAGATAGATCCACAACACACGTCAACGAATTGCACGTTAGCTTCAAACTACAGACTTTATAAGGCTGTTAAGCAGCAGTCGTAAGCGGTTATACACTTTACGGCAATTCCTTCGTTCTAACTTCTAACCAACTACTCGATTATGTTGCCATGTTGGTTAAAGCTGACGATCCAACTTCAGCTTATTGACACTGCAGCGTACTTTGTAACCGAAAGATTGCGAGTTCAATTCTCATAAGCTCATTTTTCTCAATAAATATAAGGACAATGTCAACTCGGACTCTCGGTATTCTGTGAAAGGAGCAGTGCATTGGAATGAACCCAGTAAACTTAACTGTTAAAAAAATATTGGTTATCCTTTGAAAATTAAGGATAAGAATAATAAGATCATGACTATATATAGAAAGATTCTTTATTCTTCTTCTCTTAGTTTATGTGTTGGCTAAGTAGGGTTCGATTTGTAGTCTATTACCAACAAATATCTTCAATTAAAAAATTAATGTAAGAAGTATGTTTTTTCAAGATCGAACAACAGTGCAACATCTATGGATCTGGAACCATATTTACATCCTCAAAGGATGTTGTTCAATTCTTACGAACGAAGAATTTAAAGGGATCCACAAACTAGAACCTAATCCTCAATTGCTTTTTAAAAAAAAACCCTACTCAATTATCGAGAAATGATAGTCCATTTATCAGTTATTGGATAAGATCTACTCCGTACTAAAATATTTACGCACAGGTACTTCGTATAAGGATTGATTTATAATTTATCAAACCAGTTTGTAAAATTATGTCCTTAATATTACACACACAAGATAAGTTAATACATATACTACATAATATAAAACATAGACAAGATAATATATTAACATAAACTAAATTTCATATGAATAACACAATAACATCTTATATTATACTTTTATAATTTTACAAACTTATCTTTAAGTTTTGATAAATTACAAATCAGTCATTATATGAAGAAAAAATGTGCAAATATTTTAGTAGATCTTGTACAATATCTAATAATGACCCATCATTCCTCAAGATTATCATCTATGCAATAAATCTTAAAAAAGACATTTGTCCACGATACGCCACGTATCTTGATTTTTTTCAAACTTTGTCCCCCGTCCACTAAATCATCCATTCCTCCTCCCTAAATAATATTATATATACGTATCAATCACCATCAAATATCCATTCAATTTTATATCCAATAAATATTTGCATGATTGATATAATTCAAATTCAATTCAATTTAGTTCAATTTAATTTAATCTAATTTATTCAATTCAATTCAATTTTATTGGGTAAATGTCATAAATTAAATTACAACAAGTTAATCCTTGCCTCTAAGTCATGAAGATCCTTGACCTTTAAGGTTATAATACTTGGTCCCAAAGTCAAATCTAGCTCTTGTAATATTACACTCGAGTAAATAACCACAATGCTCACTTGCTTTACAGAACACAATAACACCGTTACACTACAAATTCACAATACATGCTCATAGAGAGAATTTCAATTACTACTACTCCTATATGAGTTTATTAACTCTCTTTGAGAATTAGATCCAATATAATATAGAGAGTCATAACATAATATTATACCATTCGATTTGTACTCTCATACCCTTTTTCATATAGTGGATAATTAAAATCTCGCTGTTTGTAGTTGTTTACCTCATTTAAGAGTTTTTTACACGTTATATTGTGTGTTATTATTCTACATTTCATGTACATCTTTTATCTATTTATTTCTCCATATCAATTTAAGATTCCCATTTTTATAGTCTATTTATTTCTCAATATCAAAATCTATTTATTTTGCAATATCAATTTACTTCTGCTTACACTCTGATTTCTCCGATCTCATAAAAAGAACACACCTTTAACAAGATCATTTTTAAAATTTCAATCAACTCACTGAAATTATACTGTAGTTCCCATTTTTGTGGGTCTCACATGCTCCTATTTGGATAGGTTAAGAAAAAAAATTGAAAAAGCGATTTCAGGAATTCTTACCTGATTTTTGGCTCACGATTTTGCAGACATAAAAATAACTGCTCTTCACAGTTGAAGCGTGAGAATGAATTCTTGTTTCAAAAATGGCGGTTTGATTTGAAAAGGTTATCTTTAAAAATGTAGTTACTTCTTGTAAAATTTAATGCCCAGAATCTAATTTTGCCCCCCAATTTCAAGTTTCAATGTGAATAACCAAAGTTAACCCTTTATTTTTGGGGCTTTTAAAATTCCCTTCTTTTGATTCGAATTCAAGGAAAACCCTAAAATTCAAATTCATACAATTTTTTTTGGGGGTTTGTGATGAGGTAATGTGGGTGGGTCAGAGTTGGATGATAACAGCTTGAAGTGGATAACGATCATTTGGTCTACTTCTCATGGAATGAGCTTTATCCTTTTCTCTTTTTCTGGTATTATTCTATCCAATTTAATAATAATAAAAAGAACAAATAATTTTAAGTCTTATTTTTTAAAATATATTTTCTTTTTTAAAAAATTGATTTTTTAAAATATTGTATTTACTTAGTGTAGTGGACATGGAGTGGTGGTAGATATGAAGCCTGCAATAATAATAATAATACTCAAGTGGATTTACTTAAATACTTGGACTTGATTTCAATTGATATATCTGGAAGTCATTTCTGCATATGGGTTTTGCAGGTATATCCGTATATGAATACTTTGGCTTTATGTTACTGGATTTTGCTTCATTTTGTTTCTATGTTGCATTCTTCCTGCTTTTCTGGAGATTTATTGCTTTGAGTATATTCAATATTTATGATTAGTTTTGCCTGAAAATTTGAATGAATGATAGCTATGTAGTACTTCAATGCTGTGTGAGTGAGTGAGGTGAAGTTCATGTCTTTTCTCCATTGTTGACCGATTCCATAATATGAGGAAGTTGATTTGTCTTACTAGAAAGCTATTCCATGCTGATCTTAAGAGTTAAACTTGGCATTACAACATTTTTTGGGGATATAATTCTGTCTTTATGTGATGTGTTCTTTTGGACTTAATTTTTTAAATTTCAGCTCAGCTCTAACGAGTTTATTATTTAACTTAATTCAACTTAGTTCAGATTAATTCAGTTCTTTGGGCCTAAGGCCCTAAACGGATCAATCTTATTAAATTTATGTAAAGATTGAACTGTTTTTGCCTTGTGTTTGACCTTTATGTGCAAATATTATCTAACTTAGTTATTGGTTTTTTATTGTTCACTTTAACCCCAAAAAGACATTATGAGTTTTATTGAACAAGATGTCATAGAATGAGTTGATTGTTAACAATAGATATCTTGAGAACCCTTTGTAAACTCACTCTGGCTAGCATTGATAAGCTTTCTGCTCCTCCCTAAGGAGCTATGATAGTTTAATCTCCGTGATCAATGAATATAGACCAATTTTGTGGCATTTCTTGTATATGTGTGAAAACCCTGATATAATTTGAGGAAGAGATCGACACTATATACACCTCTGTAACAATTTATTTTCAATGATTTGACAATTTTCTTCTCTTCTTTATGTCAAATCGTTGCAAATAAATTGTTACGGAGGTCGGAGGTAGTATCAATCTTCGAGTTTAACATATAACTTTTCATCCCTTGAGTAACTTGACCCTATTTTTTCAGTGCAGTCTGTTTGCTGGACATAAATGGATGACATTTTTATCAGGATCTTGGATCTAACTTCACATCTAAGCAGTCCAGTACTTCACTTACTTGGTGAGTTCGTTGTTACATTCGCCCATAAATATAAATACTCTGTATGTATATGTGTATGATGCAATGATGCGATTATTATTATTCACTTACTGGAATCATTTTGTTTTTTTTGCTCTTCCCTGATCTCATGTCTTTGTCTTCACTAGAAGATCTGTATTTTGGGCTCTTTAATGGACATTCGGAGAGTAGGTTGGCTCTTCGCTCTGTAGAGTATCCAAGCTTTGCAAGTTATCATGAGCAAGGATCTGCTTTTGTAGAATGCTCGACGTCATCTAAACACAATCTTGCAACATATAGAGGAATACAGAGAAGATCATTGAATGTGAAAGAGCACTCAGGTGTTTCTACTAGTACAGACAGATGTATAGAAGCAGAACAGACTCATGGAGGAATGCCCCTTTGTAAAAGGTGATGTCAATTTTTCATCCATTCCCATTATCTAATGGCCTGCAATGCAGAAAAAGTACCGGTTAGAAAGCTGTGTTTAGATGTCATAAACAAGTGCAACTGATTGAAAATATTTTATTCATGTAAAAACAGAATTAAAACATTGATAATCTATGTCACTAATACTCCGGTACCCTAGACGGGCAAGGGTATGTTTATCAGTGTTAGACCTTGTTATTTTTGACCTAATTTTTGAAATTCAGTTCAACTTAGCTCTCGATATATTTAGGATTTAGCTCACTTTGATTCAGATTAATTTAGTTTTGTATCTTATGTTGTTTGTCGATACTAAGAGTATATTTGGTAGGACGAAAAATATTCTCCCATTTTACATTGATTGGTTTGGGCTGGAAAATTGAATAGAAAACCTGGGTTGAAAATTTGTTTTACATCCTATTGAAATCATTTTTCCTCAAATTTGAAGGAAATCCATTTTCATTCCTCTTCATTTCACCTTGTTGAAAACATTTTCCCCAAAAATCAAAAAAGTAATTAGAATAATTGATTTTCAGTTCAAACTTTAAACAAACAATGGAAAATGCTTAAAATTGAAAATCATTTTCTGTGTAACCAAACAATGTAAAAGTTTCATGAAATTGATTTTTCCATGGAAAATCATTTTCAATTGAAATTTGAAAGTGTTTTACACCCACTAAATGGAGCCTAAAATTGAAATGAAGGCCAAAGGTTCCAAGCAATACAGTTTGATAAAGTGTCACTGCTATAATGTTATCTTTTCTAACTTGCAATTCACACATGTAATGTAGGTTGACTCTTCCATTATGCTGTGTACGAGTATTTTGGAGAACAACATTGGCTTCTTGGAGATGTTTTCTAAGTTGTTGCAGGAATAATGTAGAACGAGTTAAGAGGTATGCTTGCTTAATCAAGAATAATCAGTAATATAATTCTTTTCTTGATGATATAGTAGTGACTATATTAAGCCATAATTTCTTAGAGTTCTGCTTTACCTTTGACTCTGCTTTGTTTTCTAAGACTTTGTTGGTCATCTTGTTGTCCTTAGCATCATATCCCGAGTGCATAAGAGTTTGCGTGGATCATCTGAAGATATAGGATGGCTTCAACGAACTTCTGGGATGCCTCCAGTTAAAGATGGAACTACTAGGTTCTTGGAACTGCTTCAGGATGTCAGGTATATACATATTATAATCAGTGTTCTATGTTCTTATTCTTTGGATTACTAGTCTTTGCATTACTAAAAAATTTCTTCACTTTAGACGAATATCTGTAGGGAAAATTTGTCTCAACAACACAAACTTTGGTTTGGGTGCACCCTATGTTACCTGTACTCTTCATTTTACCTCTAGTACCCGTGTTGGATCCTTGACACTCAGACATGGCTACGACACTTGGACACTTCATTTAAGGCTAAAATCTATGTAATTTTTCACAAATTAGCCAAGTCAGACACTTGGACAATGAACACGTACGCATGTGGACATGGGTATACGAGTCCATGTAACATAGGCTGCTCCCAACAACAAGAACTTTATTGGTTGCATATAGCAGCATGAACTTAAACGGTTGTAATGAATGTTATGACAAATTAAATTTATCATAATTCTTCATGGCCTGATTTTGAACATCTGTTTTTTCTCAGGGTTGGGAAACATAAGCTGCCGGATTCGTTTGTATACCTTCTTATACCAGGTGAAATTTGTAACTAAACTGCTCATTACAATTTCTTTGATATCAGGATTGCCTTTAGCATCCATCATGATTCCTTATGTTTTTATATGTTCATATGTTAGGCCTCTTTAGCAACCATGGTCCTCTATACTTTGTTGAGACCAAGAGATTCTTTTCAAAGATGGGCCTCGCCTGTCATATTGCCAAGATTCACAGCGAGGTGTAAAGTGATAACTAATTTTCAAATTTCACTATAAATAAATTAACTTTGGAAAAATTGATAAAAACACTCACAACTGTATTTCGTCCTCTAAAAACATTCTCAATTATTGATTATCTTATAGCAGGCCAAGCATTATGGGGTTTTTTTTTAATACAAAAAATGTTAATTATAGCTTGTCTTCTAAAAACAGTCCTAAATTGAGACTGTTTTTAGAAGAAAATCAATAGTTGTGACTATTTTTTAAAAACATCCATAAAGTTGAGACCGCTACGAGTTAATCATTAGTTAGACCATATTACAGTTGAGACTGTCTTTATCAAATTTTTTTCTTCCTAAAATGGCTTTATATTAATTTCTTTTTTTCTTAATTGAAGGCCTCCGTAGAGCACAATGCACAGGAGTTAAAACACTATATCGAGGAGCTTTACTGGGGATCGGGAAAGCAAGTAATGCTCCTAGGCCATAGCAAAGGCGGAGTAGATGCTGCAGCAGCATTATCAAAGTATTGGAAGGACTTACAGGGCAAAGTTGCTGGTTTAGCCCTTGTACAGTCTCCGTATGGCGGAACTCCCATTGCATCCGACTTTCTTCGTGAAGGCCAAATTGCAGACAAGGCAACTCGGAGAGTGATGGAGCTCGTAATTTGCAAACTGATCAAGGTATACCCCTTGTTTTCTTTCTAGATTTCTCGATCATGATATAATGCAAAAAAGGTTTAATACAAAATCTCTAGTCAGACTGTCAAAACTTTTAGTTAAAAAATGGTAACTTTTTAGTATAAATCTAGAACTGTTTACATAACTAGTTAAGATTTATACGGAGTTTAAAAAGTTATGGTTTTCTAGTGAAAGTATCCTGTCTGACGGCATAATTTTTTTTAAGTTTTAATTGATTCCTATTTTCTTTAACTAGGGTGATTTCCGGGCTCTGGAAGACCTCACATATGAAAAAAGGAAGGATTTCATTCTAAGCCATAAACTTCCTGAAGAAATCCCGTTCATATCATTCCATTCCGAAGCAAACATAGCGCCTAGAGTACTTACAACGTTGACTCAAATAGCCCACGCGGAGCTCCCATGGCTTCCTCTCCCACCAATATGCAGTGTTTCAACTGAAGATTGCATCCAACCATCACGAAAGGTGCCTGTAGTGATACCAATATCAGCGGTCATGGCCGTATGTGCACTTCACCTTAGACTAAGGTACGGTGAAAAGAGTGACGGGCTAGTTACGTGTCGTGATGCGGAAGTTCCCGGTTCTGTCGTGATTAGGCCGGATAAGAAGTTTGATCATGCATGGATGGTTTACTCTTCATGGAATAAGAATTCTAGTGAGCCTGATTGTACTGATATGTGTGAAGCTATTTTGACTTTGCTTTTAGAACTTGGTGAGATTAAAAGGTTAGAACAAGAGGGGAAACAAATGTTGATTAAAAATGAAAACAAATTTCATATTTGATTGGTTTAATGAAAGCTATATTAATGGACAATAGCCCAAAAAAATGTGTTATTTTTTGTAAAATGAATGAAAGGTGACATTTGCTTGTAAAACTTGAATATTTTCTTGTTCTGTATATGGGCCAGACCATAGCTGGTGCATCTAATCTTAAGCCCAATGGCATGGTATAACCAGTCCAATATAGTGAAAGGCCCAAGCCAGTTTCTGATGTAATTTTCAGCTAAAACTGAATAGGGGCCCATTTGACTAGCCCATCTGGTTTAGTTCATTGGTCTGCCTCGGTTCCACCCAATTTAGTGGATCGATAGGATGGTTAGGTCGTGAATTTATTGATACCATAGCTTGAACTTATTATCTATATGGTAGAGAATTTACGTCTTAACCACTAGTCTATTAGGTTAGTTGCTTAGCTCATGAATTTGCAGTGCAAAGTTAGTTGATAATCATTGGTTCATTATTTTATTGTATATCTCGATTTGTAAGAAAGTTGCACATCAATGGCTGGTATGATGATATAAACTTTCATCCCAAGGATCAGAGTTAGAGGTGGAACTACGGATGCAAATGTCATTCATCCGTTCTTGTTATTGTACGTGATGAGTGATGACGTTTTTGCTGAGAAAAAATCGACTTAAAAAGTATATGTGCAAGAAAAAAAATTATAGAGTTTATAAAGTTATTTCACATCGCTTGAGGATCTCTAAAATGATTGCCCAATTAAAATGATTTTTTGTAATTAGGTGAGAATTTCATTAGGTCATTGCACATATAAGGACTCGAACTATTGACAATAAAGAATGGAGATAAGCTAAGGGTGGAACTAATGTTCTATACCTCATTCCTCTACCAGTCTACTTAGTTAAGAACTTAAGATGATGAGCATTCTTTGAGCATTCTTTTTAAAATGAAAATAAAGGCGCAAAGTTGAAATATAAATTTTTTAAAATAAAAAATTGTTATAAAATACAGATCCGTTTTTTAGATTAAATTATTTTAAGGGTATAATAATGCAATAAAATTATACCCTTAACGTTGGTAATTATGCACAAAGATTTCACCCTTAAAATATATTTTCTCTTTAAAAAATAGAAAAAAGAAAATGCCCAATAAATATATAAGAACGTTAATTAATTGTGTATATATGAAAGATATTTTTTAATTAGATGGGTGACATTTTAATGTCATTTTTATAAAACCAAAGCAAGGGCGACAATAACTTCAGTTTTTATAAAACCAAAGTAAGGAATGAATAAAGGCAACAATTTTAGTTTTACATTAGGGCAAGCTAAGTTTTTAACACTTTGAGCTACAAATTATGTTCATTTCTATTTGGAATCTTGCATGCATATTTTAGCTTCAAGAAAATCTTCTAAATATATGCTATATAATTATCAACTTATATGGAAAAAAACGTAATTATGTGGAGTTTTGTTCGATTCTTCCGATGACTACTTCATGAATAACAGATTTTTATAATTATATTAATATGTAATTAAAAATATTAACGGACAACGACATGTATTGATTTTACACGTTTATCAAAGCAAGAGAACAAAAAATAACCGGAGTAAGAATTTATCTCGTTTTATTAATGATTTGCAACATTACATATGAAAATGCTTCAGAAAAAGATGCATGGTTTGCATTTTTTATTATTATCTTGTTGTTGGTATCTGGCTAATGGTTGCTGATTCACCTTTATGCAACATCAATCTGTCTTGGATTGATTTTTACTAATCCAGGGTTCAATAAAGAAAACAAATCCAATGGCATTATGGGACCATAATAGTACGCTTATTTATAACATGACCATTTGATTTTGGCAGCCCAGTGGTATGGATCTCATATGTTTGATTCATCTTAAATTTTCTGATCTGATCTGATTATATTTAAATTTAGTTTTTCTGATCTGAATTTTTCTGATATGATCTAATCTGAATTTTTCTGAGATAATTTAATTTGATCTTATCTAAACATTTCTAATCTCATTTTTTTTTTATTGTAGTTATTTTTATAATTTTATCTTTTTGAGGGTTGTAAACAAAACCCCCTTGTTATTGAAATTTACAAAGTCATAACCGATTTGAACTTTGCAAGAAGAGAAAAGGTGAGTCGTAACATGAATTGAAGTTACAATATTGATAAATTAGAAAAAGTGGGCCATTGCAAAATCAGGTTACAATATTTATATTAATATTGGGTCTTATCAACAAATTTTTTAATTGGTGTATTGTTGATAAAATGTTTGTTGAAGGAAATGTTTGTATATTAGTGATGTGGTATAAGGACATACCTCTTAAAAGTTCTGGTCTATTGTGAATGCTCAATCGGTTACTATTTGGTAACCATTGACATTGTAACTTTTACTTATAATAAGAGGTTTGTGTACAAACTTGAAAAAAATGAAAAATAAACCCATACACAAATCTCTTATACAAATGCTCTAAGTACAATATCTTTTGTGAAAAATTGAGCAATGAATTCTTTGCATAAGTGGCCCTAGGTTGTCTTCTTTCGAGAAGTAATAAATCACTAGCAATCAATCACTAGTTATTTATCATTGACAGATTTATGTTTACCGATATGTGTTAGTGAATTATTATTTAATCCACTACGAGTAGTAGCTAGTGGCTTATCATCCCTTGTTTTCTTATATCATCTCGTATAATTTGTAGCCCTTTATAGCTATCTCAACTCTCAAAGTCTTGTCATGATGACGTAGGAAACCTAATTTATATTGCCTTTTTTTCGAGGTTTTTTTTTTTACTTCATTCTCTTTCACACATTAATTTTTTTCCGTCCATTTGACCCCTATCCATATTAGTATATATCCATTCATGAATGTCAAGTTTTTTTTACTTCTTTTTTAATGATAAATTATGATTTATCTTCAAGAGAAAATGAATTTTCATAATTTATTGTATATCTTTCCTTCCAACAAAAATGACTCAGGAACCTCCATAACAAGTTTTAATTTTTTTTTTAAAAATAATAAAATATTGAAACGTTCGGTTACAGCTTCCAAAGAACCATTCCAAGGCTAACCTAGCTGGCTAGCTAATTCAATTCAAACAAATTTAGATTATATATATAAATTGTCCATCACCTCACCCTCAACGGCCATGTTATTATATAGTAGTGAAAACACGTTTTCTTTTAAAAAAAAATTCAATGACTACGTACTCAGCGAATTTGTTTACTCTTTTTTTTTTTTTGAGGGTGGAATTTGTTTACTTGTCAATTTTAAGTTTTAACGAAGTATATTCTGTATTCATCAAAACATTTGTGAAATGACAACGTAAGCAAATGCCTAATGCTTTCAAGCTAAAAAGTGGTTGTTAATTTTCAAGCTAATCATACAGCTATTGTACATCTTCCGTTTAAAAAAAAACGCAACAAATCATTTTGCATGCATTTTAAGGAAATGATTTAAGGGTATAAATGAACAAATTAATCATAATAATTTTAACACAAGCTAAGTAAGAATGATATTATATGTTACTTGTCTTAAAATTCCATATATTAATTTGATCGTTTAGACCTTTAAATCTCTTCCTAAAAATGTGTGCAAATAAGTTTGTTGTGTTTTTTTTTTTTTAACGGGGGAAGTATGTAATTTTCACATACAGTGTTCAATAGGATTTTAAAGATTGAGCGATCAAGAAAGGAGAAAAATAGAAGCAGCTAGTTTTAATACCCATTGCATGTATTTAATTAATCAGTAACTAGTTATTGTATGTGTGGTTTTAACTTTTAACACAACCATTATTGTATGTTGTGTATGTTTATCCCTTATTTTAGCCAAAAATCCTAGCTAGTATCCTAGCTAATGTAGCCATTGATTCATTGGTCAATCATTACTTTTTATCATTTATATTTATATAGAATAACAATTTTTATTTTTTTTTTAGGAAAAATTGTCAAAAATAAGCCAATTTTTTGCCGATCTTCCACAAATTAAATAAGCCAATCTTTTGAAAATCCAGAAGTAAGCTAACCTTGTTATCATTTAAGCCAAAAATAGGTTAAATGATTATTTAACATGTTATTTTCTTTTGTTTTCGATCACTACTTTACAATAATTCAATGTATTTTTGCTTTAAATGATAACACTAACCTGAACCAACTTGTAACTAATAAATTAAATGATCATTTAACCTATTTTTGGCTTAAATAATAACAATGTTAGCTTAATTCTGGATTTTCAAAAGGTTGGCTTAATTGTGAAAGATCGTCCAAAGGTTGGCTTATTCTTGACAATTTTTCCTTTTTTTATGGAGCTTATGTAAATTAAAAGATAATTCAGACACGTTCATAGGATTTTTTTGTTTTTGTATGAAAAATGTACATTCAAAATTAAGATTGGCATGTCTTTGATTGGATTCATTGTAATTCATAACTTTATTAACTTCACACT
Source organism: Salicornia ramosissima (assembly GCA_951394345.1). Taxonomy (NCBI): domain Eukaryota; kingdom Viridiplantae; phylum Streptophyta; class Magnoliopsida; order Caryophyllales; family Amaranthaceae; genus Salicornia; species Salicornia ramosissima. Next base: position 5,754,279 of record OX596233.1, read on the forward strand.
TCATTTGGTTCATATGAGAAGTAATTAATGTCCTATTCGAGTTTATATTTTATTGGAAGTTTTTTTTTTTTTTGTTTTTTTTTTGTTTGGTTGAAATTGTAGAAAACTAAAAATTATAGGAAATTTAACTAATTGTAAGAGAAACATGAAGACAAATATATGTAGATAGCTAACAAAGTACATAAACAATTATAAAGAAACTCAACTAATTAAATGAGTATAATTTTTCTTTTTTTCCACCACCCAGGATAATTTCTATCCATCCGCACCTAGCTAGGGTAGTGAATGTGGATAAATAGTTAGCTGTCAAAAACATTTTAGTATTGGTACTCCCTCCGTCCCAAATTAGTTGCTACATACTGATAAATGACACTATTCATTTGTAAACTTTGACTGCTTATAGTTTCATGTGCATAAAGAAAAATATAGTCATGATGGATCTAGTTTGATTCGTCTCAATATGTACTTTTCAAATATATAATTTTTATAATTTTTTATTATGTGTAGTTCAAGATATTTTAATTTAAAGTTGTGCATTGGGAGATGTGAAAAAGAGAATGTAGCAAGTAATTTGGGACAGAGGGGTATTTTTTTCATTAGATAAAGAAACAACCAGTTTATTGACTGATACACGGCTATTAGCCTAGAGGGGAAGGGGAAAATGCCCCAACATAGTGGGGCAAGGATCAAACCCATGACCTTACCAACAAGCTATACCCCAACTCCTTTAGTATTGGTAATTTTTGCAATTTTATGCACACTTTTGTTAAGAACACTAATAATGTGCCCGCTAAGTAACATATAACATATTTTCGGATGTTAATCATCTGCTTAAACTTTTGATTGAGATGGTTTTTAATATGACATTAAGAGACAATGTCATATTGTCACACAAAAGTCACGGGTTCGAATCTTATCCATACCCCTCTATTTTTTCATAATAGGGGTATCATAAATTAGGAAGATGATATAGACAATTATTCTAGATTTTAGGACTACGATAATATATATACTATTTATATACAAAGAACTTTATGTAGAATTATTAATTACATTGTATTGAACAATAGACTTTGTCCTGAAATCGTAATTAAATTGACCTTAGAAATGAATATTAAATAGCATCAAAACAGAAATGAATATTATAATTATTTTTTATGCATACAAATATAGAATATTCACTTTAATTGTAAACAATCATACAACTATATAAGACTCTAGATCGGAACCAATAGAAATTGAAAGAGATATTGTTTATCATGGTAAAATGGTCTAAGGCTCTGTTCTTTAGGACTGATCTGGTATGATTTGATCTAATCTGATCTGATCTGATTTGAGTTTTTCTGATCTGATCTGATTTGAATTATTTTATTTTTATTTTTATTTTTATTTTTATTTTTATTTTTAATTTTTATTTTTATTTTTATTTTTATTTTTATTTTTATTTTTATTTTTATTTTTATTTTTATTTTTATTTTTATTTTTATTTTTATTTTTATTTTTATTTTTATTTTTATTTTTATTTTTATTTTTATTTTTTAATTTTATTTTAAATTTTATTTTTATTTTTATTTTTATTTTTATATTTATTTTTATTTTTATATTTTTTTATATTTTTATTTTTATTTTTTTTTTTTTATTTTTTTTTTTATTTTTTTTTATTTATTTTTTTTTATAATTGTAATACTTATTTTTTTATGAGAAATGTAATACATGATTATATTTACTAAAATAATTATAATAATTAATATAATAATAATAATTATTATAATTATTAATATTATAATTATTATTATGATAGCCCATTTCATTTCACCTATTCATTCAATCTCACTCCAAAACTTCAAAACTTCAAATAATAATATTAATACTAATAATAATACTACTACTAATAATAATAATGATAGTAGTAGTAGTAATAATCACCGCTGAAAACTTTGACCAAACCGTCACTGAAAAAGTCGACCGAATAATCACCGCCGGAAAAGTCATTCCGAAAACCATCGCAGAAAAACTCGGCCGAATAATCACTGCCGGAAAATTCAGTCCGAAAACCGTCGTCGGAAAAGTCATCCCGAAAACCGTCGCCGAAAAACTTGGCCTGAAAATCGTCGCCGGAAAAGTCAGTCCGAAAACCGTTGTCGAAAAAGTCGTCCCGAAAATCGTCGCCGAAAAACTCGGCTTGAAAATCGTCGGCGGAAAAGTCAGCCGAATAATCACCGCCGGAAAAGTCGGCCGAATAATCACCGCCGGAAAAGTCAGTCCGAAAACCGTCGTCGGAAAAGTCGTCCCGAAAACCGTCGCCGGAAAACTCGTTCGAAAACCGTCGTCGGAAAATGTCGAGCGAAAAAACGATATTCGAAATTAATAATAATAATAATAATAATAATAATAATAATAATAATAATAATAATAATAATAATAATAATAATATAATAATAATAATAATAATAATAATAATAATAAATAATAATAATAAAGAGTAATAATGTCTGATCTGATCTGATCTGATTTGATTTTGTCTGATCTGATCTAATTTGTTCTGATCTGATTTGTTCTGATCTGATCTGATCTGATTACTGTAGCTTTTAAGTCCAAAAGAATAGGGCCTAAATATTGTAGCCAATAATTGGATAAAAAAAAAAAAAAAAAACCATAGGACGGAGTTATTACTATTTTTGGTAGAACACCGTTGCAATATTTCAAATTTTCAATCATACACCCAAGGATAAACTATGTTATCATGGATTGGTCTATATAGTCGATAAAATTATTAATAAAGCAAGTTGCATGGTGTATGGTTTAAGCCTTGTTTGATAGTCCTTATTTCATTTATTTCAGATCAGATCAAAAAAAATAAGTCCAGATCAGATTATTTAATTTCATGTTTTTAAACTTTAAATATCTGTAATTCAGTAACAAAAAAAAATTAAATATTTTTACATATTAAAAAGTACTCACTAATACGAATAAAATAAGATCTGAATTGATACATTTTTCCTTGTGGATTAGCATATATACGCAGTCAAGATATATTGAAATTAAACAATAAGTTCAAATAAAATCATATCAGAAAAGATAAGTTCGATCAGTTCAAATCAAATCAGATAACAAATTTCAGTTGAATCATATACGTATTTGTTGTACGGAGTATATCCAATTAGGGTCTCCCATGCATTGAACCGGGCCCTACTGCAGGTCACCCGGCCCAATTTTAACCAACACACGCATCTGTAAGGGAGATAATAAGGATCGAACCGAAGACCTCGTGCCTGAAATTCTGAAACTCTAATCACTGGACTATGACTTCATCCTCACTAGAAGATAGATCTTAGTAAAATTGAAAGATCGATGAGCAAATAAATACAAGCGCTAGTAATAGTAGACTAGTGGTACATAAATGATGTCACACAGAACACGTACTACACCATATATCTTACATCATTTTTTGTTTTCCTTTTCTATGCATGGTAGAATGTTGAATATTTGTATATGTGTATAGTATCTAATAATGAAAAAAGATAAGAGAATAAATAAATTTATACGTTTATAAGTTACTTCTTCCATTTCCAATTGGTTTTGGGAAGAACCCTTCTTCAACTTGTAAGTGGCCAAATGAACACTCCTCCTCTGTATTGGGTTATCAAGATCCATTTGTAATATTCTATCAAATTTAACATGGTATCATAGCCTAAGTTGCGGGTCTTTTCAAAATTGGGTCTTATTAAACAATTGGAAACGGTCTGCCTTGATAGGTCGCCCGACCCCTAAGAGAATTATTTATGATTGCCTTTTCAGTTATCTCAGGGATTCTTGAATCCCATATATGTGTACACTAGTGAATGTCCACATTGAAGAAAGAGGAGATCAAAGAATAAATAAACAAGCTTATTGATCTAAGAGTTAAGTTATTACTCTCATTACCAAAATTAATTTTGAAATTGACCTTCCTTGACTTATAAGTGACCGCTCATCTATATTAACATACAAGTACAATATGTCACAAAATTTAATAAAACAAACCAAAAAAGGAACCACATGCTGAATACTGTATTGCAAAAAACTTCAAGTGCACTACTTTTTTTTTTATATAAGGAAGGGTAAACAAGGAAAACTAGGTTGTCTTCCTCTCGAATAAACAACCCGACTTGTCAGTAGCTAGGAAATAAGAAAATTTGGTATCCATAAATGGATCAATAGCGGTGTGCGAAAGGGTCCAGTGCCCTAAAGACGCAATATGATCCGCAGAATTATTGGCTTCACAATAAATGTGAGACTTCAAATGCACTACTTGTAATAACCCGAAATTTAGGGTCAGAAAATTTCGTGGTTAATTATTGCTATTTTAATTTTCTATGTCCAAAAGGCCCAATTAATTGGACTGTTATTCTTATTTCTTTTCTCCTTATCTCAAATTTGGGCCGATGACCCAAATTACTCTCCCTTGGTCGGCCCCCATATCATGGCCAAGGAATATTGTCCTTTTTAAATTTATTTGTTAATTAGATAATTGTTTGTTTATTTAATTAATAATCCAAAAGCTAACTAACCTTACTAAGCCAACTAGAATCCCTCAACAAATGACTAAAATCAATCCTACCCCTATACTCCCTCTTATCTCACGGCCCTCCCCATTTTTATTTTTTTTATTGTTTCATTTGTTCCTTAGAATTAAATAGGGAACAATACTCCTAACCTTTGACCTAACTTCAATACAACTCTAAACTCTCAAAAGAACTCTCAAGAACCCTAGCTGGCCGTGTGTTTTTCGAACCCCAACCAAGAATTTTTTTTCTTGATTTTTCTTCCTAATCCAGGTAACTAGACTTTATTTCTTAAATCTGGAACAAGTTTTCCATATAGTTAATTAGGATTAAATCATGAAAATTGTTAGGATTAATATCATGATGACCCATAATTTTCGAGTGGTATTATGTTCTAGTTAGGCGCATGTTTTCTTGATGGAATCTTGATGATTAAATCTAGTATTTCTATGATCTTTAGTTACTTTAATTAATTCTCTAGTACGATCTTTGCTTGTTTATTAATTTAACAATTGTGATTATGAGGCGAGTGGTATAAGGCGACTTTGGAACTGCTTAGATCAACTTCCATGTTTGTTTAATATTTATACATATTTGGGTGATTAACATGATTAATTAATAAAGTCTCGATTTTTGGTTCAATAGTGGCTTCCATATGCAAAGACTCGTAGATAAAATGTTGATGAACCTCGTAAAGATTGCATACTATTCGTTTATGTTGTGCTGCAGCAGTTTCCTTGATGTTTTACTATGGTTATGTGTATCATTAGGGATTTAATGTTGTTTGGTTTATTAGTTGATTTTTGCCTATGATATATTAACATGTTATGCCTTTGTTAAAGCACGAAATCTAAGAAAAATGTGAGCTTTGTCTTATGATGGAATTGACGAGTGGTTTAGGTTAGGAATAATATTGTTTGGTCTAGTTTTAAGAATTAAAAGTGGTATTTTATGTAATTCTTTACATGAATCTTTATTGTTTTAATTAATTTTATGCTTAGATTAATTTATCTAAATTATATATTGTATTGAATAAATGCATGATAAACTGTCGAATCTTGTTCTATTTTATGCATGTGAATGTCGAGTGAGGTAGGTATGATTATGATGATTTTTATGATATTTTCTTGAATTATTATGTTAATCTTTAATGTTTAATTGTCATATTAAAGTCTTGAATTAAAAAGAATTATTTTTGTTCTTGATATTGTTATTGTGCCCTGAATGCCGTGTGATGTTATGTACAAAAAGAACTGATTTTAATCTTGTTTAGTCCATGTTTGATGATTAAATGTTTAAGGCATGATTTTAATGGTTATTATTATGTTTATTGATTAATTATTGATGATTATGTTTAAATAATTTAAAGTATAATTTTGGGTATTTTTGTTCCAAAATGTCGAGTGGGTTGTTGTGTGAAAAATGGGATTTTTATCATATTTTAGGTAATATTAGTTGTTAATTGTTAATCTGGATGATTTATTAAATTGTTTATATGATGATTTTATGAATTTATTTAATTAATATTTTGGTCCTTAAAATGTCGAGTGGTCCAATTTAAAGACCGATCAATTTTAGTTTAATTTTTGACTTATAATATTTTAGAAGGTAATTTTAGGAATTAATATAATTAAAGGAATGAAAAGGAATTAACAGGGATAAGTTGTAATATGAAGGAAAATAATAATATGACTAAAAGGAAAGGTTATAATATGATAAGAATTAGTGATCTCACGATGGCCTCTAGATAAGATGATTGATAAATAGTGGTCTCACGATGGCCTTTAGAAAAAACAAGATATGATACGGACGCCCATTTGATGATACAAGAGTCATCAGATCGGGTTAAGTCGAAGCCACTGCCCTACTGTGGTCTCTGGGCAGTTCTGGATATTAAGATATGTAGTCGTCTAAGTAGTAGTACACGAGCTGTTATTTAGGGGTTATGGCCATAGCTTAGGCTTAGTTCTTGCAAAGGAGGGCTACGGGTTGAATACACGAGTTCTTCCCGGCATGTTTTAGGAAAGTTGGGATGTACACGGGCATCCTTACGAGCTATAATGACCGGTCCAAAAAGATGGTTAAAAGAAGGGTTTTGGGTAAAATATGACAAGATAAGTATTTCACGGGAAGAATTCTATTATATGTGTATTTATGTATATTTTCGTGTGTATAAGTTGTATTTATGTAATGATAAGTCTTCCACTGCATACGTCTGGTAAGTCTGTATTTATATGTATTTTTGGTGTACCTTGTACGTGTATTCCATGTATTCTGTACGAGTATCTTTGGCCTGTATTTATATGCGTATCGTATCCGTATTTGTCTGTATTTGGTATGTATTTTTATCCGTATTTTATACGTATATTGTATGTATTTATAACCGTATTTTGCAGGTATTTTATACGTATTGTACTCGTATTCTGTACGTATTTTTATACGTATTTTCCTACGTATATTTCTACGTATTTCGTATGTATTTTTATACGTATTTTTCTACGTAGTTTTCTACGTATCTTTATACATATTTTTCTACGTATTTTTCTACGTATTTTATACGTATTCTCGTATGTATTCTTATGTATTTTTGTATGTTTTCCTGGTTGATTCTATGCTATTATATGGTTAGCGGTCCCTCATTTAAGCGGGACAACCTAGTTACTCGCCACTGACGGTGGACCCCCCCATTTCAGGTGAAGATGCTGACGTATAAGTGGTCTCGTATGGTTCGGGTAGTGTGTTGATGTGATCAGTAGAGTGAACCCAGAGTCTAGTTATGAATTTATTTATTTATTTAATAAGTAGTTTGTCCCAGCCTGTTGGGATGGAACAGTATTTATCTTGTATCTTGGTATTTATTTATGGAATTTTGAGATATTATTTCATTATTAGTTAATAAAAAGGATTATTGAACCTAAATTATGATATTGTTATTAAGTCTTATGATTGGTAATGATCCATTTGTCGATTTCCTTCGCAAATCGACAGTCTAGCAAAGTCGGGTCGTTACACTACTATCTGACCCATGTGATAGATATATATAACAATAGTACAACTTCTTTATTTGTTTATTTATTTGAAAAATCAAAACTCAACTCAAGACATTTTTGTCATGTGTCCAAATTCTATTAAGTATGTTTTTTTTAGATTTTGCCTTTATATTATAAAAAATTAGTTTGGATTAAAGTCTTTGGATAAAATATAAAAGCATAGAGCGCCTGAATTAATGGAAATCTGATGTGTCAGAATTTAAAGGGAAGTCTTGAATCTTAAGGATAAACTTCCTATTTGAAGTTTACTTTAGGAGGAGTTTGGTAAAGAAATTTTAAGATTTGAATATGGATTCAACTAAAGTGTTTACTTTTCAATTTATTTATGACTCATAAATGATAACACTTAGGATGCATTTAATTCAACTTAAAAAAGCACTCATGTGCTTATTTTAAGAAAATTCAGATCAATCCAGTAAAATTTAGATCCGATCATAAAAGTTCAGATCAGATCAGATCATAAAAGTTCATATCGATCAGATCAGAAAAATTATAACTATAATAATTACTACAATCAGGAAAAAAATAAGATCATATCAGAAAATATCAAATCAGAACAAGTCACAAAATTTCAAACGTATCAAATGCATCTTTACCGTTTTCAAGGAGTAACATAACCTAACGCCCCAATTTTTTTCTATTGTGAAACTTGCAGAAACAAATCTTCTTTCATTTCCACTAATTGTTTGATTTGTTCCATTCCACCTTTAAGCCAAACAACGAGTTAAGTGCATGATAAGGTACTGAACTTTCACAAAAGTTACAGTTTGGATACCCTAGTTGCAAAAGTTGTATTTTGGGTACTCAAACTTATCTTCTATTAAATAATAGGTGAATAATTGTTAACTTGGAACTTTTATCATTTTTTTTGCATAGAAATTTGCTCTCAGATTTTTTTCCAACCCAATTTATCTTCAACATAGTTCATCACCATCAATTCATCATCATTTCCAGAACAAAAATAATCCAAGAAAAATTGAATAAATAAACAAGAATAGGTTCAACAATTTCAAATAAAACAAATTATTAAAAAAATTATAAAGAAAAAAATGGAAAAATAACCAAAGCAATCAATCAACGATATAAAATGCATCTTAATCTTATAGATTAGGTATATTAGTTTTAAATAGCTTTCGTTATGATTGTTTATAAAAAATATTCAAATATTATGATTGAAAAACAATTTTAGAGAATTGGAGTAAAAAACTGAATTCGATTAAGCAATTCACCATGGAAAAAATTGAAAAAACATTAATTTAACTACCCAAAAATTAAAAGACAAAAGTATTAAAAGCACACCAAATTGATTCTTCTTCCTCGAGAGAGATATTAAGTGAATAATAATGCTTACTCCATTGATGGACAAATCAAATCCAAAGAAATAAGATTGCAACTAACCGAACAAATTCAAGAGAAATATACCGTACAATTCTTCATATGTTGTGTCGTTTGGAAGCGAGGTTGAGAGAAAATGATATTTTTTTAATTTTTTTTTTTTGTAAAAATGAAGGTTTTTTATAAAAAAATAATTGTAACTTAATATAATTTAACAAAAAAAAAAAACCTAAAACTTTTGCAACTATGGTACCCAAACTGTAACTTTTTTGAGAAAGTTGAGTATTCTATAGTACACTTAACTCGTCAGACAACTAATAAAGGTAACATCTATTGCTATCATTTCTACATCTTAGTAAAATTCTTTCCATTTGATATATGATTATCATATATACCAAACACCCCCTTAGATTTTGTAATTATCGTTCCATTCTTCATTAGTTTTACAACGATTTTTTTTTTCTTTTCAAATTGAATTATATTATAACTCGCAGCTTGTAATGAAATTATTACATTTCAGAAAACAAGGGGATTTCTTGAATTTTGGATAAACTATCATGTTTTAGCTATCTTGAATATCCCTAAATTTTTTGAGTTTTTTTAATTGTGCCCAACTTTTTTTTCCTTCTCACTTTTGCCCTTAATTTATTTATTTTTCTTATTTGTGCCTTAATTTTTTCTTTCTCACTCATGCCCCTTAATTTAGGGCTGTTAATTAGTGATAAAGTTCACATATACTCTCCATTAACCCTGTTAAGTTCACGTTAAGTAAATCCCTAATTTTTTTTATTTTACCTTGACTGTACGTTATATACATATATATATAGAGTCAGGATCTGCTAAAAACCTTAATAAAGTTGAAAACTAAAAACTTTTGTTACGGACCGTTAGATGTAGATCAAGGGCTGTGATTAGTTTGATGGAAAAAAATATATTCACCCAATATTAAGCCATGTTTTACGGCATTTATTTTACAAAAAAAAAAAAAACTGTTTTTTACGCAGTTTTTTTAGGGAAAAAAAATTAATTTCTAAATTTCACAGATTCTAAAATTGAAGGAGTTTTCGAGTCTGAATCAAGTAAGTTTTCGATTTTGATGAAATGTTTGATTCGTTATTTTACTGGGTTTTTTTAAAAAAATTTGTTCGACATTTTTATGGTTTCTTTCGTAATTTTTGGGTTTAGTTGTTGTACAATTTAGTATGTACCCTTTTATATTTATATGTACCCTTTCATAATTATCATGTACCTCTTTAATTTAATAACTTGTTCTGTATTTCGTTAGTGAATGATGTTCTTTTCTTTTAAAAAAGTGTTGGAATTCGTTTTTGAGTATGTATGTACTCTTTATTCTTTGTATGTACCCTTTTATTATTTACATGTACCCCTTATTTTAGTATACAAAATTAACATGTCCATATGGAATTTCTTTATAATAATTTAGTATGTACCCTTTTATATTTATATGTGCCCTTTCATAATTAACATGTACATGTTTAATTTAATAACTTGTTCTGTATTTCGTTAGTGAATGATGTTCTTTTTTTTAAAAAAAAGTGTTGGAATTCGTTTTTGAGTATGTATGTACTCTTTATTCTTTGTATGTACCCTTTTATTATTTACATGTACCCCCTTATTTTAGTATGTAACATTTTAATGAACATGTTAATTTTGAAGAAAATATGTACCCTCCAAATTAACATGTACCTCTACAAATTAACATGTACCCCTTTATTATTAATGAACATGTTAATAATAATAAAGGGGTACATGTTAATTTGTAGGGGTACATGTTAAATTACTATGAACATGTTAATAATAATAAAGGGGTACATGCTAATTTGTAGAGGTACATGTTAATTTCGAGGGGTAGTAATTTAATATGTACCCCTTTTTTCGTGCAGAACAATGAAGGAACGAAATATTGTGACTTTGAACAAGGGCCAAGAAAACGAAAATGCCGTTATTTGAGGAGAGAGAATCGTATAAGAAAGAATTGGTTTTTTAAGAAAGAATTGTTTTTTTATAAAAAAAAATTGTTTTAATAAGTCAGCTATTTTTAAGAAATAATTGTTTTTAATTTTTTCAAGATTCTAAAATAAATGGACGGATAAGATCAAAGAAAGTAGATTCAATGGCCAAGATTAAAAGTTTTTAAGTTTTTAACTTAACAACTAGTTTTTACAGGATCCTATTCCTATATATATATATATATATATATATATATATATATATATATATATATATATATATATATAGAAGTAGGCTCATGTGAGAAATGTAGTTTTAGTAAGAAGGGTGAGAAGCAATCACAACCCTTTGATCACCAAATGAAGGGCTAAGATTAAATTTGATTTTCCTTCCTTACTCCTTTGATAGTTTGGAGTCAATGTATATATGGTATAAAGTCAATGTATTTTTACTCAATGTATTTATAGTGTATGGTGAATGTACCTATAGTTGGTGCTCAATGTACCTCTAGGTTATAGTTGATGTATTTATCTCTTCTCACATTTCTCACCATAAGAAATTTCTCACCGGAACCCAACCCTATATATATATATATATTTCCCTAATTGCAATTACGACCCTAATTTCAAAATAAAAATCTCAACCATATATAACCCTTAATTTCGTAAAATATAGAACAAAAAATTAAGGATTTACTAAATGTTAACTTAACAGGGTTAACAAAAAGTATGGAGGGAGGTGAGAATGAAAATTAATTAACAATCTAAAATGGGCACGAGTAGGAAAGAAAAATAAAATTATGGGCACGAGTGAGACAGAAAAAAAAAGTCGAGCACAATTGAGAAACCCCAAAAGTTCCAGGGTATAAATGAGAAAAAACCCTTGATCAGCTATCCCAACCACCGCCTTTAAGAAGCAAAACCCAGAGCTCTATCCACTGCCCCTTCCTTTCAACCTTAAATATTTATGTTGATGCTTCTTGGAATGAAAGAACTTGGTCAGGTAGTGCAGCAACAACAAGCTTTAATCAACAGGGCCATTGGTTTTCTAGGCGCTGGCAAAAAATCTTTGCTCAAGAAGTTGCCCATGTTGAGCTCTTGGCAGTTAGGGAGGCTATCTTGTGGGCAGTACAACAAACAGTGCCCAACCATCACAATTTTTTCAGATTGCAAAACAATTGTGGCTGAACTTCACTCTTCAAATGCTCCCTCCTTTAATTACTTGACTAATTTGATTAATGAATGTATGTAGGGAAGCCTTGGCACAGAACTCAAGGATTCGCCTTCGATTCGTGGCTAGGAGACATAACAAGGTGGCGGATAGAATGACAAATTTTGCAGCAACTACCTTAACTAAGTCATTCTATGTTTTTCGGCTAAATTACCCTCCTACTTGTATTATGGACTTATGTAATGACAATGGTGGTATCTTTGTTTTCGATGATGCAGGTTAATTGTATTATGCTTAACTTTTAATGGCTTTTGTCATACTTTAATTTAATTTAAGCTCCCTTTTAACAAAAAAAAAAAAAAAGAAGAGAAAAAACCTTTTATTTATTTAATATTTTTAACTTCGTAGTAAAATAAATACTGAAGATTACATGGGTCAAAACTACTCATAAATACGAATAAATGAATTTGATAAATAAATTACTATATAAAAGAGGTTAAAGTTTAGTCAAATTTTCTGATCAGATTAGATCAAATTAATTAAAATTAGATCAAATCCGGTTAAAAAATTCAGATCATATATGATGAAGAAAACATAGGCACATAGCCTAGCTAGTTAGATCTTCAATTTAAATTAAAGGTTATCAATTTTATTCAAATAGAATTCTTAGAATATTTTGACTCTATATGAAATAACTATCGCAAGTTGCATCATCGTTCTTAAATTAAGGATATTAGATTCTATTTATGAAATTATATATAGCAAGCGGCTTCATCATTGTAAAGGAAAACATTCTCCCTTTCACTCGTGTACATGAGGCCCTAAGAAACTCTCTCTTAAACATATCTATTTTTATTTCACATTTGAAACATTCAAACAATTACAAATATTTCAATTTTTTTTGTTGTAGCTAGATTGTAAAACTTTCCTTAATAAGAAAAGATAATACTAGAAACAATATCTCTCAATCCCAAAATATTTCTTCATTTAATTTACTTTCCTTGCATGCGGATCCCGTGTACCTTACCATTTTAAAATACAATTATATAATATAATATAATAAATGCAGGAAAAATCCTTGTAAGAGGTGGTAGTATGTCGTTTTGCATAATTTCAACCACAAAAAAAAAAAAAAAAAAAAAAAACCTAGCTAAAAAATAATAGTGTTCATAAATGACACGAGCACTTATCATAGTACTATGATTATATATATTGCAAGATTGTGATGGTGGAACTACCAATTAAACGTGCAAACAACCAACAGCTTAAATTATTATAAATTATAAATAGATAATACGCAATTAATTAAATATTTTTGTCATACAATAATTCAATTCAACATATTTTTTTATTTTTTTCTTTTTCTGAGATTGAAGGATTCAATTCAACCACCAAATCTTTTTAAGATCTATCTAGCTAGCTAGGAAGGTTACACCGTACCATTAGTGTACTCAGCTGTTTTGCTAGAGGATAATCCATTACTTTATAATATCATTTTATCAATTTATCATGTCATGTTTGTATGGGCACTATGTCTGGTTGTTTGTGAACTTTTTGTTGGAACATTTATGAATAAATGGGCTAAGGCATTGGACAAAGTAGGCTAGGCAAAAGGACTCACGAGGCAGAGAGGATCTCGCACGCTACGAGAAGTTTTTCGCACCCCGCGAAAAAGCTACTGGAAAATCTGGACAAAATATTGTCCAGTGGTCGCACTCCGCGACGGGGTCGTCGCACCCCGCGACTATGTCTATGAAAAATTCGAATGGTTGCTCGAATTCTTGGATTCTTTTCCTAGGATTCCTTTACGTGTTTAAGCTTGTATTTTGAGCTTCTATGCTGATGTAAAGGGGATTAAATCAGATTAAATGAGGAGATTAAGAGTTAGCCTTGTTGATGGAATTATTTTTATTTCATTCCTTATTCCATGCTAAACTTAATTTCTTATTTTAATTGGTTTAATGTGTGAATTGAACTCAGAATTTTTCTGAATTCTCCACATGCTTATGTGCCTATAAATAGGCATATATTTGTTCATTGCAAAGTACAAGATATAAGAGAATAACACAAGAAATTCTGAAATTCTTATACTCACTACAACTTGTTAGCACTTAGTAATGTCTAGCTAATTTTACTAAGTGTGTTTAAACACAAATAAACACAAGTCCTTTTGTTGCTATACTCTTGAGATCACATAGAGTGTAGGGTTATTTTCTCCATTGTATCTCACTAATCATTCGTGGTAACCCGGTGATCTAAGGGGCGAATTCGATTAGAAGGAAAGTGTAATTTCCACGCCTTGGAGGGTTTACATCAACACCATACATCACCAACAAGCTTCTAATCGAATTTCAAAAAGATGTCTACCCTCTAAGATTCGGCGTTGGAAAAGAAGGTTCACTTTGAAGTTTACAAGATGGAGATGTTCGGTAGCAAGTGGTGTTGCAAGGAATGATCAATATTGTGACGACTTGAAGTATAAAGCTAATTGTTCAAAGGTACTTCATGGATGAAGAAATTTCAAGTAAGAATTTTTTTGTTATTTGCTTTGAATTTTTACTTGTTATTTAATAAGTTTTAAAATTCATGTTGAATGATGCATATTGTTTGTTGTTTTTCATAATGGATTTATAATTTGCATGGAATTTGTGAAAGTATATTGCTAAGTGCAATTATGGTTAACTTTCATAGTGGAATAATGGTTATTATATTATTTGGTGGATTAAATTCCTTTGTCCATGCATGTACAAAATTTAATATCAATATTTTTAATAATTTCAATGTCATATAATTGTTATATATCCACTTTTGTTAAAGGGGGTATGTTAAACAAGATAGTATTTTTATGATGATTTATTCATATATTAAGATTATCTTGTTTAAGTTCAATTTGGTTGTATAAGTGCATATATGTAACAAATTTTGATGACAATATTTACTTGTTTGTCAAAATTTGTATATATGGTCTTTTAAAATTCTTATACATGGAACCAATTTGGGATTATTTTGAAATTATTGAGGACTTTGTCTTTCATGATATCATGTATATACATGGAGGAGGAATTTTTATTCTTTGGAAATTCATGAGGAATATGATAAAGTTTTGTTGATGGTGAAAGTATGCCAATAAAGATGATTAATATAATCATGTAAATTAGCATGGTAATAATGCTAATGGATGAACAATTTTCGTTATTCATGGAAATTGGGTGTTGGTTAATTTTGTATGTTATAATTCATTATGGGGAGTCAATAGACAAATGCATGTGGTTGTATATTTAATACAATGTTTATTAATCTTCTAATGCTTACTAGTATACTTTTTATAATAAGTATGGTCATTAGAGGTTAATTGTGGAGTAATTAACTACTTCATGGAGGAAAAAAGATTATTTCCTTGTTAATGGTTAATGGTAAAATGCATGATAAATATGTATATTTATTTTGTTCTCTTTGGTTTCAAGGAGAATGTTGTATCATATTTTTTAATATGGTGATCAATTTAATGATTGATGGTATTCTATGGTTTAATAGAATTGTGCATTTGTTAAACATTGTTAATGCGAATATTCCTTGTATTTGATAATCAATGTATGATTATGAATGCCTATCTTCATAAAGATAGTATGGTTATTGTGATGAATATTTTCACAATGTTGCGTTGAGGTTTTTTCTCATAATAAATCAAAAGTATAAATGTTTATATTTCTAATTTTGTAACATATGAGTACTTGAAAATTGGTACATATGGTTTTAAAATCTTATACTTGACATTGATTTATGAAATATTTTCAATTTTCGGAAAATATTGTATTATACATAATATTTGTATAATGGGAGATATAGTTTATTATCTTAAACCGGCTTTATAAATTAATAGTATAAGTGCTCATATTGTCAAATTTGGTAACATATGAGAATATGAAAAATTTGTGTATATATGAGAGGAAAATTCTTATACTTAATTTATAAAATAATTTTATTTAATTAAATATTGTTTTATACTTGATATGAGTATAATAGAAGATAAATGTTTTATCTTTGACTTGAACTATTTATTAGACGGGTATACTTGATAATTTTATGTTAGTTTATTATGGAGGAAAAATTGCATATTAAGATAATTTTCATTAAGATAATTTTATTTTTTGAGGAGGTAATTCTCATGATATCCATAATAAAGTTGCATATTATTTTTTAAGTATTAATATTGTCTTGACATTAAAAAGTGAAAGTAATGTAGATTGGTATATGAAGTATTTGGACATAAATCCATGTTTTATCACTTATTGTGTTTTACTTCAAATATATATCAATTGGTAATCATGTATGTAATGGAGTCATATACATGTATGTGCGATAATTTTTATGTATATGATTTTATATAACATGGGGTCGCAAGGGTTTATGTAATATATTTTAACTCGGATGAATAATTACTTAAATATTATTGAGTTGAAATAGCATAAAAATGAATAAAACTGATGAGTTTTAACCTATTGGACAACGTAAATGAAATAAAACTCAATTTGACGTCTAATACAACGTTAGATCTCAAATTCAATGAGTATAAAATTTCATTTGATAAGTTGTTGAATACTTGGTATGATTTTAATTCCAAGGTATGTGGTAATTGCTACATGGAATTTATCTTTCATGATTTCCATTATTTAATGGGGGAAGGAATTTTGTATTCTTGAAAATCATGTTGAATAAGATAAATTGATATTCTTTATTTTTAAGTATCACATTTGGTAGTGAAAATAATAAATTTTCCGATCTACTAAGGGGTGTGACAAGAAGTTTTAAAGAATATGTTTGCAATTATTTATTTATGTATTTTTTGTTTATTTATCAATTAATGTATTTATGGTTCATAATGTAATTTTATTTATTTATTTTATTTAATTGTGGGGATTATCTCATTCTATTACCATGTAAAGGTGATGAGATATAAGTAAAGGTTGAATGCATATGTATTTTATGATAAACTTCATAAGTTGTTTCTTAAATAGAATATTTAAGTAGTACTCTAAAGTATAATTAGAGTATGTTATGCATTTGTTATTTATACTCAGATTTATATGCATGTTTTACACTAATATTGTGTGGATGGAATTTTGCATATGGTTATAATTTGAGTATTGATTATGACGGGTTTGTCGTCATGTAAAATTTTCTTAAATAATAAGAAATTATGTTTGTATATAATACAAAGTGAAATATGATGTTCATTTTTTTTTCCCAATGAAGTCATGATCGATAAATCATTAGTATAAGTGTGTATATATCAAATTGGTAGACATATAGTAATGTGTCAAAATTTGTATATATGGAGGAGGAAATCTTATACTTGGATTGATTTATGATGGAAATGATTCCATGATTTATTAATTTTATACTTATTAATAGTATAAATTGGTTGATTTCTATTCTACATACTATTTAATAGATGGATGTCGATGTCTTATGCAAAAGTTTAATGGATTAAGGAATTATTATTTCTATAAAGATGATTTCTTTATGGAGGATTTTCATAAAGACACATAGTTTTATGGAGGAGGTTTTATTCTTCATTTACATAGAGATGGTATATTTTTATGGAGGAGGTTTATTCTTCATAGAGATATTATGTCTTTATGATGGAGGTTATTCATTCATAATGATAGTATTTTTTTTTTTTTTTATGAATGGTGTTTTAATTCCTTAGAATCCAATGAGTTAAACTTGCATGGTATTTTATATATTTTAATATATAAAAGATATGTGACATATTGTCTTGTAATCAATTAAATGGTGGAATGATGGTAATAATTATATTTCCATGGTGTATATCACTAGTTTGTGATATGTTACATTGCAATAGTAAACAATGTAGGATTATATTTATAATGTTAATTCACGACTCGTGTGCGACAACTTTATGGGCGTGATTTTATAAATATAATATAATTAAAGTCGTGTTTAAGAATTTTGTACGTTATAATTTAACTTGGAAAAAATCTCTGGCCAAAGTGTTATCAAGTTAAGGTTGTATAAAATTCTGAAGGGATGGTTAAAGCCTATGATACAATCTCAATGAAATAAAACTCAATTTGACGTCCAATACAACGTTGGATCTCAAATTCAATGAGGACAGATTTTCACTTGAGTTTGTGAGCACTTAAAATTTTATCATCCCGAGGTAAGTGCTAAAATTACTGCAATGATAAAGGAGGTTGAATTTTAGAATTCTTAATAGATCTTTGAAATTGGCTCAATTGCAGGAGCATGTGCGTAAAGATCTACCTATATGAGTTAGAAGTTTGGCCGCTTCATCATGTTTTAGGCTTAACTTGAAACGCTCGTGAATAGATATGTACACCATGGCGACATAGGTGTAGGAGGTAAAAGGATACTTGTTTGTGTTCATGTGTATTGTGTCTTCAATAATTCGTAGTGTTTGTATAATTCAAAGCTTAGTCTATTATTACGAATGGAATTATTGTAAAGTATACAAATACTAAGTAGAAATTCAATCGTTTCGATATTTCTATGCATGAACATGTAGTTGTGTTTTGTGGTACAAGTTGTGGTTTTAGCTTGTCAACATTTATGTCATAAATAGGAGGAGGATTGTTGGAACATTTATGAATAAATGGGCTAAAGCATTGGACAAAGTAGGCTAGGCAAAAGGACTCACGAGGCAGAGAGGATCTCGCACCCTGCGAGAAGTTTTTCGCACCCCGCGAAAAAGCTACTGGAAAATCTGGACAAAATATTGTCCAGTGGTCGCACCCCGCGACGGGGTCGTCGCACCCCGCGACTATGTCTCTGGAAAATTCGAATGGTTGCTCAAATTCTTGGATTCTTTTCCTAGGATTCCTTTACGTGTTTAAGCTTGTCTTTTGAGCTTCTATGCTGATGTAAAGGGGATTAAATCAGATTAAATGAGGAGATTAAGAGTTAGCCTTGTTGATGGAATAATTTTTATTTCATTCCTTATTCCATGCTAAACTTAATTTCTTATTTTAATTGATTTAATGTGTGAATTGAACTCAGAATTTTTCTGAATTCTTCACATGCTTATGTGCCTATAAATAGGCATATATTTGTTCATTGCAAAGTACAAGATATAAGAGAATAACACAAGAAATTCTGAAATTCTTATACTCACTACAACTTGTTAGCACTTAGTAATGTCTAGCTAATTTTACTAAGTGTGTTTAAACACAAATAAACACAAGTCCTTTTGTTTCTATACTCTTGAGATCACATAGAGTGTAGGGTTATTTTCTCCATTGTATCTCACTAATCATTCGTGGTAACTCGGTGATCTAAGGGGCGAATTCGATTAGAAGGAAAGTGTAATTTCCACGCCTTGGAGGGTTTACATCAACACCATACATCACCAACACTTTTTGGATCCCCATTACATGTTATATGTTAGAGCATTGTTAACCTCTAAAAAAAACTATTAGAAAGATAAAATTAGGTTTTTCATGCACAATTGTGAGATTATTGTTAGACAAACTAAACAGAAATAGCAAATGGTTATGCTTCCACATGTGGCTGAATTTCAGCTATTTTTAAAAATGTAAAATAAGGTGAGTTCAGGAAAAAAAATTGGTTTTTGACACTCTCAAATTTATGTCCGCACGTAGAGGTATGTGCATCAACTACGGGTGCACTCTCTTAACCTTAAAAAAAAAGTTTCAGGTTTAATAATTTCAAATAAGTTCAGATAAGTTCACATAATTTCAGTTCAGATAAGATCAGATTTAATAAGTTCAGATAAGTTTCAATAAGTTCATATAATTTCAGTTCAGGTAAGTTCAGGTCTAATAAGTTCTAAGTACACCTTAAAAAAATAAGTTTCAAGTTTAATATGTTCAGATAAGTTCAGTTTTAATAAGTTGAAGAGAATGCACCCTAAACTTAAAGATTGAAGAAAAGTGGAATGCGGAAATAAATTTGGGAGTGCCAAATTCACTATCCGAAAAACAATGGGTCTACTATATATTCGGATGCATGCAGAGGTATGTGCATCCAAGATGTTTTATTACTTATTTTAAATAATTTTGCTCGTTTTAAATTTTAGAATGAGAAAAAAAAACTATAAAATGAGCAAAATTACCCTTAAATATACCATACACCTGGATGTATATAAGAATGGTGTTGTTATGTGTGATCGAGTTACTCACACTTATTTGCTTGATGGTTTCATGTTAAATAATAATACTCTCACCGTATGTTTGGTAGTTAGTTATAAATTGTCGTAATGTGATCTGAATGAATTTATGTTGAGTATTCCCTCTGTTTTTATTTAATTTACATTGTTTGATTCTTGTTATAGTAATTTCCCAAACCACAAGCATGCACTTTAATCATAAACAATCAATAATATTATTGCGTGCATTTTTGAATTAGTAAAGCCCAAAACTTTGTCTGATCCATGTCGACAACATGGACTTGTGTTATGGATATGATTCTATCACTATCGCCAAAAAAAAAAAAAACAATCAAAATGAAATAAAGGATTTTAGCTATTAAAGAAAACATTAATAATAAATAAACAAACAAACATTACAACCATTTCAAAATGTTGAATACATTTGTCTTTTTTTTTCTTACAATCTTTGATATACATGTTTCAATATTAATATTTTCTGCTATTTTTTATATAAAAAAATAAATTAAAGTTGATATTTAATTAAAAATCATAAATTGAAAGGAATTTGGATCCTATATGTATATGTTTTTCGTTATATAATAAAGAGTCTTCATTGTCATATTGAGGAATAGATGGAAAATTTTTGGGGTTGTATTTTAACAATCATGCTCTTATATTATTAAAATTAATACATTATACACTTTAATTAAGTACTAATAATATACAATTTTACTAAACGAGTATTCTATGATGTATATTTGTTTTGACTAATTGACAAATTAATAAGATTTTTTTATTAAAAATATTATTAGTAAATTGGAAATTTGGGGCTCTCTTCACGTTGAACCTTGTGCAGTTGGAGACTTTGAGCCATACAAAATTTTTATAAAAAATGTTATAGTAACCATTAATGTGATGGTTTGCCAAAATAAGGGGGAAAAAGGAAATTTTATCCCTTTGAAGTCAAATAATTATTTCATTTTTACAACTTACATCTACTTAAGGTTGTTTTTGCAATTTAAACTCAATCTCATTTTTATTTTTTTTTTATCAATTTAAACAATATCAGGCAAAGTGTGATGCCATTCAAATCCTTATAAACAATAAACAATGATCTTACGCTTTGTTTGAGTTTGTTTAAATTGTTCGAAAAAGTGAATTTTGGTTGTAACGGATTTTAATTATATAATGAAATTAAGTGGTTGTAAATTGAAAAAATAAAAAGTCAGTTATACAACATTAATGGCGGGCCAAAATCCTGTCGTAAATGTAAATGTTTTATGACAGTGTTTGGACTCGTAATTAAAATTCACCTAATATCTATCCCAAGCAAACTCTATTAAAATAAACTCATTTAAGATCGGATCGCGATGAGAAAAATCATTTACGACCCCCTTTTCTACGACGGTGTTACATATTTAGGACGGAAAAAATCATTTACAACCCCTTCTTTTCTATGACAGGGTCACATTCTCACGACGAATATTCCTAGCGTAAATGGTATCTTTTCTGGTAGTGTTAAATGGGAGTGACATTTTTTTTATTTTTCTTATATATATAAAAAAAAAAAAACTAAATGTGGGAAAAAAAAAACGTGTACCAGCTGTGAGCAATCTGAGCATGAAGCTTCGTTATTGTTGTTGGGGCTCTCATTTTCTATTTGGGACCCTCAAAGGCCAACACGGCAACACCTCATACCTCACTCTACACTTCCTTGCGTTCTTGTTCGTTGAAAACCGGGCCGGTCCGGGTTTAGGTTTTGGGCCAGGCCCCCACCGTTGTATTTTAGAATTTTCTCATATTGACTTTTGCTACTGCTGTTCATTTGGTAACTTTGACTCTCTATAATTTTATACATATAAGGAAAAATATAGTCAAATGAGATCTTATTTGATTCGGCTCAATGTGTACTTTTTAAAAATATAATGCTTATAATTTTTTATTATACGTATCTCAAGATATTTTCATTTAAAGATATATCTCGGGAGATAAGAAAAAATGAATAGGGCAGTCTTTTAAGGACAGAGGAAGTATAATTTTATGTGGACCAGTTTGTGAGTACAAAATATTTAATATTTTATACGTAATATTTATTTATGTAAAAAATGTTCATTTATATAAATAGAATTTTCATTTATGTAAAAAAAATTAAAAGTTCATTAATAAGACCTTAATATTCATTTTTCAATAGCAGAATATTTATTAAGGGTGCATTCACTTCAATTATTTTATCAGATCTTAGAACTTATCAGATTTTATCAGGTCAGGTCGAATAAGTTAGAACGCAGCCTAAGAAATCATAAATATTCATTAGCAAAAAATAAGTAATCCTTTTGAGAAATGTTCAATTGTAAACATAAAATAGTCTTATGAGAAACCAATTTTCATTTTTAAAAAGTAGAAAGTTCAATTAAAATCTTAATCATTCACTTTCTTTTGTTACTTTTCATATGATAAAACTTTTAACTGTGATTTTATAATAACTCCATAACTTTTATTTGCAATTATTATACATCTTTACTATCTATTTTATGTTAAATCATTGCAAATAAAAAAATTTGGAGATAGTAATTTTTTATCATCAATACAAATATTTACTTGACTTGTTATGTAAAAGTTATTCTTATAGGTAAAAAGTTATTCTAGAAAAAACTAGGATCCTTTTGGAGAAGCTTCTATATTATAGAGCATTAAACAATCTTGTTATTCTGATTTACTAAAACTACAAATATAAGAAAAACAAAAACCCTTCATAATTCCAATAATAGTCTAGTATAATTCAACCCATTTTTTCTACATCTCATTCAATTATTATTTCTCTTTTCCAAATTAATCCATCATTAACTCATAGACTATCCAACCACCCGATACTTGTTTTTTTTATTTATTTATTTATAAATATATATATATATATATATATATATATATATATATATATATATCTCTGTTGGAGAAAACCTTACAATTATTTTGGATATTGACAAGGTGATAAAAGTTGAAATATTTTTATATGTATTTTTATAATGTAACATACACACATATATATATATATATATACTTTTTAAATAATATTAATATTTTTATTTAAGAAATATTAGAGGTAGTGTGCCATTGTATCATTTTTCCCAAGACCTATAGAATGTCAGGAACAACACGATATGCGAATGAAGCATATATGGCCAGTGGAAGAGGCGTAATCTTTGAGTTTGATCCTCATGACACCCCGTCCCCTGTCAAGATAATTTCCTGATATAGCAGCCTTGTGCTCTACACACCTTACGTGTTACAAAAAATTACTTTTAGAGCAGAGATAAATGCTGACACAACTTATAAATTCGACACGAAATTAATCCATTTCTTAGTGAGTTTAGGGTGAGGGCTTGGCCTATTTAAGTGTACGTGTTGATACGACTAGAAGGCCGGTTTAGGACTGAGGTGGTTAAACCCTTTTGGTCGGTAAATAGGTTGACATGCACGATACAACATGATTATATACAATTGTCAACCTATAGTATAAAAAGCTAACACCGCCCATCAACTCTATACAAAATCGACCCATTAGTGGGTCGGATCGAGAAAATTGACCAGATAAGTAGGTTGACACTACATGTCCTTTTTATTACACATATGTAGGGTTAGGGCTAACAAATCTAACGTGGCTCAGCCCAATTATCTATCAGCTCTACTGTACTTGTAGGCTATCCAACCATACTCTCACCAATTACGGAAGTGTAAATATGTAGAACTCTTTCCATGAATAATGGTGGGAAGTTTCCTAATTGAAAAAAAAAATTGAAAAAGAAAATAAATTCATTGAACCGTCTACGTGGACGGTAATTTGCGTATTAAAGAAAAAGTAGCAGCATTTTGGGAATTAAGATTATTCTTAACATTATTTAGGGAAAGAGTTCAAATATGCACTACCTACAATTCATATTATCTGCTTGCATCATTCCAATTTTTCACGCTTGTTGATACGATACATTACTTTGACCAATAATATCTATCATTATATATAATAAGTAAAATTTATAAAAAGTTGATATAACCAATATTTAACGAGATGATTCTAGTCGTATCAATATTTATCAGGCTGGGGTCGTTAGATAAGGATTAATACATTTCTTAAAGTAGTACGGAGTAATAATTTTAATAAGTACTCCGTATGTCAAAATCACTTTCAGCTTTCTAATTCAAGGCTACTAAAGGAGTGCTCGTTAGCTTTTGTCAAAAAAAAAAAAAAAAAAAAAAAAAAAACCCGAAAGAGTAATAAAATAGGGCAAATCATATCAGTTGCTAGTTACGTACTCGTGGTACCAGGTAAAGCGCTTGATTGTGGGTGTATCTCTGTTTTTGTGCTACTTCATTAATGAAGGAGCCAAAAATCATTAATTAATTAATATAATATATTAAAAAAAAAGGGTTTTGCCGTGTTAATAGAGTGAATAGATTATGTTCTCCCGAAAAAAGTTAGTTACCTTGAAAGTGCACTTCTGTTTCTTTTTTCCAGCAGGCCAGGCCGGCAGCTCAGCTAGCACCTAATTTAATCTCTCCTTCAAACTTAATTAATTTTAAACCCTAAATTAAAATTTGCTGTACTTTTAATTTGTCTATTCTTTATATTTCTTCCAATCTTCTAATCTCTTCTTGGACTACTATTTTTTTCCACCAGTCTATTTTGTTCAACAAATAATATAGTCCACCATAATAAGTAGTAGGTGTGTTGAGTGTATGACAACTAGTTTTCTCAAGTGCAAAGTCTTTTTTTTGGAGGTGATATATGCTCATTTCATATGATTGAAATATTCCCTTTCCTTTTACTTTTACTTTTACGCATTGTCTGGATCGAAGGAATTTGAGATAAAATAATAATTGTTATATTATAGACCGACCCGAGTTTATATACATAGCTATATGTGCTTCAGCTTAATTACAAGTACCTAATATTCAACATTTTACACATAATGTAATTATGCATGTAGATAGAGTGTTCGTTGTCGATTTAATTATTATTTATAAATAAATAGCCGAATAGGTATTGTTTTATATTAGAATAGATATTGAAAAATAGCAATATGAACATTCATTATATGTAAATAAACATTTTGTGTGCATACATGAACATTCTGTGTATATGGACTTGAATATTCAATGTTTAATCGTGTATAAAAGGGTGCACATAAAGATATATGGACTCGCGGCCGGGTGTAACTAATAATTTGCGGGGAACCAGCAGGGAGCAGGGAGAGGAAAGAGAGGAGCTGAGAATAAATTTCATTGTTTGGGAAATAGATTGGGAAAGGGAGAGAAATGTGAGGGCCGGGAGAGATTTATTTTCATATCAACTTTAATAAAAGCTAATCACCGCCCTTGATAATATATTGGATAAGCTGATTAAAAGCGCAAATATTAAATTAAAATGAATATTAATTAGTTACAATCGGCACATGATTCTTCTATATTTATTACTTTATGGTTTCCAAATGTTTTTTTTTTATACTATATCTTTTCCTTCTGACTAACTTTTTAAAAAATTAATCCTCTTTTCCGTTATTTCTCTTACTTATGTACACAACTTTTGGTCATCATCTTGTTCCTTTACTCGCAATTAGCTAATTAGTTTTGATGAAAAACCAAGTAGGTAAATTAAAAAATAGAGGCAATAATCCATTACTTTTATCATTAATATCAAAACTTACATATAAGTAAATACTATAAAAAGTTGATGTTATGAAACTATTTAATGAGACGAATCTAACAAGATACATCTTGACTATTTTTTTTCCCTTTTGTATAAATCACAAATCATGATCAAAGTGAAATGTGGTCAGTACAAAAGTCAGTTTGTTGTAAATCTTTTGTGTTATGAAGGAAGTAAATAAAGTAAAGCTATTTTTTCAGGTTCATTATTTTTGACCTTTAATAAAAAATAATACAGTACATGGAGTATAGTTTTGCAAACCCTATTCTTATTTTTGCTCATTTTCTTATTGGATGTCCATATTACTTTGCATTTTTTTTTTTTTGCTAAATTCTTAATAATAATTTCTTCTCACATGGTACAACCCACAGAAAATTTTATTAATAATAATTATTCTCTGTATATTTTAGTCACAGGCCTAAAATCTTGCTCCAAATACCAAAAGGAAGAGGGAGTGACATAGTAGTTTCCAGACTTTCTCACTATACTACAACCATCACAAACTATAACTTTTGTCTATTAGCTTAATAAGGTCAATTTTTGAAATATGTGAGCATAAAATTAACACACACAGTGAGAGAGAGAGAGAGAGAGAGATAATAAAGGATCTAGAGCATAATTTCAGGGTTAATTAACTAATGCAAAATATCATAACAACACTCACTACCTTACATATCATATGATTTGTCACTAATACTATTAAGGCAAAAGTTAACGAGCGCTTCAAATAGTAAAAAAAGAAAAATAATAAATACTACATCTGTTTCTCTTTAAATGCAACGATTAGATATTTTTTCTCTTTATTTTATGTCAAATCGTTGCAATTGTAAAAATAAAAAAAAAACAAAAAAAAAAACAGATGTAGCATAATAAACATTTAATTACATCGATCGTTATGTGACTTTATTAGCATGTACTCTAAAATTATTACTGTTTTAGAAAATGTATAAATGCTTATCTAGCTAGTGTCTCTCGTACGTTGGTTAGCAATTATTATTATTCATGTGAACTTTGTTTTTATTATTAGTACTTGACTAATCAGATTCAAAGCACTAGTCATCAAATACTCCATTCAAAAATATCATTAATTAATACTAATCAAGTAACTAAATATTCCTTCTCTTTAAAATAAAAATACCAAAATATCCCCCCTTTTTCTCCTCACCCCCCTTACTCCCTTAAAGGCGTAAACCTCGTGTCTTTGTCCATACTCTTCATTCTTCCCCCCTATATAACCCCCTTTGCTTCTCACTCTCTTCCCCCCCATCTTATTATTGTTATTTTCTCCTTTCAAACTTTTTTTTTCCTCTATTTTTTTCACTTTTGTCATTAAACTCAATGGCACCAAATGTACACAAAATTTACTCTCAGGAAAGCTGCCCGACGCCATCTACGTCGGGCAGCATTCCACTACAGGATAGCAGTATAAACAACAAAAAAAGACAGATGGATACAAAGCACCCAGTGTACCGAGGCGTGAGGAAGAGGGCGTGGGGGAAATGGGTATCCGAGATCCGAGAGCCTCGAAAAAAGTCCCGGATATGGTTAGGCACCTTCTCCACCCCAGAAATGGCGGCCCGCGCCCATGACGTGGCCGCCTTAAGCATTAAGGGGTCAAATGCCGTCCTAAACTTCCCTCATCTCTCTGACACCCTCCCTCGCCCTCTCTCCAATTCCCCTCGTGATGTCCAGCTAGCGGCCGCAAAAGCAGCCGCTCTGGACTGTCCACATGACATGTCACCCTGTTCTGCTGCTACTACTAATAATGACAATGACATTATTAGCAGTAGTAGCAGCAGCAACACCGCTGCTGATCCAGTAAAACTGGAGCCCACCAGCGGTGCTGCTGCTCGCCACATCGTTGACGACGTGGCACCTTGTTCGCCGTCCTCGTCGTCCTCGACACTGGCATTTTCGCCAGACTCGACTGCAGTGTCGGGGGACAACGAGGAGCAGCTCCTGCTCGGGGAGATTGTCGAGTTGCCGAGTTTGGAAGACGAGTCCGGGTTTCGGTCCGGCGAGTTCGCTCACCGGACTCGGTTGATGTACGAGTACTACGACGACTCCGATCCTCTGCTTCAATGTTGGGTCAATAATGAAGATATTGCTGCAATGGAAGGGTATTTTGGGGAACAAGGTTTGAGTTTTAGTACCTGTTTTGATGCATTGTTATGGCATCATTAAATGCAAAAAAAAAAAAAAAAAAAAAAACCTCTTTTTTTTTATTATTATTATTAAAAAAAAAAAGCCAAAAAAAATAAAAAAGGCTGTAAGACAAACATGTTAGTTCTTCCATCCTCAAATTCCTTTAAAATGATGGCAGTTCATATATATATTTAGGAAGAAATTGACTAGATAGATACACATTTTTTATTTATTGTATTTATTATATAAAATACTTGTATTTTTATTTTTTTTATTTAGTAGTTTTCCCCTGCCCACCATTTTTCCTGGGAAATTTTTTAATTATTGTGATTATCGATGAAATTTTCGAATACGGAGTTTACAAAGTCTCAACTGCCCGCAATAATTCAGTGTATTTATTTCCTTTTCAAGTACGTACTTGTCAATTTGTATTTTTTTTGTTTTAAAATAATCCATCCGTCTACAAATGAGTGATCTATTTTGAGTAAAATTGTAAGAGTTTTTTAGTCAAAATGAAGCACTTATTTGTGGACGGAGGGAGTAACACAAATTGACAAGTATGTACATAAATTTCATAACGAAATCTCACAAGATGAGTATTAAAATGAGGTTCGGACATCTGTTATATTATTTGCAACCTTAAAATTTTAAACTACTTATGTTATGTTCTTATGTATGTACTTTGATTAAGATTTGAGTTTTACCCTTAATAAAAAACATAGTCAAATGAGAACTTGTTAGATTATTCTTTGCAACATCTAGTTTTTTATATGCAGTTGTAATAATTTTTACAAACATGTAATTAAAGTTATTAATATTTAAGGTTTTGTCTCTCATACGTAAAAAAATGGAGTGTTGCAAATAATAAGAAAAAGAGTTACTAGTTCGTTAAGTTTTGCCAGTGAAACAAATTACCTTGCTTCTTGAATTTCATCGGTACGAATCAATTCATTGTTACAACACTAGGTTGTTAACATCTTTTTTTTTGTTTTCTTATGCTCGCTAAACTTCAGAAAAAATGTCTTATCAAATAAGTTTGTCCCTGAAACCTTTGTGGACTTCAAAATATTATTCGTTCTGATAGGGAAAAGACGCTTTTATTGTATGAGTACATTTTACTTATTACAAAACAAAAGTGCAGTTATCAAACAGAGAGTGCCAATATCAATTTCCATATTGAAACAATGCACAGGGCTAGGGTTTAGGGTTGATATGTATAGTATGGGGTTGACATGATCATTAATTAATGATCTCTATGTATATTTATATGATTCCTCAATTGCTCTGGATTTTGACCAAAACTTGAAAGAAAAGTCAACATGGTCATATAACAAATTAACAATAAGGTGATAATAGTCTGTCATATACTATACTGTATGAATTTTAATAGATCAGTACGTGTAGTACGTGTTCCAGCTAATTTTTATATTGATTGTAATAATTATTATAATTATTACATGTTCCATTATTATTATTATTATTATTATTATTATTATTAATATCTCTGTTGCTTCATTAACTA
Source organism: Salicornia ramosissima (assembly GCA_951394345.1). Taxonomy (NCBI): domain Eukaryota; kingdom Viridiplantae; phylum Streptophyta; class Magnoliopsida; order Caryophyllales; family Amaranthaceae; genus Salicornia; species Salicornia ramosissima. Next base: position 5,783,869 of record OX596233.1, read on the forward strand.
AAATAGTATAGCAAATTTCGGGTGGTGATTTTGGCACTCTCCAAGTCTCCAATTTGATTTTACTATTCATGTGAGAGGGGGAGGAGTGCCAAAATCAAGTTGGGGAGTGCCAAAATCATTTCCGATCCCCAAATTTCTTGTCAGATTGTTAGACAATATTTCGCTTGAAAATATTAACTTTTGACACTAAAATGAACCATTTGATTTTTTTTTTTTTGCATAAAGCTTAACTAGTTACTTAAAATGTTATTAAATATTAATAATAATTATTATACTACTCCCGTTTCTTTTTAATTGCAACAATTTCACTTTTTACCCCCAATTTTATGTCACATTATCTTACCAGCATACAAAAAGAAATGGTATAACTAATAAACGATTAAATGATCGAAGTATAATAAGTGAGATTTTACTTTAGTGAGCGAATCTTCTATGAAGGTACATTTTTAACACATTCATTAAGAAAATTTCAATCATTAGGAAATTATAATTTTGATGTTTCAAAGAAGGATAGGGCATAGTAGTAGGCTTGATTTTGGAGATAATGACTCTGGTAGAAAGGATAAGATAAAAAAAATCCGTTTATATTATTGTGGGGAGAAAAAAAAGTGTAAAATAACTGCAAATGAAAAGAACGAGTAATAATTATTTATTTATTACACTTTGCACGTTTTTGTCATAAATTTCAAAAAAACAAATCTCGTTTTAAGTAATGTGTTTAATAATGATTATAAATATTGCCTAATAAATAAATAAATAAATTAGTAAATGCAATAAAAAAAATTAAAATTATTTAGAGTTCATTATTTTGATTGCCATATAAACTTAACAATGGCTAACTTGGTTGGACTTTAAAGAGGTCGGAGTGTTATATCAAATATGCATTTCATATTTATCATGTGACAATTCAATAAAGCAACACACAAGCAATAACTCTATAGTTTTTGCTCCACATGAAATTATTCGTATGTGTATGTCCTTATTGTCGTACTTTTAGAGTTGGTAGCATGCTTCCATCACTTTTTGCGAAATTGATCGAATTTAACGTTATTAACAATAAGAGGTTTGTGGAGAGGTTCGTAATACAATTTTGAGGTTCAATTCATGGCACAAACCTCATTATCGCCAACAAAAGTTACATCATTTCAATTCTATGAGGTTATTATATTGAATAATAAGTGGTTATGTAAAATTTGGGTTGGAAAACCATTTTTCACATAATTGAAACACCCCATTATTTGAAGGAAAACATTTTCCGTCACAATTGAAGTTATTGATTTTCAATACAACTAAACATTGAAAAATATTTAAAATGGAAAATAATTTTACATGCAACCAAACAACGGAAAACCTTTGTGAAAATGAATTTTCCGGTGTTAAAGGTTTTTCATAGAAAACCATGTTTATCTGTAAACATTTTATACCCTACCAAATGGACCCGCCGTAATGTTTTACTCAAAACCAAACAATATAAGATGGGAAAACATATTTTAGTGAAACGTTTTACATCATGCCAGACAAACCTTATGATGTGTGTAAATTAAAACTCAAATCTTAGTCAATGTACATAGCAAATTTAAAGGGAGTAAGTACATGTGAACGAATCCAACAAAATCAGATTTTGCTTGACTATATTTTTCATTATGTGTAAAATTCAAATCTTAGTCAAAGTACATAGCATTAATAGTGCAAAATTTAGACGGTTGCAGATAATAAGAACCTAAAAAAAACTTTATAATTAAGGTAGAAGAGTTGAATTATAATATGAAATCAAGCCAATCATTTAAAATAAAAAGTAGTGTATGTTAATTAAGATACCAATGCCCTGGCCTTTTCCTATTAATGTCACAACTCACAACAACACCTGAGTTAAACAGTGGTACATGTAGTTACACACTACACTTAGCTAGTTAGCTTTGCACAAAGTTTGATTTCTACTCTAATATTATTTTTGAATTATTATTGGTTTCTTTAAATCAAAGGGCCCATGCCCATCCATCCATCATTCCCTACATCTCATGTATATATAATTTCTCCTCCACAATTTTCTTGTATATCCCTCTTTAATTATTTAGGTTGTTGGTAAACTATTTAAGTGTTGTATTCGTGTCGAATTAGCTACATATATATACGGGTTGAACCTCTCAATTCTAACACGGCTTGTGTTTGTATCAGGCCGTGTTGTATCAACCTACATATACATATATTGTTGACCCACATTCAGTCTATTTATGTTAAGATCGATTTGATTAATGTCATTGTGATGTATTCCTTTTTGTCAAATCTGAATATTATTTTTCTACGTCATTTTTAGGGCAGCTCTTAATTAAAACTCACTTTGTCAATTCTTTTATTATTGCAATATTTTGACTTTTATATTTTTCACACATCTCATTTTGCATGAGTATCTTTAGATTCATAGGTAGAGGTGGTAAAAGTTGGAACGTCGTGCTATCCCGACAAGAAATCAACGCATTATAACGGTTTTGGGTTGAGGAATTTGGCCCTTTTAAGTACAAGCTAAGAATTGACACGACACAACATGACATGTTTATTAAACAGGTCGTATTAGGGTTGAGGGTTTTCAATCAAAATGTTTAAGTTCACCGGTTGAGAAGACATGATTACATCTCATTACATGTCAATTTCATATAAAAATCATACACGACCAGCTAACCCGACACGACTCAAGCCAATTCCCACATCTATAGGTAAGGTACATATACATCAAGTGACTTGGGATATTTGTTGTTTGATTCATGCATGCCGACATGCATTTTTTTATTACTATTTAACATTAATAATTTTTATTAGAAAATAATTAAAACTATAGTTAATTGATAAAGCTAAGATTCATTAATCAGCTTGAAAATCCAAATAAACATGCAATAAAAAGAGAGCAAAGGAATTATTTGATTAAAAACCGTTATGAATGATACTAACGAGTAATCACAATGAAATTAAGTAAAAATTTTAGTGCTCATTATCCTGCAACAAAATAAAATTTAATCTCAAACCACGGGTATATTTTTTCTACGTAAAATTCAGCGTCTCTGCTTAACATACTCCTTCCGTTCCGTATATATGTTTTTCTTTGTAACCAATCCTCTTATATTACAATTTATCTTTTCACGTTTGCCAACACAATAATTCTTCCACCATCATTAATATTACTAATTTTATATTGTAAAAATTATAAAATTTTATTTCAAAAGCAAATATCAACACAAATTTAACAAAACCCCACCTGCATTTTATTTTCTTACACACTATATGTTACAAAGAAAGATCAAAGCTTGTATAAGCAACGGACAACTTATATGTTGTCATTTTCATCGTTAGTATATATCAATCAATCAAATAGATCATTATTACAACATTTCCTGTTTACTCGGACTTTTATGTATAAATGTATTAATCCAACAAGATATTAAAGAAAATCTTTGCCCTAATATATCTGTTAATTAATGAATGATAAGTGCATATTTAGTGGCTAAAGATCTTGTCTCTTTTTGTTTTATTTATTATTTTATTGAAAGAACTAGGTGCAAAATTGTAGAATTGTAGTACTAAATTTTGTGACCTCACTAGGAGTGTTTTTTACTCCTCCGCCCTCGTGCTCAACTTTGACGGGAGCTCTATCACCACATTGGCAGCAACAGGGTTCCTCATTCGTGATACCGCTGGGATTGGTCACGCAGCCCATACTTATAACCTTGGCCACTCCTCTGCTATGCTTGCTAAATTGATTACAACGGGAAATGGTATTCGTCATCTACTTCAAGCCAACTTCTTACCTGTTGAGATCATCAAAGCTAAGGGGATAATATTAGTGTTAAGCCATAAGTTAGTTTATATTCTCTTATTAGTTAGTTATAGTTAGTTAGTGCTTAGTGTCTTTAGTCTATATATATGTAGTCCTTTGTACTCTTATTCATTCATTCAATAATATTCAATTCTGTTCTTCTCTAATTCTCTTCTACTGCTCATATGGTATCAGAGCCATATCCAATTCTTGGATAATTTTCCCAATAAACTTCTTCCCTCTCTCAAATCTCTTACATAATTTCTTTCTTTCCTCGATTATACTCTGATTAATTTGGGTAATTAGCTCCTTCGAAATTAAAAATTGAAGTTTATTGAAGAAGCAAGGTCAATTGAAGATGTCAATGGCTGATGTTACCTCGACGAATTTCGCAAATGAAACTCAAATCTCAGGTTTGGTTGATCCTTACTTTCTTGCAAACTCTGATAATCCTGCTGCATCCTTAGTATCAGTAGTGTTTAATGGTACTAATTTTCTGAGATGGAGTAGAAAAATTAAGAAAGCTTTAGGTGCGAAAAATAAGTTAGGGTTTATAAATGGTTCGATTTCTATGCCTGAGGAGAGTGATAAAGATTTTGAAAAATGGCAGAGGGTTGATTACATGGTTGGGAGCTGGATTTCGAATTCTATGACTAGTGAATTGTCAGATGATTTTACATATGCTGAAACTGCTCTTGAATTGTGGAGTGATATACATGATAGGTTTAAACAATCTAGTGGTCCTATGGTGTATCAATTAAAAAAAGAAATTGCTAGCTTAAAACAAGAAAATATGTCAATCTCGAATTACTATGGGAAAGTTAAAAGATTATGGGATGAACTTCAAAGTTTTAAAACTCAACCAAAGTGTATATGTGGTGCTTTTAAGAAGTGTACATGTGAGTTTCTTAAAAGACTGAATGAGGCAGAACAAGATGACAAGTTGATGCAATTTCTTCTTGGACTTAATAGTGGATATGAGAACACTATAACTAATGTGATTTCCATGGATCCTTTACCATCTATTAATAGAGCTTATGCCATTGTTTTACAAGTAGAGGTTCAAAAAGAGATTACTGGTTCTCAAAACACTCAAGAAAATAGTGCTTTAGTTGCCCATAGGACTGATACTTTAGCCATAAGGTCTGGAAATTATGTTCCAAGAAATGCCATACAACCAAAGAAAGACTGGAAGAAGGAGAGGTATGAAAGGAAGTGTGATGTATGTAAAGCTAGGGGACATAACACAGATCAGTGTTTCAAGATAATAGGTTACCCAGATTGGTATAACACCTTAAAATCTGGAAGGAATGGTGGTAACAAACCTAGGATAGCTGCTAATGTGACTGGCTTAAGAATTGAAGAATATACTGATACTCCTCTGGATAACAATGACAACAAAGATGTCAATGCTAATATGGTGTCTACAATTACTCAAGAAGTAATCAAAGTGATGCAGAACAAGGGTGGCACTTCATCAGATGCTACTGGACTTGCATATGCAAACTGTGCAGGTATTAAAAGATCTAACTCTACTTGTGTTCAGTTTAATCAATTTGATAATAACATGTGGGTGATAGATTCAGGAGCTAGTGACCATATGGTCTATAATTCTAGTAATTTGCTAAATAAAAGAAAACTTACTCATCCAATTAAAGTAGGATTACCTGATGGAAATTGTAAGTTTGTTCAATGGTGTGGATCTATTGTTATAAATAATAATCTGACATTACATGATGTTCTTTTAGTGGAAGAATTTAAACATAACTTGCTTTCTGTTAATAAATTAGCTGAACAGAATGGTTTGTCCATTATCTTTACCAAAGATAATTGTGTTTTTCAGGACCAATCTAATGCTGTTTTGGCATCTGGGCTTAAAGTTCAAGGTCTTTACTGCTTAAGAGTTTCTAGTGTGAATAATCCTTCTAAAGATAGTAACATTTTTAGGAATATAAAGTGTAATAATGTAGGTTCTGTTCATTTTTCAAATAATACTCTAGCTTCTGAAAGTGACAATTGTAATAAAGATTCTGTTTCTTCTCTTAATATAGCAAATTTGCAGTTGTTTCATGCTAGATTAGGCCACTTGTCTTTGTCAAAAATGAAACATATAGATGCTTGCAACTGTTCTGGTTTTAAGAATTTTAATTGTGATATTGCTAAATTGCATAAACTTCCTTTTCCAGTTAGTAAGTCAAGGGCTAAAGATCTTTTTGGCATGATTCACATAGATTTATGGGGTCCCTATAGAGTAGAGTCCATCACTGGTGCTCGATATTTTGTTACTATAGTTGATGATTATAGCAGAATCACTTCGACCTTTTTGATTCAAAATAAGCAACAAGTTTTAAAAGTTATCACAGATTTTCTAGCCTATGTTAAGACTCAATTCAAAAAGAAAGTTCAAGTTGTAAGATCAGATAATGGCACAGAATTTTTGAATACTCCTTGTTTAGAATTATTTGCTAGGAAAGGAATTTTGCATCAAAAATCTATGGTTGGTGTTCCCCAACAAAATGGGAGAGTAGAAAGGAAACATAGACATCTTCTTGAGGTTTCAAGAGCTCTTAGATTTAATGCTTATTTACCAAAAAAATTCTGGGGAGAATGTGTTCTCACAGCCACTTACCTAATTAATAGAATGCCTTCCAAAATTTTATCTTGGAAAACTCCTTATCAATTAATGTTTGGCTCTACTCCTTCCTATGATAATCTAAAAACATTTGGTTGTTTATGTTTTGCTCTAAATAATAATAAAAACAAGGATAAGTTTGATTCTAGAGCTAGAAAAGGAATTTTTCTTGGCTATCCCTGTGGTCAAAAAGGGTATAAAATCTTTGATTTAGAAAAGAAACAAATCTTTATGTTTAGGGATGTAAAATTTTATGAAGACATTTTCCCATATAAAGAAAATGTCAGTCAGCCTAGCAAAGTCATACCAAGTTTAGTCACCTTTGGTCCAAAAAATAAAGAAGGCACAGGGTCTAACTCTGTTGGTTCTACTATGTCTTTAAGAAATATTGTGCCAAATATGATTGCTCAAACAGATTTTGAAGAAGATCAGGTAGAACATGGTTATACTGGACCTGATCATATGCAGATGGGTGATTCCCATGATTCTGATATAAACAGAATCAGTTCTGATTCTGGTAACAGGGGTCTCAGTGACCTTGTTGATGCTGACTCTTCCTCACAAAGTTTAGGTAATACTCCTTTATATTCTGCAAATAACCATGAGCATGTTAATAATCCTAGAACTTCTATTAGAAATATTAAACCTCTTGCTAAATTAGATGACTTTATATGCTCATATGTTCCTCATAGAAATAATTCTATTAATAACAATGTTGAACAATCTCAGTCTAATTCTTTTGCTGTGAACTCTTCTAAGATTGTTGATCCAAAACATTTTAATCAAGCTAAATATAGCTTAGAATGGGTTCAAGCAATGGATACTGAACTTAAAGCTTTGGAAGATAATAAAACCTGGATAATAACTGATTTACCTAAAGGCAAACATGCTATAGGATCTAAATGGATTTTTAAAACCAAATTAAATCCTGATGGAACTATAGAAAGATATAAGGCTAGACTTGTAGCTACTGGGTACCAACAAAAGGAAGGGCAAGATTTCAATCAAACCTTTTCCCATGTAGCTAAATTAGCAACAGTCAGGATAGTCACTGCTCTTGCTACTACTAGGGGATGGCCTATTTACCAACTTGACATAAATAATGCATTTTTACATGGCTATCTTGATGAAGAAGTTTACATGCTTCCTCCTTCTGGATATTTTAAAGCTCAAAAAGGTCAAGTTTGTAAACTATTTAAGTCCTTATATGGCCTTAAATAGGCCCCTAGGCAATGGAACAAAGGATTGACTATTTTTCTTTTAAAACAAGGATTTGTCCAATCTAAGCAGGACTATTCCCTTTTTACTAGAACTTTAGAAAATGAGTTCCTAATTTTGGTTGTTTATGTTGATGATGTTCTTATAACTGGTTCTTCTCAAACTCAGATTACTCAAGTAAAGCAAGACTTGGACAAGATGTTTACTATTAAGGATTTAGGAAGAGTGCATTACTTTCTTGGAGTAGAGATCACAAGGAACACTAGAGGAACTTTTCTTTCCCAAAGGAAATACATCACTGACATTCTAGAAGATGCTGGCATGAGTAACTGTGAGCAAGCTGTTGCCCCTCTTCCCATTGGATTAAAACTGAACATTGATGAAGGTGATTTACTTGATGCCCCTAAAGTTTACAGAAAGATTATAGGAAGACTTCTCTACCTCAGCTTTACAAGGCCTGATTTGTCATATTCTGTGCAACATTTATCACAGTTCTTACAACAACCAAGAGCCCCTCACTTAAGGGTTGCCCTACACATACTAAAATATCTCAAAGGTACCTTAGATTATGGTCTCTTTTACTCTGCTTCCTCAGATACTACAGTCACAGCTTTTAGTGACTCAGATTGGGGGTCATGCACCTTCACTAGTAGGTACCTATGCAGTGTTTCTTGATAGCAGTCTAGTCTCTTGGAAAACCAAGAAGCAAACCACTGTCAGCAAGTCTTCCACAGAGGCCGAGTATAGAAGCTTGTCCAGTGCTGCCAGTGAGGTCACCTGGGTGGAAGGTCTACTGCAAGATCTTCAAATACAAGTTCAGTTGCCTATTTTTCTTGGATGTGACAATAAATCTGCTGAGCACCTTGCCAAGAACCCAATGTTTCATGACAAAACTAAGCATATCAAGAGGGATATGCACTATATAAGGGAGCAAGTAGAGTTAGGCTTCATACAAGTTTCTCATGTTCATTCCCATGATCAAGTAGCTGATATATTAACTAAACCACTTGTTTCTACTCGACATTTTTTCTTATGTGACAAGCTTGGACTTGTATCTTTGTCCAGCTTGGAAGGGGTATATTAGTGTTAAGCCATAAGTTAGTTTATATTCTCTTATTAGTTAGTTATAGTTAGTTAGTGCTTAGTGTCTTTAGTCTATATATATATGTAGTCCTTTGTACTCTTATTCATTCATTCAATAATATTCAATTCTGTTCTTCTCTAATTCTCTTCTACTGCTCATAGATAACCTATTAACTCTGTCAACAACATTTCCCGCCTCAATGGAAGATAGCGCAATTGATCACCGAAATACAATCTCTTCTTCCACAGTTTCTCTTACATTGTTCGACATATCTATCGTGAAAGAAATCGTGCAGCTGATTGGATTACAAGTATAGGACATTTAATCCCATCTAATCTATGTATTCAGTGTTCTTATCCTTCTCAAATATGTACTATTCTTGAAGAGAATAGATTAGGTATCACCCTGATTAAAAGAGCTACCTAACTGTTGTTACCATCTCTTTATCCTATTAAATAAAGTAAAAAAACAAAAACAAATCAAAGGCCTATAGATTTGTGGACTTAGCACTAGTAGAAAAATCCCCTATTAGTATCTTTTTTTAGCTTATTAGTATCGTTTTTCACACGATACTAATAAAGGTGTTAGTAATAGAGAATTCTATTAGTATCGTTTGTGAAAAACGATAGTAATACATACTATTAGTATCGTTTTTAGTAAAAAACGATACTAATAGACTCTCTATTAGTATCATTTTTTAATAAAAAACGATAGTAATAGAGAGTCTATTACTATCGTTTTTTCATAAAAACGATACTAATAGAGAGTCTATTAGTATCGTTTTTTACTAAAAACGATAGTAATAGACTCCATATAATACTAATATTTTTTTTATTTAAATTTATATTTGATTTTTGGGCCAAAATATATATATATATAAATATGCATCCTTTTGGCATTATCTGCAGCCCTGTTCAATTCTGTACAATGTACAATAATATAATATTTTTTTTAATTAATTAAAATTTTAAACGACACATATATAATAGAAGTTCGATGTATATATTCATATAAAATATAGTTTACAAGAACGTTGGATACGATCGATGTTTACGAAGTAACTATAAATAAAATGTATAAATAATGTGCTACTAATACAAATTTTATTTAATTAGGATCGGACATGCAATAAGAAATTTAGCCTGAAGAACCTCGCCCATTGCTCGCGAACCTCATCCAAATCTCCTTTGGTATATGGGGCAGATCTTCGAATGTAGTCCTTCAAAATCAAAGATTGAAAAAAAAACATATAAGTAATGTTATAGACACCATCTTTCTTAGACTTTTAGGGACACAATATTTGCAAACTAAAAAAAAAGATGTTCTGTTGTAGACCTACCTAAGCTATTACGGGCAAATGAAAGATAATTTGCACTAAATTAAACTTAGAGTAATCTTAGCTTAAAACCTGATTTGCTACTTTTTTAAGGTTTATCCATGTTCTATATCATTCAAGAAACATTAAATGACTTATTTGCATGTGTTTGGCAGAAAATAGGATGTTTTGAACAAATACAAGACAAACACAGTTATTTTAGCTATTTTTGGGTTTTCATGGCAATTTTCCTACCAACCAACTTATATCCTACTTTTAAAGTTTATCCATGTTCTATATCAATCTTGTAAGCATTAAGTGACTTATTTGCATGTGTTTGTGTGGAAATATAACGTTTTGGAACAAAAACAAGACAAATATGACATTTTTTATGGTGTTTTCGTTTCCATATTCCTACCAATTAACATATATACTGTTTTTAAGGTTTATCTATGTTCTATATCATTCGTGCAATCATTAAATGACTTATTCGCATGTGTTTGGGCGAAAATAAGGCGTTTTAGAACAAAATCAAGGCATATAAGTCATTTTTGCTAGTTTTTTGTGTTTTCGTTCCCATGTTCCTACCAATCAACCTATATACTGTTTTTATGGTTATCCATGTTCTGTATCATTCATGTAAGCACTAAATGACTTATTTGCATCTATTTGGGCGATAATAGGGCATTTTGGAACAAAAATAAGGCATATAGGTCATTTTTGGTAAGATTTTGGTGTTTTCGTTCCAATGTTCCTACTAATTAACATATATATTGTTTTTAAGGTTTATCCATGTTCAATATCATTCTTGTAAATATTAAATGACTTATTTGTATGTGTTTGGGCAAAAATATGGCATTTTGGAACAAAAAAAAAAAAGCATAGGTCATTTTTGGCTAGTTTTTAGGTGTTTTAGTTCCCATTTTCCTACCAATCAATATATATATTGTTTTTAAGGTTTATCCATGATCTATATTATTCTTGTAAGCAATAAATGACTTATTTGCATGTGTTTGGGGGAAGATATGGCGTTTTGGAACAAAAACAAGGAACATAGGTTACATGTTTATTAATTATTAGAGTGACGCGATTGGGATCTCATGCCACAACTACACCCCCGTTTAAGAATCTAATCATTTACCATGTCAATGGGCACCCATCCCCCATTCATGATCGACATAGTTAGATTTAGATCCTTGAGACGGCCCACGCAAGCAACAGTGAGATTGTGTAAAGCGATAAGCAAGAGTGTTTAAAATTAAAATCATGTGATTGGTTACATGTTTATTAATTATTAGAGTGACGCGATTGCGATCTCATGCCACAACTACGCCCCCGTTTAAGAATCTAATCATTTACCATGTCAATGGGCACCCATCCCCCATTCATGATCGACATAGTTAGATTTAAATCCTTGAGACGGCCCATGCAGGCGACAGTGAGATTGTATAAAGCGATAAGCAAGAGTGTTTAAAATTAGAAGCAAGTGATTGGTTACATTGATTTAAGCAAAAGCAAAGCAAAGAAAGCAAGTGAAACAAAAGGAACAAAACCAAAACCAAAGTAAAACAAAAACAAAATAAAACAGGAGTTATTCAAAAGAAATCAAAACAAATCAAGAGAATCGAACCACAAGGCAAGCAAATTAGGTACATAATTCCCAAAATCATCAAATAAGGTTGTGGCACAACGCCATCAACCATCCAGTGTCCTCAGGTCGGGAACCTCTTGCCCCTAACAAAGCAAACATCCTCAAACTATCGTCTCAATCCTATATCTAATCCTAAAAAACTAAGCAACCAAGAAATAAAAGGGGAGTTAGAAAGAACTCACCGAGGCATCACCATCTTCAACTGTTTTACCCTCTCCATCATAATTCATTCTAGCATCAATTAAAAATAAAAAACCAATAAGGACATGGGATTATCATAAGAATGGACAATATTCAAAGACGAAGAACAATATTGGATAAACCATTTTACAGCAAGGATGAAATCCAATCTTCAACTTAAAACTATTTGTTAGGGAAGTAACTGATGAAATAACACCATTAATTGCAGAGCATAAAATCTACAGTTTAGGACATTAAGACAATGCGCCTAAATGAATTGCAAGCCATTAAAAAATCTAGAAGTATCTTCATCAAAATTGTGCTCATGGTTGGAGACTTGGAGTACTGTACAAACCATTTTACAATAAATTTGCTAGCAACCCCCAACCCCCTCTAGCAGCCCCCCACCCCCTGTCCCCCTGCCAGCAGCCCCCCACCCCCTGTCCCCCTGCCAGCAGCCCCCCACCCCCTCTGTCCCCCTGCACACCACCACCCCACCATCCCTGCCAGCAGCCCCGACCACCCCCTCTGTCCCCCTGCACACTACCCCCCCACCATCCCTGCCAGCAGCCCCTTGCCTACAGCCCCCTTTCCCCCACTCTACCCCCTGCCTACAGCCCCCACCCCCTATAAAAATGCAAACTTTTGAATCCAATAAAGGATACATAAGTTTTGGAAGCGAGGAGGTAGCCAAGATAGGTAAGCGTTTTGGCATAATCACATGAAAAAGAAAAAAAAATTATCAAAATCCAGCTCCACTGCTCCACTGATATAACCTATGTAGCATAACATGAATTAAAAAAGGACAAATCTTCCATAAAATTTCACATCATAACCGAATCCTTTGTTACATTAATTCTATTTTTACCCTGGATAAAATATACTAGTATATTCAGTCAACTTGCCAGTCTACACCCTTTTCAAGCATTTATAAAGAGTAAATAATGCTCTTAATACCTTAGTAAAAAATATGGAATTCACTTGGCAGTTGAAACCGATATCAATAAAAGCATAGAGTACAATGATCTATGATACTGAACTGATTCAGAAAATTTTATGCCTCTAACCTTATGGAATAAGCAATGGATGGCTTTCCATTATCAGACACTGTCAATTCTGTGAATCGCCCACTACAACACACATATCCTATCACAATTCCACCAAATGTAAATTATTATCATCATGCATACAAGAGTGATCCCTCAAAATCCATGTACTGTGTAAAACAATAGAAAATGAAATATACAAACATGAGCAACAAGCAAAAAATAACAAGGTTCACAGGTTGTTGGGATTCGAGGAAAATTAAGCGATATGTAAGAAAGATAAAATTGGAGGACATTATATGTTAATAATTTGCGTGATACATAATTTGATTATGTCAGCCGATCCCAAAATTTTTGCTATTAAGGCATTGATAGTAAAACATAAATAAACCTAAATTTTAAACCAATCCCAAAACCACAAATCAACTATAAGATTACTGCAAATAACATCACACAATCATATTCTAAGCTAACTGAAATTGCTACAACACTAAAAAGCACAGCTTAAAGTATGAAGGTAGGAGTATCAAGAAAGATAAACCACAAGGCACACAATTATACAATATTATCAATTCAGAATTCAACCAAAAATTTCACAATAATACCCTAAACTAATTCGAGTGACAAAATTGTAACGAAATACTTGAAATGTAACCCAAAATTTCAAGAATATACTTAAACAAATAATCTTTCATTATTTCACTTTTTCTAAGCAAACAAGTAATCTTTCATTATTTCACAATTGGATAGTATATAGCTCCAAAGCCCCCAATATACTGCCATTTAACAAAATTTGGCCAAATCAGAGAACACTCTTCATCATAAATAATTAGAGGAGAAATTATACTCGCATAACTTATGTTTCCAAACCAAAGGAGGTTGTAGGAAGGCTCCTGACATCCCACTTTTTTGCCAATACATAAGCTCTACTCCTAATTTCTATATTAGAATTGATGAAAAGAAATAGTGTTAAAAGAGGCCGAAGAAACAGAACAGAAAAAAAACTCAGCAAAAAAAAAAAGAAGAAGAAGATGAAGCAAGCGAAAACTTACACGGCGAGATTGGTTATAGCCTGCGAAGACAGTCGAATTGGTAATAGGTAGCAGCACCAAGAGAAGACAGGAAAAGAGTGGAGCAAGTGAATAAACTAAACCAAATGAACTAAATTCAGAATTCAACCAAAAATTTCACCATAAAACCCTAAATTTCGCACAAAAAACTCAATAAACTAAAGCAAATGAATTACTTCAAAATTCAACCAAAAATTTCACAATAAAGAACATAATAATAATAAATCTAAAGCATTTCCATTAAAATTCAACCACAAATCAACAATAATAATCACATATTGTAACTAGTTGAACAATATAACAACAATAACAATTTGTTTAAATGAAATGAAAAAAAAAAACAGAAACAAACCTTGATCCTGAGCAGGGAGCAGTAGCAATGGAACCAGCAGCAAGCAGTAGCAATCCCTTGCTAAATTATACGTTAATTAAGGTACATTCTCATCATTACCACATTTTAATCGATAACAACCACATGGGTCGTTAATATTAATCAGGGGGTGTCGGGTGGGTGTGCAAAAAGCCCCACTGCACAGGGCCCCGTTATATAAAGGGCCTATTTTTTTTTTTTTAATTTCTTAGTCATTTGCCTTAAATTATTCTTATATTTTTATATAAATTAATGATTTTCTACTAAAATATTTTTGGGATGTATACATGTATTGTCAAAATAATATCAAATATTAAGATTTATTAAGATCTGAAGGGCCTATGTACAATTTTAGAACAGGGCCCCTGATTACTCCGACACGCCCTGATATTAATTTAGAATCTAGCAAAAAGAAAGAAACATAATGTAGGGGCGGACCCTTCGTTTTTTTTAAGTACTTTTTTTTTTATTATGTAGAAGATAATATAGTTGTAAGAAGATGTAACATTAATGGACCTAACAAATAGTATAACGAAGTGAGCCAATGTTTATTTTGTCAAATTTTGATTTAAAATTTTCTAATCTTGTCTAATTTTTTTGGATATGATATATGATCTGAAACTTGTTTCGTCCAATCTAATCAGAAAAATAAAAACCAACTATTTTGTGACCTTGTCTGACTTGATTTGATTTTTTCTAATCTATTTTGGACTAACATGATTTTGTCTAATCTTGTCATAGGCAATCGATCCGACTAACATATTTCTAGAATTTTTAACCACAAAATCATAACTTTCAACCTAAAATTTACACCTTTACATGACTAATTAGGCTTTGTTCTTTTGAACTAATTAATGCAATCTATTTCAATTCATGTCCAGTCTAGATTTTAGTTCAGATAATTTTAGTTCAATTATTCATTCACTCAAAAAAAATAGGGTCTTAAGCTTATATATATAAAGATATAATTATACCATAAAAGTTGCATTTGTCAAGAATTGAAAATGGTTAGCGAAATTGTGAGATATATAAAATATGTAATGAATGGATTACAATTTTGAGAATATAATTAAGCGTAGATGCAAAAAGACTACATATACCAAGCTACATGTATGAGGTTGAGGCCTTGTCATAGTTGAAAAGTCTTTCGAACGCCAAATGTGTGACTTGATTTTAAATCACACCAAGTTCATCTAAAAGAATTCCTTTTATCTACCCCTTCAATTCCATGTTAGTACTAGTATAGGGCTCCAACTCCGGCTCCAATCATACAGATATAAACTACTATATATCTTTGTTTCGATCTTTTTAAATGCAACAATTAGACAATTTTCCTCTCTACTTTATGCCAATCTATCGTTACATTTAAAAAGAAACGGATGTATAATTATATATATTATTATTATTGTCAAGGCAAATATGAAAGTAATCTAAAATTCCCAAGGCAACTTTAATAGAGAAGTCAAAATTTGTTAGTGGTGTACAATGCAATTCACAATGATCATAATTATTTTGTGATCATGAAAATAATCATATTGTTTGTTCAAATACCCCATGTAACATGTTTCAATTCCCTTTTGACGATATGAATTCATAGAGCTTTCTTTAATTTGATGGTGGTGGAGTGGTGGCATCAGAAAAAGGAAAGCCTCTTTATTTTTTACTAATATTCAAAAATTAATGATGCATTATTCTTCGTTCCATTTACTTTTGCATGAAAAAAACTGTAGGTTGTGCCAGCCTTTTGAAAGCTTAATTATAACTTTATATCTAGTGTAATCTGATGTGTGAAATTGATAAATTATCACTAAAATTTCATCAAATGAACGAAAGTACGTAGCAAGTACTTGGTACGTAGGTTTTTTTTTTTTTTTTTTTTTTTTTTTGAAAAATTAATGATCTTAAGATTGCATATAGGAAGTGCTAAAAGATACAATATTAATTTAAATTAAGTTTTTAATCACACCAATAACGCAAAATTTTAGCATACTTTAATGAAAAAATTATCACCAATTTTAAAAAAATATAGTATGGAACGGATTACATGCTTATATACAGAACTAAGGGTTATATACATATATATTTACTAGTCACATTTTGTGATCATATTAAAGGAAGTTTGTTTTTTTTTTTTGGCAGGAATATCAATGCTCAAACCCTAGATCTGTAAGTGAAAGCTTGAAATCGATCTTAACCACTAGGCTAAGGGGAGTTGGTTTATTAAAACAAGTTTTAGACCATAGTTGTATGTTTGGTTAAAAAACTAATAATGGGTGCATGGAACTAGATAGACCTTGTTCTTTTAGGCTTATTTTTATGGTACTTCAGTTCATTCCAGCTAAATTCAACCAACTTCTGCCGACTTCGGCCTACTTCAACTCACTTCACTTCAATTCAACCAATTGCAGTTCGGTTCAGCTCACTTCAATCCAGTTCAACCTAATTCAGCTGACCTAGCCTAACTTCAACTTTTTCCTAATTATTTTAGTTTTATTAATTATGGGATATTTCCCCAGGTACCCCTGGGGTTAGGCCAAATAGATAGAATGCTCCCACTTTTTTTTAACTTGCATTAGGTGCCCCTGAAGACAGTATAAATGGTCAGAACGCCATTACTACAAATTCCGACCTCAAATCTGACCCTTAAAAGTGAATATGGCTCGTAAAACATTGAGATGACAATTTTTCCGCACATATATTTACGTCTTTATTCGCCTCGATTTGCATGCTTTGATCTACGTGTTTTTAAAAAAAAATGTCCTCTTAAGATTTTATGGGTCATTTTAATCCT
This sequence comes from Salicornia ramosissima, assembly GCA_951394345.1. NCBI lineage: Eukaryota > Viridiplantae > Streptophyta > Magnoliopsida > Caryophyllales > Amaranthaceae > Salicornia > Salicornia ramosissima. The sequence goes on from OX596233.1 coordinate 5,801,031, forward strand.
AAAGAGTCAGACTTGAGCTCGGAATTTGCAAAAAAAAACGAACAAATTAGTCATGATTTGAGGTTGAAATTTGCAGTAATGACATTTTGGCCAATTATACTGATCTCAGGGACACCTAATGCAAGTTAAAAAAAGTGGGGGTGTTCTGGCTATTATCGTCATTACTATTTACTATAGTATTACTATTCATATTATTATTGTTATTATGTATGGTTGCTATTATTATTATTATTATTATTATTATTATTATTATTATTATTATTATTATTATTATTATTATTATTATTATTATTATTATTATTATTATTATTATTATTTTCATCATTATCATCATCAGTGTAAATAAATTAATTAATGGTTATAATAATAATAGATAAATAAATAATAATTATTATTATTACTAGTACTACTAGTCTACTACTACTGCTCTTATTATCAAAAATATTTTTATTATTCTCATTATGATATTTATTATTATTATTGTTAATTATTAATTTTTACTTCAATTCAGCTAACTTCAGATCAACAATTTCAGCCTCCTCCATCCCACTTTAGCTGACTTCAATCAACTTCAATTTAGTTCAGTTCATCTCAGTTTAGCCCAAAAGTACGAGACCTTATCCAGACATACATACTCTGTATTTGTGATCACTAAATTAAAGTGACTCTATTTTTATTATTCCTCCGTTTCGAAAAAAACATAACAAATTCTATTTTTGGATGTTTCAAAATAAATGTAACAATTTTAATCTTCTATATTTGTAAGTTATTTTCTTTCTATCTCTCACATCATCACATACCCCACTTTCTCTCTCTATCCTTTTACCCTTACAACAAAAAATTGCCTAGGAGTCTGTGATACCCTAATTGTTGCATTTTTTTCGAAACGGGGAAGTGTATTTTTTGTTTGAAAAAGAAATAACCAATGCAAATAGTCAAATACAAGTATACTAGATGATACTCTATTTCAAGTACAAAATCCGATTCTTTCAAGTATTTTTCCTCCAAACCAAATGGAAGAGAGAAAGTAGATATTAGACAAGAATTAGTTTTAACTTTTATCTGAAGGTATGGGCCGGGCCTATTATGGCAATCAAGCAATCATGCCATTGTTTTACCTCATTTGTAACCAAGTAAAAAATAGAGGAGACGACTACCATTTGATTTTTTGAAAAGGTAGAAAGATCCAACATGGAACCCTAAAGCTAATTCAACTAAAATAATGATTGGATTTGACTATTTTATTGCTCTGTTCAATTTAATTTAATTGTCACATTTTCTTTTGTATTGTGTTTCTTTTTAATGCAAAAGAATAAAAATAGAAAAATGTTAAACATGATCTTAAGGGCTATATATATATATATTTCCTCCGTTCCAAAAAAAATGCAAAAGTCAACATTTCACACATGTCGAGACGAATCTAACAAGATCCCACTTGACTATGTTTTTTATTATGCGTAAAGCTCAAAACTTGGTCAAAGTATATATACAACGTGAATAGTGCAAAAAATTGACTGTTGCGTTTTGTTTGGAACGGAGGAAGTATATATATATATATATATATATACAACAAACTAAATAAGAAAATATTTGAGATTGATTAAGTATTATTTTTATCGAACAACGAATGAATTTGTCATGAATTTTTAAATTTATTTCATTTTTAGTAATTTATTTAATGCTTAAACATAATCCTAATTAGTATTACATATAAGATAAATAACCCATAAAAAATATGGGAAACAACTATCAATTAAAATGATTGAGGAAAAGGTGCAATGTTGATTGAGAATATGAGAAAAGTAATTAATGGTAAATTAGGAAGATTTTTTTTACTAGTAATTAGGAAGAATTCAAATAAGCATCCAATCATTAAAAAAAAAAGAGTAAAGTAATGTAGCAAGTAAATTAAGACATGTATTAAGGAAAATGTAGAATTTTTTTATTTTTTTTAAAAACTAAGGTGTTATGACAAACGCAAGACAGATAACGAGAATGAAGGCAAACAATAAAACACACAGATTTAACGTGGTTCACCAACTATGTATTATTGGTTACATCAACCAGTAGAGGATTGAGTATTTTATTGATGAGGAATTTTTAGAATACAAAACTAGGTTATAGATTAGGGAGTTTAAATATATACTACATCCGTCACGCATTATTGACAATAATTGAATATTTTACCTCTCATAAATAATAGCAAATGTTGCCAATAATGCGTGACGGAGGGAGTAATACTTTAGAAAACCCTAATACTAGTATGCCTAGGAAAGCCCAAAACAGGAAACACAAAGTCTAATTACAATAATAGTATTTTATATATTGATGAGACCACCGTTTGATTACATTTTGAAACGATGGTACAAAACAAATTCAGGGCATATTACTATAAAGGAATAATTACATTAATAGGTATCAACTATTGCATTTTTTATTTATAGGTACCAACTTTTGATTATTCACCAGCAGCACGAAGTATTACATAAATTAAAGTTGCAACGATAGGTATAGATGGCATATAAACACTACAAGAAATTCACACAATGAGGGCAATTTATCATGATTAAAGAGGGCAATATGAGTATTACTTTACTTAATGATGCCTACAAGGGCAATTATTTTTGTACTCATTGATATTAACTATGAAGACAATATGATTATTTTGCCCTCTTAGACTTTTGAAACTTTGCCCTATTTGACAATAAATAAAGTGTTTAAATCAAGGAAAGCAAAATGTATTGCCTTTGTTGATGATCAATGAAGGCAATTTTGTTTGCCCTTTTTGAATTGAATCAAAGAGGGAAAAACATCTAAAATTGGCTTTGAAACCTAATACAACGGGGTTACAAGGGCAACATGAGGGCAATACTAAAATTGTCATTATAACCTAAGAAGGCAAATTTTGTATCAAATAGGACAATTTTAATTGTCTTTTTTGAACACATTTTTTGTAGTGAAATAGGTATGGATGATCTATAAGTTGCAACAATATTTAAGTAATATATCTATCATTGCAACTTTATGTAATAGTTCGTGCTACTAGTGAATAATCAAAAGTTGGTACCTATAAAATAAAAAGCGCAATAGTTGGTACCTATTAATTTAATTATTCCTGCTATAAAAGGGGTACAAGCTAAGTACAACAAATGAATATATATGATCAATGTGAAAAGGTGGAATTATTCTTAAATTTATAAAAAGTGAAATCTACAATAATCCCTCCACAAAAATCCTTCGATTACACGCAAATTGCAATAGCTTGAATTTGAATACAATAGCTAGCTATTAACACAATAGCATCACTTAATACTAATATTAGCAATAACGTATTTCTCCAATATTGAATTATGACTTAGGCCCTGTTCTTTAGGACTGATCTGAACTGATCTGATTAGGTGAGGTATTATTTTGTGAGAGTATAAAATTAAAACAAAGCTGAACTGATCTGTTCTGATCTGAACTGATATGATCTGATTACTGTAGTTTTTAAGTCCAAAAGAACAGGGCCTTACAATCAACTAGCTTAGTAGTTTAGTACTGCCATACTTCTCATTTTATTTTGTTTGTTATGTTTAGAATCATCCTGTGAGTAAAAAATGAAAATTGGTCAAATAAAGTACTCCCTCTGTAACATTTTTTTGGGTAAATTAATGGCAACGTTTTGACATTTTTCCTCTCTACTTTATGTCAAATCGTTGCCATTAATATGTTACAGAGGGAGTATAACAAATAAAGTAAAATAGAGGAGTACTTATTTACATTATTTATTTGCATATCAATGGCCATATCTATTTGCATATTTGCATGTGGTATATGTCACATGAAGTTTTTTTTGTTTTTTTTTTCTTGGACAAGAATGTATCACATGAAGCTTGAAGTACGGAGTATATAGAATTAGTAATAACGTATATGAGTATATCTACAAATTTTCTTATAATACTTGTTTGGTCGGTTAAGAGATCGGTTTTCTCTCGACAGTTGCTTTTCAACTACCAGAACAAATATTAAATGTCCCTCCCTAATTGACAACAAATTTTATGAAGTCCATTAAATGTTATTTTATTTTATTTTTGGATCTTGCTAAATGGCTATAACACTCATTAGTACGTATTTTAGAGCTAATTAATATCTGTGCACGGCTTGACGTAACAAAAATCTTTTCCCTAAAAATATTGAGACCGTAAATTACTTTGATTTATTTACACCATATTAAATACGTATTCATCGGTGAGAATCGAACTTCGCAACTTGATAATAAAAGAAGGGTGATTTCATCTATTGTCACTATGCTGAAGCTCAATGATCGATTAATCATCTATACTATAAATATATATTCTTAGTTTTGCTATGTATTCCTTCCGGTCTCTTTCTAATTTTAGGAATGAGGGTGGTGATACTTTGATTGGTTGTAATCAATACTGTTAACAACTTATTATGGATTTTCAGCCCCTCCTAGAAACTTTTACGTCTTGTCACGGAGATCCAAACTCTACCTATGACATTCTCCTCATATACAGAGTTTCACATTTATAGAAAAGAGAACAAAGTTTCACATTTAAAAAAAAGAGTTTCATCTTTATATTCAGTGTTTTGCTCCTTTACTTTTTTCTATAGTTACAGATGATAAAATAGGTATAATTCAGGTTAGAAATTTAGAATGACTAGTACGTAATTTATGTAATCTTTCACACGATTGTACGTATTGAGGGGCTAGCTTGTCATACGTAGCAAATTAAAAACTAAAACTCAATATATATAATATACTCCCTCCGTAACTAAAAACTTTCAACATTTGTACTTTTTACTACTCCCTAGGCAAAATTTTCAAATCTCTAATTAACAAATTGATTAATGGAGGGCGTTGTGATTAAAGTGGGGAGGAGAGAGAAATTGCACCACCAACCACCATTTTCACCAGCCACCACCCCATCATCACTGCACCACCGCCACCGCTGCACCACCCAAATCGACACCACCCAGATCGCCCCCCACCCACGCCGACCTCACCTACACCACTGGTACAACCCAACAAAAATAACCCCCACCACCCCAACACACCCAAATCAAACAAACCTGCACCAAATTCGAACAACCCACACCAAATTCGAATGAAGTTAGGGTTTTAATTTTCGTAGTTTTAGGGTTTCGAATGGTGTGGGAGGTGCACTGGTACGAATTTGGGTTGTTCGAAGGTTAGGCCTTTGAAGGTTTTGGGTGGTGCGAATGGTGGTGGTTTTGGGTTTCAAAGGTTGTCGTGGGCGGTGCGAATGTGGTGGTTGTGCGTTAGATGGTGGTGGTTCATGAGGAGGAAGGTGGAATGGGGGTTGATGGTGGTGGTTATGAGAGTGAGGAAGAAGAAGGTGGTGGTGGTTATGAGAGTGTGGGTTGGTGGTGAATGGTTGTGTAGTTTAATTAGGTGATGTTTAATTGGTTTAATAATATTTGGGTTAATTTGCAAGGAAAAATTAGGAGTTATAATAGGAGGATTAGTTTTGTAAATAATGGCAAAATTGTAAATTTTGTGATTTTTTTTACCAAGAATAGAAAGATTTTAAATTGTTGAAAGTTTTTTGTTACACCTAAAAAAGGAAAATGTTGAAAGTTTTATGTTACGAAGGAATATATGAAATAATGAAAACTCAATATGTTAGATGCATGAATCCGTATCAACTTTGTGGAGCCAGCAACATGTTCACCTGACTGGCTGACTCTTTCAAAATTTTAAATAATGTCTTATTGTACAAATACATCTTGCAATAATTTTTCAAAAACAAACAAAAACAAAGAATTTCTGCAAATTTTTTACATTTACAATCTTGTCCTGAATGTTGTTCCCATGACTATAACTAAACACATTATATTGGTCAGATGTGTATCGGTAATCATGCAAAGTCAAAACGGAAACGACAAGGAGTATATTACAGTGTCCAGATATTTTCACATTACTAATTTGACCAACTTTGTTATAAGCTTGGATAGTGATTTCGGCACTTCCAAATTTATTTCCGTATTTTATTTTTCTTCAATTTTTCAGTTAAAAATATATTTATAAAGTGGAGTACGAAAATGAATTTTTATCGTGCCAAAATAACTGTCCTATAAAACCCAATTTTTCAATTGGAATGATAAGCAGCCTGAAATCATGTACTGGGGTAATCTATTTTTTGGACAGGAACATGATATAACCCATGCTTTAGAGGTGATTGATGATGTGTTTGCTTCGATTTATTTTATCAGTAATTAGGGTTTTTTAGGGTTGAGCAGGTTAGGTTGGGGATAATAAGTTTCAAAAGATTTTTATTTTAACTATGACCAGAGCTTATAAGGGCTGAGCGTTTCTAAACAGGTTAAGTCAAGTCAGAGCATGTGTTACAAAATCAGGTTTTCTAAGTCAAAGATAACACACCTTGCTTATAAACGTATCTAAATGCCCTTTTTATTATGGTTTGTTTTGTCAAGTTAAAAAGAACTCTTTTAGCACAATTTGTCTAAACAACTCTTAGGGCTTGTTTAGTTCAGATTATATTTAGTTCAGTTCAGTTCATCTCTATTTAGTTCAATTAATACACTTCAATTCAGTTCAGTTCAGTTCATCTCTATTCATCTAATGTAAACGAGCCCTTATTTAGTTACAAATTCTTTTAACAAGTACTTAGGGGGTGTTTGGTTGAAGCATTTACAATGGAATGATATGAGTATGATACTATTAATGATGTGAAGTTGTTTGGTTGGGGTCATTTGGGTATGGAATGTCATACCCAATGGATTCTCATCCCCTTCAATCCCATACCCACCACCCCCTATGGATTGAGATCCCATACCTCCCCTAATCATTAACACTATCAAAATCCATACCCTTGATGAACCAAACAACTTTTAAAAAACAATGGATTATCAATCCATACCCATGGGGTTGCTATCTCCAATACCATTCCATTCCAACCATTTCAACCAAACGACCCCTTAATACTTATATATATAATTAAAAATGACTATTAATACCACATACTTAACATGGCTAAACTCATTAATAATATCCCTATTGCATTTTTCCTATTTTTAATGAACCAAGTTATCTATCAAAGAATGAAAATATACCTTATTAGTTATTAACCTAATTTCACTTTGCAAGAATTCCTTGAGGGGGCTATTAAAAGATCTCTTAAATGGTTAATTCCTCTGTATACAGACATGTAGTTCTTATATGCCAGCTTGTAATGGGTAAGGTGCCTAGTCAACATCTAGTTGGCAAAATGGAAACTTCATTCCCCAATCCCCATAACTTTTTTTTTGCTCATAAATGGTATTCTATTCGTTCCCCTCTATTTTTTTACGTTTATATTTAATTTTTAGTATTTTCTTTTAATCTTAACATTCTTAATTCCAATGACGGATCCAGAAATTTTATACAACAAGGTCACTTTATAATAAGATGTACCCCTCGTTCACCGTGGATTTGATTATACTTAGAATTTTACATTATGAGGTTTCTTTTCACTATCCGATCCGAGGCCCTTATTCTACACAAAATAATTTTTTTTTTACCAAATTTCATTAGAATAAATAAACATATAATAAAAAAATAGCTCAAGTGGGGTCACATTCGCCACATGACCCCACTTGCCTCTATATTCATCCGCCACTGTTCAATTCCAATAGTAACTTATTATCTATATTATTTTACAAATTTCTCAGCAAGTGCAACTATTAACATTCTCAATTTCTATAACAACTTATCTATACAGATTTAATTTTTCTAAATTCACATGCAAAAATCAAAACGTAAAGAATAAATTGAAATGAAGTCATATGAATCAAACAACTCAGGCCAACATGATACTCCCTCCGTCCCTTAAAGATTGCCCTATATTGACTTTTGCTACTGTTCATTAGGTAACTTTGACTATCTATAATTTTATACATGTAAGGAAAAATATAGTCAAATGAGATCTCGTTTGATTCGGCTCAATGTGTACTTTTTTAATATGTAATGCTTATAATTTTTTATTATACGTATCTCAAGATATTTTCATTTAAAAATGTGTCTCGGGAGATGAGAAAAAGTAAATGGAGCAATCTTTTAGGAATAGAGGGAGTAGATTATCTTCCCCAAAACTAATTAATTTTGGACACCTCAAAGAATAATTATTAAAATAATTATATTTTATAAAGAAAAAAATGAGAAAACATAGAATCCAGGTGAGATGACCCTCATTAAAGTTGACAAAATTGATCTGTCTCACGTGCAATTTACTTGTACGTTGACCTAGTGATTAAATTTTTCAACACAAATCAACACCACAACTCCACAAGCTAGCCTTGAGTTCCATGCATGGAATTTGAATTTCATGGTCATTAAGGGCTTAGTTTAATTCAGATTATATTCAGTTCAGTTCAAATGCAGTTCATCTCTATTCAGTTCAGTTCAGTTTAGTTCATCTCTATCTAGTTCAATTAATATACTTCTATTCAGTTCAGTTCAGTTCAGTTCATCTCTATTCAGCTAATGTCAACGAGCCCTAAGTAATGCATAATAATGTTTTTTTTTTAAAAAAAATCAAATTTAAATGATTAATTAATCATTTTTGCAAATCTCAACGTCAATCTCTACTAAAATCATTGAGATCCACAAGATACCAATTTTCCGATGATGCCGCATCATCTTCATTGCTTTGTTCCATTTATTTATGTTAGTTTAACACATTGATTTGTAACTTTAGTCTTTAGACATATATTGCATTATTGTCCACGCACATAGTTAGTTAGTTGACTAATGTAAACAATATTTTCACAAAAAAATTCACCAAAAGATTATTCCTTTTTTTTTTTTCTTTTTTTTTTTTCATGTTCATAGTTTAATTTAACCGTTACATGTTAAAGTTTACATACTGAGATCACCGCTTATCAACCAATTTAGATTTTCTTAGCTTCCATCTTACAAAAAAAATACATTTCGTTGGCATTTTTTTAACATTCATACCTTTGATTAACTCTCGAATAATAATACTACGTTAACAAATGATCTTCTTTCATTGGACCAGATCGAGTAAAATAAAATGCACTACCAAAATCAGTTCAAATGAGACTTTCTTTCAAAGTTTAATTTGTGGGTTGTAAGGGATCACTGCAGTGAGAAGACTGAGAACGATGATCCCATGCATAAGAGCAGGAATTTGACTGATTTTTAGCTCAATATATTCTTCTTTCTCATATTCTTGGTTGGATTTGTATTAAATGAGAACATCAATATGAAATCAAATAAAGGGGTTTTTTAAATTCCTGTGAACAACCTTATTACCTTTTTAGTTCAATATTTTCTATTATATAAGGGAGAGGATGAGGTCGCGGCAGTTTTCAAATGGATTCTCATAATACCCTTACTCATCCTTCATAATTGTTAGTCAAGTTAGGGATAATTTTGTCATTTTTGTACTAATTAATATCTTTCATAATGATAATTAATTTTTGATATCATTAATAACTTTATTTAAAATAAGTAATCACAATTTTAAAAATCGCAAGTACAATTTATTGTAAAATCAATCAAAATTTATTCATAAATAATAAATCTTTTATAGAAATTAATTATTTACTCAATTTGAAATATACTTACTATGTAAGAGTGAAATAAAGAAAAAAATATATTAGATTTAAAAAATTAAAAAAAAATTAAAAGTTTTTACAATTATATGTGAACTTATTAATTTTATTGTCAAACTATATTGCCAACGAATTTTAATATCGCACGCATTGCGTGCATTGAAAAAATAGTACAAGTACATATATAGAGACACCAAAATAAAGCAAATGATGTCAAATAAATGCGTTCTCATGTGATAAGATGATTAGATCACATAAACCTAATGTAATTGTTTGATTATTACGTCTAATTATAACTCGTTATTATAATTATATAGTTTTAGGTCTACTACTATATATATATAGATTATCTTTGGAACTTGGAATATTCCTCATTACCAATACCCTAGATTAACTTCAATTCTTCTCAATTAATTACTAATACTAACATGCAATTAGCGTACTTCATTCTATGGTCTGCTTTCAAAATTTTACTTTGGTTAATATATTACAAATTAAGTTCCATTGGATATTAATTCATCATTCTAGGGTTGATAATTAGGTCCTAAACTAACTGGATACGAAAAATATTGAAAAAAAAGAAAGAAAAGATTTAAGATTTTTTTGTCCGAAATTACCTTAGTTACACCACATTTTGCGGAAAATTACTTTATTTATAAAATTTTGTGAAAAACTAAGCTATATTTTTTTTATCTATTTCGTTGTTGGCCATTACCACTCATCACTTTCCGGCGTTGACTTCAACTTTTCATTGAATAATTGTCATGTGCAGGGCACATGCTTAGTTTTTTACTCTCTCCGTTACACAATACTTGCAATAAATGAACTAGGGGTTTCCTAGGAAAAATTTGTTAATGATGGATAGAGGTGTAGTTTGGTAAAAGTATATGAGAGCACAAATTCTTATATGCGGGTGGCCGCATGGTTAGTAAACTGTGCAGCCAGCTGCATTGTTTCAAATGGGTGCGGCAGTTTTTTGGGGTTACAAAGTCTTTAGTGGGGTTACAAAGTGTTTAAGTGAAGTTATAATGTATTTTTTGGGGTTACAAAGTATTATTTTGGAGTTACAGTGGGGTTACAAAGTGTTATTTTGGAATTACAAGGAGTTTTTGAGGTTACAAAGTGTTTTTGGGGTTACAAAGTTTTTTTTTGGGTTACAAAGTATTTTTTGGGGCTATAAAGTGAGGTTACAAAGGTTTTTTTTTTTTTTGCTTTAAGTGGGGTTACAAAGTGTTGTATTGGAGTTACAAAGTGTTTTTGGGGTTACGAAGTATTTTTTTGAGTTATAAAGTGTTTTTTTTGGGTTATAAAGTTTTTTTGGGATTACAAAGAGTTTTTTGGGGGTTACAAAGTGTTTTTTGGGGGGTTACAAAGTGTTTTTTGATTACAAATTGTTTAAGTGATGTTACAAAGTGGGGGTTACAAAGTGTTTTTTTTTGTTTACAAAGTGTTTTTTGAGGGTTACAAAGTATTTAAGTGATGTTACAAAGTAGAGTGACAAAGTGTTTTTTAGGTTTAGAAAATATTTAAGTGGGGTTACAAAGTGTTAAATGAGTTACAAAATATTTAAATGGGATTACAAAGTTGTGGTTACAAAGACTTTGTAACCCCCTACAAAAATCAACTTTGTAACCCCCTGTCTATCAGCGCGCCGCACCATTACTTAATGGTGCGGCCAGTTGCACCAAAAACACGTTGATACGAGAGAAATGATATGTGATTAGGTGGAAAAAAGGAATAAAGAGTAAAAGAATAAATAAAAAATAAGTACAAAAAGGGTGGGAACGTGGGTAATTTAGTGTGAAAATTTTCACCATAAAAAGAAAATAGAGAAATTGTTACCATATAAAATTATGTTACACTTAATTTTAGAAAATGTTGCAAGTATTGTGTTATGGAGGGAGTACTAAATAATACGGAGTACTCCCTTCGTTTTTTTTAGATGTAACATTTTAATTTTGACATTATTCATCCGACTCATTTTGACCATTAATTGTTGCTTATATATGAGAAAAACTTAGTTATGTGGGATCTTGTTGAATTCACCTTGGAATATACTTTCCAAATATATAATTTTTAAAAATTTTTACACTTATAGATTTAGAGATATTACGAGTTCAAATTGTGTCTCGACAAGTGTGAAAAGTGAAGTGTTACATCTAAAAAAAACAGAGGGAGTAGCTATTTTCACTTTAACCTATTTTCACTTTTCCTATGTAATCAGAAATGTAGGAAAATTGATAAAATGTGCCCCTGCAATTTTCAATCTTCCTTGATAATTTAACGACTTAATTTTCATTTTTAGAACATAGCTTTTAAAATTTTATGTACAACATTTCTAAAAGTTACCCAAAATACTTGTGGTAAAAAAAAGAAAAAAAAAAAAAACGAGGCTAAAAAAATACTCGCTCTGTCCCAAAATACTTGCTACACTCTCTTTTTCACATCTCTCAATACACAACTTTAAATTAAAATATCTTGAACTATACATAATAAAAATTTATAAAAATTATATGTTTGAAAAATAAATATTGAGACGAATAAAACTAGATCCATCATGACTATATTTTTCTTTATGTACACAAAACTATAAGCAGTCAAAGTTTACAAATGAATAGTATCTATTTTCAAAATATAACAACTAATATGAGACGGATGGAGTAAAAATGTTGCAGTAACTTGCACAGAGTTCAAGGCATAGACCAATTTGCTGTGACGGCTACATGAGCTTCCTTCACGACTCCTTTGGTTTTGGTTATGAAAATGAATGATTCCTCATAATTTGCAATCATCATGATTCATGAATCATTATTTTCTTTTGTCATCCACCACTACACAACACATGCTTTAAGGCCCATGGAGCCTAGAGGCCTTTTTGTTTCTTTCATTCACTTTCATATGTAAATTGTGCCCTAGAAACTTGGATTTGCATAACTCCAAACATGTAAGGTTCCCTATTTTATTTTATTTTTTTTCAATTTAAACATTTGCCAATTCACATTAATACCATTAATGTTTTTAATTACATTTTTTTAGGAAGAAGTAAGGAATCTTAAGGTTTGATATTGTCAACTACATGCTGGTTTGGGCCTCACTTCTGTATTTATCAACGAAACAGAGTCCTCCTTGAAACTCCGAATACAGGCCTAGATCGTTTGTACAGACAAACTTTTTGGGTGCTAAGAAAAAACAGGGAATGTCAATGCATCTGGGAAAAAACAGAAATGGTAGGTCGATTATGAGCTACATATAGAAGGTCCCTCGGGATCAACTGGCCATACATAGTAAAAAGAACGTGCCCTCGCTTCAATAACTGCAACTGTCAGCTCTCACCCTTTTATTAATGTGGGATACTCGCATGTGTTTTTTTTTATGGTCACATCGGCTTCAACCCTTCCCTCACATAGTCACATGTGAGGTATTTTGTTTCTGTTCTTTTTAAGTTGGCCTAAAATACTAGCCATCAAAGGCCCAAAGGTGTATGTAGGCCTAACTCTGATATCATACATGTCAAATACGGAGTATATAGAATGGAGTATATATCAATATGTTTTATTTAATTTAAGTTTATTTTATGCTAGAAAATTACCTCTAAACGGCTATATATAATTACACAAATTTGATTTAATTACAATCTATCCATGCCATGAATTTAACATTATTCAGTCCCATACGTTCTAATTAAATATATATACTCCCTTCGTAACATATAAGTGTAACGATTTGACATTTTTTCTTTCTACTTTATATCAAATTGTTGCACTTATTATATTACGGAGGGAGTATATTTCATGTTTTCTGTTTCATTTTTTAACCATCCATTTTTCATTATCTAAAGCTTTATATAATTATATATATCATTATATGTTGACTGTTGAAGACAAAGGCGTTGCACTTGTCGCGGGCAAGTAAGCTGTAGTATTAGTCAAAAAGTCAACTCTAAAATCTGGAGTATAACTGTATGTCTGTATGTGTGCAATAATGTGATTGTTTCACAGCCTGGAAAGTAAGTGCAAAGCTTTTTTTTTTTTTTTTTTATTTTTTAGTTGAAAGAGTAATTATATGAAGGGTAACTTTTTTAATTTTAATTTGAAGGTAACTATTAATTTATTAATCACTAATCTATACTTAAATATTTAAAACAGAAAGTTTTAACTGCCACGTGTCATCCGTTTCCTAATCCTTTCTTCAGCCCTATCGTGTTTCATTTTTAATTTTAATAACTTCCTTTTTTTTTCTTTTTTTCTTAAACAATTTTCATACTTACCCCTTCATTTATTATTAGATCTCTAGAATTCTTTCATTATTTCTTAATTAATATTTTTTGACATCTATATATTTTATACCTTATTTTAAAAAAAACTAAAACAATTTGATTTTAATTAATAATATTCACTCTCAATTTGTTTTTTAAAATCACAACATTCATCGAACGGGCAAAAAGCTAGTTTTTTTTTTTAAGGGAAAGATAAAATTTCATTAATTGAAAGCCATAAGGCATCTACAATAAGCATTATAAAGAAGTAAAATACAATCTAAATTAATCAAGTAAAAATCTTCTTTAAAATAACTATGGTGATGAGAAACTAGATCTGACGATGAAGTGCAGTCCCCGATTGTTCGCTGAATTATGCAGCCTTCTATGAGGGATTCTATCTTCGTGACATAGTTTTGGGAAGAAAATTCATTACCCGACCATATAGATCGCATCCTCGATTCCAACGCCAATTGCAAAATTGTACGACTGACAACATATGAATCTAATCTTTCAAATAAAACCCTAAAAATAAATTTCAATCTTCCATAAGGGAAGAGGAGAAAGAACAACACCATACTCCCACAAAAGGAGAGAAGAAACCCAAAAATTAGGAAGAAAACTCTCATAAAGAGAGAGAAAGGAGCATTATTAATGACTAAAACACAAAAAACAAAGAAAATATGGTAAGAATTGGGGCTTACCATCATCAAAGAGGGGATGATGGTAGCCCCTTGTGGCTTTCAAAGATTTTAGGGTTTTTGAAAGGAAGAGAGGAAGAGCGAGAGGAAAAAAAAAAAAAAGCTAGGCAAAAAGCTAGTTTATTATACACAGGTGTATTTTAAAATTTGTGTAAGTTTGAATATCATTTCTGGTATCAAACTCTAATCTCTTAAGCATTTGTTATTTAAATTTAAATAATGAAATAGTGCTATGGTTACAAAAAAGTTTTTTTTTTCCCAAAACTTAAGAAGGTAGATCATTAGACGGTCTAATAATTAATCTTTTTGTATAAATCCAGCACAAAATTAAGTTTTTATTATGAGATTCAATTCTCATTAATGACAAATTTTCTCCCCTAATCCGTAAGCAATGTTAGTATCAGATTTGGTGGCAGAAGCCAAAAATCAAAGCTCAGTCACTCAATCTACCTTACCATGCATGTAATTTTTTTTTTTTAAAAAAAAAAAACCGAGTACCATTGCTTGAAGTTTATATAAATACATAACTCATTATTGTCATTCTAATTGATGCTCTTACTATTATATCAGTTTTTTTTTCATGAGACACTCTTGAGGTTTCACTAAACTCATGAGATACTCCTATTGTTTCAACCATGTCCAAAATACCTCTAAAGTTTTATACAAATGTACTTGATGTCCTTTTACGAGTAAACAAATTGTGGGTTTTTTGATGTTATTTTAGTGTATTCAAATAATGTTAGGCATCGGAATGAGAGAGAAATAGTACAACTCGATTATAAGTAATTGAATAAACATAAAAAATTCGACGGTTGTTAGTTACAAAAGGATAAGTTGTACAATTTTTTAAAACGTAAGAGGTATATGATCGTGAATTACTAAAACAAATCTTGTACTTCCTCCGTTTTTAAATACTTGCAACAAAGTAATTTTTTATCTCTCACAAATAATCTTCTTTGTTGCAACTATTTAAAAACATAGAAAATATATTTTATGAGACCTTAGGGTTGACTGTAAAAAAAAATGTATTATTTTTTCATGGTAAGTACTAATCAAAGCCTTTTCAAGATTTGCGGCTGTCGATAAGAGATTAATTAGGGCTAAAATTTTTATTGGTCATTTAACCTTATGTAAAATACACAGTACGTGTGTAAGTGTAGACTTTTTCTGTATCAAATGTACACGATGCTAGTGTACAAACGGATTAAAATTTATCCCAATGCAAATACATTACCCCTCGATAAAGTTGCTCTTTTTATCAAACGATTTATTTAGGGGTAACTATTTAATATTTTTTTAAAAAAAACTTTAATTCCATTCTGCATCAATTTAGTATACAAACAACTTTTTTACAAACCTTTTGAGTTCAACATTAAAATATTGCAAATTGAAGGCAATCTAAGTGGGGATATTTGATGGATTTTTTTTGTTATGATTTGTTTTTCCGTACCATTATTGTCGGGAAAAGTTTAGGAGGAGAATGTTCTGAGTTGAAAATTTCATTTAATAGTTGGTGAAGTAGGTTTATGCAAAAGCTTGAACGAAGAAACATAACACAAGTACAACTTGAGGAAATTGTAGAAGGTTCACTTTAGACCTCTCAAATATTGAATGTCTCTACATCTAATACGCATCTGGGTGTACGTAGAGACAGATGCATCCAAAAGTATATTATTGCTTATCTTTAATATAATTTTACTCATTTTAAATTTTAAAATGAAAAAAAATATATAAAATTACCTTTGAGTGTACCTTATCATTAATTCTCAGGGCTCCTCTTTCTTGTCTCCTTTTAGAATCGTAACTAGTGTATGGACCCAGACGTTGTAGTGTGTGCTACTTCATTTATGCTTAAATCAAATATTAACATCCATGACGATCGTAGTTTAATTTTACCAAATTAGGATATATACTGTGTGATTTACATCGTCTTGCAAATTCATTAAGCTGTGGTTAAGCGTTAGTATGTTAGTGGTTTTGTTATTTTGTTGACGTTTTAACGAGTCAAGTAAGTTATTGGGGTATGTAGTGGCAAATTTTAGCCTTTTAGCTTTCATTAATGTTAGGAAATAGTTATGCTTTGTTTGAATATTTAAGTTCTTTGTATTGAAGTTTCATTATAAAGAGATAAAGAAAATTGTGTTATCAGTTTGTTTACAAAGGTCTGTTTTTCTCTTTGTCTTTTACTCCAACAAGAAAAAGATTGTCAAAATTTTATATTACCCTAATTATAAAGTCAATTTATAAAATATAAGGCCCATACATACATGACCCAACTCACATTACATGCCGAGTTGGTTTGTGTTGTGCCATGCTTGTAGCGGGCTCAGGCCAGGCGCAAATCATGTCTTGGTGATTTGGCCCTTGTGCAGTTGTGCTTGCCCCGTTGCCCAACCTATTTCCAACTACTTGCACTTGTGTATTATCTATCGGTACAATATATTAAAAGGCGTTATTTGCACCGTATTATACCATATAGGCACCAAGTAATCATGCCATGTAGGATTGTCCCAGTGTGCTATTGACACGATATTACGCCACATATGATTCCACACGTGCAAAACATATACGAAAATCTATCAAACCTACAACCTTTGTGATGAAATGTGAGCTCACCATCAAACCACTCTAATTTGTTTATCTAATATTTCAAAGTTAAATATGATAAAGCCTTGCAGATTAGCGTAGTTTAAAAACCGTGTACATTTCAACTAAATTATCAAGTTAACAAAAAAAACTATTGTTATATATCATCCTATCTCAATTCTTTTAATGTTATTCAGTTTTAATTCAAAATCATTTTCGAGTTTTTCAAAATTATTACATATTATTATTTATCCCAACATAACCGTCTCTATATCAATTCGCATTAAAAAAAGGAATAATAATGAAATAATTTACTAAAAATAATACTACCTCCGTTCCAAAAAAAAACGCAACAATTGTCATGACACGGACTCCTAGGCATTTTGTTGTTGTGGGTAATTAGAAAAAGTGAGGGGTAGATGATTAAAATAATTGGAGAGAAAAGTGGGGACAATTAAATGAGTTGTGAGAGGGGGTGGGGACAATTAAAGAATTGGAGAGAGAAAAGGTGGGGACAAATAAAGAATTAGTAAGGGTATTTATGTCTTTTAAGTAGCAATAGTTTACTATATAAGGAAAATAAAAATTTGTTGTATTTATTTTGAAACATCCAAAAATGAAAACTGTTGCGTTTTTTTTTTTGGAAACGAAGGAAGTATGAGATATAGTTTATATTGTAACAAACATGTGGCATTGTCTGGAACAAAATACTAGTTTTGTTTTTATATAGTGTGCTACAACATAGGTTTAGCAGACTGATCTAACAAATGCAATAGTGAGCATCGAAAGGAAGGAATGCAACAACTACTTTAACTGAGTCATTCTATGTTTTTCGACTTAACTACCCTCCTAGTTGTATTATGGATTTATGTAATGACAATGGTGATATCTTTATTTTTGATGATGCAGGTTAATTGTAATGTTTTAAACTCTTTGTGGCTTTTGCCATACCTTAATTTAATTTAAGCTCCCTTTTAAACAAAAAAAAAAGGAAGGAAGGAATGCGAACAATCAAAATGGTGAGATCACATCAGTTGCTTTTTCTAAGCAAGATGTTCTCATCACTCTTCAACACTTAAAAATAAAATACTTCCTCCGATTTTTTAATTGTTACACTTTTGAACAACTAAAATACTTCCTCCGTAAACGAAAAATTGCAACAAAGGGGAGGTCACGGACTCCAATTTTTTTTTATAAGTGTGTTTAAGTTAGTAGATTAGTAAAAGTAGGAGAGAGAAATAAAAATTAGTAGGGTAGAAAAAGTAGGAGAGAAAAATAAAAGTTAGTAGATTAATAAAAGTAGGAGAGAGAAATAAAAGTTAGTAAAGTAGAAAAAGTAGGAGATAGAAATAAAAGTTAGTAGATTAATAAAAATAGGAGAGATAAATATGTTAAATATTAGAAAGTGACAAGTTAGTTGCAATTTTTTAAAAACATCCAAATATGGCAAATGTTGCAATTTTTCATTTACGGAGGAAGTATTAAAGTGTAACAACTAAAAAAACGGAGGAAGTAAATTCTACACTAGGTTGAACATCCCAAGTCCGAGACATAATTGGTTGATCGGCGCAATATAAGATATATACTCTCTCCGTAACAAAATAACTATTACAACGATTTAAAATAAAATAGAGGTAAAAAATGTCAAATCATTACAATTAATATGTTACGGAAGGAGTACATAATACTATAAGATATATACGGAAAGCGATATACGCACATTTTTAAAAAAAATGTATTATGGCACTCCTTGAGCAAAGAGGAACCTAATTGAAATTGGGAGCAATAAAGGGTGCGCATAGTTAAAAAAAAAAAAAAGTGTGTAAATCACTTTCCAATATATACTCGTACATCATTCTATATAAACCTACTATATATTTGACACCAAATTCTACTAAATGTAAAACTAACACATCATATTGCATAACACAAACATCATATTGTATTCTCCTGTAAATCAGAATGAGCATGAATTGAAGATGAACAAGGCCATTAGGGAGACCTTCAAACTAGGTAAACATATTATTTTAATTATATTGATCACGAACAAAGGTAAATAAATATATATACTCCTTATGTAACATATTAATTGCAACAATTTAACATAAATTAGAGAGAAAAATGTCAAATCATTGCCATTAATATATTACGGAGGGTGTACAATTTAACTCCCATTTACAGGCCAGGGCAACCTACCCCAATCTGTAAGACAACCCAAGTCTCCAAGAGGATCATGATTCATCTATTCATTTTTCTTTGTTTGTTTTGTTAAAGGGAATTAAAAAAAAAAATGATTTTCTCAAAGGTGAAAATTTTATCTTTCTAAAAAAACGAATTTCTTTTTTCCACGTTAATCATTACTTTTGCTTTGTTTTCTACCCTTATCCTGTTAGTGTATGCTTCAAAATTAGTTGTTCCTATTTTCTAGCTTATGGTTATTGTTACTGAGTTAGTATTGTTAGTGGTTTTTGTACTTAGTCAAAGTGAGTTGTTAGTGTGTGGCTTAATATTAGTCAAAAGTTTATTATCTCATGTTTTTTAGTGGCCTTGATAATAGGTTTTAGTTGTAGTTTGTTTTGGTCTATTTAAATGGTATTAGTTATTGTATTGTCATCAACGTAGAGTTATTATGAAATAATATCAATCAGTTTTTCCATTTTTATGTTATTTTTCCTAACACTTCCACTCTATTTTCCTTCTATTATCTGTTTTTCGATTTCCCCCCTATATGTTGTTCATTCCACTCTTTTTTTTCTTCTATATTTTCCTATGGTCAAACAAAAGATAATGTGTTTGACAATTATATTTTCCATACAAAATTATTTTCCGTCAAAATAAACGGAGCCTTAGGGCTTGTTTACTTCAGATTATATTCAGTTCAGTTCATCTCTATTTAGTTCAATTAATACACTTCTATTCAGTTCAGTTCAATTCAATTCAGTTCAGTTCAGTTCATCTCTATTAAGCTAATGTAAACGAGCACTTAGACTCTGATGTACACAACTGTACAACAATAGATAAACTTTTCTTAGATAGAATCTTTTTTTTTTTTTTTTAACAATTCTTAGATGGAATCTAATTCTCATTGTGCGACAAGAATGAGCAACTTCCTAATGTGAAGTAAGGCAAGAATAATAATATTATGTCATGACTCATATAAAGAGAAATGCCGTCTCAAGGTACTATTTGTAGACATAGATATGTACTCATGCTAAAAAAAGCACCATGTCTGATCTTGTAAATCAATGAGAGCATTTTTTTTCCCTGTTTAAATGCAATAAGGGTTTCTTTAAGTTATTAATAATAAAAAATATAAAGATACAATAATTAATATTTATAATGGAGAATCTATGAGGCTATGATGCTATGCCTATATCAAAGTCCAAGGGGCAAGGGCCCTTATTTACTATATTGTCATTGGACTTTAAAATGTCAGAAACGGCCATGTTCAACTTAATTTTCTGTAAGAATATCCTTATTTGGATTTTTTTTTAAAAATCATACATCAACCAAATTAATTAGAGGGATGTCTTGAGCTGGAGATGTGAACAATGTTGATTGCAGGTGCTGGAATAATGTCATTGTTTTGCAATGTATCAGCTGATTTGGTGAAGTTTTGTTGTGATTCTTCTCTTCTTTTACCCCACAAAAGAATATAGAGGCCACAAATTATTAGGATTGATCCTAGAACACTGTTAACAATTCAAAAAAATAAGGAAAACAAATGAGAATTGTCAATTTAATTGAAAAGTAAGTAAGAAAAAACAAGAAATTTTTTATTAATAAGAAAATTATTTTCATAATTTATTCCATTTGTCGGCCCGTTTGGTATAAGGAGAAAAATAATATTCCTTCCTAAAATGTCACAATTTTGAACTTTTTAAAAAAAAATTAAAAATCAATTTATTAATAAAAGAGTCATATGATCCGACGTTTAAAATAGAGATCAAATTAACAACTGGAAAGCAATTTGAATTGATCGTTCTATATAAGATCTGACAATGATGAATACCCTTTTCAACCTTGTACAATAAAATAGGTAGATGAAATTTTCTAAATTGGGTAACTAATCACAAAAAAGAGGTGGCAATGAAGTTGCTTGAGTCAGGTACAACTCGGCTTGATTCGAGTTGTGTTGTTTCAATTCGGGTTCAGAGGCTTTTGAATTGGTGTCGGTCAGTTTAAGTTTGATCATGTCAAATTTAGGTTTTGGCCAAATATGTGTAAAAGACACAGAATTATGCTTGAATCAGGTCAGAGACAGGCCAAATTTGAGTCAATACTAACGAGTACACGTGGGTAGCTAGGTTTCAGGTTTTTAGTCGAGTACGTAATTCAGATATGGGTCACGTTTGCCACCTTGCCTGGCCCCAACCGGATGCATGACCCAAATTTCCTTGTCATGCATCCTGATCGTGCGTCTGGATCCATTCTAGTCAATATGCAGTCATGTTTTCTTCTTTTTGTATCTTGAAAACCAAGAAAGACACTTTACCCTAATTAGGGTTTAAATGAGTATTAGTATATGGAGTTTTTTTTAAACCAGACTAACCAGTATCCAGAGAATTACTCCCTCCGTCCCTAATTACTTGATATATTCCTTTTAGTATAATTTTTTAGGTGAAACATGTGAAGTAATAGAGACCATTAAAAAGGAGAGGTATTTATGAAAAAATGACAAAAATGGGGTAAAATAGATTGAATAAATGAAAAAACGATGCTAGAATAAGTAGAAATTAAGTAAGCCTACATCCCAAAAAAGGAATTGTAGCAACTAAATTAAAAACACAAATAAAGAAAATGTAGCAAGTAAAAAAAAAAAAACCCATAAGAAGTAAGAAACAAAGTTAAAAAAACAAACCTTCCTAGAAAAATTTGTTCATGAAAGAAGGTGACATCCATAATTGTTATGAATAACTGTATAGAAGGGCTAAATGCTGAAGTGAAAACAGGACCCCTCTGTTCAACACACCATGATATCCCAACATAGCACAATCCTGATCCTAAAATTCCCTGCATTTTATTAGAAATTAGTGATTCATCATGCTCTAAAATTAGCTCCAGTCTCATGAAAAGAATTAAAAACAAATGATGCATCTCAACAAAAATTCGCAAACTAGGTGATAGATTTAAGGTGCGTTCTCTTCACCTTTTAAAAATAAAATAAGTTCATTTATTTTAAGTAAATTGAAATCAGGTCTATTTAGACGTAATAAGTTCAATAAGGTTTGATCAGGTCCAGTCAAATGTAATAACGTTAAATTGTTTCTTATAATCAAGAGTAATCACTAGTCAGGTCAAATAATTAAGTTTAATTAATAAGTTTTGTACTCTACCCCTTAAAATAGGCTTTAGTTAAAGTAGGTTCATAAGGTTTAATCAGGTGTTATAATTTCAACAAGGTTTAATCAGGTGTAATAAGTTCAACAAGGTTTGATTAGGTCTAATCAGATGTGATAATGTCCAATTATTTATTATAATTATTAGGGCAAATCAGGTCCAATTACGTTCGAGAAGTTTCAAATTAAGTTTAATATGTTCAGAAAAGTTAAGTCGGTTAAGTTCAGGTATAATAATTTAAAGAAAATGCACCCTCAATCAAGTTTAATAAGTCCCGTTTCAGATCTAATAAGTTGAAAAGAATGGGTCAAATAGGAAACTTACACCAGAAATGACAGTAAAGATTTGGAGCTTCCCTTGAAGAAACCAAATAGACAAATTCTTGTCAATTGCAAAACATAAGATTGCAGATTGGAGAGCACCAAAAGAAGACATCAAAGCAGTGGTTGTGTATTTACAAGGGTATTTCTTGCCAATCTTTGACTGTAAAAGAAACCAGCCAGACCAGCAAATCATGCTCAAAACCAGAGAAATTGATCCAAGAATCCATCTTTGTTTGCTCCCAATCTTAGCAACTAAGTTCAAATCATCATTATTACCATTATTGGATGAAGATGATGATGTTGTTGAGTAATAATAAGTTGCTTTGTTCAGTGGAATTCCTTTATACAAGATCAATACTACAACTCCTCCTATGCAGATTACTGAACCTAATACTTTTGCTATCTTCCCTGTACTTCTCAAGTTCACACTCTCTTCCCTGAAAGGAAAAATAAGGAGGATAAGATAATTAAGCTGATGATTGAGAACCGAGATTATGTTAATCCGTTGTTTTTTCGATGTAACACTTCTCTTTTCACAATTGTCGAGACACAACTTGAACCCATAATATCTCTAAATATATTTAGAAAGTGTATTCTGAGATGAATCCAACAAGATCCCACAAAACTTTATTTTTCTTTATATCAATTAATAGTCAAAGTGAGTTGGATGAAGAGTGCAAAAGTCTACATCTAAAAAAACGGAGGGAGTATTATATGTATACTCTGTCAATTTTGGGCCTTAACCATAAACTTAAGCTGGTGGTTAATGCCCAAGATTATGTTATATAATCTGTCAATTTTGAACCTCAACCATAAGCTTAATCTAATGGTTAAGGCCCAAGATTATGTTATATACTCTATTAAAACAGAGCTTATATAAATCATGTTACCTAACTATGACAGCCATAATGAAAGTTAACACAGAAGCTATGTTGATGAAGGAACTGGCAAAGGCAGCAGATGTGCATTGCATTCCAAGAAGAAACAGATACTGTGTCAGTGTTGCCCTGAAAATAATAAGTCTTTTTAACTATTGCACCACAACTTAGGC
This sequence comes from Salicornia ramosissima, assembly GCA_951394345.1. Lineage (NCBI taxonomy): Eukaryota > Viridiplantae > Streptophyta > Magnoliopsida > Caryophyllales > Amaranthaceae > Salicornia > Salicornia ramosissima. The sequence goes on from OX596233.1 coordinate 5,824,890, forward strand.
CAGGTTCCATTTGTTTTGGAGAAAATATTTTGCTGAAAAATGATTTAATTTTTCTCCCTCAACTCATTTTCCTTTTCTTATTTTGGTAAAGGAGTAAAATAAATGATTTTCTTAAGAGTAGAAAATTTTCCTTTTAAAAAAGAAAATTATTTTTCTTCTTTAACCAAGATATGCACATTTTGCCACCTTTTGCCGTGTTATTTACTTCCACCCTTTCACCTTTTTTTTGTTTCTATTTTTTTTCATAGTCAAGTCTTCCGTCACACGGTCTGATGAAGTGACATTTTGCCTTAAAACACTAACTTTTTAATATAAAATCATAACTTTTTATACAAAGCTAACAAAATATACAAAAAGTTATAGATTTATACTAAAAAATTTCAAATTTTGAGCTAAAAGTTTTGTCAGACTATCAGATGGTCCGACACGAAATATTTTATTTTCCCATATACTATAAGAAAATGTTTTTAAAAAAAATTGTTTTCCTTAGGAAAATATTTTCTATAAAAACAAATGGAGTTTTTTCAACAAAAAAAGTTAAAAAAATAAATGTGGGAAGGCGGGGGGGGGGTGGTTTCTCACCCAAGCAGAGCGCTGACAAAGAGATAGCATAAAATTGGAGCAGTGAGCTTGACATTGATACCTTTTCTCCTGCAACAACATTCAAGAAATTACTCTCTAAATCATGCTTGTTTTAATAAAAAAACAATTTTTTAGTAAAATGATTTTTCGTGGAAAATATTTAAAAATTATTTTTCAACGAAAAGTACAATTATAAATTAATTTTGCATTGTTTGTTTTTGTTAAAAAAAAAAGTTGGGAACAAAACAAGAAACCGAAGAAAAATGATGGGTGGGAGCCTGGGAGGACTAAGCGTGAAAAGGAGAAAAAAAATATGACATACTTTCCATTGTGAAAAGAAAAAAAAAAATCCGCCCTCTCTCATAATGACCATTTTTCACCTATATGTCAAAACCATTTTCACTTCCCCCAAACAAATTAAACAAGCTAGGGAAAACAAAAAAATATTGTAATTTTTTACGGAAACATTTTCTTTTAAAACAAACAGAGTCTAAACTCATAGTATATATGTATTTTTCACAATTACCTTTCAAAGAAGTAGGAAACAGGCATCAAGAAAATTGCAGCAGCAGTTAATCGATAGGTAATTATAACTAAACGACTAGTTCCCTCATCAAGTATCTTCTTAAATAAAAGGTTTAAAACACCCATCACACAATACACACCTAGTATTACAACTATAGGCTTCCACACCACACATAATCTATATCCTCCCATTTGAAATGTTTATTTTTATTTTCCTTCTTCATTGATTTTTGGCTATGACAAATAAATATTAATACACATGAAGTGGGATATATGATAAAGATTAAAGTTTAAGCACATTTTTTTTATTTTATTTTAATCTATATTTGTAAGAAATAATTATTATATTACACTTTGATTCAATTCGCTTTATTTTGCCTCAATTTTTTTAGTTTGATTTCCAAAATAGGTGAATAATATCACAGTGAAAGTTGCCAAGGTGATTTGGTGCACTATAACACTTACTAAATTTGTTATATTTTTTTAATAGTTAGTGAAGTAGGAATCTCATTCTTGTTGTCACAAACCCAAAGAATGAATGAACAGCAGCCTCAGTGAAGGAGAATGTTCTTATTAGTTGAAAGTTTCAATTAATAGTTGGTGAAGTAGGTTGTTTATGCAAGCTTGGATGAACAAAGAAACATAACACAATTTGAGGAATATGTTGAGGTTATTTGAACTAGCTAGATGTGATCAAATCTTCGAGCCGGACCGGGCCAAGCCTTAGCTAAACAAGTGCGCCCAAATTTCTTACCCTATGACCTATAGATGTATTGACTGTTGAACCCCATATGGTGCACTAGTGAATGTCCCGCATCGAAGGATGAGGAGAGACTAAACTAACGTACTTATAAGTCTACCTAGGAGTTACTCCTCCTATTACCAATTAGTTTTAGGATGGAACCGGCTTGTAAGTGACCTAACTCTGCTTTTCCATATTGAGTTGCCTAGATCTGTTTCTAATATTCAATCAAATTTAACATGGTATCATCTCTCCTCCCTCTCCCAAGTGGAATTAATTCGCACCAGATATGATGGGGTCTGTACTGCGTCCACATTTCAAGCCTAATGGGCCTTTTATGCGGGGGGTGATAGAGTATATAACATATTCCTGGGCCTCAACTATTAGTTTAAGCTGCCTCGACTTGATGTCCTGCCCCTAAGAGGACGATTGGTGGTACATTTATAATTATGAACTATAAATGCATTAGGTATATATATATTCATAATATGAAACAATTTGATTTAATCTCGACCTTTAATTTGCCCAGCTCATCCAAGGGTCATCATTATTTCTCATCTTTCTTATCATAACTAGTTTTCTCATATAGGCTGTAATCTACTAATTTGCTGAAAATCACATAAAAGGGAAACATTTTATTAGGATATGAGGGTAACGCCTTGATTTTAGCCCAAATATCTCAATATTTATATACATATACCATTAAAATCACACTTATACTTCTTCTTTAATGGTCTAATGTATTGGTTTTCACGGTGAAAATAGTTTTCATTCGCCTGTCCTCTACCTATATTACAATTACATTGGATTCTAAAGGGTGTGGTGAGAATTGAACCCAGAATCTCGTGCCTAAAATTATAAAGCCTTACCACTAACTACGCTAAGACCTCATCCTCCTCGGCTATCCTATATTTGCGAATTATATTTTGTCTAAAAATTCTACATACGTGCAACCATATTATTGAAAGGAATAAAATGTCAACTATTTAAATCCATATTTTAATAATAATTATTGCATTACATTCTTCAACAAGCAATCTGATTTCCAATTTTAAAAAAACAGAAGTAGGATCATATTCTTCTATAACTATATTGTGATCAGAGATGGAATAATTTATTTGAACTATTAAAATGACGTCTATATATGAAATAGAATCAAAGATGAAAGCTAATTTTGTCAGTAATGTTTGTTATCATTTACTTACTATTAAAATAATTACGGAAGTTAGAGACATGTAAGCTTCATATTAAAAAAATTCCTCCATTTTTTAGTTAATTCTTTTATTAAAGCTAACACATTTTTTGCATTATCAATATTTTAAAATTTTGAATAAATCATTTAAGCTCATTTTTTTTAAAAATAATTAGATTAAGTATAACAAGCATAAATCGGGATAAAAACTAGTTTTACATAAAATCATCATAACTCTAAAAACTACATTAGTAGAAAATTCGCTTTCAATTTGATTGAAACAGATGCTTTTTTTGGGTTTTCTTTGTTTTTCAGGATACATTCTTTCACCTTAAAAAAATAATAATGTTTCATTTCAGATAAATTGTTTAATAAAATTTGATAATGTCTAATCAGTTGCAACACCTTATTGATCAGTTCCAATCATTTGCAACACCTTATTTAGTAGTAGTGAAGAAATGAAAGTTTTTATAGCTACACAAGTTTTTAGCGGATACACACACACACACATACATACGTGTGTGAAGAGGTTCACGTGAAAATGGTTTACCATGGAAAGTCCTACATTATTCACTAAAAGGGATATACGCGTGAGCAATAATGATATTTTTGTAAAAATTGACAACTTTAGTTGAAAATCACTTGTACCCGCCCGGTAGATGTCTAATGTCGTAACCGTTTTACTAGATTTCTCAACCATATTTTACTTTTTAGCATTATTGTGATTTTAGCCAATCCTAATCAAACCAACAAAAACTCTATATATATGTGCACACACATAAAATAGAAATTCGTATATACATCCGGATATTAGGTACATGCATCCAATGGTTAATTTTGCTCATCTTATAATTTTTTTGCGCATTTTAAATTTTAAAATGAACAAAATTATTTAAAATGAGAATGAAAGACCTCTGATGCACATAATTCAATTTAAAATAAACAAAATTATTTAAAGTGAGCAATAAAACACCTTAAATGTACATAACTCTACATACATTCGAATGTACAATAGGCTCGTTGCACATAGAGCATACCTTAGGTTAAAGACTAGTAATTCATATATATGTTCAAACTAGTCACTTCATCAAGTTGAATTTTTTATTTTTTTTGTCGAGTCTATACTACTATGGGCCATAAGACCCATGAGGCCATAATGCAATATCAAGAAAATGAAATATATGCTGCCGCCTTCAATGATTTTGTTTTTCTTGTTAAAGAAAATACTTCATCCGTCTCAATTTACTTGCTACATTTTTTTCACATCTTTCGAGACATAATTTTAAATAAAAATATCTTTAACTATATATAATAAAAAATTATAAAAATTATATATTTGAAAAGTAAATGTTGAGACGAATTAAATTAGATCCATCAAGACTATGTTTTTTCTTACATATATTAAATTAAATAAAGTCAAAGTCCACATGTGAATAGTGCCCAAAGTCAAACTAGGGCAAGTAAATTGGGACAGAGGGAGTAAATAAATTCTTCTTAATAAATAAGAAAAAGCATAACATGCATGTTGAATCTTATATGATTGATCTACATGCATACATGAGATTATTAATAATCAACTATTATAATTTTTTTGATTTTTCTCTATTGTGATCCGCAAGCGCTTGAGGTTTGCATTTTCTAATCTATACTATGTGAATTTCAAATTTTTCATTGTACCCTTAAACTCGATTCGTTTTCTAAGTTGAACCCCAAGTCCCCAACCCTTTTTTATTAACATTGTTAAAATTTTCGTTAGTTTATTCTATTTCTAGATTCTTCTAATATATACCCCTATATGGCCCTGTGTGATTTTTATTCGTTAAGAAGTACCTATTATGACTTCTACGGTTCTATCTCGTTTTATTTGCAACAAAGGAAAAGAGACAGTGTTTTAGAAAAGAAAAAAAAATTATTTGTGAGTGTTATTAAATGGAGAAAGGAATATGACTCCGTGCGATCTGATGAGGAAAGAAATACATAGAAATGCTTTTTTTTACAAGATAAAATTGTCGTAATATTATATGCTTTTGTGTATATACTAGTTTAGCAATAAAATGAATAAGTTCTCACATATAATTTTAACAAAACTTTTAAATATTTTTTTTATTTTTTAAAAATTAAATCTAGTTTTCCCCTTTTGTTTATAAGTATATTGAAAATTGAGCAGATAATTTATTTCTCTAAAATAATTATTTATGAATAAATTTTGTGTGTTAAGAGAATTTGAATAACACAATTTTACATTTAATTTCTAATGAAGGTAGTTGTACATTATTAAAATTATAATTAAATTTGAAAATATAATATATAATAGAAAAGTTACCTCTAAATATATACATTAATTATGTATTCATACGAAGTATTTCATTAAGGGTAGGATAGTAATTTACATGGACACCTCCGCCACCTTCCCTCCCCTTATATATATACACACACACACACTACAAAGAAAATTGACGCATTAATGACGGGTACATGTTAATGACGAACCTAAATCTTGTTGTAAATTTATGGCAGTTTTTGGGTCCATTGTTAAAATTCGCTTGATATCTAACCCAAACTCTATTAAAATTAATTCATTTACAATGAGACCGCGGCGCAAAAAAATCATTTACGACCTCTCTTTTCTAGGACAAGGTCTCACATATATGATATATGTATATAATATAAAGTAATGTTAGCAACAATATTGAGGTTTATCTCATAAAATATGGTTAATTCGGAAGCATAATTTTAAGTAGTATACAATTAAAGATATTTATAATTTATGGTAAAAAAAAAAGTGCGTTCGTAAGATGCATAGTCAAAACAATATACATAATACTCGTAAAAGGGAACAAAGTGAGTAGTTTAAATTTCACTTTCTAGTGCAATAAGAATCTACAACAATTAAAGACTAACCATTTAGTACTCCCTCAATTTTAAAATGTTTGTGTTACATTTTTTCCACACAGTTTACAATTCGGTTATTTAAACCTTTATATATTTCATTATTCTCTTTTAAAAAAATTCTAAAAGCTAATATTTAAAAAATATATAGTTAGAGGGATCTAACAATTCAAGATCCATATTGATGTATGCTTTTTATGATTAAAATTTCTCTCCTAATATTATTCAAAATTTTAATCCTAACAAATAATCTGAAATGAAGGGAATGAACAATAAAAATAAAGGATATTAATTGTGAAGCTAACAAAATACAGCAATCAAACAATAATGCAGAAATTTATAAAGTCCACTTTCGAACCCTACATACATAATTATTATATTTTTTGACAATAACGTAAAAGTACATAATTATTATATATTTACATATTGCATGGAGAAAATACATTGGTTCCGATCCATCTGTTTTTGGGCACATGCATAACACTTAATTAGTGATCAGTGATTAAGCCACGTCTTAGAAAGCTAAGGTTATAATAAAGTCATGCATCATTAGATATTAGACTAATTAATAAATAAGCAAAAAGAAGCTTTTATAGGACTTCGATCATAAAACCTAATTTTTACTCTCTATTCTAATTAAAAGCCATCATATCATATCATCTTGTTATTATTATCCCTTTGACAATTAACATTTCTTGTCTTAGCTTGTTTCTTAAAGCAATGGGGCATGATAAGTCACAAATAATTTGTGGATTGAATACTCTACAAACTCCGATATGATATACTTGCTAAACACAAGTCTATATTTTTTAAATTCAAATGTGCATTTAAATTCGTCTGATCTGTGCTTTAATTGGTAAATGCATGTTTACACTTAGCTAGGATGTGTTCTCTTAGCATAATTAGAATGAATTGAATTTGATTGGACTAGATTAGAATGGATGTGAGTGTGGGATTGGAATGGATTAGATAGGATGAATAAAATTAAATCGGATTAGAATTAATTAAAACTTAAACTTTATTCGAATTAATTAACCTGCATGTATGGGGGAAAACATTAGAAACTTTTTCAATTATTGTAAACTAATTGTATCGGATTGGATTATTATGTAGCAATGATGTTAGCATGATATATACATTATTATATGTAGCAAAGATGTTAGATAATACATCATAATATACCCGTATCGATCTGATAATAATTTGAAGAGTTTAACAAATAAAAAAAAATGAATTAGAGTGAATTGAAAGGATGTGATCAGATTGGAATGGAATGGATTAAAGGGTTGGGATTGGATTAGAATGGGTTGAATTATTGGATTAAAATATATTGGATTAGATTTGGGATTGTAATCTCGTGATCAAAGAGAACACACCCTTGGTTGCATTGACTTGGTAGTGAGGATTATTGCTTTTGTTTGACTTATGCGGTAAAATGACCATTTTATCCTTTATTTGTAGATTGTTCAATCCATTAATTATTAATGATTTATCACTCCTTTAAAGCAATTTTGAGGTGGGGAAAATTTTTTGGAACCTGTGCGATTTACTAGATTTGATTAATCAGTATGTATATAAGTTATTTGAAAATTGAAATATCTAACAAAAATAAGAGGGGAGGTGGCTAAAAAAATGGGGGAAGTTTTTATTTCTTTGTTCTATGTCAATTGCTATATTTTGAGTTTCAAATTTGTTAATGGACAGGCTAGATATCAATATTTTATTTACACATTAACACATTTGTAATTTTTTTAATTAAAAAAACATATACAAATTGAATCTGATCGAGTCAAATAAGATTAGAGTTTAAATTAAAATAAAAGTCCAAATATTTCTAAAACTATGAAGAGAAAGTAATTACCTATTTGATTTGAGGTAATTAAAATGAGTTGACTAACAAAATTGCAGCAAATAATTTGAGACGACTATTTAAGAAAAATTGCAGCAAATTGTAGCAATTTAAAGGCTTGCTTGATTGCCCAAAATTAAAATAATGGAGGAAAGAATTCATATGAAATGATTATTAGTCAGGTTGTTTGTGGTTAATATTAAAAAGTAAAAATAGTGATATGTATTGAAATTCCAAATTTCTTCCCCTTTAACAAATCAAACATGTCCAAACAATTTCTACAAATTGCATAAGAGAAATAATTTCCCATTGCATGATAAGCAAAATCCGAAATTCGTGTAGGAATGAATTATTTTTTCCATATAAACCGAGTTTGTTTGGTTGTATGTATGAAATTAATTTTTAAATTAAATAAAGTCTCATTAGATCGAAATAAATTCACTTATGGATAATTATCTAGGATATGACTATATATGTTTGGTTAACCTTGGAAATTTGTAATTGACACAAGAATTTGCATTCATCAAAGAAAGGTAGTTGATTAATTTCTTACACTTCATAGGAATCTCGATTTTCTTCATCTTCAAAATTCTATTTCTTATATATGCTTATGCTATTTACGACTAGATAGAGTATATAACATATTTTTGGGCCTTAACTATCAGCTTATGTTTTTTTTTTGTTTAGATGGTCATTTAACATGGTATCAGAGCTAACATGCAGACGTATAGGTCACGGGTTTAAATCTCTCTTCCCACTTCCTTTTAAGTGAAATTAATTCGCTCCAAATATGATGAAACCTACATATATTATTTTAAGTTTTTAATTGAGATAGTCATCTAACAAAACTTTTTCAGTTCAAAGGCATGCACGTGGAAATGCAGGTATTTTCAACACTAGGAAAAAAAAGTGCTGTATGTTTCGACCATTTTGGCAAGTGAAATTGACATCACTGAATTTGTTATGATTATATTGTCATTATTTAGTGTATTGAAATAAATATGACTTACAAATTACATACGTAACAAACACTGTACCAAAAGGGATATATCATGCTTTTGTTAAGGGTATTCCTATTTACCGCCCTTCAATTACCGTATACCGTTCGTATTTTAACAGACATTTCCTATTTTACCCTTACCCCAATTAATATCTTTCACCCCCTCTCTCTTCTCAAATCTCCATTTCACGCATCTTTCAGAAAAAAAAAAAGATCTTCTTTCTCTCTCTCCATTTTTTCTCAGATTCACCACCGGCAGCTCCTATCCGACGCCAAACTCCACCACCAGCAGCTCCTACCCGACGCCAAGCTCCACCACTTGGGTAAATGGGGAGGGGTAAGTGTAGTTAGGTTGGATAAATAGGGAGGGATAGTATATGAAGTATTTGTATAAATACAGGCGGTATACAATAATTTTAGATGGTATTTAGCAATTCAGTTTGTTAATAATTATTTTAATTTGGTGCCAAAAATTTGTCAACAATAAAATAAAAGCCAAAATATGTAAATATCCAAGGGATTTGAACCAGAAAATGTCGATATATAATTCAAGTTGCAGCTGGTATGGACTATGGAATTGAACAGTGACTTCGTATCATATCTTTGTGGTCTAGGGTTGAATCTTTATGCACTCTTCAATCAATTTTAGTTGCTATATTTTTATTTTTTTTCAATTTTCAAAATACATCTTTAAGCATATATATCTTCAATTACTATAATATGAAATTATAATTATTTCAAAAAAAAATAGCAGTATATATATATTGGGACAAATTAAACAGGATTCATTAGGACCATGTCTTTTCCTTACATACTATGCACGTACTAAATGATGTCAAAGATTCTAAATAAATAGTCGCCAAAGTAATATGTAGCAAGTTAACAACTAAAAAGAATCGGATGAAGTAGTATTATCCAATAAGGTGATGATTTCGTTACCATCGATCTCAAAAAAGAAATATCACTTTTTTAGGGGAAAAAATAAGTTAAATAATAGTGAAAGTATTGGGTCAGACGGTCTGACCAGACAATCTGGTCAGACGGCTGACCCTTATAAACAATTATAATGGTGAAAAACTTTGGAAGGCTATAACTTTGCGCTCGGGTGTCGGATCGGGGCATATGATATGTCGAAATTGATTAATTTTTCGAGACGAATGCAGCTGCAAATACCCGCAGGGGATTCGGTCACCGGAAATTGCCAAACGAGGCCTCAAAATGCAAAAAAACGTATTTTGTCCAAGTTAGTTACAAAATGTGTCCATGTTTTACAATATGTGTCCATGTTTAAACAATATGTGTCAAGGTTTACAAATAGATGTCCAGGTTTACAAATAAGTATCTAGGGTTAACAATATGTGTCCAGGTGTGTTCAGATTTGTTCATATTTGTCCAGGTTTGTCAACATTAGTCCAGGTTTGCATGTCCAGGTGTGTCCAGATTTATCCAGATTTGTCCAGGTTTGTTCATATTTGTCCAGGTTTGTCCATATTTTTCCAGGTTTGCATGTTCAGATTTATCCAGATTTGTCCATGTTTGTTTAGATTTGTCCATTGTAACGACCCGGAATTTTGGGCCAGAAAATTTCGTGGTTATTAATAGGATTTATTCAATTTAAGTCCAATAGGCCCATTAAATTGGACTGTTCTATTCTTAGCCCAATTCCTTTCTCTTCCAAAATTGGGCCAAAGACTCAATTTATTTCTTGTAATGTCTTGGCCGGCCACTCCTTGTTTTGGGCCAAGATTATTTGATTTAATTTATTTAAGGATTATTATTATAATTTTAATAATTAAATTAATTAAATTATTTTATTCTAAAATCTCTTAGCCCATTCAAAGTTGTTGTTTGACCAACAACTTCTCCCCCTCTTTTTCCTCTATGTTCACGGCAATCATTAGAGTTCTTAGGGTTTTGTTTTGTTTTTTTTTTTTTTTTTTTTTTTTATTCTCTTTATATATATAGGACCCCTTCTCTCCATTTGGGTCCTATTTGTTATTTGTCCCCAAACTCTAAAGTTTTCTCCATCTTTTCCCCTCTCATATAGCCGTGAACCTCCATTGTTACCTTGGATTAATTTTGCGTTTTAAGGTAACTAAGCTCTTTCATTTAATTAAAGGGTAGCTATTCACATAGTAAATTAGGATTATATCATGAAAATTGTAGGATTTATGTTTGCTTATTTATTCGAAAATTTCGAACCATATGAAATATTGATCATGTTATTCTCTTGATGTATTCATGTAATATTTATGAATTATTATGAAATTTCTTTTGATTATTTTATGTAGTTTATTGAAATCTGAAATTGTTGAATAATTACTTGTATGAATTTATTTACCAATCAAATATTGATATTTCTTGATGAATTTTTCATGGTATCTTGTTTACTGTTTGATTATTAACCATGATTTATTTCGTGGCAAAATTCGTCCTTTTATTATTTATAATATTTTAATCTTTCAAACCGGTAAAACTGTCCAGAATCGGTTTACGAATTTATTAATATACTTAATCAATTCGGAATACTACGAAATTTTATATGGAAGTCAGTGATAATGTTTTACAGCTTGTGTTAAATTTTCGTAATTTTTAAAGATCGTTTGATATGGCATAAAATTCTGAAACCGAATTCAGCCTAATCTGACTGGTTAGTTATAAAATCACTTAAAAATAGTAAAAGATGTTATTTTTAGACGAAATTTACGCACGTAAATACTTGAACCCATATTTAGCTCCCATAAAAATTTCCAGATTTTTAGAGATCTTTAGATGGTCGTTTTTAATTTAATTCTTTAAAAATCAGATTGTATAAAATAGGGCAATTGAATTATTAAAATATGCTATTATTAATTATTGAATTTTCGAGTGGTACAAAATTTAAAGGAGGAAATAAAAATGTTATTTTTTTTATACTAATCTTGAACATGCTAGATTAAATATGTGAATCTTTATTTTAAATCTTTATTATTATCATGAAATCTTTAAATCTTGAGATTGTAATTTTTGTTCTTGAATACATATTTATGAATGCCGTGTATTTTGAGCATTTGGGCATGATTATTTTGATGATGCGAGATTGATTTAATTGTATCACATGTAAACTTTAAAAGCTACTTGTTCTCGGAATTAATCCGAGTGAGCCAAAGATTATAAAGGTATATAAAAATGTTATTTTTATGTGTATGATTATATTATTTTATTTTGTCCTTTATTCCATATTTTCGAGTAACATAGGATTAAAAAGATTAGATTTTTATTATAAATTTGGGTATTTTTAGTAATTAATTTGACTAATTAAGTTTGTTAGGAAATTAACTAAATTTGTTGTAACATTTCTAAAATGCCGTGTGGAATATGGGAATTATGGTCAAAGTTTGTTAATTTTTGAGTTAATATTATTTTAGGAATATTTTAATATTTACTTTACGGATAAAATAATTATTAGGGACAAGTTGTAAAGTGTAGGGATAAAAAGGATAATATTAATATTACTAATATTGTTATGATTATAATTATTTTTGGATAATGTTATATTGTTTTGGGATAATATCCGAATGGATAAGTTTATGGATAAGTTTATGGATAAGTTTATGGATAATGTTAAGGATAGTATTTGAAGATACCTAAGATATTATTAGGGATAAGAAAGGAAACAGGGTAATAGATATACATGTTATGTTTCGGTCTCTGGCTAGGAAAGACTTGGTATTTAAGGTGGCCAATACACGTGCCGCACCTCTCTTTCCTGGGACTCCGAACATTTCATTTCCTATTACTGTCACCTAGTATTTCCCAATATATAATATGATTTGATTAATTAAGATATAAAATACAATATATAAGATCACCCTTGCGATGACGCATTGGTCATCAATTGGGTTAATTAGATAAGGACGCCCTTGCGATAACGCATTGGTTATCAATTGGGTTTAGTCGATGCCACTGCTCGATTGGGTCGGACGCATTGGTTCCCCCGAGCAGTTCTTGGTTCTAGAATATGGAGTCGTCTGGTAACCGTGTGATGAGTCGCTACCAGGAGTTATGGCCATAGCTTAGGCTTAGTTCTTGCATTGGAGGACTACGGGTGGGACGCATTGGTTCACCCCGACATGTTTTAGGAAAGTTGCGAACGCATTGGTTCGCTACGAGCTGTAGAAGACAGTCCGCAAAGATTTGTAGTGATTGATTGTTAATTGCATATATATAAAGATTGGAATATATTATGCTTGATATATGATTGATGAGATTGATCGATTGATGATGATGATATAAGTTAAGATATGAACATGCGATATATAAGTTGGAGAATAATGTTAAGTATGATAATGATTTGATAAGTATAGATTAAGATAAGAAAGGATATATAATAAGGAGCACAAGTATTGTATTGTATAAGTCTTCCGCTGTGTTAATTATGGTATTTATACTAGTATGTGAGTGTATTTTAATACGTGATGGATGTATGTGTCTTGTATGTATTTCTAACCGTATTGGCAGGGTGATCGTACGTATTTGGATACGTAAAGTATACGTATTTCTAATAGTATTTCTGCAGGTGTATTTTATACGTACTTGTATACGTATCTTTATACGTACATTTATACGTACGTCTATACGTACTCTTATACGTATTTTATACGTACATTTATACGTATTTTTGTGTAATTGTGTATTAAGCATGTATTATGTTCTTTACAGTTTTTATGTAATTATTCTATGCTATTATGTGTTTGGCGGTCCCTTGATTAAATGGGACAGCCTAGTTACTCGCCACTGACGGTGGACCCCCCCCCATGTTCCAGGTGAAGATGCAGCTGAATAAAGCGGGCTTCGCAGGATGGGCCTGAGTGTTTAGATCTATTTCTTAAGTTTTAGTTTTTCCAGAACATTTTAGTACAATTTAGTTAATTTATTGATCCCAGCATGTTGGGACCGTATTTTCAGTTTTTCTTTGTAATTTATGACTTTTGGATATTTTGGATTTCTAGAAGCCTATTAATAAAAGAATCATTTTCTTCCTAAATTATTTGTTTTTAAGTATAATTATGTTTAAGTGATGATCCGAATGTCGATTCCCTTCGTAAATCGACAAGCTAAAAAGTCGGGTCGTTACAGTTGGTATCAGAGCCATAGGTTTGACCCTAAGTTACTTCTTCACAAGTAACTTCGAAAGTTGAGTGCTTTATGAACCCGAGTGAACCCTAGCCTAATATGGAAAACCTAGATGAGTGAACCATGGGTAGAAGCCAGGGTTAAGACGATTTATCGTTCACGTTTCGCGTTGGCGCCGTTTCGTATGTCGTGTATTTCTTAACGCGATTGTTGTTTCAGGATGTCGATCCCACGACCTTCAAGTTCCTGCCGTCGTCGTCGCAACTTAGAAGACGCAATTCTTACTTTGGCACAGATTAACGTGCGGGTCCAGAATTCCCAGTCGTCTTCGTTCGATCGGATTGCTCGTTTACGTCCTCCGACGTTACTATGTGCTTTTGTGTGAACTAACAATAGGAATGTTTAGGTGTGTACGTACAGGATGACGCCCCCAAGGCCAAACCTCAGACTTCGACGCCGGAACCATCAATTCGTAGCCGTGACCGGTGTTTTATCAGAGTGGCGCAGCAGAAGCGTGGTGAGCCCATAACCCACAGGTCCAGGATCAGATTTCTCGTCATCGTCGTCCTACCAATGATGGCACGTCTGACCCCGTGATGCGCAAGAGCTGGATTTGAGAGATGGAAGAACGGTTCGACGCAATCGGTTGTCCGGGAGATAAACGAGTTCAGATCGCTAGCTACTACCTTCGACTAGAAGCAGACGACTAGTTGGTAACGGTTCGCCGCAGGGAAGAGCTGTGAAGAGCATGACACGGGAAGAGTTTACCTCCAAGCTACGAGAACGTATCTTTTCCGACGAGCTTAGGTGGCAAAAGCCAGAGGAGTTCCTGACGCTCACTCAGGGGACCATGCCAGTTCATACATTTACCGACAAGTTCGCGAAGCTGTCCAGATTTTTCGCTGCAATATCTCCATCGGAAGCTGAGAAGCTGAAGCGGTATATCAAAATGACGAGTCCTCGCATTAGGGTACACGTTACGGCAACAGGTCAGCATCGTTTCAGAACGCGTACGAGACCGCCTTAGAGGTTCAAGCATCGTTCGAGGAGGAAAAGGCTACAAAGAAGAGAACCAGGGAAAGCCAACCAGCCGCAGTCGAGAAGAGACCACGAATCGAACCATTTCAGGAGCCGCAATCGCAGGACGGGCAAGCAACCAACGTTCCCAAGATCCCGGTTTGTAGAGGATGCGAGAACGAACGTCATTCCGGAAAGAGGTGCGACGGGTTACGATAGCGTGAGGCGTGTGCAGTCAATGAAGGCACAAGATTTAGGCGTGACCGAAGAACAACCGGCAGCAATGGTGAGCCGGGTGCAAGCGAAGAACCGAGTCTTCTACGTGACCAAGAAGAGGCGGACGCGCAGCTGACGTAACTACGTGTACGGTCTCCGTTTACGGCTGATCGTTTATGTTTTAGTTGTTCCATTGTTTTCTTACGTGAGCTTCTTTAAGTAAATTTCGAGGACGAAATTTATTTAAGGAGGGGTGATTGTAACGACCCGGAATTTTGGGCCAGAAAATTTCGTGGTTATTAATAGGATTTATTCAATTTAAGTCCAATAGGCCCATTAAATTGGACTGTTCTATTCTTAGCCCAATTCCTTTCTCTTCCAAAATTGGGCCAAAGACTCAATTTATTTCTTGTAATGTCTTGGCCGGCCACTCCTTGTTTTGGGCCAAGATTATTTGATTTAATTTATTTAAGGATTATTATTATAATTTTAATAATTAAATTAATTAAATTATTTTATTCTAAAATCTCTTAGCCCATTCAAAGTTGTTGTTTGACCAACAACTTCTCCCCCTCTTTTTCCTCTATGTTCACGGCAATCATTAGAGTTCTTAGGGTTTTGTTTTGTTTTTTTTTTTTTTTTTTTTTTTTATTCTCTTTATATATATAGGACCCCTTCTCTCCATTTGGGTCCTATTTGTTATTTGTCCCCAAACTCTAAAGTTTTCTCCATCTTTTCCCCTCTCATATAGCCGTGAACCTCCATTGTTACCTTGGATTAATTTTGCGTTTTAAGGTAACTAAGCTCTTTCATTTAATTAAAGGGTAGCTATTCACATAGTAAATTAGGATTATATCATGAAAATTGTAGGATTTATGTTTGCTTATTTATTCGAAAATTTCGAACCATATGAAATATTGATCATGTTATTCTCTTGATGTATTCATGTAATATTTATGAATTATTATGAAATTTCTTTTGATTATTTTATGTAGTTTATTGAAATCTGAAATTGTTGAATAATTACTTGTATGAATTTATTTACCAATCAAATATTGATATTTCTTGATGAATTTTTCATGGTATCTTGTTTACTGTTTGATTATTAACCATGATTTATTTCGTGGCAAAATTCGTCCTTTTATTATTTATAATATTTTAATCTTTCAAACCGGTAAAACTGTCCAGAATCGGTTTACGAATTTATTAATATACTTAATCAATTCGGAATACTACGAAATTTTATATGGAAGTCAGTGATAATGTTTTACAGCTTGTGTTAAATTTTCGTAATTTTTAAAGATCGTTTGATATGGCATAAAATTCTGAAACCGAATTCAGCCTAATCTGACTGGTTAGTTATAAAATCACTTAAAAATAGTAAAAGATGTTATTTTTAGACGAAATTTACGCACGTAAATACTTGAACCCATATTTAGCTCCCATAAAAATTTCCAGATTTTTAGAGATCTTTAGATGGTCGTTTTTAATTTAATTCTTTAAAAATCAGATTGTATAAAATAGGGCAATTGAATTATTAAAATATGCTATTATTAATTATTGAATTTTCGAGTGGTACAAAATTTAAAGGAGGAAATAAAAATGTTATTTTTTTTATACTAATCTTGAACATGCTAGATTAAATATGTGAATCTTTATTTTAAATCTTTATTATTATCATGAAATCTTTAAATCTTGAGATTGTAATTTTTGTTCTTGAATACATATTTATGAATGCCGTGTATTTTGAGCATTTGGGCATGATTATTTTGATGATGCGAGATTGATTTAATTGTATCACATGTAAACTTTAAAAGCTACTTGTTCTCGGAATTAATCCGAGTGAGCCAAAGATTATAAAGGTATATAAAAATGTTATTTTTATGTGTATGATTATATTATTTTATTTTGTCCTTTATTCCATATTTTCGAGTAACATAGGATTAAAAAGATTAGATTTTTATTATAAATTTGGGTATTTTTAGTAATTAATTTGACTAATTAAGTTTGTTAGGAAATTAACTAAATTTGTTGTAACATTTCTAAAATGCCGTGTGGAATATGGGAATTATGGTCAAAGTTTGTTAATTTTTGAGTTAATATTATTTTAGGAATATTTTAATATTTACTTTACGGATAAAATAATTATTAGGGACAAGTTGTAAAGTGTAGGGATAAAAAGGATAATATTAATATTACTAATATTGTTATGATTATAATTATTTTTGGATAATGTTATATTGTTTTGGGATAATATCCGAATGGATAAGTTTATGGATAAGTTTATGGATAAGTTTATGGATAATGTTAAGGATAGTATTTGAAGATACCTAAGATATTATTAGGGATAAGAAAGGAAACAGGGTAATAGATATACATGTTATGTTTCGGTCTCTGGCTAGGAAAGACTTGGTATTTAAGGTGGCCAATACACGTGCCGCACCTCTCTTTCCTGGGACTCCGAACATTTCATTTCCTATTACTGTCACCTAGTATTTCCCAATATATAATATGATTTGATTAATTAAGATATAAAATACAATATATAAGATCACCCTTGCGATGACGCATTGGTCATCAATTGGGTTAATTAGATAAGGACGCCCTTGCGATAACGCATTGGTTATCAATTGGGTTTAGTCGATGCCACTGCTCGATTGGGTCGGACGCATTGGTTCCCCCGAGCAGTTCTTGGTTCTAGAATATGGAGTCGTCTGGTAACCGTGTGATGAGTCGCTACCAGGAGTTATGGCCATAGCTTAGGCTTAGTTCTTGCATTGGAGGACTACGGGTGGGACGCATTGGTTCACCCCGACATGTTTTAGGAAAGTTGCGAACGCATTGGTTCGCTACGAGCTGTAGAAGACAGTCCGCAAAGATTTGTAGTGATTGATTGTTAATTGCATATATATAAAGATTGGAATATATTATGCTTGATATATGATTGATGAGATTGATCGATTGATGATGATGATATAAGTTAAGATATGAACATGCGATATATAAGTTGGAGAATAATGTTAAGTATGATAATGATTTGATAAGTATAGATTAAGATAAGAAAGGATATATAATAAGGAGCACAAGTATTGTATTGTATAAGTCTTCCGCTGTGTTAATTATGGTATTTATACTAGTATGTGAGTGTATTTTAATACGTGATGGATGTATGTGTCTTGTATGTATTTCTAACCGTATTGGCAGGGTGATCGTACGTATTTGGATACGTAAAGTATACGTATTTCTAATAGTATTTCTGCAGGTGTATTTTATACGTACTTGTATACGTATCTTTATACGTACATTTATACGTACGTCTATACGTACTCTTATACGTATTTTATACGTACATTTATACGTATTTTTGTGTAATTGTGTATTAAGCATGTATTATGTTCTTTACAGTTTTTATGTAATTATTCTATGCTATTATGTGTTTGGCGGTCCCTTGATTAAATGGGACAGCCTAGTTACTCGCCACTGACGGTGGACCCCCCCCCATGTTCCAGGTGAAGATGCAGCTGAATAAAGCGGGCTTCGCAGGATGGGCCTGAGTGTTTAGATCTATTTCTTAAGTTTTAGTTTTTCCAGAACATTTTAGTACAATTTAGTTAATTTATTGATCCCAGCATGTTGGGACCGTATTTTCAGTTTTTCTTTGTAATTTATGACTTTTGGATATTTTGGATTTCTAGAAGCCTATTAATAAAAGAATCATTTTCTTCCTAAATTATTTGTTTTTAAGTATAATTATGTTTAAGTGATGATCCGAATGTCGATTCCCTTCGTAAATCGACAAGCTAAAAAGTCGGGTCGTTACAATGTTTGTCTAGATTTGTCCAGGTTTGTTCATATTTGTCCAGGTTTGTCCACATTTGTCCAGGTTTACAAATTGTGTCCAGATTTCAAATGTGTCCATTTTTGTTTCCAGGTTTACAAATGTGTCTAGGTCTACCAATACATGTCCAGATTTAACAGCATGTGTCCAGGTTAAACACATATATGTCCAGATTCAACAATGTGTGTCCAGGTCCAGTGGACTGGTCTGACAGAAACGTTACTGTCAGACCGGTCTGACACAATACCTTCTCTAAATAATATACTCCATTTTTTTACGCGCATTTTCCACTTTCTTTCCTTTTTATGTTTTGGTGATAAAAAAAATGTTACTATTAATAATACCATTATTTTATTTTTGAATGGAGTAAGTTATAGAACAATATATAGCTTCACATCAACTTGGATCCTCCTATCACTAAAACGTTTGTGACTTTCTTACTATAAACTATATGAATAAATTACCAACGTTGTCTTAGTCTAGTGGTGCCAGGGGCTAGACTTGGTAGGGGGAAACACGGTTCAATCCCCCGCAAGCACGTTGGGATAAGTTTAAAACCTTAACCCCGGGACGCGCTCCGAATCCGGATTAGCCCAAAAGGATGAATCGGGTGGATACACCAAAAAAAAAAAAAAACTATATGAATAAATTAACACCAACAAACCATACTATTTTCAATCTTCTTTAAACATACTAAACTATTAATTTTATTGCTGAACAAGCTCAACTGTGCACTCTATTTTACATAAATGTACTACCTGACCTGATAACCTAAAAATCTAAAATAGCAAGTAAACTTAATCACGTAACGACTTGCATATACTATCAGATCAATTGGTATATTTGTCTAAAATAGAGTGCATAGTTCGAATTGCTAAGAAATAACAATTAGTTTAGTCTGTTTAAATTAAAGAAGTTCATCACGAATTTAGTTTGTTGGTGTCCATTTTTCTTTATTTAAAAAAAAATTAGGGTCAAACTTTAAAATCTTGACTACATATTGCCACTAAGAAAATCATATAGGCTATTAGGCTCACAAAAGCTTGTTTGATACAACTAGATGTCTACAATATAAATATTATTGCTCAACTTTTTATAATTATTACATATAAGACAAATAAAAAACAGTAAGTGTTCTCGCTACCAAGAGTATGTTCTCTTCAACTTATTTTATCAAGTCTCAGAACTTATCAGGTTTGAACAGGTCAGGTTCAATAACTTATAATCAGGTCAGGTTTAATAAATTTCAATTCCACTAATAAAAAAGGGCAAATCAGGTCAGGTTGAATCATGTCAGATTAGGTCCAATAAGTTATAATCATGTCAGGTCAGGTTCAATAAGATATAATCAGGTCAAGTTAGGTTAAATAATTTGACGAAAACACACCCCAAGTGTACACTATTAGAAAAGATGATATTTACAACATGATAGATAAAGCAATTGGATTAAATGAGTTCAATAATAATGGGAAACACTGATTTGAATTAATTTTTTTTGAAAGAGATTTATTAAATTAATTTTATGAATAATAGTATTGTCAATTGTGGATGTTAGTTGTTAGTGCTAAATGGTACGGAGTAATTCCGTAATTGGCATGGAAACCCAATCGATTACATGAGTGATTTTAAAGCAATTGTCATTTTCATCTTCTTAAATAACAAATAAATACGGATTAACGATTAATATTTGTCTGGTTTTGTCAAATTTAAGTTTTTAACTTTCTATTAAACATGGTATTAGGCCCTAAAAAAACATGGTATATATTAGGCCGGACTAGTCCAACCATTCAGAATGCACAGCACGGCACTTCACTAAACTAAACCAATACATATATGATATATATGAAGTTGTGGACCACACTTAATCCCTAGTTTTTATTTTTATGTCATGATGTAGCCCTAGGCCCTAGCGACATTAGACATGCCAACCGAATTGTTGGATTTCGATTCGGGTCGGAGTGATTGGAAATAGACCATTTTAGATCAAGGTATGGTATCTTCAAATCACTTTTGCATCAGATTAGGTCATTTCGGATTCAGATCATGATCAGATTAGGTCATTCTTAATTTGGATCATCATGCTTAGCTTCTGAACCAAATCATTTTTGAAACAGGATTTTAGGGCAAAGTTGGATCGAGTGATTTCGAGTTGGATGGTTTTGGGTCGGATGAATCTAAATGGGTTATTGTTGGATAGAATGTAATAAATTTTTAATTACTTTTTTTAGTTACAATTATATTATATTAAAATTTAATTCATTATTAAAATCTGCAATGATACTCAAAGTGAAGTGAATGAATAGTTTATACCAAAAAGTAGATGGAACAACCAAAAAAAGTATGGAGTATTAATTATTACACATTGTATATTAGAACACGATTTCTATATCATCTAGGTAATATTGTCGTCATTTGAAATAATATGATATTAATAGCTAGTATTTTAAAAGTATGATCACAAAAAAAAAAAAAGACAAACAAGAAAAACTGAGTGTTTTTATATAATTTAATAATTTCATATTGTTTCCGGTCGGATTGTATCGATCAAATGTTTTTCACATCAAATTGGGATTCAAACTGGATTGATTCAAAATTCGGGTCACTATTCGGATTATTGTTTCAGACGAGCATAAGATTTTGGACCGGACATTTTAGATTGAATTTCGAATCTCGGATTAACTTTATCATCTCTAGTCTAAACTTATAAACATGGGCTACACCGATTTTAGGCCGACTATTTAAAAATTGCAGTAACGAGCACATAATTCTTGGGCCTGATCATGATCCATTTCATTCATCTTACAGGCAATGTACCTTAACCTGAAACACATGCATTGCAATTGCATTTCTTTTTTTCTTTTTTTTTTTCACTTCCAATCTTCAACAGTTTTTCTCAAACTTCTCCCACCAAATATTTAAAAAAAAAAAAAAAAAAACTAAAATCAACTCTCTCTATTCTTTTTAGGCGAAATTGACTCCAACGGTCCATACTATTTGCCATCTTCCCTTATCAGCCCCTACTATTGACTTTCTATTATCAGTCCAAACAATATCAAGCAAAAGAATTCATCAGTCCCATGGACTTGTTAACCTGTGGTAGCAGGTAATTTACCTCACGTGCCACTCACATGTTCTAAAATGAACCTAATGCCTAATTTCTTTTTTCTCCACCCCTTATTCACCGTGCCTCCATTTCTTCTCCATCCTTCTTTTCTTTAAACCCTAAAAAAATTCTCAAATTTCTTTCTTCTTCACTTCTTCTTCCTCTTCTTCCCAATATTTTTTTCCTTCATTGAACCCTAATATCTTCTTCTTCCTTATCTTCAGCATCTTCGTCCTTTTTTTTTAAAAAAAAAAGGACCGGTCATGGCTATTGGGCAATCGTCATCAACAACATCAGCTACATCTTCCTTAGTCTGTAGATGTTTAGTTCCTTGTAAATTGCAAGCTGTGAGTAAGAGAGGTCAGAATGAAGGGAGAAAATTCTATGGTTGTGGACAATTTCCTGTGAGTATTTTTTTTTTTTAAATTTTTATTATTTCCAATTGGTTATTTTAGAAATTTTATTATTTAAATTAATTTTGTTATGTTTATTTTTTCGAATTTTTATTTGAATTTAATGGTAATTGGGTGCTAATTTTTTTTTTTTTTAAATAATTGTAGGAAGGCAATTGTGGTTTTTTCAAGTGGGAAAATGAAGTTGCTCCATCTTCTGGTTTATATGGTACATGTGAGGAGATGAAGATGTTGTTGATTGAGAAGGAAAAGTGTAACACCCCCAAATCTCCCTCTACGAGACTATTAGAATAATACATATAAAATACCGTAGAAATAGATTTGGGCGTATTACCGCCACGTGATAACGTAAAGCTATATTAAAATACTTCCATACTAACTTGCAGCGGAAATTCAATTTTTTTTTTTATTAAGTAAATACTTAATTAAATTGTATTTCCATAACTAATGCATTAAAGACGTAAATCCTAAGCTAGGTGGATGATGCCTTTATTCCCCTTATGCCACATGTAGTAGTCTTCATTTATCATCACCTAACTACTCATCAAAATGATAAGTAGGGCCAAGCCAAAAACAAAATAAAGTACGGGTTAGCAAAATATGCTAAGTACGAAAAATGCAAGATAAGTCAAAATAAACTTTATTTAATAAACATGCTTTTGAAATACTCAAGTCATATTATATGACAACAATTATTTATCCAAGATGATCATTTTCCAAAGATATTCCAAATCAATAATATTGAATGTAAAAACTCAAATATTGAAAATAAAATTTTCCTATACCCCAAATTCCTCCTCTAAGTGTGCACACCCCCCAAGTTAGTATCTTTTTATATAAAGGCTATCCTTGAGGAAAGACTAGGTCATACAAAGTCCATAGTCTTATCAACCAAATCCGCATAGTGGGATTACAAAACAATAAATAAGCTTATAAAGCTTGTGGGGTCACCAAAATATTTTTAATATAATAAGAGTTGAGTATAAAGAAAATATACTCTTACTTGTGACTTTCCAAAATTCCTTATTTCCTTAAAGTGATATGACAATATCAATAAATATTTAGTTATTCCAAAACTTTTCATAGAATATATTTTTTCTAAGATGTTATTTTCCAAAATATAATAAGATCCAAATCTTTCCAAAACTTTGCTTTCTAAATATAATAAGATGATTTAAATCATAATTTAATATTATTTCCAAAATCTAGAAATTTCATGACAAAAATATAATACTAAAATTAAAAAAATAAATTTTGTCATCAAACTTTAAATTAACATAATGCAAAATTAATTGATCATAAATTATATCATGTATCATGTAAACACATAAAAATCATGTAAACACTTTAATAAGGTATCTAGCCACTTAACGTACCTTGCATCGTTCTATACGAATATAAAGTCACTTTTTAAAAATATCGCGTAAAACACCCTACAAATAAAATATAACCCTAATTAATACAAGACTATATTGATAAGGACTATAAACATGGATTTACTATATGTGCATGAAATTATTATATATTATTATTATTATTTTTTTTTATAATCAACTTATTTTAATAATTGAAGAAAATCTGATTTTATTTTTGTATTAAATTAATTAGATAATTATTTATTCATTTATCATAATAATGACGATTAAATACTAAGTAATTATTTTCTTATAATCATAATATTATTAGAAACGTAATTTTCAGATTTATTTAAGTGTAAAAGCATGTAATTAGTTATTTATAAAAATATGTTACTAGTTTAATTTATTCAATTGAGAGAAAAGGAGAATGAATAAACCCAAAATAAAGAAGTATGAATGAAAAGTCGGTTGATGTGGACGTCAATGGTGGCATTGTCGCTGATGGGGTGCGCCGGCTGGTGGCCCACCTGTGATGGTGGTGGTGGCCGAGTGGTGTGAGAGAGTGTGGGGGGATTTGAGAGAAAAGTTATGCATGTGTGAGAGGAAAAATCAATGAAAATGTGTGAATAAAATGAATGGTTTAAGGGGTTTATATAGTTGCTGAAGTGACATAATTTTGGACATAAAATATTGTGCAAGGGATTGAGAATAATATGTTTAGGAAAAATCAAGGTAGTATGGAAGGTTTTATGTTGATGGGAGAATTTATTTTGCTTGGAGAATAAGGATTAAACAAAATCTTTTTTTTTTCCTTTTCCCCTTCTTAGCCGTGTAACATGTAAGTAATGTTACCTTTTTTAAATTTTTTTTTTCTTCCTTTTCTTTTCTTTTCTCTTTTATTTATTTATTTATTTATTTTATTTTCATTGTACATTTTAATAAACTTCAAATCTTAGTTTAAACACCTCTTTAATAATTAGATTCACTAAATTGAAAATACCCAAAATTACAAATTACAATATTTCGGGTTTTATTAAATAATAAATTTTATTTAAAATAGAATTGATGCCAAAATTTAAAAATTCTTTTGGCTCCTGAATTTCAAAACTTGTTTAAAATTACTAAAATAACTTTCTGTATTAAAATAATTTTAAAATACTTAAAATACTTCAAAAAAAATATAGGGTATTACAAAAAGGAATTGAACAAAATTTATGAGAAGCTCAAGAAGATGAAAGAAAAAAAACGTGAATTAAGAAGGAAGGTTGAAGTATTGAAGGACCAAATTTTTTCCTTAACTATTGAAAAAAACAAGCATATGACCTTGAAGACACTAGCAGTGGTTGTGGTTGTGTTGTCATGGTTTATATTTGGATTACTTTTAAAGGTGGTGTAGTTTAGATCAGTAGGTTTTTGTCATTTGTTGTAGTGCAATTTAGATGAGTTGAATCAAATTATGTGTAATTTTGTGCCATATGTTGGTTATTGATATTGGTCACATTTTGCTTGTAAATCAATTCCATATTTTGGTTGAAATGAAAAGTTTACCTTTTGCTTCAACACACTAGCAAAGTTTATATTTTGGTTAATATCCTTGCTTGCAAGACAAAGCCATAT
This sequence comes from Salicornia ramosissima, assembly GCA_951394345.1. Lineage (NCBI taxonomy): Eukaryota > Viridiplantae > Streptophyta > Magnoliopsida > Caryophyllales > Amaranthaceae > Salicornia > Salicornia ramosissima. The sequence goes on from OX596233.1 coordinate 5,850,346, forward strand.
TTTGGTGAGGTACATCAATACATGGAAAATACATTACAAGTACATCAAACAATTCCATATTAATTTCTAACGTAATGACCAACTTTTATAGATAGTTGAAGATGTGCAAAAATACATCAATACATTAGAAATACATCCAATTTCTAACATAATATAGATATTTGAAGATGTCCAAAAGTACTTGAAAAATACATCAAAATACTTATATAATTGTATTTCAAAATATACACCATAATTCTATTTAATAAGTACATTTATGCCTTCAAATCCCATACACATTTTATGGTGCTGTGGAGCCTTGGCTACCTATTGGGTACTCTGCAACATTTGATGCTTGATGGAGATTCATTGGGGTTGGCATTGTTGGTGTCTGTACAATGAAAACACAAAAGTTAGCATAAACAAATGGCAATGTAAATGACAAGTTAGCATTAGGGAATGACAATGCTTACATTGAAAAAACTTGTACCATCTCCTGTGACAAATAGACCAGCTCCGAATGGGACTCTTCCACCACCTCTTCCTCTGCCACCTCTTCCTCTTCCACCTATTCCCCTGCCAACAGCACCACCAGCAGTTGTTCTGCCACCCGTGGATGCCCCACCTCTCCCAGATATTGTTGTTATACCACCTTTACCTCTCCCTCTCCCACTAGCACCTCTCCCTGTCCCAGCAGCACCTCTCCCTCTCCCACCAGAACTAGCACCAACTGATTTGCCTACCCCAACAGCTCCCCTACCCCTGGATCCTCTCCCTCTGCCACCTCTAATTACCCTCTCACCTCTCCCTGATCTACTTGGCTCAGCAGTAGCATCATGGACCAAGTGATTTGAGGTTTGACTTTGATGTTGTGATGGTCCCTCATCATTAAAAGACATCCTACTTCCTTGTTGTTGTGATTCTACAGTATCCTTGTTTTTACATGTTGCCTTGTTATGCTTGGTTGACTTACAAATTGAGCAAGTCATTTATCTTCCATGTCTTGTCAGTCTACCAGGTTTTTTTGGGTCCTCAAAAGGGTCCTTAATCCTATTTTTTCGAGGTCGACCATGTCCAATTTTAATTGGGGGAGGAATTAATTGAAAGGTGACTTTAGGCCAATGTCTTTCACCAACACATGGGGGAATTGAAGATGCATATGACCTTAAATAAGTGGCCTTGGTTTACCAATGTGCAACAAAATCTTCAGCATCTTTGTGACAGAAAAATATGCAAGCCACAACATGTGAACAAGGGATTCCAGTCAAATCCCATCTCCTACATGTGCATGTCCTAGACTCTAAGTTGACATGAAGCACATCCATTTTGTGGCTAACCTGAAATATAGTCTGAGTAGAGGGAACTACATAACACTCAGCAGCTTCTTTTTTGTTTTTCTCCAACTTCACAGCAATCCTAGGACACACTAGGGCATTAGAACTTTCCATTTCATTTTTTTTTTACAGCTAACCTTTGCATTAGGGCTATCCTAATCTCTTCCAACATGTATAATAGATGTTTAGTTCTGGCTACAATAATGTAGCCATTAAAGGTTTCCGCTAAGTTATTTACAACTACATCCACTTTGGTGTCAGTGTTCATTAGACATCTACAAAACAGTCTTGGATTGTAACTCTTAAATGCATCAACAGCAGCGGAGTTTACCTTTTCCATGTCTTCCAAAGCCTCATTGTAATCAGCAACATTATATGCTTTGACAGCTCTCCAAAACAGAATTTTGAACTCTTCTCCCCTAAAGGCTTTATGCCAATGAGCATATATGTGCCTAGCACAATGCCTATGCTCTGCACTTGGGAGCACTTTATTCACAGCATACAATATTGACTGCAAAATAAGACTTCATTCATCATTCAAAACATAACATAAAATATTAAAACAATAAAACAGAAAATAGAACATAACAAAAAATAAAACAAGGCTGATAGAACAGAACAGAAAGAATAAAAATTGAGCAGAAAAAATAAGATTTGAGCAGAAAATAAATAACGGAACAGAAAAAATAAAATTAAATTTGAGCAGAAGATAAAAAACAGAACAAAAATGAAAAAAGAACAGAACAAAAATAAAAAATAGAAAAAATAAAACAGATCATAAATCAGGAAACAGAACAGAACTGATAAAAAGAACAGAAAAAGTAAAACAGAACAAAAAATAAAAAAAAAACAAAATGATAAACAGAACAAAAAAATAAAACAGAAAATTTAAAAAGATTTTTTTTATAAAAGTAAACTGAAAGAAATAAGCCTTTACCTGATGCTCATCTGATATTATAGCAACACCATTCCCATCATTCAATTCCAAACAATGCTTGACTTCATTCAGGAACCACTCCCAACTGTCATTGTTTTCTCCTTCCACCACAACCCATGCCACAGGGAACATTTGGTCGTTCCCATCCCTACCTACAGCAGCTAATAATTGACCACCAAGAAAGGTCTTAATAAAGCAAGCATCAATTCATAACACCCTTCTACACCCTTCCTTTCATCCCTTGCTAACACCATCAAAACAGACAAATAATCTCTTAAACACTAGTGGATTACTCTCATCATCCTTCACCAAAACCAACTTACTGTTCGGGCTAGCTTGCTTAATCATTTCCATGTATCCACCAACTTTTTGGTAGTGTTCCTTCATAGATCCATGCAATAATCTATGAGCTCGATATTTGACCTTGTAAGCCGTATGCTTGCTTATAACCATCCTAAATGCTAACTTAACTGTGTCAATTAACTCCTTGGCTGGCCAATGTGGTTTACACTTGAAGATTTCCAAAAAATGTTTAGCTAACCATGTGGACTTAAGTTGTTTGTTTTTTTTCCATATTCCTTGTACAACAATGGCCACTGTCCACTGATTTAACCATAAAACAAGCTGAATTTTTATCCCATGAAGCATAAACGCTAAACTTGCATCCTGGTAAGCATTTCACCTCAAGCCTTTGACCTCTTTTTTTGTTGTTTGTAACAATGTTGATGTTTCTCCCTTGGAAGATACCAAACTGTACAACTGCATTCTTGAATGCCTCTCTATTTGGAAATCTTTGACCAGGCATCCACTTAAAACTTTCCCAATCAGTGTTCTCACCAACAACAATGGGTCTGGATCTTTTCTTAATTACTCCATCTATATCATATTCTTCAGTAGGTGAATCTTCAGGACCATCTGTAACGACCCTGATTTTATGGTATTTCTGCTATAAGTTTATGTGTATTTATGTGATGCTATGTATAGTTCAAATTTATTTTTGAACTATTTATTTTATTTTATGTGAATAATTTCGATTTAATTCGAATTATTTTATTTGCAGTTATTATTATTTATTTTAATTATTATGTAATTAATTAGAATTTTTATTATTTAATTTTCTAATTAATTATTTAATATTTTGGGCTAATTCGATTTAAGCATGATTGATCTTGTACTTTTTGTAAAGTAGCCCAATTATTCACGAAAGCCCATTTTTGGCCCTTTTCCTTGCTTGGCCGGTTTCTTCAAGGTGCATGGCAAGGATTTGCCACTTGCTTTGTGTTCACACCTTAAACCACTTCTATAAATAGAAGGGTTAGTAAGGCTTGTTAATCCTTTTTGCTCATTTGCCATCTTATGCTCTTGCCATCAAAGTTCAAACACAAAAAAATTCCCTCCCATTTGCTCTCCCTTCCACACGCCATTTTGGCACTTGGATTTCCATCAATTTGTTCATCAAATTCTTAAACCCAAAACTTAAAGATTCATATCCTATTGATCTTTAAGTATCAAAACACAATCTAAATCTCTTGGTTTGCATTCAAGATCATTAGTTCGGGTTTGGGTTTGATCGTGTTTATGTTCGTGTGGGTTTTCGGGTGGTGATCGTGTGGGTGCCGTGTTGAAGCCGTGCAAGGGTGGTGGTTCGAGTGGTGAACCGTGCAGTGGGCCGTGTGCAGCCGTGTGTGCTCGTGTGGTTCGAGGTAGTGCAGCCGTGTGTGCCGTGCAGTGGTGCAGCCGTGTGGTGTGTCGTGGGTTCGAGTGGTCCATGTGGTCTAGCCGTGTGGTTCTAGTTCTGGGCTGCATTTTGTGTTGATTTGGTGTGTTAATCTTCAATAAGGTAACATGCTTTCTCAACTTAATTGGTGTACTATGATTCATAGTATGAATTAAATGCTTAAGATTAGTTTATGTTGAAGTTTGATCATGTTTTCGTGTATGGTATCAAATCTGATTTTTATGTGGTTTTATGATGATTTTGGTGATTGAATATGTAAATTTTATGGTTGGTTATGTTGGTATTAGGTTCTTGTTAATCATGTTAAAGTTTGATGAATTTTGGATGATAGTAATTTGGTAATTTCATGAGTACATGTTGATTTATGCGTGTGATATATGTGTGTTGGATGAGTTCTTGGTTGAAGTTCTTGAATCTTGATTGAGTTTTTTATTGAAGTTCTTGAATCTTGGATGAGTTCTTTATGAATCTTGGTTGAGTTCTTTAAGTTCTTGATTAGTTCTTGATGAGTCTTGTTAAGTTCTTGATTAAGTCTTTTAAGTTAAAGAAAGTAAAGAAAGTTAAAGAAAGAGTTAAAGAAATCGATAAGAAGTTGTAAGATGTTTGGTTTACGCGTTATTTTCTTAAGTCAAGGCGTAAGATGCAACTTAAGAGGTAACTAAGTGAGTAAACTTCGGATTAAAGAGTTAAAGATTGTTAAAGATTAGCTTGATTTCGTAGCTAGACGCCTAAAACTTAGAGTAAGATTCTTTGTTTTTGGGTTAAGACGTTGCCCCTATCCTATCCGTCGTATTGGGATAGTTGGTGGTCTTACTATGTTGTCTTCGGATGTGGATTTCCAGTAAGATTGGTTTCACGGGACTTGGGAGTAAGATTCTCAATTCCTAACATAGTAGAAAGTTCGAATGCGTAAGATGCGTTCGTACGTGCATAGTCCGGTCTAGTTTATGATGATTGCGCCAAAGATAGTTGGATAAGTTTGTTAAGCGAGTCGGGTCGTCACACCATCACTATCAGCATAGTCACTATGATATCCATCTCTTTCATCCCCATGGTCTGTAGGGAGTACCCCAAACTTTGCAGATTCCGCCTCTCTTTGAACCTTTTGAGCTAAAGCAATCAACTCAGCATCAGTTTTCCTCTTTTTCTGCCTTGCTTCCTTCAGTTCATCATCAGAACTATCCCCTCCATCACCCACTGGAAGCTCAAAGTTAGCTCCAAAAGTCTCATCATCAAGATCCTCCAAGTGCCTCCTGCTGAAGTGCCTCTAGTGTTTCAGCATTAATATCCTCTAGGTCCAATGAAATGTCTGACTCTGATTCATTGTCAGATATATCATTTTCTGGCTCATAACCTGGATCACTTGCTTCACTGCTAGTATAGTCACCAACAAGGTCCTTGAAAGGTATTGGGCTATCAGGCCTAGGATCAACATATGTGTAATAGTCATCCTCATCCATGGTTTCAACATTAAAAGGGGGTGGGCTATGTGGTGATGGAATTGGGCTATTAGAAATTGGGCCTTTGGTAGAAAGTGGTGATGGAATTGGGTTGATAGGATTAGGAGTTGGGCTATTAGAAATTGGGGCTTTGGGAAAGTGGTGATGGAATTGGGTTGATAGAATTAGGAGTTGGGCTTTGTGCTTGTCAATTAAACCTAGGGCTAGACCTTAGTGGAGTACATACTTTTTGGTGGACCACATTCTTTTTTGGAGAATCTTTCTTTGGCCTTTTCTTGGGTGTCATTTTCTTCCTACTGCATTGACCCAAGTTAATTGTGTTGTTGGGGACAATTTCTGGCTTATCAATTCCATGCACTACAAATAAAGTTATTCCCCTTAATGCACATGCTATCTCTGCCATTTCCAACACTTCTTTGTCAGCATATACCCTTTTTAAACCTACTCCTAGTGAAGTGTTAGGAACATGATAATATATTTCATCAATTTCCCTATAAGATCCACATTTTTGAACTAACTCTTCCAAATAAAACCAGCATAATTCATCAGCATCTACTTCAAAAGTCCTTGCTTCCCCCCCAACATAAATCAAGCCCCCTGTACCAGTATTCTTAAATGACCCCCCATGATAAATCTTGAGTGTGATAACATCCACAATATCCTGATTATACAATTCAAAAACAAATTTAACATCAAAAAGTTCCTAATTACAGAAGCAAATAACCCCATTTATATTAGATAATAACCCACGAAATAACAAACATTTCCAACACAAAATAACACAAAAAAATACGAAAAATTCATTTACAAAATAACATAAAAAAAAACTCTGAATCTATCATTTTTATCAGATAATAACCCACGAAAAACATTGAAAAACATTTATATCAGATGGAAAAAAATATCAAAAATTAGGGCTTCACGAATTTACCATTTATATCACACGAAAAGCTCTGAATCTTCACGCCAAGTACAATTACGAAGGAATCATCAAACTTCAATGCCTTCACCAAGAACGAATTTTCGTTTGAATTTGAGAAAGAATTTCGAGAAATTTTTTAGGGTTTAAAGAAAAGAGGGGAGGAGAAGAAATTGGATGCACGATGAAATGAAAGAGGAGAGAGAGAGAAATCAGGCATCTCTGTCATTTTAGAACACGTTAGTGGCACATGAGGTAAATTACCTGCTACAGCAGGTTAACAAGGCCATGGGACTGATGAATTCTTTTGATTGATATTGTTTGGACTGATAATGTAAAGTCAATAGTAGGGACTGATAAGGGAAGATGGCAAATAGTATGGACCGTTGGAGTCAATTTCGCCTTCTTTTTACTTAGTATACTTGCTAAAGTGTTTTTTAGGCATATTGAGTTCTGACAAACGGGCCTGGGCCGAGCCCGCCACGAGGGATTGCAGGTCAACTTTACAAGATAAAGGAGGTTCCACCTCAAAACCATATGGTAGTAAAGGGAGTAGCCCCTTAGCCATATAAAGTGAACACAATTTCATTATTTTTCCGATGTGGGATTTATTCCCAACACCCCCCCCCACCCCTTACTTCTAAACTCTTTTTCACACTCACATGTGAGCTTTTACATGGGCTCAACAAGTTCACATAAATTCTACTGTGTGCTTTCTCTTCACCTTATTTGAACTGAACTTATCAGAATATATTGAATAGATTAGAACTTATTGACCTGATTAGACCTATTTACCTAATTAGACCTTATTGGAACTTTATTAACCTAACTGGAACTTGTTACACTTGGTTAAACCTTATTGGAATCTGTTTAGACCTGATTGAACTTAATTGATTGGAACTTATTATACTTGATTGAACTTATTGAAACTTATTAGACCTGATCTAACTTATTGAAACTTATCATTAGACCTGATTGAACTTATCTGAACTTGTTAATTCTGAAATGAAGAAAAAAAAATTGTTGAAGAGAACGCACTCTTGATACTCTTACTTTTATCATTTATTAATTTTATTCTATTTATATTACCATTGTTTTGGCATCTTCTATATAAACACATACGGTTTTCAATAATCTCGATCACTTATCTCTCCTAAAAACACTTGCTAAATCAAACATAACAAACTAATTAAAAATGGAGAGCTTAAAATCTATTTTTCATAACTTTTACAGATATAAAAATAAAGTTACAAATGGTTAAGAGTATATCTTGATAATTCTATATGGTGATACACTGACACTGTATTTTGGAAAATTCTACATGGTGACTAATGTTAATAAAATATCTACTTCATGATCCTCAATTTCTATTTCTTCCATTTTATGACATTTTAAAGCATGTGTGTCCTAAAGTAGGATAATTATTCATATAATTAATTATCCTAATAATTTATCAAATTATTTCAATAATTCTTCTAATTTTGCTAAATATGATTTTAATTAGCCTAATTAACAAAATATTCATTATTATTAGCGTAATTATTTTGGGAAAAATATCAAAATAATGTAACATGTAAATCGGGGTATTTTTAGCTGAGTTATTTGCCAATTTTGATGTTAAATCTGATCCATACGGGCCAAAATAATCCTCAAATACTAAAGAGTAAATTTCTAGCCCGTAGACTGAGACACACAAAGTAAGGTGTGCTTTGTCATGTAACCAAGACTTTATGATCGCTTTTTCAATGTCATCCTCGAAATCTTAAGGATTAGAATGACCCATAAAACCTTAGCTGTGTAATTTTTGGGCGTGTACATTTAGTTAAATTTTGTGCATGCATTATGCTAAAATATAGTTTAATTTGGTTTAAAAAAGGATAATTTGGCTGTTTTAAAAAATAATTAGGCTAAGTTATAAAATAATTAGGGTATAAAAAATAATTGCACTAAGCGCAGGGTAACTAAAAACATAATTCGTATTGGAAGAAAAATTAATTTAATTAGAAAAATAATTAGCCAAATTAACTAATTTTAGGGCTCGTTTACATTAGCTGAATAGAGATGAACTGAACTGAACTGTATAGAAGTGTATTAATTGAACTAAACTGAACTGAACTGAACTGAACAGAGATGAACTAAACTGAATATAATCTGAAGTAAACAAGCCCGTAGGGCCTATTTGTTTCAGCTTAATTTCAGTTCAGTTAAGTTGTTTTACTAATTTGATAATAAGACACTAATAACTATTATTGTTATCATTACTATTACTATTATTATAACGATTGGTATTACTATTATTATAAGAATTACTATTCTTGTTAATATATTTATTTTATATCATTGATTTTTTATACGAATGAATCGTTAATGATTGAAATGATAATTGTAGTTAACAAATTTCATTTTAGAATGAACAAATATTTTTCAATAAAAGACAACAATAATATTAATAATAATACTACCAACAATAATAATTGTCATTGTTGAAATAATCATATATTTTCAAACATTTGTTGAAATAATACAATTTCATATAAAACAAAACAAAAGGGGTTAATTGTTGTTGTTAACAAGAATTGATACCTTAACCCTAGTTAATTTTGAGAGTGATTGAAATTTTCATTTTTGAAAATTTTGTTAGGAATTTTCGAATAACAACTTTCACGCAAATTTTCTACAATTGATATCAAATTATTCTTTGTTGGAAAAAATAATTATAAGTTGAAATAATAATTTTTATACATGAAATAATAATTTTCATAGTTGAAATAATTATATTCATAGTTGAAATTATTATAAGTTACTTAATTTCTTAATCTCCTATACTTGTACATACAAAAAATAATTATAATTAAGTTAAGTTAATTTCTGTTCAGTTTAGCAGCAATCAGTTCAGTTCAGTTGTTTTCAGCCGAAACAAACAAGCCCTTAGTGTCAAAATATTTTAAAGGTCACATAAAAATGAAAAAAGAAAAAAAAAACAGAAGTTGAAGATCCTGCTATAGATTTTTTTTTTAACGTTGGCTACCACATAAAATTTTTAAAAACACAAAGTCACCATACATAATAATAAAATAATAATAATAATAATAATAATAATAATAAAACTTGCTTTTTTATTTGGGTTATAGTCGCCTTTATTTCCCAAAGTTGGTAGTCATGATGTATGATGTATGATGTATGATGTATTATAGCCATAATAACCCCACAATCATAATTCATACTTCATCCGTTTAGAAAAAAAACGTAACAATTTCTATTTTTGGATGTTTTAAAATAAATATAACAATTTTAATTTTTCATTTTTGTAATTTTTTCATATCTTTCACATCATCACATACCCAACTTTCTTTTTCTATCTCTTTTACCCTCACAAAAAAAAATTGTCTAATAGTCTGTGTCACCCCAATTGTTGCGTTTTTTTCGAAACGAAGGTAGTAAGTTTAATTAGTTAGAACTTAGAGCACTGATCATTAAGAAAAACCATGTGCTAAAACCCCATAAAGGTAACCTAGCCCTACGCCCTAAGTAAGTCTTTTTTCAGAAAGCTGTTCAGGGCTGGTATTTTTTTTGCTCCATATTTTTATTCAAAGTTAAAGGTATTATCTAGAGGCTTAATTAATTGTCTGTTTCGACAACTAAAAAAAATATTGTGTCAAATTCTGATAAACTTTACAATGTTTGAATCGGATGTGCTATATATGTCAGGTCAGGTCTAGTATGTTATAATTAGGTCAGGTCAGGTCAGGTCCAATAAATTATAATCAGGTCAAGTCAGGTTAAATAAGTTGAAGAGAACACACCCCAAGTGCACACTACTAGAAAAGATGGTATTTACAACGTGATAGATAAAGCAATTGGATTAAATGAGTTCAATAATTATGGGAAACACTTATTTGAATTATTTTTTTTGAAAGAGATTTAAATTAATTTTATGAATAATAGTATTGTCAATTTTTGATGTTAGTCGTTAGTGCTAACGGCCCGTTTGGTTGTTGATGATAAATCGTGGTAATGGTAATGAATTTATAATGTAATTTTATTAAGGAGGAACCTTATAATCTCCATTGAAAACAAATTTTCATTCTCATGCTTCTATTTTCTTCTCATTTTTCATTCTCATCCATTACCATTGGGGAGGGTGGTATTTGATGGGAATAATGGACGATATTTGAGAAGAAAATTAGATAAATTGGAGTTAAGGTAGCACCACCATGGAAATGGATTTTGATTTCCCTTCCAAATTTAGTTATAAATTCATTCACATTACTATGATTTATAGCCGGCTACCAAACGGGCCTTAAATGGTACGTAGTAATTCCATAGTCGGCATGGAAACCCAATTGATTACATGAGTGATTTTAAAGCAATTGTCATTTTCATCTTCTTAAATAACAAATAAATACGGATTAACGATTGATATTTGCCTTTTTTTGTCAATTTTAAGTTTTTAACTTTCTATTAAACATGGTATTAGGCCCTCCAAAAAAACATGGTATATATTAGGCCGGAGTAGTCCAAGCATTCAGAATGCACGGTACGGCACTAAAGTAAACCATATATATATACGAAGTTGTGGACCACATTTAATCCCCAGTTTTCATTTCTATGTTATGATGTAGCCCTAGCTACATTAGACATGCCAACCGAATTGTTGGATTTTGATTCGGATCGGAGTGATTTGAATTAGACCATTTTAGATCAAGGTATGATGTCTTCAAACCACTTTTGCATCAGATTAGGCCATTTCGTATTCAGATCATGATCATATTAGGTCATTCTTAATTTGGATCATCATGCTTAGCTTCTGGACCAAATCATTTTTGAAACAGGATTTTAGGGCAAAGTCGGATTCGAGTGATTTCGGGTTGGATGGTTTTGGGTCGGATGAATCAAAATGGGTTTTTGTTGGATAGAATGTAATAAATTTTTAATTACTTTTTTTAGTTACAATTATATTATATTAAAAATTAATTCATTATATAGTTTATACCAAAAAGTAGATGGAACAACCAAAAAAAAGTATGGAGTATTAATTATTACACATTGTATATTAGAACACAATTTCTATATCATCTAGGTAATATTGTCGTCATTTGATTTAGAAAAATTTGCCACTAACCACCTAATAAGTACCAAAAGTTGTGAACAACTACCATAAATTTTTTTTATTAAATTTAACTACCAATTAAGTGCCAAAAAGTTGCAAACCACCGCCCATTTTTAACACTGTTAACTTAAATCACAATTAAACCTTAATTTAACCACTTAAATCTTAATTAAACCTTAATTAACACTTTTTATTAAAAAAAATAGAAAAATAAAAAGAAAATCTGGGGGAGGGGGAGGGGTGGTTGAGGGTTTTTTTTTCTAATTTTCTAGATTTGTTTTCTTTTTTTTTAAATAAAAAGTGTTAATTAAGATTAATTAAGGTTTAATTAAGACTTAAGTGGTTTAATTAAGACTTAAGTGGTTAAATTAAGGTTTAATTGTGATTTAAGTTAACGGTGTTAAAAATGGGTGGTGGTTTGCAACTTTTTGACACTTAATTGGTAGTTAAATTTAATAAAAAAAATTATGGTAGTTGTTCACAACTTTTGGTACTTATTAGGTGGTTAATGGCAAAATTTTCTTTGATTTAATATGATGTTAATAGCTAGTTTTTTAAAAGTATGATCACAAAAAAAAAAAAAAGACAAACAAGAAGAACTGAGTGTTTTTATATAATTTAATAATTTCATATTACTTTCGGTCGGATCGTATCTATTCGATTTTGAAAAAGTTTGAGATCAAATGTTTTTCACATCAAATTGGGATTCAAACCGGATTGATTCAAAACTCAGGTCACTGTTCGGATTATTGTTTCGAACCAACATAAGATTTTGGACCGGACATTTCTGATTGAATTTCGAATCTCGGATTAATTTTATCATCTCTACTAGTCTAAACTTATAAACATGGCCTATTCCGATTTTAGGCCGACCATTTAAAAATTGCAGTAAGAGCACATAATTCTTGCCTTCTTTGGCCTGATCATGATCCATTTCATCCATCTTACAGGCAACGTACCTTAACCTGAAACACATGCATGGCAATTGCATTTCTTTCTTTTTTTCACTTCCAATCTTCAACATTTTTTCTCAAATTTCTCCCACCAAATAATTTTTAAAAAAAAAATAAAATCAACCCTCTCTATTCTTTTTACTTAGTACTTTTCTAATTGGGAGTCCTAATTTACTTGCTAAACTGTTTTTGGCATATTGAGTTCACATAAATTCTACTGGGTGTTGTTCAAAAAAAAAAAAAAATTCTACTGGGTGCGTTCTCTTTAATTTATTTTAACTGAACTTATCAAAATTTATTAAACAGATTAGAACTTATTGATCGGATTAGACCTATTTACCTGATTAGAACTGATGAAAACTTTATTAACCTGACTGGAACTTGTTAAATCTAATTATACCTTATTGGAACCTGTTTAGACCTGATTGAACTTGATTGACATTTATTATACTTGATTAAATTTATTGAAACTTATTAGACCTAGTCTAACTTATTGGAACTTATTATTAGACGTGATTGAACTAATATGAACTTGTCAAACCTGAAACTTATTTTTTTAAGGGAAAGAGAACATGCTCTTAGTCTACTCTTACTTTTATCATTTATTTAGTTTATTCTATTTATATTACCATTGTTTTTGTCATCCTCTAAATAAACACCTACACTTTTCAATTATCTCGATTACTTAACGCATCTCTCCTTAAAAACACTTGCTAAAGCAAACATAACAACTAAAAATGGAGGGATTAAAATCTAATTTTCATAACTTTTACATATATAAAATTAAAGTTACAAATGGTCAAAAGTGTATCTCGATAATTCTATATGGTGAAACAATGACATTGGATTTTGGGAAATTATACATGGTGACTAACTGAATAATGTTAACAAAATATACATGGTGACAAATAAAAAAGTAAGTGTTCTTGCTACCAAGGGTATGTTCTCTTCAACTTATTTTATCAAGTCTCAGAACTTATCAGGTTTGAACAGGTCAGATCAGTTCCAATAAGTTATAATCATGTTAGGTTTAATAAGTTTCAATTCCTCTAATAAAAAAAGGGAAAATCAGGTCAGGTCAGAGTAGGTCGAATCAGGTCAGCATGTCAGGTCCAATAAGTTATAATCAGGTCAGGTCCATTAAGATATAATCAGGTCAGATTAGGTTAAATAAGTTGAAGAGAAGACACCCCAAGTGTACACTACTAGAAAAGATGATAGATGATATTTACAACGTGATAGATAAAGTAATTGGATTAAATGAGTTCAATAATGATGGGGAACACTGATTTGAATTATTTTTTTTGAAAGAGATTTAAATTAATTTTATGAATAATAGTATTGTCAATTGTGGATGTTAGTTGTTAGTGCTAAATGGTACGGAGTAATTCCGTAGTTGGCATGGAAACCCAATCGATTACATGAGTGATTTTAAAGCAATTGTCATTTTCATCTTCTTAAATAACAAATAAATACGGATTAACGATTAATATTTGCCTGATTTTGTCAATTTTAAGTTTTTAACTTTCTATTAAACATGGTATTAGGTCCTTAAAAAAAATGGTATATATTAGGCCGGACAATGTCCAAGCATTCAGAATGCACGGCATGTCACTAAACTAAACCATACATATATACCAAGTTGTGGACCACACTTAATCCCCAGTTTTCATTTCTATGTCATGATGTAGCCCTAGATACATTAGACATGCCAACCGAATTGTTGGATTTCGATTCGGATCGGAGTGGTTTGAATTAGACCATTTTAGATCAAGGTATGGTGTCTTCAAACCACTTTTGCATCAGATTAGGACATTTCGGATTCAGATCATGATCAGATTAGGTCATTCTTAATTTGGATCATCATACTTAGCTTCTGGACCATATCATTTTTGAAACAGGATTTTAGGGCAAAGTCGGATCGAGTGATTTCGGGTTGGATGGTTTTGGGTCGAATGAATCAAAATGGGTTATTGTTGGATAGAATATAGTAATTTTTTAATTACTTTTTTTAGTTACAATTATATTAGACTAAAAATTAATTCATTATTAAAATCTGCAATAATAATAATATATAATAATAATAATAATAATAATAAATGAATAGTTTATGCGGATCCAGGCGTTCTCCAGGGCTCAGAATATTGGGGCACATGCTGCTGCCCACATTTTCTCCAGGATAGGGTTCGCTATAGCTAGGGGAGTGGGGGGCCAGATTGTTTCTAGGCTCCACTCTAACTTCTTGTAGTTCTTTGGATATTGTAGTTTGTAATATTTTTATAATAATAATAATAATAATAATAATAATAATAATAATAATAATAATAATAATAATAATAATAAAACGTGCTTTTTTACTTGGGTTAGAGTCGCCTTTATTTCCCAAAGTTGGTAGTCAAGATTTATGATGCATTATAGCCATAATAACCCCACAATCATAATTCATACTTCACCGGTTTCGAAAAAAACGTAACAATTTCTATTTTTGGATGTTTTAAAATAAATGCAACAATTTTAATTTTTCATTTTTGTAAGTTTTTTCTTCCTATCTCTCACATCATCACATACCCAACTTCCTCTTTCTATCCATCCCTTTTACCCTCATAATAATAAATTCCCTAGAAGTCTGTGTCACCTCAATTGTTGCGTTTTTTTCGAAACGGAAGAAGTAAGTTTAATTAGTTAGAACACTGACCATTAAGAAAAATCATGTGCTAAAACCCCATAAAGTTAACCTAGCCCTACACCCTAAGTAAGTCTTTTTTCAGAAAGCCGTTAAGGGCTAAGTCTTTTTTAGAAAGACGTTCAGGGCTGGTATTTTTTTCGCTCCATATTTTTATTCAAAGTTAAAGGTATTATCTAGAGGCTTAATTAATTGTCTATTTCGACAACTAAAAAAAATGTGTCAAATTCTGAGAAACTTTACAATGTTTGAATCGGATGTGCTATATATGTTTTGTGCCTTTTGGCTTTATTGTACGAATCTAATGCCTCGATCTAAAAATTCATCTTGGGGGCTCCCCATTATCTAAGGTCCATGCCTCAGTGTTTTGGGATATTTTCAATATCCTGACATATTTTGTTTTCTAAAAAGCTATTTCAGGGCCTGATTTCTTTTGCCTGTCTTTTTTTCCCTTGATTTAAGGGTAGCTCAGGGAGACTCCTCATATGTTGTCTCTCTAAAACAAAGCATTATTTAACCTTGAGGTCTCAGTGTTTAATTTATTTTTTATCCCCCGGCTCCATTGTTTAAACCTAAAATCTCACCCTAATGGCCCAACATTAAAAATAAAAAAAAAAATAAAAAAAAACCCTTGTATTATGGCCTCATATGTTGTCTAGCTATATATACACAAACCAGCTAATGATTACTCGATTAGTAACGGCGCAAAAAAACACAAAAACATATAAACATTAAACAACATAACAATTAGCTAGTGAAAAATAAAATTTTACCTAAGAAAGAAAATTCAAATTATGATCACATGAAACTTCAAGTTAAAGATAAGATACTAGTAGACCCGGAAAAAATAAACCCGACGATCTCTTGATCATCCGAAAACCGACCCAGAAAAATTGGGTCATAAACAAAAAAACCAATCCGAAACACGTTAAATAGCCTAAAATTAGACATGAAATCTAAAAACAGGTTTGACCGAAACCAACCTGACTGACCGATTTACCAACAGGTATAGATAATAGCTACATTTTATTAAAAAAAAAAAAAAAACCTAGAACTGCTCAACCCTAGATAGTAGATACTAGATAGTAGTTAAAGTTGCTCAAGTGCCTCGGTAGAGAAATCACCAGGCTGTGGAACTTGTTGATGAGGCATGCCATGAATTGGTGGTAATTCATCACTTTGTTTATGTTCTTCATCATCATCATCATCATCATAATTATTATTATAATTATTATTCATGCTATATTGAACCTTTTTATTGTCACTCTCATCAATTGAGGGTTTTATAACCTTTTGTGATGTTTCTTCAACTTTATTATCATTATTATCCCTCAAATCTTGCTTCTTTTCTCCCTTTTTCTCCACTTGATTTTCCTTTTCACTCATCTTTGAGTTATAAATCCTTTTCTCCATCGATTTTTCTGTTATTACTAAAAATCAATTAATTGATTTCTTTAATTTTTGCGTTACATTTCTATATGTATGTATGTTTATCATAGTACGTGAGAGGTGGCAATTGCCCTTGAAATTAAAGTTTGGGATTTTGTTTTTATTGCATACGTGTATTCCATGCATAGTGTAAGAATAAGCATATGAAGAATAATAATAATCAATTTTTTTGTCTCATAGCTTGTCAATATCTTAATTTCACAACGAAAATATCTACCCGGGGCCGAGTGCGTGCCCGAGTGGATGTCTTGTTTGGGGCAGAGTCAAGAATTTAAAAATAAAAGATAGAATACAGACTTAGAATGTTAAGAAAATATAAAATTTTGAATACAAAATCAAATTAGAAAAACTGACTCAGCATAAACAGACAGAAAGTAGAAGTGTCAAATAGACGGTGGTAGCTGCGAGCTGGCTAGCTTAGAGGTCGAAGTGACGGAGTTAGATTGGGATGTTATGTCTTGTTTAGATCTTAACAAACTAGTTGTTGCTGCTTGTTTACTTCTATTTTTTAGATTTTATTTAGATTTTGCTCTGTTTTTTCAAATGCTTCTAGGCTTTTTGCCTTACAAAAACAAAAACTGTGGCCGGAAAATTGTGGTCAAAAGGTCAAAAAAACACATGAGTAGTGTCGTAGTGGTCAACAATGGTTTTGAAAGTTAAGGTATTTTGACACAATTTCGTTAAGTAAATGTAGTTTTTTGCTAAGTGGTACAAATAGTTTGTGACAAAAAAAATCCCAATAATTATTATATTAATAAAGCAGAAAAGATTGTTGCTATAAAAAATAGAGTTTTTTGTCCAAAACTACCTTACTTACACCACTTTTTGCAAAAGACTACCTTACTTACAAAAGCTTGTCCAAAACTACATTTATTAACCAATTCCTTGTTGACCACTACATTGTTCGTTTTCCGGCGTTGACTTTGCTTTATTCTCGAAAATAATTAGTCCAATCAATGTTTTGGGGTCATTTTGGCTCTAAAAGGGTTAAATATGAGGTCGGGATCTAAAAAAATGGTCGCATAAGCTTCTATTTGCATTACAAAATTTGTCTCGATATGTATTCATTGGTTTGCGTGCCAAAAAAATTATCCCTATCAAGTTTTAGTGGGTCATTTTTGTGCTAAAGGGTCAAATTTGAGGTCCAAATTTGTAAAAAACGACCAAATTGGCCAGCAAAGGCAAAGTTAACGTCGAAATAGTGAATAAGGTAGTTGTCAACTAGAAATTTGCTAAGTAAGGTAGTTTTGGAAAAAATTTTGTAAGTAACGTAATTTTTTACAAAAAGTGGTGTAACTAACGTAGTTTTGGACAAAAAACCCTAAAAAATATACCTAGTATTCTAGTATTTAAAATATTTCTACGATAACAGGCCCACAGGTCAGAGTGTAGGACAGGCCCAAAATAATTTATTTTGAAATGCCCGTACATAGTACTTTCAAAGGTTTTCAAGTCCAAAAACATAAATCCTGAGGCCCAAAACTACGGCCTCAAGGACAAAGGCATTCCTAACAAAGCTTGTTCATAAAGTTGAGGTCCATAGGCTAGTATTTTATTTTTTTTTTTGATCAAAAGGCAAGAGATTATATATTAATGATAAAAAGCCAAACGACACTTACAAATTCATGATCTCCAAAGACATTAGATTTAAAACAACAATACATATTTTAACTTCAACTTCACTAATTGCTTCGCTTTCGACCGATTGCAGAATCACCTGGTATTTTTGTTCGACTTCAATATGTCTTGTTCAACTGCAATCACCTCCTGTATAGATCCGAGGAAGAAAATATATATTTGAAGCCCTAAATCTTTGTTGACGATAACCATAACTCTCCAACCCAATGATTGGACGTAACTCATTTGAGGAAAAATAACTCACATACCATGGGAAATAACAAGCCACAACAAAGGGAGAATAACAACCCACACAAGAAGTAGGCTCATGTGAGAAATGTAGTTTTGGTGAGAAGGGTGAGAAGGGTGAGAAGCAACCACATCCCTTTGATCAACAAATAAATGGCTAAGATTAAAGTTGATTTTCCCTCCTTACTCCTTCTATTGTTTGGAGTCAATGTATCTATGGCATAAAATCAATGTATTTTTACTCAATGTATTTATAGTATATTTTGAATGTACCTATAGTTGTTAATTAATGTACCTCTAGGTTATAGTTGATGTATTTATCTCTTCTCACATTTCTCACCATAAGAAATTTCTCACCGGAACCCAACCCACCCACACAATATGGGAAATAAGAACCCACACAAGATGGGAGAAAGCAATCCACCAAAAAAGTAGACCAATAACCACCATTAGAGATGGAGAGTAATTATTCAAAGAAAAAAAACTAAAAGAAAACTAGAGAAAATAAGAAATTAGAATTAAGTTGGGGCTTTCCATCGATTAAATCGATGGAAGCCCCTTCAAAATCACCAATGGAGCAAGAAAATTGAGTGAGAAAAGAGGAGATCAGAGAAAAATCTAGGGCCAACTAAAACAATTATGAATTTAGTATCTTTTATTTTGGCTAAGTATTAAGCAATAAAGTACTGACCTTAGAGTCTAAGGCATCACATTATGCCAAACCTGTTGCTATCATATGTATTATGTAGAAAGTACTAACGCTCTATTTGTTTCGAAAGAAAATAATTTTCAAGGAAAACAATTTTCAATGGAAAACATTGATTTAAGAAAAGTTTTTCTTTGTTAGTTTGACTAGAGGAAAACTTATGAAGGAAAATAAAAATGAGGTAGAGATGAAGGAAGGATGAGAGGAGTAAAGAAGGGATAAGTAAGGGGTGAGATGGGAAATGTGACATTTCTTCCGTACAAAAGGAAAATGGTTTTCCTTTATCTAAAGTGACATTTTCCACCTTAATGAAAATTGTTTTCCACCTCTTTCCGAAACAAACAAAGGAAATGAAAAGCGGAGGGAAAATCATTTTTCGAAAAAATGTTTTCCATCAAAACAAACGGACCCTAAGAGGACCTACTTTGGGTATAGTGGCACACTGGCACGGATAATTGCCTCGCACTCTCAAGGTGTGATGTTCAATTTTCACCGACAAATTGTCGCTTATAACCTAGAACTACGTGTATACAACCAGTTGTAATAAGGTCCACCTAAGGATAATTATTTTACTCGTTTTATATTTTTTTACTTATTTTTAAATTTAAAATGAACAAAATTATATTAAATGAGAAATAAAACACTTTTGGGTGTACCTCTACATACACCTGAGTTCGTAATAGATCCATTGCTTACAACCCCCTTTTCCGGCAGTTCTAAAATGACATCTTTGTGAAAGGAGTCATGGATTGAGTGTAGTCTACCTTAAATATTGTAAAAAAAATGATCTTGGGATTAGACAAGGTTTTGTTATCATGATAAGTTTAGCCCAATTTGTCAGCCATAGACCTTTTTTTTTTTTAAAAGGGCCATAGACCCTGTGAGGGGAAAATTAAATTTTAAACTTAGATCTCTATTCAGCTGAGGTTGAAGATGTGTTATCAATATGGCGACCCCTTATCTCGCATACACCTTCATTGATATAATACTTCATCCATTTCGAAAAAAACGCAACAAATTGGATGACACGGACTCCTAGTCCATTTTTTGTTGTGAGAGTAAAAGGGATAGAGAGAGAAAGTGGGGTATGTGATGATGTGAGAGATAGGAAGAAAATATTAAAAAAATAGAAAAATTAAAATTGGTGCATTTATTTTGAAACTTCCTAAAATAGTTTTTTGTTGCGTTTATTTCGAAACGGAAGAAGTATAAGTTTTCAATCAATATATAATATAGGATAATACTATAGCCTATTCAAGTCAAGTTCATCAGCTAGTTTTTACAACATTTTACAAGAATAAGTTTAGCTCAATAAAAATAATATAAGTTCTAAAGGAATAAATCCAAGTCAGTAGAATTAGTTATAGCAAAAATTAGTTTGTCTTTAGCAAATTTTTAAGACTTTCAACAAAAATAAACCCTTAATTCATTAAAGTAAGTTTATTTTAGCACATATAAATTTATTTCAATAAAAACAAGTTTATAGACCAAAACTTGTGTCCATCCAACATTTAAATCAATCTATCCAACATTTTACTTCATTTATTTATAAAAATTCACCCCCATAATGTATAGTTTTTGTATTTTACTCTCTAAGTTTTTAAAAGTGCGAGTGTTTGTAAGTTCAAGTGCTCAAATAACACACCTTGGGTAAGGTGTGGGGAAGTGTTTTGTCTACTAGACAAAACAATTGAGCGTGTTACTTTTGTTTTTAGAGTAGATTAATTAAAGGGTCTAGAGAGTAGTAGCCTAGGAGGACGTAGACGCAGAGTTGAGATGAATCTCTCTGAATTTCGACTTTAAGTATTTCTATCATTCTGCTGCAAAGAACCGCGGTCGGTTCCGTATGATTCCCAAACGACGTTGATTTAAGGCATGCAGTATACTTTTTCCCTAACTTGCATTGATTCTAGGATCAAGTCTTGCTACACACAAACAATCCCTATTCCTGGCCGGGTAGTGATTGAAGCGGCTTGCCTTAAGCGTGTGAAGTATGAAGTCAGTTTTAGGGAAATGGGGTATTGTTTTTGTTTGTTAGTTCTCGGTCTTTTTCAACATTGGAGGAGTTGAAGGCCGACGTTGTTTCACTGTTGAAGCGCATTCAAAATTATTCAACAAATCAAGATACTAGGGCACATGAAGCTACATACCTATATTTGCACTAAGACTGGATTTGCGATAGCTAGGAGTATGGAAACTCATATTGTATCTCGGCTCCCCACCAACTTTTTATAAATCAAATGACTTTGTATATTTTTTATAATAATAATAATAGTAATATAATAAACTCAAAAAAAAAAAAACCAGTAATCGAGATGGATCAAATTGAAAATAAGTCTAATTAAAAGAAAAGATAAGGTTTATTTTAGTCATCATTAGACTTGGCCTTTACATGAGCTATCATGATTAATTTACAGTTGGATCTATCTGGCCTAATTATAATTGAAATGTAATATAATATTGTGGGGTGATTCATAATCCACACAAAAAATTTGCTCTACACCCAAAAAAAAAAAAATCGTTGATAATTATATTACAAATTCAGTTAGAAATTCTAGTGACAGCCGTTATCTATGAAGCATTTAGATTGACTGGAACTGACCAATTCCCCAAATAAATAATTAAAGTAGACAAAAGAATCAATCATGCTTTTGAGGCTGCCTTATTTAAATCAATTGTTTCAAGATTCCAAATCAAAAACCTACATTTATTTTATTTGGTAAAATAATCAGGCAGTTGCTCACTAATTGGATAATACAGTCAATTAGGCCAAAAATATACATAGTGATATTCTTAATTTCCTATTTTTATGAGGGTGAAGTCATAGCCCAGTGGTTAGGGCTTCAAAATTCTAGGCACGAGATTCTGCATTCGATTCTGCATTCATTTGCGAGAATTTCTTATTATCCCCCTTACAGATGCGTGTGTTGGCTAAAATTGACCGGGTGACCTACAGTAGAGCCTGGTTCCAAGGCCTAGTATCCCACACATTATCCTATTAAAAAAAATCCTACTTTCATTTGAGACCATTTCAATTCCTATTGATGAAGGTGAA
Source organism: Salicornia ramosissima (assembly GCA_951394345.1). Lineage (NCBI taxonomy): Eukaryota > Viridiplantae > Streptophyta > Magnoliopsida > Caryophyllales > Amaranthaceae > Salicornia > Salicornia ramosissima. Next base: position 5,872,535 of record OX596233.1, read on the forward strand.
TGTTGATGCTGCCATATTGGGCACATGCGAGTCTGGGTTTGGAGTGGTGATGTGTGATTGTAGGGGGGAGTTCTTCAGAGTGGCAGTGGGATGTTGCAAACAGGTGCTGGAGCCAGTAATCGTGGCTCATACTATGGCTCGTCTTGATCCGGGTGATTCTAATGTTAATAAAGTCTGGATTGGTTGTGTGCCAAATGAGTTTGAGGATGTACGTATTTGCCGAGGATGTTTGCTTAATAAATCTCTAGCCTTTAATGGCTTTCTCAAAAAAAAAAAAAAAGGATTTAAACTATCATGAATAATCTCAAATTTTGGGCATTCTTATAAAATAATTTCTACTTTTGATTATTCATCAATAATTTCAAGTTTAAGGTTGTCCTTTGTTTGGACAAAACGAAATTATTTTGTAAACCTTTTTACCTCACTTTTTACACAAAATTGTGGGACATAAGAATTGTTTGTGTTACACTAATTTTCGCTCACTTTTACGTACAACTTATCTTATTTTCAAAATGATAAAGAACTTATTTAGATATTCCCTCTCTCTTCCTTTTCTATATTTTTATGTAATTGCATGTATAGATTGGCTTTATTATAAAAATAATCCAATATATGTATAACACTATAACTAGTACTTTGTAACTAACTAGCTATAGTAATTCAAATCATTATTATTTAGAGCGAAAAAAACATTTGAATTTATCGTCATTAATTATTTTTAAGTCATTTGGGAACATATATATATATATATATAAAGAATTTAAAACAGAGTGATAAATAGAAGAAAAAAAAAAAGTTACTAAATTCAACAAGTAGACATTGCCACTAAAAATTTAATAATTAGATGAAAATATTTTGACCGTGATATATTTTGTTTATATAATAATTAATCTGTATATACTATTCTTGTTCTTATGTTTGGCTCATCAATATATATATGTGTGTGTGTGTGTTAGCTTATATGTTGCATGATAATGTACTTTATCAAATACATTATGCATTTCTTAAATTAAAAAAAAAGTAATAATTCAAAAACCTAATAAAATTGATAATGAACAATAATTTTTGAGGTTGATGACTTGAATTGATGTATTGTGACATAAATACATCAACTTTTTTGTATGATAATGTGTGGGATACTAGGCCTTGAAATCAGACCATACTGCAGGTCACTCGACTCAATTATTTTAACCAACACACGCATTTGCAAGGGATACAATAGGGAATCATCCCAAATGCGTGCGTTGAGAATCGAACCCAGACTAATCCTCAACTGGAATGATCATTTCTTTTAAAAGGAATTCATAAATTCTGAAGCCTTAAACACATTTTTTTATTGCGTCAAAGCCCGCAAATTTCTTAGTCATCCTCAACACAAAGGAATGATCATTTCTTTCAAGCATTTCTTAGACTGAAATTATGAAGCCTTAACCACTAGGCTACAACCTCATCCTTGACATAAATAGTTAAATACATAATGTGCTAAGAAAGAAATTATACTTTTTGATAAAGTTCAAGCATATAATAGTATAGTACGACATACCTACTTATGTAAATTTATCATTACTCTAAGAATAATAATTTATATAAAAAAAATTGTTTGTTAGGGGAAAAGGATAAAGCTCATTCACTGGCCTCTTGCACATTAGGAAAATGGTGGGGAAGAATTAAGAGGCAAGCAGCTGGCTATGTATATCTTTTATTATTGGTATTGGTTTATGATTAAAGATTCTTTTGATGATTTTATTTTGCACGATACCTAAATAAAGATAAATTAAAGGAGAGTGAGGGATATCTCAGATGGTAAGCGCTTCTCTTCTGATTTTAGGAGATCATGAGATTGATTCTCATCATCGCCCTTGTCACTTTCTATACACAAAAAAAAAAAGATAAAGATATAGCAAAGAAAGCAGCGTCCACATACATCATCTATAAAGTCATTCTTATCTTATCAAAGGCATATGGATCTTTTTAATTTTTTTTTTAAATGGTAGGATAAACCGAGGTTAATTAGCACAATATTATTATCACATAAATATATATCTATTAGATTTGTCTGCTAATTGAGAAGGGTTTGATGAGAATCAAACTTACGAGTTGTGACTTCTAAATACTAAATTACTTTATCAGTTCATTATTTTCTTGTCTCTTCTCAGCTCGCTCATTTCCCTTTCTTCTCTTCTCTCAAATACCCTAGCTAATTTATGTTGTTAGATCTAGGGGCTATCATTATTCATTAGTCTATCTCCTGTCAGTGGTAAGCCCCCTTTTTCCTCTCATATAACTACTCCGATATGTAGTATTTAGTTTATAATAACTACAATGATTTCTTTTAAATGGTTTTGCTATCTAGATATTAGCTCCATGTGTGAGTTTTGGGACTATGTTGATTTTTCACCAAATTTGATTTACTATTGAAGATCTATGCGACGTTGCAACATCAAATGTTAATTTTATATTTATGATCAATTGGTTTAAATTTTGCTCCATATCTAAATTACATTAAATCGAAAGACTCCATCATAAAAGGTTGCACACTATACAATGCCCTGTAAAAGAAATTATCCATCGTTTTCATATCTTCTCATGCATGCACAATAATGATTTAGTTTTGTCGAATTAGAATGTTATTTGATTCAAACAATTTTATATTTAATAGTTTTGGACTTTATTAATGTCGTATGACTTTTTATTATTAAAATTTATTTTATTTCAAAAAAAAATTGCGACTTCTCAGTTAATTAAGCTAGAGATATACTCCAACGCTACTGCGTTGGAGCTCAATCCTCATCAAATGAGTATGAATTGGAAAGCAAAATATTGCACCAGTAAGTCTTGAAATATAAATAATAAAGCCAACGGAAAAGATGAGAGTTAAAGCACCCAACACTTTTTTTTTTGGATACAAAAGTTATTTTTCTCTCATGATAATGAATAGAATTCTTTCACAAATAAAACAATAAAGATTTGAACAACCAAACCATCAGGATATTGGCTAAGTTGTCGGAGGCCCTGTGCTAATTTTGTAGCGAGCCCCTTGATTTTTAATTTTTTTTATGAAAAAAAAATTAAGGCCCTGATTCTTTGGACTTAATTTTAGTCAAATTCAACTTAAGTCCATCAAGTTCAGTTCAGTTTGGTTTTTTGGCCATATTTCTGGTGATGTTTTTCCACCCGACTTTTTCGGCAACGATTTTCCTCCATACTTTTATGGCGACGGTTTCAGGATGGACTTTTCTGGCAATGTTTTAGGACCGTCAGATTTCGGTCGACAATCCTAGTGACGATTTTTCGACGGCTTTTTCAATAACTTTTTTCGACAGACTTTTCCAAGCAACGTTTTTTCAACAATGTTACCTTAAAAATTTGGTTCTTGTAAGTACATGCACATATGCCGCCTCTCCTCTCCAACCAAAGCCCAATATCTTTATGTTAGTTTGTTATTTATGCGGATTTTTTTTATCAATAAGTGAGTCTCTCTTTATGATACTTTTCTACCCTCTTTTAGGGGTTTAATGTGTTATGCCTTTATGGTAATTTTGTGGTAGTGTTTTCATTTACGTTTGAAGTTGTGGAGAAGAAGATCATGATAATCTAAGAAAGTATAATATATGGTAAAATTTAGGAAAAATTGCCAAGAATAAGTCAACCTTTGGCCGATCTTCCACAATTAAGCCAACCTTTTGAAAATCCAGAAATAAGCTAACCTTGTTATCATTTAAGCCAATAATAGGTTAAACGATTATTTAATCTATTAGTTATTTGTTGTTTCAAGTTACTATTATCACTTAAAGCAAAAAATAGGTTAAATGATGGTAAAATAGTGATAAAAAACAATAGAAAATAACATGTTAAATAATTATTTGACTTATTTTTGGCTTAAATGATAACAAGGTTAGCTTATTTCTGGATTTTCAAAAGGTTGGCTTATTTGTGGAAGATCGCCCAAAGGTTGGCTTATTGTTGGCAATTTTTCCTAAAATTTATCCGTTCAAGACAACTTAGCACAAGTTGTGAATATCTCCGTCTGTAAAGATGCACATACATCAATATTTAACAAGGTGTTTCATCATTTAATCCATCATCTAGAAACTGCGCTCAAGTATGCTTTTTTTTAGTTGTTTTGAATAGGATTTTTGTTTTCGTATTTTAGATTTTCTTGAGACATGTATTTATATTCGATGTAGATGCCTTATGACTATTTATGAATGAATTTAATTTTTTCTGTAAAAAAAAAGTAGATGCACATAGAGTTATAAGGATCAGAATTCAGGGTATAATAACAACAACATCAAATGTGGAAAATAATTTACCTAACCCACTTTTGATAAGTTTCTTGATCTTCGGGGGCCAGACATATTCCATTTCTTTCTTATTTATTTAGTTGGGAAGAAAGTGAAGTATAGGATCTATAGAAGTTAGTACTCTTATTAGGGATAGTTTACCTTCAAGCTAGGTAGGGACATGACTCTATCTGTTGTCTTACCTCAAGTAGCTTATCCTTTTGTTGCTGTCAGGGGGAAAGATCACCCGTAGGAACGTAGTCGTTTAAGCGAAGGTTAAGGAGTGAAAAGCGAGGAGAGAGATTTCTCTCGTTAGTCCTGGCATGATTGTCGTGGGTTGTGGCCCACCCGGTAGAAAACATTCCCTTTAGTCTTAGGACTAAGATCTTTAAACCAACAAGCAAGGGATGAGTGTTACTAACGCTCAACCGACTTTCTTGTTCTATACTAGGGTCAGATCTATCGCTCCTTCAAAGATATAAAATGCTTTTTAGCAGCCTTCAAGTTTTGCCTCTGAGGTAGAGCTTCCTATGAAGAACGAATAAACAAGGTGACAATTAGATTAACTCATGGTTTTAAAATTCACTTATATAGCACAATTTTCTTTATACTAAACAAATAAATTATTAAATTAATATAATTCTAAAAAAATTTACAATAAAAATAAATTCCATTAAAATTTCATCTACAATTTACTCAACGAATAATAATAATAAAAAAACTCAATGTAGCAAGAATAAAATCATGTCAAGAGGATATTCTAGATGGTTTTTTTTTTTTTTGACGATACGATATTCTAGATGTTATTTTCATTTATTTATAGAATTTCCTTATAAAAAAAAATATATATATATATATTTATAGAAATCAAAGTTAGGGGGCAGAAAAATTCTACGAAGAGTAGAATAAATCAAAATTCTTCTCTTTTGTATTTTCACTCTTTCTTCTTCTTCCTCTTCACTTTCCTTAAACCTGCTTTCTGTCTCTCTCTAATCTCTATCCCCACCAAATCCCCACTATACGTCAATTTCTTCCAAGCAAAGCATCGAATTTCCTTCTTATCTCTCAATTCCAATTCAATTTCTCGAATTTTTACACAATTTCCCAAAAACCCAACAAAATCCTAATAATTAAATCAATAATAAACTAGAACTAATAATCTATGGCAAGTGCAATGGAATTTCTACAACAACCAATATGCGGACTAGACGGGTCAATTACATCATCGGAGCTCCGAGAAACAGCATATGAGATCTTAATCGGAGCATGTCGGAGCTCTACTGGGTCTAAACCCTTGACTTTCATCCCTCAATCTGAGAAGAATTCGTCGATGGACAGAGACAGGAGTTCTGCCGCCACCACTACCACCGCGTCATCGCTGACGATATCGCCATCATTGCAGAGGTCGCTGACGTCTGCTGCTGCTAGTAAAGTGAAGAAAGCGCTTGGAATTAGTAGAAGTAGTAAAGCAGAGAAAAAGAACTCTACAATGGGAGAGATGATTAGGGTTCAAATGAGGGTTTCTGAGCAAACTGATTCTAGGGTTCGTAGAGCTTTCCTCCGAATTGCTGCTGGTCAGGTGTGTGTGTGTGTGTTTTTTTTTTTTTGAAAAATTAATCCTGAATTTTCGCTATATTTGAACGTCAAATTTGGGGATTTCCCCCTTATTTTAGCAAAAAATAACGATATTTATCATCTTTATCAAAATTAATAATAATTATAATAATAACAACAACAACGGTAAATTAGAGTATTCAAAACTTGTCATTTTTCCCTCAAAAAAATAAATCAATAAATAAAAAATTATCATTTTATGGTGAATAAACTTGATCTTTTACTTGCCTCATTTTGGAATGAATTGTATAATTTTAAGTTTTTTGACAGATTAAATAATTTTTTATTGAACATATTGAAGATGGTAAATGTCATAGACTTATACTGATAGTCTAATACTCTAATTTCCGTAACTTATCAGAAAATTTGCTCCTTTTGTGGAGGTTAGATACTTATATTGGTGCAATGATTTTGTTCACTTGAAATTGGAAAAGAAATAAATACAGTAAAAAAATTGGACATGCGTTTTTATTAGATCGTGTTACTGATGAAAATGCCCTTAATTTGGCTTACTAATTCAAGAAAATAATGCAACTATAATATGGATTTGATAGTTTGTTCCCAACCCAATAATAACGGGTTGGGTTGAGTTTTTCAACCCGTTTAGTTAAATGGGTTGACCCAACCCAACCCGTTTAGTTTAATGGGTTGGGTCAGGTTGAAATTCTCAACCCGATTTCAACCTGTTTAACCCATTAAGATTTTAAGAATATATGTTGTAATAAAATTAGTTTCAAATTCAATTGATGTACTAATCTATTATATCACATTCATATATATTTTTTTTATTATGTTATAGATTTTTTACGAGTTATATAGGTGGTCGTAATGTCTTAAAAACTAATTTTTTTATCTTGAACATTAGAACGCAAAAGGTTGTTAGTTATTAATTAATCCGTGTTATAATGTGTAAATTATGGACAATATGACTTGTAAGTTGTAATACTTATGACTATCGCGGGTTGTTGTTATGGTTCATAATATTCATATATAAGTATAGACATATATTGATATAAGTTTATTAGATACTAATGAAAAGGTGATAATATTATTAAACGGGTTATTGGGTCAACCCATTTATTTATAAGGTCGGGTTGGGTTGAGAATCTCAACCCGTTTAACTAAATGGGTTGGGTTTGGGTTGAGGATTTCAACCCGTTTATATTAATGGGTCAACCCGAACCCAACCCAGGTCGATCCATTTACAGCTCTAGCACAAATTCCTAGGTGAAATAAGGTAATAGTTGGTATAATGATAAAAGTAAGAGAGAGAAAAGTAAGAGAAGGAAAAGTAAATGGGTATTATGTGGTAATATGATTAAAGTAAGAGAGAGAAAAGTAAGTGGGGTGTTGTGGTTGTTTTTTTTTATCAAAAAAGGAATAAAATGAAATTGGAAAAAATTGTTGCAACTATTTTGTTATACCTAAAAATAGAAATTGTTGCTAGTAATTCGTTACGGAGGGAGTATAAAGTAACTTATAGTATGGATTTTGTTGTGGATGTCAACTAGCTTTGGTTAAAAATCTTTTATCAAATCACTGTACTATGCATATGTTAAGAATAAGAAAATAGCATGGTAAGTTGGTAGGCTTTTGAGGGTGTTTCTAATATTTGCATCTGGTTGAAGTTAGTCTAATATCAATCAGATATACCTGAATTTGATGCTGCAGTTAGTAATATTGATTACTAAAAATGGTTATTGGTTAAGGCCTGAGATTCTTTATGGAAGTTTTTTGTTTGTCTTTGGTTATAATGTGTTGGGTTGGTTCTATGACATCATAATATTCAGTCAATTTAATGAAATACTTGTTCTCGGTCTTGTTGATTTATCAGCTAGGAAGACGTGCAGAGTCTATTGTAGCGCCGTTGGAGCTATTGCAGCAGTTGAAACCATCCGATTTTCGAAATCAGCAAGAGTTTGAGGCGTTCCAAAAGAGAAGTTTGAAGATGCTTGAAGCTGGGCTCCTCATCTGTCCTCATGTCCCCTTGGATAAGTCAGACACTTCTGCCCAAAAGCTAAAGCAGATACTTCGTGGGGCCTTTGAAAAGGCTCCAGAAACAGGAAAGAACACTGAGTTTATGCAAACCCTTCGAACTGTTGTAATGACCCTTGCATACAGGTCCTTTGATGATCAGGTTTCTAATACGTGCCATTGGGCAGATGGATTCCCGTTGAATCTTCAGCTCTATCAGATCCTTCTAGAAGCTTGTTTTGATGTAGAGGATGAGACTAATATTATTGAAGAAGTTGATGAGATTTTAGAGCTTATCAAAAAGACTTGGGTGATTCTTGGTATGAATCAAGAGTTGCATAACATTTGCTTTTTGTGGGCACTGTTCCATCGATATGTGGAGACTGGTGAAATTGAAGATGACCTCTTGTTTGCAGCAAGCAATCTTATCGCTGAAGTTGAGATTGATGCCAAAACTATGAAAGACCTTGACTATTCCAAGGTTTTGAGTTCTTCATTGAGTGCAATTTTGGGATGGGCAGAGAAGCAGCTGCTAACTTACCATGATACTTTTAGCAATCGTAATATTGAGTTGATGCATAGTGTTGCTACTTTAGCAGTAACCTCAGCCAAAATACTGGTGGAGGACCTTTCTCATGAGTACCGTAAGAAGAAGAAAGAACTTAATGTGGCTCGTGACAGGGTTGAAACCTATGTTAGATCCTCTATTCGGACTGCTTTTGCTCAGGTTATCATTATGAACTTCTATATCTTTTTCACTACATTAGCCTATCAATGTGTCCTTCCTTAGTTAGTATACTGCCGACCCAAGAAAATCTGAATTCTTGGTAAAAAAAAAGGGCTTATACTTAGGCCCTCTTCTTTTGGTCTTACTTCTAGTCCAGTCTAAACAACTCAACTAGCTTCAGTCCATTTCACTTCAATTCAGATTAACTTAGTCTAAAAGAATAGGACTTTATTAATCGTAATATTGAGTCCTATTCAATTCGTGGGTAATTTAAAATAACTTTTGTCACAAGTTTATAGTTCAAGAACAGTAGTGGGTAATTTGAATAGGAATATTTCAAATAATCATTTTGTGTCCTTTGTCCATCAAATCTGGCGAGTCTAACACCTGCCTTCTATGATACGCGCAATCAACTAAGGATGTCAGCTATAATAACGCTATAAGTATGTCCTAGTGTTGCAATTGTTGTCTTATAATTTTTTTTGCATGATTTTGGTTTAGAGATAAAGCATATTTGTCATACCCTCATACCCATGTTCAGTGTTGAGCATCCCATACGAGTACTTGAGGTGGAATGCCGATTGGAATAACACAGTTTGCCATATTGCTCTCTTTTTTTTATTTTTTAGATACTGCCATTGCTAGAGTTTTACACTGATTAAATAAAGAGTGTTTTTGTAACACAGAAAATGGAGAAGATCAGCTTGAGCAAGCAATCATCCAAGAACCAGCAAGATCCAATACCTATTCTTTCACTCCTTGCACAAGAAGTTACTGATCTGGCACTTAACGAAAAGGAGATTTACAGCCCTGTTTTTAAAAGGTGGAACCCTCTTTCAGCAGGTGTGGCTGTTGCAACTCTTCATGGTTGCTTTAGCAATGAGCTGAAGCAGTTTGTTTCTCGCATCAATGAGCTGACACCTGATGCTGTGCAAGGACTATTGGCTGCGGATAGGTTGGAAAAGCAACTTGTCCAAGTTGCAGTGGAAGATGCGGTGGAAAGTGATGATGGTGGGAAGTCAATTATCAAGGAAATGCCTCCTTATGACACAGAAACAGTTATAAATACATTGGTAAAATCATGGATTGAGACAAGAGTTGACCGGCTAAAAGAATGGATTGACAAATATCTTAATCAAGAGGTATATTACCCCCCACCCCTCTTTTCTGGGTTGTCCTTCCTGCTGTCATGTTTTCTCTTGATTGTTTGACCTTTTCTACTTATTTTCTCTAGGTGTGGAATGTACAAGCAAATAAAGAGCGAGTTGCCCCATCTGTTATTGAAGTTCTGCGAATTGCGGATGAAATCTTAAATGCATTTTTTCTGTTGCCAATACCTATACAGCCTGCCTTGGTTACTGAATTGATTTCCAGTCTGGACAGATGCCTTCAGCATTACATCTCAAAGGCTAAATCTGGTTGTGGTAAGTCATGGAGAATAACAGTGGTCTTTTTCATAGCAAGTTTGTTGACTACTCAAATGAATTTGCATGGAGTCATGCAAAATTTGTATGTGAGTGTTAGATAAATAGAGAGAAAAAAGTTGCATGTGATAAAGTGAGGGTCTGAGGGATAGACACATCTTAAAAAATTTCCTTTTCATTCACTGGGATATTTTCCGTTTCATTGATTTTGCCCAGACCCCCCTGTTCTTCCGAAAATAGGGATCGAGAGGGATTTTCTTTGACTATATTTGCATTTGTAAGGTCCTTTCTTACATTTATTTAAGCGTTGATGTAAATGAACCATAACTGTTTTGTTTTTTGTTTTTTAAAAAAAATGAGGTTTATTATCATTTATCATTATGAAAACCCACCCTCTTACTCAAGACTTCTCATTTCTGTTTTCACGTGCAGGGACTCGAAAGAATTTTATCCCTAGCTTGCCTGCTTTGACCCGGTGTTCTGCTGGTTCCAAGTTTTTCAAGAAGAAGGAAAAGTCCCAACCGCACACAAGGAGAAGATCACAAGTTGGGAGTACAAATATGAATGATCTTTATGGAGTATCACAGTTATGTGTCCGTATAAATTCAATGCAGCGAATCCGCTCTGTAGTTGATGTTTTGGAGAAAAAGACCATTAACTACCTAAAAAGTTCAGCACCTTCAGAAAATGAATACAAAGGGTTGGGAACAAAGTTTGAACTTTCCATTGCTGCTTCTTTCGAAGCGATCCACCAACTATGTGAGTTGACTGGTTATAAGATCATTTTTCATGAGCTTAGTCATATTTTTTGGGATGCTCTTTATGCTGGTGATGCCTCATCTTCTAGAATAGGGACTTTCCTTGAGGAACTCGAGCATTTCTTAGAAACTATTGCAACAACCGTGCATGATAGAGTTAGAACCCGCCTCATCTCTGAAGTTATGAAAGCTTCATTTCATGGGTTTTTGTTGGTTTTGCTTGGTGGAGGCCCGTCTCGGGTTTTCACTCAGCAAGATTCCGTCCTATTCGAAGAGGATTTCAAATCCCTTTGTGATTTGTTTTGGTCCAACGGAGATGGTTTGCCTTCTGAAGTGATAGACAGGTTTACAATTACTGTGAAATCAATTCTCCCGCTTTTCCGTATGGACTCAGATAGCTTGATCGAGCAATTCAAGCAAGCGATAATGGAAACCTATGGCCCGAATGCAAAATCCAGGCTACCTTTGCCTCCTACTACGGGCGACTGGGATGCTGCTGAACCTAACACACTTCTAAGAGTACTCTGTCACAGAGATGATGAAGTTGCAGCAAAGTTTCTCAAGAAGACTTACAATCTGCCCACAAAATTGAGTTAGAAGAATGGTTCTAGAAATTTTGGAGATTGGATCTGCCATCTGCCCTATGTATATTTCTGACTGTATTTTTTAATGGGTGGAACTTATGCATCAAACAAGTGAGTCTGCATTTAAATTCTGAGCTTCCACACAGTTGAGGTAATTTTATGCTAATAATGTTTGCTAATTATATTTATTATTTATAATACTTGTACATATTTATAATCCTATATTTAGAATAGAGGGTGGTTTAGGATAATTTTTTTGTATTCATATATTACTCCAAAAGACCCTGTTTTGGTCTAGTGATGTATAAAAGGCTTTTTCCAGGTGTGATAGAATTTTTCCCAATTCTGTGGTCAACATCTGCATATAAATCTCATTTTGGAATTTTATCATATCTTTGTTTTGTTTGATATCTTGTTTAAGTTGTGATGGTTAGAGATGTTATGTGGGTAAAACTTGTAGCGGAGATGAGTATGACCATGGTGGATGTTGAGTGGGTATGAATATCAAAAGTAAAATTCGCTGTAAATCATGGGTTGTGGGTAGGTATCTCCTAATGGAGGACATTCGAACTCTTATTTGGGATTTTCCTTCTTCCTTTTCCGCACACATTTTTTTGCGAATCCAATCAGGCTGCCGATTACATTGCGTCTCTCAGACATCGAACCCCTAATTATATTGATATCGACCCATTTAAGGGTGTGAAATTTTGCTAATTTTTTATTTATCGATAAATATAGATATTTTTTGAGAGGAAGGTTTCTTGTGTACCTTTCAAAAATAAAAAAATAAAAAATAAAAACAAATTGTTGAAGTTATGTACGGTTGTACGGAGTATGTTAGGAAGCGATACATTTATGGGAGGAGAAAATATAAATCAAATCAAAGCAATCCAATTGCGAGGAATGTTTGGAGATAAAACTGTGATTGTCAAAATTAGACAAGTTTTGCAATTTTGTTCAGGATTATCAATCCAAGCCTAACAGGAGGGTATTTTGTAAATTAGCAAATTCGACATCATATATCATATTTAATCAATATCATATCCATATTCATCGTTATCAGATCAAGTTTAACGTAGATTATGAAGACAAATTATTTTTATTTTTATTTTTATTTTGTAGCAGATACTAATTAAATATAAATCAAATCTATACGTATCTATAGGATATCGATATACATCATATCTAAAAAAATTGTTATCAAATTCAAGATTTATTTAGTTGGAATTTTTTGTAAAATCATATTATAGATGTTCATCATATCATAATACAACTTTATCATACCTATACTATTCTTAAAAATAAAAAATCAAATTAAAAGCTAAAAAAAATCTTTTGGAATTTGAACTTACAACTTGAGCCTTGAGATTAATTTTAACCTATTTTAGCTAAGCTTACCACTAATACATGCAACATTTGCTTTTAATTATTGAAAACAATAAGTAATATGGCCATCAAAAGAAAACAATAAGTAATATTATAAATCAGGGGCCCTTGTTATTTGGGGGCTCTGAGCGATCAAGCACGCCGCGCATGCCAAGCGCCACCAGAGACAAATCAATATCACATGGTTAGATTTTCTTACCTATAAACTCGTTTTTTAAGTCTATTTACATTTAACTAGATATGATAGCATCACATATTCATATGATATTTGTTGAGTGTGATATGATATTAACAGGTAATATAGACGGTATTGACCCAGGACGCTTACTGGCAATACTTTCTCATTGAAGAGTGTGAAAGACCATATGAATATGAGAGTTTAGACGATTGTGATAAAAGAATTGTTAGGAACTTGCGCAAAATAATAATAACACAAATCTTATACTTCTTTCAAAAAAAAAAAAAAAAAAAAATCCTATACTTTCCACATTTTTTTTATTTGCAACAGATAAACATGTATGAACTCTTAAAAAAAAATTAATTGTGAGTGAAAAGGTAATAGAAAAAGGAAGTGGGCAATTGTGATTGGTGAGAGTTACGTAGAAATTATATATTGTACAAAAAAGAAAATAAAACATTTGTTGCAGTTAATATAATTTTTTTAAAAGAGTCAATTGTTGCAATAAAAGGAAATGAAGATTTTACTAAGTATGAGCTTTTTGAAAATAATCTATTCGTCACGCATTATTTGCAACAATTTAATATTTTACGTCTCACAAATAATATCAAATATGGGCAATAATGCGTGATGAAAAAAGTATATGGTTAAAACATGAAAACTGATTTTAGCACACCTTAAATTGATTTTGGCACCACAAAAAGTGTGTAAAATTTAGAAAAATTTACTCACACAATGGGGTGCCAATATCAATTTATGGGATACCAATATCAATTTATGAGGTACTAATATCATTTCCCTTAAAACATAGGCGGAAGGGCATGGAGTTTGACTGTTAAAACTTTTATGAAGTATACTTTTATGAAAGTGTATGAGATAGTTTATTTCATTTAGCCCTAATTTTTTTTTTTTTGGGATAGCTTTGGCTTTTTTAGATATATATTTGTGCCTTCTAATCGAATGATAAGGACCAAGCTCCAATGATAGGTTGTAATTGAAAAGTTACGAATTCGATTCTCACAGTTTCCCTCCCATTAAGGATACTGCTACCCAAGTTTTTTTTTTTTTTTTTTTTTTTTTTTTTTTTTTTGTAATAGATTTTTTTTGGGTTTTTATCAAAAATACCCACAAGCTTTTTCAAATTGTCAAATGTATCCAATTTTTTTAAGGTTTATTATATCTACCCACTAACTAATAGGGGATTTATTAGCATTAACCATACTTGATCAAGTATGCTGACAGTGTTAACAGAATTTTATTTATTAATTAAAAATACAAAAAAAAACCCCAAAAATAATTTGTAAATTGATTTTTTATTTTCAGAAAACCAATTCATTACTCACTGCTACATTCTAACGTTCATCACTTCATTCCTCAGTTTCACTCACTCCATTCCTGTTCTCTCTCATTCCATCTCTCATTCCATCGTTCTTCATTTCACCCAAAAAAATTTCTTCATCAATTCAGAAATTTCGAGCTATAAATTACGCGGTTTGGTGGCATTGAAACCCAAAATTCAGGGGGAATTCTCTATATTTTGCGAGGTATGATATTTAAGCATTTGTCTTGTTTACTGCTTGATTTAATCGAAATAGCGTGATATAATTTAGGGTTTTCGATATTGATAAGCAATTGTTTGATTTTTCCCTTATATTTTCTGATGTTCTGTGTTGATAAGCAATTGTTTTTGTTTGTTGTTGTTGATGTTCTGTGTTATATTTTCACAATTGCAGAATGTATGAATTCCTGTTGAAATTGAACTACTTGGGTAATGTTGAGGATGTTGTCATTGATGATGGTGATACATGCCTGCTCATTGATGTGTTGAATGATATGTGTGATGAGTTTGAGAAAAATGGATGTGAACTTCCAACAAACCCTGTTCTTCAGTATGATTTTAGGGGAGTTATTGTTGAGTTGACTGATGATGCATCACTCATGAAAATGTTTGAGGTTTCTAAGACAAAGAACATTAAGCTGAATGTTGGTTCTCTGCCTGAACCTAATTTCATATGGAGTTTGGCACAAAAAGTGAAGTCTAATAACAATCCTAAGAAGTTGGATAAGCTACCTATTAGGAGACCAAAGAAAGACAAAGAACCTATGGTCAGCCCTAGGAGGAGTACAAGGAATAGAGATGTAATCATATTTAATAAAGATCAGGCAAGTCATTTTGAATCAAACTTTGTGGTGAATTCCCCCCCCCCCCCCCAAAGTAAGGCCAAATCACCTTCTTCCATTACTCAACCAGCCAAACCAAGTTCTAATCCTAACTCATCTCCCAAAACAACCTGTGATCCTAACATAGAACCATATCCAAATACCAATTCCACTTCACAACAAAACCCTGCTAAACTTGCATTTCCTCATGGAAAGAAGATGTGTAGAACCACAACTATGAAGAAGAAGTTGTGGGTGCCAAAAGTAAGACCAGTGCAACAACAAAATGAAACCACTCATGGTCACTCACTGAGGAGAAGGGGAGGAAATACTTTGGAGGATTTTGATATATCAGCAACTAGTTCTGACAATGAGGATTACGAACCTGAAGTTAGTGATGTTGAATCAGAGGATATGCTAGTTAATGATTTTGATGAGGGTGACATTGCTGAGTTACTAAATCACAATTATGTTGATGGTGCATGGGACCCTTTAATGAGAAATGAGCCTTCATATGAAGATAGTGGGTATGTGGGATACTTAGGGCAGATTTATAAGAATGGTGAGGTATATCCTGATGCTGAGATTGGTAGGATTAATTTGAAAAAGTGGCAGCTATTTATTGACAGAGACCATTTCAGAGATACATTAAGGGATTTTTGCATCCAAGAAGGATTTGCTGTGATGGTAGAGAGGGTTGACAACTCAAGATTTACTGGAGTATGTGCTGATCAGAGGTGTGATTGGAGTGTCCATGCTTCTATTCTTCCTGATGGATACACTTGGGCAATCAAGAATATGGGCAAGAAACATTTGTGTGACATGAATCTTGTGAAGAATCCCATGTGCTCAGCTGAATGGGTTGGAAAAAAATTGGTTGAGGATGTGAAAGCCAACCCTGATATCAGGCTCTTCTATGGGAAAGATATGGGTTGGAGATGCCTCAACCCAGTATGTACAGAGCAAAGAATGAGGCTATGAAGTTGATACAAGGAGGTCACGATGAGTCATATACCCATTTACCTCAGTACTATGAGCTACTTAAAGAGAACAATCCTTGTTCAGTGGCCTTTTGCACTTGGAGGACACTTCATCAGCCCAAAAAAGCATTGCAATTTACAAGTATTTTTGTGAGTTTTGCTGCTCAATTCAGAGGAGTTATTAGTGGTTGTAGAGGAGTAGGAGGAGTAGATGGGACTCATTTGAAAGGCAATTATGGGGGTATTCTTTTATCAGCTGTGTCATTAGATGGAAATAATGAGATCTTCCCAGTGGCTGTTGCAGTAGTTGATGCTGAGAATAAGCAAAGTTGGAAATGGTTCTTTGATCAGCTCAAGAAGATTTTAACAAGTACAGGGAGACATGAATGGTGCATGATGCCAGATAGACAAAAGGTTATTCCTACATCAATTTCTACTTTCATGTTTATTTTGACAGTAAGTTAATATACAGATTTGTTTTTTTTTTTCTTGCAGGGAATAGATCCATCCCTTGATGAAGTGTGGCCAACAGTTGATAGAAGATATTGTGCTAGGCATTTGTGCTCAAATTTCAAAGCTGACTACCCTGGTTTACTGATGCATAAGTTATTCTGGGGGGTAACAAATGCATACTCAGCTTTCACCTTTAGGAAAGCTTTGCAACAAGTACAACTTTATGGAGGGCTAGGGGCTGTGAAGTGGTTTAAAGATGTTGGTCCTTTAGAGAGATGGACTAGGTGGAAGTTTGACCCAACACTGAGCAATGATGAAAACACAAATAACTTTGTGGAGAGCTTCAATAGTACAATTGGTGTTGAGAGGACATACCCTATCCTAACTCTTCTTGAAGGTAGTACTACTATTAAATATTTTCATACTAATAATGTTATTTGCTTTTGATTTAAGTTATTGAAATTGTAATTTTATTTGCCAACAGGTGTGAGGAGAACAGCCATGGTCAGGCATGCTACAAGGCAACAAATTGCACAACAATGGCCTGATGAAGGTATTTGTCCCAATATTGTTCAGATGATTAAAGTGCTAACTAAGGATTCAAGGTATTGTCAAGCATACCCTTCTGGTAGAGGTCTGTATGAAGTTCATGATGGTAGGTCTAGACTACCTGTGTCCATACATGCAAGAACATGTGCATGTGGTAAATGGCAAATAAGTGGAATCCCTTGTAAGCATGATATAAAAGCTATTTTGAGTGAGGGCAGGGATCCAACACACTATGTGAGTGAGTGGTTTAAAGTTGAACGATACAAGCAGTGCTACAATGAGAATATTTCACCAGTGCCTGACCAAGAACAATGGCCCATCAATGCTGATTTGCCTATTCTAATCCCACCAACTATGAAAAGAAGTGTAGGTAGGCCATCAAGGAACAGAAAGAGGGAAGAACATGAGCAAAGGAAGGGCAAAAGAAGCACAACAGTGTCTTGTAGTAAATGTAAGGGATTTGGCCATAATGCCAAAAAATGCAAAGGGGGCAACACTGCCAAGGAGTTAGCTGAGCAACAAGGGAAATTCAAAGCTCCTACTGCAACAAAGGGATATAAGAAGCAAAAGAATGTGTATGGTTAGTATGATGGTAGCCTAATTGATGCAATGATTGCTGGTAATGCTAATGAGTGGGTAGATCCTTTTGAGACAACTGCTGCAGGGGACACAACAAGCACAGCTGCACCAAGTGTGAATGAAGTGGGTGAAACCTCAAAACAAGGGAAGAAAAGAGGCAGAAAGTCCAAGTCCAAGCAGCCTACAACACTTGATGAATTGAATGGGTTTGATGATAGTGTAATTGCAAGCATGATCTCCCAATCCCCACCAACTGTTCAAAGTCAGCAAGCAACAACAACAACAGGACATCAACCTCAACAACCCAGGTCTGCAGCACCAACAGCAGCAGCTCATCAGACTCAACACTCACCTACTGCAGCAAGTGCAAGTCAGCCTATGAGCCCACTGTCAGCCAAGATCAGGAAAAGACTTAGCATGCTTAATTGATCACATTGTTCATTTTAAATGTTTAATTGTAGGCTTTTTTTTGTAAACAATTATCAAGGGTTAATTTGGTATTTTTGGGTCTTAAATTAGGAGTAAATTGGTAGCATTTGTCACAACTTGTGAAGTTGTTTTTGGTTTGTAAATACTCAATGGACAGGTGCTTTTTTGGGTAGCATTTTGGGAGTGCAGTTGCAGTAATTGATTTGGTTTGTAAAAACTCCTTAATTATTAATGCAGAACATATTTTAGACTTTGGTAATTTCTTGTGTTTCATATATCATATTTCATTAATTGTTAGATGTTTTATTCTCAATTTAATTGCATAAAATTCCATTAGATTATGCATTAGATGTGCATAAAATAAATTGCATAAAATTCCATTTAATTGCAAAAAATTCCATTTAATTCTATTAGATGCATAACATTAAACAAACACTGCATATTTGCAAAAAAAAACTAACTTTTATTGCTGAATCAAACCAATTACAACAACTCTGCTACTAATTCATACATCAAAATATATCATTCATTTCCCAAAACCCTTAATTCAAAACTAACTAAACCACACCATTCCTAACAACCCATTAAACCTTTACAACAACAACTAACAAAACAAACATAATAAGACCAAATTTCATCATTTCCTTCACTGAATTCCCAATTTCTGCTATCTTCTCTCTCAAAACCACGAATTCTTCTTCAATATGATTACTGTTGAATTCTTCACCATCCCCTGCCCAAACCATGTTTCGAGGTCCAACCCAATCAAAAAACGTACATTCTTCGCACCTCCACTAGGCTTTTCTAGGGTTCCTCACGGATTTCGAAACATGAAGCTTCGAATCCTTCGATGGTCTGCAATTGCACTTTGGAGCTATAAAATCCCATTGGCAAGGAGAAGTTGGTGAAAAATTGCTTGTCGACCTGCTGCTGCTGCTAGCCATGAGAAGGTGTGGTGTTGTCGACCTGCTGCTGCTGAAGAAATGGAAGGGATGAAAAAATGGAAGGGATGAAAATGTGGGGTTTGGGTTAGATGGAAGGTATAAATAACACGTGACATAAACCTAGGTATATCATGTATTTTTCTTTTTTTTTTAAAAAAAAAAATTAATAAAAATACTTAACTGATACTTAACCTTATTTAACAACAATGATATAATTGATAAATCCCCTATTAGTTAGTGGGTAGATATAATAAACCTTAAAAAAATTGGGTACATTTAATAATTTGAAAAAGCTCGTGGGTATTTTTGATAAAAACCCTTTTTTTTTGTAATAGAAGTCTTGCGCTATGGCCTTGTTTATCATGCCATGGGAAAAAATGTCCTCTAATGGTGTACTTAATACAATGGAATACAATGAGAACATTTGTCGTTGCAGAATGCAAATGCATCTTGACGAATGAATACGATATACAAGTTACTTGAAGATTTTTTTTTTTTGGGTGCTAGTTGACGATTCCTTTTTTGTAAAGTAGAAAACAATAGAATTTGCTCCAAGAAAGACCTACGAGCCTTTACGAGAGAGAGATAGAGGGGTGTTAAAATAATTCTTGGCTTTACAAGGCTATTTTGCGCAGATATATATATATATGTAAAAGACACTGTGAGGGCAAGTCTGCCCTTGAACCAGCACAACTTTGAAAGCAGTTTCACACTTCAAAAGTCATCAACTCGCATCTGTAAAAGGATAGAAGTACCAGTTTACCATACAAAAATCAGGTGCATTTCAGCAATTCACGAACTGAGTTCAGAGCATATCCAATCCCCTTCGTCCATCAGAATATACTCCGGATGTGGAAAATAAGATTCACTTTGGAAGCTTCAGGTCCCGAAAATCTTAATTTTGACCGAATGATTGGAAATCACTGTAATTATACATAGCATTTTTACACTGGATCACTGAGCTCATACAAAGTAATGTTTTTCAGGGTAAGGTAAGAAAAGTAAATTGAGCAAAAAAATTTGATGTAAAATTCAAAAACAACAGCAGGTCCTATGCAGCTGCAAAAAGCATGTATTTGTGTATATCAAGTAAAAGGTCTGGCAATGGAGTATATTGTATTTGTAATGTCTGTTTACACATTTCCAGTTTCAGGCCAAAACCCACCAGAATCCAGCAACCAGAGATGAAACTTCGAGCATCATTTTGCCCTGTGAAGTAAATAAACAGTTGCTAAATGATGGGAGGGGGGAGGGGAAGGGTGTTGTAGGACAAAATCTTTGGACGGGACCATCTCCTAAATTTTAATGAAATTTCTAGAAGCCCGTAACTATAGATTAAATTACTGATCTATAACTGCCCTACTCTAAAATAACGTGAAAAAAGATAAGGGGGAAGTTACTGCCATGGATTCCTTTTGGTAGTGCTACTTCTTTTTGAACTGGTTGAGCTTGTTTTCTGCCAAAGCAAAGATTTCTGTCAATGAGACAACTAAATTTCGAGCAAGCATCACGATA
Source organism: Salicornia ramosissima (assembly GCA_951394345.1). Classification (NCBI taxonomy): domain Eukaryota; kingdom Viridiplantae; phylum Streptophyta; class Magnoliopsida; order Caryophyllales; family Amaranthaceae; genus Salicornia; species Salicornia ramosissima. The sequence goes on from OX596233.1 coordinate 5,893,072, forward strand.
TAAAATAGTTAATAAAGTGTTAACAAAGATACCGCTTTTGATTTCTTGGTCTTTCCCCTTATTCTGTTCTTTGGAGGCTTTAACTTATAAATCCGCACCATCCAGTGATGAGATGTAAATGCCTGAAGTTACAAATCCAAGCAACATGCTCAATACAAAATATGTCGACAAAAGGAAAAACTCATCAAGAATATAAGATTAGAAAGCGCAGTCCTTTACTCTAGTCAAGTATATCAACAAGTTCTTAAATCGCAAGTTGTAGCTGTACCATTATTCACTACATTACACATACAGTAAGGTCACAGAAACTATCCAATCAATCAAAATCTTAAACTTGGAACAGGTGTATCAAAGTAAACTGTGGGTTTATGTCAGTTACAAATACCAATGGCTACTTCGCTAAATGTCAATGCAAAATTGCATGTAAAATTGCATGCAAAAAGCATTGATGGATCTTTTAATACGAGATTAATACAATGGCTCAATTAATCACTTGTACCAATCAGGCCATAGAAGATGGCAAGGATAATATAATAAAGTTCGTACTATTGAAACACACAAAATGTTCTGTTAACCACAAAGGGAGCATAATTCTCATATATTCATCTCTCAGCTAACATTATATATATTAATTATCAGCTATTGTAAGCAAGGATTGGTTTCTTATAAAAAATACTAAAAAATGATAAATGATGACAGTGCAAAATGTCAGAATGATGGACAAGATTATGCAGAAATAATATTGACAGGAATGACAGGACATAGTTTTTATTGGTATCCACCAGGGGGGAGGGTGGGGGTAGCTACTCGGTGTGGTTATCACTAATTTTCTCTCTAAAATGTGCATTATTATAAAAAAAAATTATAAAAAGTACCTCCTCAAAATGCGTAAGCTTGAAATGTTTCTTCCCAATTTCAGTCCTCCTTACGCGGTCGAATCCTTTTCCATCTGTCTCCACAAATCTGAATCCAGGCAAAATATGGGAAGGTTGAAGAAATGTAATATAAACAGATTGGTAACACTAAATGAAGATATAATTGGAAAACAGGTAAGCTTAGCAAGTAAAACCTGAAGTATGAAAGCTTGTACATCAAACAATTTAGCATCGTTGGTGTGGCTTGGGAATCAATCCGGTATTGTCCATCTCTCTAATTGACATCACAATATATAATTGGTGACAAGTATTATCAATGGGAACAGTATGCAACTATGAATGTATCATCTACAACATACTCACAGGTAACAAGCATGACAGAAATGCCCTCAAAAATTTAAGGGATGAATTAAGAGTTTAATACTCAGTAGTTTACACTAGACACTAACCAAACTGCATTTATGTCTCTTACCAGATAATCAGGCTCCTTGATATGAGGGAATACACCACCTCCTATGCGAACCATCCAAAGGAACTTATTGATATCATCACTAGGGTAGCCCACAAGACCTATGCAAATAAAGATCTCAAATCTTGGTTCCGCGTTTTACTTTGAAGATGGAAACTTTTTTTTCAATAAAGAAATAGCAGCAATTGACAAACCAACCTCCAAATACAACAAGGACATATTTAACATCCAGAGAATTGAAAATTTCCCAAGCTGCCTTTTCAGGAGAAGACATAGCAGTTCCAACAGTAGCAATGTGAGTATTATTCCATGTATTATTGTCAACAATGACAGTGCGATTGGCCATGGCTGTTGTTTGGTAACCATAGTCCCACCAAGATGCAACCTGCCAAACAAAACCTTGTTAGAATAGTTCAACCCATTCGGAAAAATCACCAGCCCACAATTAACAAGAAAGGTACAGTAATGCTATGAGTAACCCAATATCAATTACTGGTAATAATATCATCAGCTAAAACAAATCGTCTCCTCCAGACATACTGTTTGACTGGAATCCAAGTTACATTACAATTACACAAGAGAAGAGAAACCACATATGGTAAACACACAGGGGGTGGGGAAAAGCTAAAAAAGAGAATGGATAATCATGAATTAAAAAGAGAGAGAGAGAGAAACCACAAGAAGCTGACTACAAAAATCCCCATATTGAAGCTTTGGAGGATGCAATTGAAACAACAAAGGCTTATTCAAGACATGTACTTCCTCTGTTTTCAAACTCTTGCAACAAATGCCTTTTCAGTTTTCATGTATGTTGAGACAATTTGAAGATTAATCTCTAATTATGTATTTTTTAAAATTATAATCACTAAATAATAAAAAAAAAAACCTACAAGTTGAGATGAATCCAACGAGACTCCACATGACTATATTTTTCTTTATGGGTCCGTTTGGTAGGGCGTAAAACATTTTCAATGTAAAATAGTTTTCCATGAAAATCATTTTACAAAGGAAAACTCATTTTAAAAAGAGTTTTCCATTGTTTGGTTGAATGGAAAATGATTTTCCATTTTAAGCATTCATGAGTAGAGAAAAGTTAATGAGTTATGTAATTGGTGAGGAGAGAGAAAATATGTTGATGAGGAGAGAAAGTGTGTTGTGAGGTAATAAGAATAGAGAATGGAAAACAGTTTTCCTTTGATTTTGGGAGGAAAACGTTTTTAACTATGGTGTAAAAACATTTTACACTCTTAACTTTTCCATGTTAATTTTCAGTCCAACCAAACAATGTAAAATGAGAAAAATAATTTTCAGGGAAATCATTTTACGCCCTACCAAACGGACCCTATGTGTAAGTGACAAATTACGATCAAAGTGAAAATTGAATAATGTCAAAACTCAAAAGTACAATTGCTGCAAGAATTTACAAACGGAGGAAGTAGTAAAAACAACAGCATGAAATTACAACAAACTTACTTTATCATCCACCTCAGTGTTGTGGCTTAACCAAGCATAGGCCTCTCTAAAATCATCAAAAACATGAAGACCATCCTGTGCATGCGATGTAAGAACAATAGATGGTGCTGAGTATGCCTCTGCCGCTGCCCAGACACAGTGCACCTATAAAACATTCATCGGTGACTCAATCAGCAATATACATAAGATACCCCCCAAAAGAAAAATGAACAATGCAAAAAAAAAAAAAGATTGATCCATTACTATATACATAGTAATGCAATGGATTGATTCAGAAATGGAGTAACAAGGGAATCTCATGCCAACCGCTTCCCATTTCCCAGTCTGGAACCTCTTTAAAAAGTATATTAAAAAAAGATCTAGATAACTTTCTCAAAGTCAATTACTCCATATTAAAAGTTATGCGATATATTGAAATCACATTCGTGACACCAAAGCATAATAAGCGATTTGGGTGAAGCACCAACGAATACAAATTCAGCATTTGTTCATAATTAACTTGGTGAGAAGGGGTAATGTTTAAACCCAAAGTCATTAAATGTTGCTCCATACTTTATTTAGATGATGAAGGCACACAAAAATAATTACACAAGTAGAAAATAGTCACATCATTTAAATATGATGATAATCAGCAAGCATGGATATTGAAAGTGACCTACCACATAAAAACCACCCAGCAAGACAGTCAAGAACAAAGCTATTAGAGATGCTTCAAAGGGCAAAACGAGAAGTCTTTTCTCGATGCGGGATTTTAACGAAGACTTCACAGAAGCTTCCTTCTCTTTTTCTTTTTCCTTCTTCTTTCCCTTTTTCACGGGTCGCTCTTTCGCAGCAGCATCTTCACTTTTATCCGTTTGTGGCACACTATGTTTTGTATCTGCATTGCCAGAACTCATTTCTCCAGCCTTGAAAGTCATGCAAAAAAAGGATTTAGCCTCTAAGTGAAATATTAAAGTATATTTAATACTACATAGTTCAGATGTGAGAGAATCTTAATCGCAACCTCAACTGGTGAAGTTTCTGATAATGCAGGCAACTGAAACTTGATAGAACGAGCAAAAACATCAAAAGCTTCCGATAGAGCAATTCCAGACATTATACATGCTGCCGGAGCAAATACTAGCATTAGACGCACCTAAATCCAGATCAAAGTATATTTAATCAGTGCTGAAAAAAGACTTCCAATGGAAATCAGAATTGAACTTCTTGTCAAACATGACATCAGAAGAGGAATGTCCTAATCTTCTCACCATAACACCTGAAAAGTATACTGACATCACAATGTAAAGGACTGCGAACGAACTTGCATCAGACAGTGGGGCAAAACAAGCCTACAAGAAACATATACCAACCCAAGAAAGTGGCACATGTCAAAAAGATGAAACTCGAAAAGAAAAAAAAAAACAATGGGATCTCGAAGAACTAATTGCAATAAGAGTAAGAAAATAACTTACAATAATTCCAGCAGGAACCAAGAATGCCAATACATTGATGTCCATGAAGTAAGATGGCCATGTAGGTGGTTGATGTTCACTAACACTAGCTATGATTGGAATGTATTTGCTAGCATAAGTTCTGTAGTTTGCATCCCAACATCACCACCCCAAAAAGGAAGGGGGGGAAAAGAAGTTAGTCATCGGCAGCATTTATTACCCAAAAATCTTGAGGGAAGAATTACTGTAAATGGAATTGACTATGTCCAGAAGGAAATCAAGTCTCCAGTACAGGAAACTGGAACCACAGACGAACAAATCAATAGGTCATACAAGAGAAAGATATGGATTCAAATGAGCACTTCTGAGTACTGACTGATGGCTCTAACCCTGCAGAATCATGATCTATAGTCATGCCTGCCCTTGATAGGAAGAGAACAGTACTGCAGGGAAATGATTATAACTACCATCTAAGCTATCGTCCCACTCCACAGAGTAGCTAAAGCCATCCTCTACTATCATCCATATTCCGAGAAAGAGAATTCCATCCCTCTCACAGGGAAACTAATTACCTACCATAAAAGACAACGGTATTTCTTCCCCTAAATCAGCATGCCTTTAACACACCATAAGCAGTTTAAGCTTTGGGATATTGTAGACATCACAATAAGAAGATAGCAGGTTTACTAAAATAGCCATCATGGCACTAAATATGCAGAATTAAGAATTCAGAGAAAATGGGAGTTGATACAGTATACAGCCCATAAGCAAGTTCTACGAAACTAGGAGACCAACGCCTTCTCACACATGCAGGATATATATCTTCATATCCTCTTAGCACTTAGAACAAGAAAAAACAAAGCAAAAAAAATAGAAAAAGAAAAACACTCCTTGTTTAATTTGGGTATAATTAATACAGAATTTCGACAAAATGAAACCATGGACATTATTAGACGTATCTTTCTTTGTTAGAACCCCCATGTCTCTTTTTTCCCATCCGCTAGGCACAATAATGTCAATAACTCTTCAATGATTGGCTATTGACACAATTAAACAAATAAAAAGCAAAAAAAGGATGGTGGATACTGTGGCATCTGCATAAAATGTGCAAGGAACTAACAGATACATAAACAATAGAATATAGCAGGAATAGGTGCATACGGATCAAGGAGACTAAGACTTCGTCCACTCCATCCCTTTGTGGGGCTAGAAGCTACAAGTGCAATAAGTACCGCTGCAACAGCACAACACACAGCCCTGGACCAAAAATGGTATTTGTTTAATCAGTCAATTTATTTGAAGGACCAAATGTGAAAACAACATGATTTACTAGTTTGAAGATGGGGAAATATTCAATTTCTGCAAATTTTGAACAATAACATCATCTACAGGTCTACAGATCCAATCTGGTTTGTGTGTGTGTCAGACTATGTGTGTGTGTGTTGTGGGGGGGGGGGGGGTTACAGATTCATATTCATTATTGATGTGCTTAATGAGTCATCATAAATTTGGTTTTCCAAAGGTTCCAGCCATTGGTAAATAAAGAATGAATCTCCTTATCTTCTTACTCCACAAGCAAGAAATATCATTCATCATCATAGAGATCCGTCTTTCTCCACAGTATTCGTCTTGGCTAAGATCCCACTAAATACATGGAGGAGGCCTAAGCAGAAAGTGTGAGCCCGAAAATTAAAAAAATAAACCCCCTTCAGTTCTAGATTCTGACTACCATATTACTCTTGATATGGACTATGAATTAGTCAGATTCAAATCCTATACACATTGGGGTGTCAACTTAAAATAACCCGAGTGCTAAAAGATAATGGTTTTGGACACATAGTCACAAGAAGATAGCTAAGGGAGCCTTTGGTTCGTAACCAGATATATGTTTGGAATCATGAATTGGTTTCCTAATACCATGCCTTTAGTTTAATTTAGGTATTGATCTAACTTCATTTGTTAGTTGTTAATCTTTGTGAAATTAAGAACCATATATTTCCTCTCATTCACTTTATTCTAGTTTGAATTTTGCAACTATTTAAAGATAAAGAAAATCTTCTAAAACATGGGCATGTGAGGTCTTCTTTAACAAGTTTATACTAGTAAATAAAGAAACCAACAGTCAAAGGTATGCATTAGCAAATATGCAAAAATAGGGAGAACAAGAGGAAATACTTTTATTTTATTCTCTTGCAGTACTTCAGGATAAGAGGGTCATATTTGTTTCAGCCACACTTTTCTTAGATGAGCAATTTATAAACATTATATCAAAAAATTAAACTCCCACTTTAATAATGTGGGTAAACTTTTTGTAGCACTAGAACCAAATGTAATTAAGCAGAGAGAATATGTTTGTGGGGATTGTAAAAGAAAAGGTAGGAACGAATGTTAATTGCAGAATTTGTGTCAGAAAAGTAGAAGAAACTAGCAGAGTACTTTAGGTAGAGTAGGAACGCATAAGTTGAGAAAATATCCTTTCCAAAAATTGAATGATCTATATCACCTTAGAATTATGGATTGCAAAAAACTTGCAGGTTTAGAATTGTTTCAAAATCCACTTCTATCACAATATGCATACTTGGACTTACTACTACACTAGGCTTGGCTGTAAAGGATTTAATTTCAAAACAATCTAGAATTTTATTTAAAATATATAAAAGAAGAATGATTTCCCTAACATCCATATCTAAAGCAATCTCAATTTAGTTTTTAAAGTTATAATATCAGATCTCCCAATTGCCAGTGACTTAAAAAAAGAATTGATGGAAGCACATAAAACTTTTACAAGAAACTATATTCCAAAACATCCACTTATCTGTGATAAGCATAATTATAGCCCGTAGTTTACTAGGTAAACTTAACAAGAAGCATAAGAAGAATAGCTGCTTACAGGCCACCGGATAAAACAAGAGTTACAGCTACTTTGAACATCTGTGGAGAAAGTACTCCCTTGATGTGATACACAAGTGCAACCACATGGAGAATAATGAACACCTGCAGTAATCCTTCATGATTAGATATTGCACAAGAAAGTGGAAGTACGAGCATAAGAATTTTTTCGATGTAATTGAGCCGAACTACATGTCAATCCATGGATATGAATTATCCTAGTTTCAACTTATTAATAAATACAATGCATAAAACTCAACCTTTCCCACCCTATCATAGATTCATAGGTAAGACGTTTATTGAGTAACAATGTCCTTTTCTTCCTCAATTACCACTACAAATTTTAAAAAGCTTTTCTGCTTCACTACTATCATTATTACTATGGGGTGAGCAAAAATTAGGGGCACCCAGTTTTGGACCCCGAATTGGGTCGACCCTGGTTCTACTAATTACGGATATAGGTCCACAAATAAGGACCCAGTTAACTGAGTCCAGTCCTGGGTCCTTATTTTTTGGACCTTGTACCCGGCGGGTACCCAACATAACTGAACTGAGACTGGGTATTCAATGACGTTGATAATTTTGATCTTAAGTACTAAATCATTATCCCTAATAACAGCAACATTATGTGTTAATCTCTATCAAGCCTCATATATTACTTTTTGTAGTTGCATTATTTTCAAACTAATTGTCTTTTTTAATTTGTAGTATGTAAAAACCGAAGAAAAAAATAAGTGAGCAAAATTCAACAGAGTACCCGATTCCAACCGAGTCCGGGTCTGGCCCAATAATTCAGGACTCGATATAACCGGTTCTTGTTTTGGGTCCAATTAATCAGGCAAAGTAATTGGGTACCCGGTTTTGCTAATCCCTTAATTACAACTTGGAGAAATTTTATTCTTCACAATGGCACTTTGGATTTCAGCATCTCTATTAACCCTCACAAGTTAGAGCCTTTAGTTAATTAAGGCACATATACACCTTCCTAGCCAATACGTTGGCACAATCTAAGCTATGGGGTTTTGCATCTATCAATAGGCAAACAAAGCCAAAAAAAGAATGGAACAAGACAAAAAATCAATCCAATGATTCTGGAAGAAGCTAACATATCTATATCTATATTAAATATTCAGAGAGAAAAAGTAATGGGACAGACCGTCTGACTCAATGCCTAGATTTGTCTACAATTTTACAATACTTTACAATTTTAAATTTGTTTATTTTTGCTTCCTCCACCATTGGTAATCGATTATCGATCATATCACCGTCTACAACCATTGATTATGGCACTGAAACCCTCATTTTTTCTTGTTAATTAACATCTGCAGTTTTCATGAGCTAAAGAATTCAGAACAGCGCAAATCACTGCATTCCGATGCCATGGATTAAGATCTCGGAAACATCGACCCAGTAGAAACTATGCACCTCCCTGCAATAACTCGGATGGTTCACTTCTATTGCACGTTCAACGCACAAGACCATGAAGATGCCTCATCATCATCCCGTCATCATCAACAACCACAGATAATCGATCCCAACGACCTTCTCTCTCCACCTTCAACTTGACACTATAGTCTCACCGCCACTGATTTCTCGCTCTCCACCTTTGTTGCTCTGTCTCTGTCCACCGCTTCTGCTCTCTCATTCTTCACCATCTTCGATCTTACATTCTTAGCCATCACTCTCTCGCCACCATCGCCACTTCACTCACCAAAAACTTTGTCAATTTGATACGAACTTTATGGTCAATGTGACAAATATATAATTTCAGTTAATAAGGTTAGTGTTTCAGTTATACATCTTGGGTTTAAATTGAATAAATTTGGATTTCAGTTAAGCATATTTTGTTTTTAATTAAATATATTTGGATATCAATTAAATAATTTTTAGTTTCAGTTATGTAAGTTTCGGTTTCAATTATATAAGTTTGGGTTCAGTTAAATGTATTTGAGTTGTAGTTATATAAGTTTGTGTTTCAATTAGATGAATTCGACAGTTAAATATATTTGGGTTTTAGTTATATAATTTTGGGTTCCAATTCAATGTATTTGAGGTTCAGTTTTACAACTGAAACACAAGATACATTGGCTGAAACACATAATATGTCAAGTGAACTCAAAATACATTAACTGGTAGATAACTAGATAATGTATCAACTGTAACATAATCTGTCAACTGAAATAACTAACGTGTCAATTGAAAATTACATGAAGTGGTCTGACCAAATGTTATGGTTAAACGCAAGTCTGACACAATATGTGTACACATGGGGAATAATTGCTACTTGCCACATTTCTCTCAATCTCCAGTGTTGACATAGCACCACCTTATCTCTAACGTGGAATCTCCTTAATCAATTCTCCCTTTTCATAATTAATAAAAATGCTACAATTGAAAGTATGAATAATTGAACTAGCAATCTATAGTTTTTTTTTTTTGAAGTAAACTAGCAATCTATAGTTTGATAGGTGGAAGGTCCACCACCACTAGTCCAACTTCACAATTGTTGACTCTTATCTACAAATACTAAATAAGGCTATCAATATGCAAAAATTAAATAAATAAATAAATAAAAGAGGGGGGGAGGGGGATTCATTTTATTTTTTAAATAAAAAGTAACGTCCCCAAAACTCAATGTCTACTACTCCAGCAATAACTTTCAACAATTATTTGATGCTATCTAGAATGATTTTCTTTTATCTATGCCTATTAGTAATTTCTATTTTCTTTATCTAAGATAAATTTGAACTATGTTCTATTATAGCAACCAAAGTGGGTCATATACACGTTTATTAGCTAATTGCTGAAAAAAAATATGGCAAGCCATGGACGTTAACTAGTTTCCATATACCAGGGAATAACCTCAACTTTACAGATACCACATAACAGATCTCAATGGAGAAACATTTATCATAGCTTACCAAAAATGATGCAAAATGTTCTGATGTCAAGACCGCGTTGAATCCAACAACAGGAACCAATGCAGCTAATAATGTACCAAGAACAACCTGGATTCATGTTGCCGAACTTCAGATACACAAATAACTTTAAAAAATTACATGAATAATAACCAATATAGACATCACAAATACAAGATCAACACAGAATGCCTCTAAAGAGGCTCCCATCTTGGATATAGTTGAGTATATGCAGACATACTCCTATGATAGAGCTGGGTGTTTCTTATTGACTCTTGATAATAGCATAGAGCAACTGTCTGTTAGAAGGCTTTTTAATGAGCTATTTCAGGTAATTAAATTATCATCTAATGATATATAATAAATCATTGACCTATAAAAATCAATGGACTAGAACTCAGACAACAAAGCACTCATTCAAATGGTACATGTACAAAAAAGTACTGGCGGGGTTTTAATTAAAACTGATTCATCAAAGAAGCAAGCAAAATCACATAAAAGAAACATCTAAAACTTATCCACATCATTAAAGTATGTAAATAAGATTTTACTTATGCTTAATTAACAGTGTATACAACTAATCGACATTTGGTTGATATGTTACTCTTGACAGCACGAGAATATTCAAGTTCTCCGAGTGTTTCTTCACACTCCCTCTTGAACAGTCAAAAAATAGAAAGATTAAGAATTTGGTGTATTTGACAGCAAGTATATGGATCAAAAAAAATGCCAATCAACTAGTAAAGATTTTTTTATCTATGAAGGCTGCCTTTCGTTTTTAGTAGAACAAAGCTACAGGGTTTCATGCCATCAATTTATCATATATATATAAGAACTCTGGTCACACTTTGAATTAGCATTCAGCATGTACAATTCATTTTAACTCCATGGTTATAAACATTAGCCAAAAACAAGAGATTTTCCTAAATTAGCAAAACCTAAAAGAACAATACAGGCATAGAACTCTCCATTAAACACGGACGCGGGTGAGAAATGCACACTTTACATGTGCAGGTAAAACCAATCAGAAAAGTGTCATCTGATACCCTAGATTAATAGTAGGAAATTTGTAACCTATTCACAACTAAACCGAATACATTTTAACACTTCCTTGTTGTTATATTCACCATTAGCGCACTCTTAGCAGGCTTTCTCACAATTACAGGGGTAAAAATATATCCGCCAGTACCAAGGTTGCAAACAATTGACAACTTTTAAACTTCTTAAATTAAGGTAAACTTTAAAAGTAAGTATTGCATGACATCATTTTTTTTACCAAATACAACAAGAACGAAAATGCTTACCAGGGGAGCATATGCAATATAAAGCCTGTGAGAATATCGACCGGTAACAATGCAAAGCAGCACATGCATGGGAATAAGATTAATGATGAATGTGTATCCTCCCCAGGAGCAAACCTAAGGATTAAGATAGTACGTCAAAAAACAAACACTACTATCAAGAAGCTTGACGAAATAAATTGTCGGCATCAGATAGAAACTTACCATATAGAAGTATGCTATGGCATTCAAAGTTGCATAAAACAGAGAGCCAGTGTTCAACGTCTGCAGTCCAACATTTGGCCGACATTAATCACTGATATAAAAAAAATAAAAAATTGGTGGGGGGAGGGATGGGCAATAATTGGGCATTATGTAAAAGTTGGGCTCAAAACTCACCTTGATATAAAGATAGAAAGTAAAAATCAATGCAAAGATAGCTACAGCTTCATTGTCATAGCTGCCAGCCACAGATCGTGATATATAGGATGGAACCTGCAAGAGAACAGAGTAACTAAGGATACACAAGAAATAGAAGGAGAAAAAAAATAGAACTTTCAATTTAGGTACGTGTAGGACATGTATAGGATCCAAAAGCATCTTAGAAACATTTACAAATATATGCTTCATACAAGAAAAGGCAACCCCAAGCTTGGAAGTTTGTGCCTTCCTTACTGGACCAACAGATTTCCGATTTTCCTAAATCTGAGAATGTTCCCAAGTGAAAACTCCCAGAGAAACTCTACAGCAGCAATGCATCACCAATAGAAATAATTTTGTTTTCCAAACGAAAATAACTCTATCTTCATATAATTGCTTGGAGTTGAGTGTACTAGTTATAACCAGGACCACGCAAAAAGGAAAGTAGGCCATAGATAATTCAAACAAAAATAATAATATAAAGGAATTTATTCTGACTATTTAAATTTTTGAAAATACAGAATTTCGGTGGATGATCAATGAATTTACCTAAAAATTTAGGATAAAACAAGGGAAGGGAAACTTGTCACTGAATTTTGAGGCAACATTGTTTCGTGGCTTTGAATTTTGAAACTTGTGGTTCCTTTTTATAAAGGTGATATAAAGAGAGGAGGGAATATCATGTGGCGAAGCCAATGGGGGTACTAGTGGCAGCTGGCTGCACCAACCTTCCATAAAGGGTAAAAAAACAAGTTTTAGAATGCCACTAGCAGGAGTCGAACTTGGGCCTACCCTTCCCTTTGTATTGCTCTATCGACAACCACTACAACACTTCACTTTCTAGTATTCAATAATTGCAAAACAGGTTTATATGTAACAGCTATAGGGGGCTGACTTATCAAAATAATGGGCAGAAAAGCTCAGCTGTGCCCCCCACCCCCCTCTCTTCCCTCCATGTAGATTCATCAATGCAATTGCAAAGGGAGGATGACATTGTTGGTGAAGGTCAGTAGGGATTTGTGGAGCAATGTTGATGAGCTTTGGTATGGACTGTGGACAGCTACATCTTCAAAAAGCTGGTTTTTGCAACAGAAAGGCATCATCTCCAAGGCTGATTTTGCAGAAAGAGGCTTTAAGATTGAGAGAGGGGGTTAACTCATAAATGAGTCACTATAATTTAGCTAATTCTGCATAAGTTGATATAACTTGTAGCGAATTGCATGCTGACCAAAAGAAATAACTGTACGGTGTTCAAGTCTGCATGCAAAACATAGTAAAAGAAAAATATTAACCCTATTATAGTTGAGAAGTTTCGGATTCTAATACCAGTTTAGGCAATATTTCATATTATGACCATTTTCAAGTTTCAACACTGACACAACCCAAAACACCTCCATTTTACTCTATGTTACATGGACTCTGCTGGAAGTATCGGACAAGGATATGTGTCCAAGTGTCGGACTCTATGAAAAATATGAATGTTTTTGGTTCACAATGAAGTATCCAAGTGTCATACCAATGTCCAAGGATCGAGTGTCCGACACTGGTACTTGGGGTGAAACAAAGAGTCCGGGTAACATAGATTTTACTATGACCACTAATCCATAGTCCATACAAATCCACTAACCCAATTATGTATTCTATTGCTTCCACCAAAACCAGTGTAATGAAAAACATCCATTAAACCAAGCTGGAACATCATCACATCCAGTGTCAACCAAACCTAAATACTTTTCAAACTCCTCCTGTTCCACACTTCCATCTCAAACCCATAACTACTTTACTCCAATGAAACACCATAAATGAAATTTATGGATCTACAATTGCCTAAACAATAATCCCGCCATCAACGAGAAAAGACAACAATCGTTTGCACAAACATTACACATTCATCATTAGATTAATTGAATCCTTCTTCAACATTATTTTTTTAAAAAAAAGATTGAAAACAAAAACCTGAATTTCAAAAAGAAGAGCTTTACGCAAACCACTATGCCATATGCAACGCTACATGAGTCACTCAAAGTAAATTGATTTATTTAACTCACTTGATGCAATATTCTCCTAGAGTCCCAAGTCCCAACTAAGTACATTTCAAGCCTTTGATCAGGGTTATCATTGGTCTATCTTGAGTCTTGACATCCATGGTCCCCAACTTTACCATTCATTGATGCGCCACTGGCTTTTGGTGATATCTACCTAAGCAAACGATAGTCTAACCGATATTTTTCTAATATCCACATTCACAATATCTTGATTGGCATCATCCCCAATACTAGAGCCGGGAAGACTAACATCAACATAACCCCAAAGGCAACATGAAATTAGAAGGTATGAGTCAAGGATTCAAGTGCGCAGGTTGAAATGATACCGCTCCTTTATTAAACGGGTCAAGGTTGAAGGGGTCCAACTCCTATAACATTTAAACTCATACATCAAATACAAGAGTATGTTCTTGAAACCAACACTTACATCCTTACATTCATTACACCTTGTTCCTCCTCTTAATGAAGAAGATTAAAAACGAACTGAGTGCCACGTTATCTACGATCAAACTATATGCCACCATAAACTCTAACTTGGTTGACCATAGCTCAATCCTACTTCCTCGCCCAAATCTTCATGAAAAAACTATTATTTAGAAGCAACTAAAGTAAATTAATTAGGGTTATCAACATCAAACCTAACCAATACACACATATATATATATATACTATTTGTTTCGTTATATTACTTGCTTCTCATCGGGAGGGAGACTATACCGTTCATGGTGTTTCATAGGGGGCGCGGTGATAGCAGACCTATTATGTAATCATTCTATAAGGCAGTTATTTATGGTGGGAAAAACAAGGTATTGAGTACTAGTATCTGATCACCAAAAGAAAAGGAATCAAATTAAAAAAAACTGACACTTGTCCTTGTCTTAAACAATCCTATACATATCCAAGTTTTTCTCTTCAAGCATCTTAATTTTCAATAGTTTTTTTTTTTTTTTTTGAAAAAAGGAGGCAAAGAAAGCTTAAGTTTCCATGAAGAACAAAATTTACAGGAGTAATATAGAAACATGATGCCCAAAAGTAAAATTGTGAAACAGGTTTCTTTGAGGAGTTTCGAGAAAAAAAATCCTCGCAACTTGCTCTCCAATTGAAAGATTATCAGAACATTCAGTTAATGAGGATACTTTCAGGCTCAGAATAAGCCAGCATTCTACCAAGTACCAACCCAGGAAACAAGAATGAAAAGTACACATCCACAGCTATTCGACAGTGACCAAAAAAAAATTGAAATTCATGCAATATTCCCAATGATTACTGTGTATTCTAATCAATTCCAGAAAAAAGCTTCAAAACTCCAAACATACACCTTTGATTAACAAAATATTGTGGAAGACAGAACCAACAACACAATAGGAGTATATAAAGCTAAAGCTTTCGCAAAAAACTAAAAAATGTCACACGGAAATATCAGACATCAAAAACCAGGGTTTACCATGCCCAAAAGTAATGCGGCTGTCAACCCTGCACCTGGGCCCTTCACTTCCTGAAAGATAATGAAGACAATCAACCTTTTGGATAAAAAGACAAAGTTCCCCTCCCTTAATCTTAAGGGTAGGAAGGATGAGGCAAAACAGGGAACATAGAAAGAAAAGCGTGTTGACCATTACTAACCTTTGTGAGAAGGTAAGTTGCCCATGAAGCAAAAGCAGAAAATACTGGTGCAGTGAACACACAGACAGTCTCCACAGACAAAGGGATGTTCAAAGATTGCAGTAACCTATCATCACAACATATTATTATCTTGCTTTCCTTCATTTGATTTAAGAAGAGAGGGGGGTAAAATGGAAAAACATGCTTCATACAATGATTACATTAAAGGAAAACATTTTATCAAAGGTGGAATATGAAAGACTGTAAATAAGTGAAGCATCACAACTAGACAACCTCGTGTGAAAACTTACCACCACATGGTACCTGCTGTCAGTGTCAATCCAGGATACACGGTCCCCCCAATCACACGACCCAGTGGATACCTAAAAGGTAGAATCACATTAAATGTAATAGAACATGAAATTAAAATCCAGTAAAACAATCAAAATATTTAGTTAGCCAAAGAAGAACAGTTACCAGGTTCTGTCGTCAAACCAGTTCCAAAAGTCATATATGCCATTCTTTGTAAGAAACTGAAAAAATTGCAAAACATCAACAGTGCGAAACATCAAGTTTCAATCATTCGCTATTTCATAGGCAGAAAAACTATAAATGCCACAACAAACAAGAGATATGGCAATAGCAATAAACTTAATTCTTAGATATCTACATGCTTTCCCCGTTTTATCATCTACATACTAATCATTTGATGCAAACCAACATAACAGCAATGCATTATGTCCTGTCTAAAATCAGTTTAGATATTATCTTATGACATTGGCTTCCTCACTATCTGGAAACTCATTCTATTCCATTCTACTCAATAGAATTAATGATTAGCATATCATCCATGGCTCTAGCATCACTATCAGCTAGTCATCATCCTCATCCCCTTACACTTTTTATAAACAGACAAAGAATCAGTTCACTGGTATTAGCATATAGTGTTTACATGATAGTTTCAGCAAACTCAAATGCTTCTGTACACAACTATCCAAGTATGATGTCATAGGGCCGAATGGCAGCCTCAGCCCGAAATGCTTAGATTTTTAGTTGCAACATTGTTTATTGCTTCAATAATTCTAAGATTAGTAAAATGTGAGTTTGTCAGTTGTGGAGACGTGAACCTTCACAAAGCCTTAGGGCACAATGCAACTGCTACTAGGGAAGCTTATAACTAAGATAACGAATGAAGTGAAGCTACTTCTTGAAATCCTTACAATAAGCTAAAAACTCATCTAAGTGACTTTCTAGGCATTGATGTTGAATCGATCAAAAGAGAGGATGATCCAACGGTCCAACCCATATTTCAATAATATAGTAAAGGTAGTAAGTCGTATATTAATGGAATAAATCAAGGCAAAGAGATAAAAGAGAAACCTTAGCTACAGGAGGAAGACCAAACAACATGTTTGGTACTTTGGTAGACAATACTTGGAAGACAATGAAAGGGAAGGAAAGAATTAAGTGACTTTCCAAAGTTTGGTTCTGAATGCTATGGGTAAGGACAAGAAGTAATGGAAAAAGAAGTTCAGTTCTCACTGATTTAGCTCTAAATAAACAAAAGAATTTGGGTAAAAAGAGAAATAAGAAAGTCGTCATCTATTCTTAAGAGGCCAGTTATAATTTACTCTTGTAAATAAAATTTTCATACCACAGTTTATATCTATCACTCTAAAAGTTTGCCATATCCCTAAAAAACTTCCTTTTCCTTCTCATTCATTAGTAGAGCCCAGTCATAGTTGTATAGTCACCAATAAATATCAAGCATTTTGCATTATGCCCTGGACGCGTATAGTCTCCCATCCCCTCCTTTCCTTTATCCTCACATTAATAAAACGAAAGCAAAACAAGCTATTAGAAATTTTGAATAAACAATCTAATGAAGATGCATGAAAATCCTGTGAAAACTAAAGATTGGTACCCTGACATGTTGCGTAACTCATGAGGCACGACAGCCTATACCAGTCAACAAAAAAGGTAGACAAACAACTTCGACAAAAAAACCAGCTACTTTTGCAAAATCTACTACAATGCAAGATGGTCAGGAAGCACATTGATAACATTAGTCACAAAATTATTTAATATTAAAAAAAAAAAAAAGAAACGATAAGGGTATACATGTATAGAAACACTACATATCAATAAGACACAATTTTTACATCACCAAAGTCTACTTCCTTTTAAATATCCCAATAAATTGACACTAACTGTAAACCATAAGCTGAAAAATTACAAGAATGCACACTTGCACAACAACTACCCTTGCAGAATCAGCTGAATCTAAATTCTACAAACACCTAATAATCTAACTTGCAAAATTCAACCTCCCCCATCTTTCATTCAGCTTAGAAACAGAGAAAAGTCAACAAATGAAAAGCCCAATCCAAAACAGTGAAATATAGTAATAAAACTACATTAAACCTTTTATAAAAAAAAATAAAATGAAACTCAGCAAGGAAGTAAAATTAAATACCTGAGTAACTCGATAATTGAAATAAGGATCAAATTCATGAATGACACTCTCGTACTTAATGACCTGCAAACAAAGAAACCAAAATGCAATTGAAGTGAATATACAGATCATAAAAACGAGAATTCAACATAAATTAGGTTAAATTAAAAAAAAAGCTGAATAAGATCGGATCTAAAGAAAAATAGGAAAGAAATTACAGAAAAGAGACGGATCGAGAAAGCGAGAACTCCGATCAAAATGAGGATGAAAACAGCAAGCACATTTCCAAAGGCTTGTCTCAAAGACGAGTTGTTGGCCGTCTCAGAATCCGCCATTGACGATAGAGTTTGAGAAAGAAAGAGAGTTTATGAGAGGGGGTTTAGGAGCAGAGTTTAGTTGAACAGTTTCATGAAGACCCACCCAGAAGACTTCAGACTTTGGAAAACAGACTTGTTCAGTTGTTCTACTCAAGGAGTGAAAGGCATAAAATCCGCAAATTATTGGGTGCACCCGGAACATGCAGCTGGGTGCTCCTGGTTTAAATGACGTTGTGAATATTTGGTACTTTTGTTGTGAACATTTGGTACTTTTGTTGTGAACATTTGGTAATTTTATTGTGAACATTTGATAAATTTATTGTGAACATTTGGTACTTTTGTTGTGGACATTTGATAATTTTGTTGTGAACATTTGATAGTTTAATGCTGGTGAACATTTGATAATTTAATGCCGGTGAACATTTGATAATTTTGTTGTCAACATTTGATAGTTTAATGTTGATGAACATTTGGTACTTTTGTTGTGAACATTTGGTACTTTTGTTGTGAACATTTGATAATTTTATTGTGAACATTTGATAATTTTGTTGTGAACATTTGATAATTTTGTTGTCAACATTTGATAGTTTAATGTTGGTGAACATTTAATACGTTATGAATATTTGGTACTTTTGTTGTGAACATTTGGTACTTTTGTTGTGAACATTTGATAGTTAAATGCTTGTGAACATTTAATAATTTTATTGTCAACATTTTATAGTTTAATGTTGGTAAACATTTGATATTTTTTGTGTGAATATTTTATAGTTTGATGTTGATGAACAAGTAATAATTTTGTTGTAAAAATTTGATAGTTTGATGTTAATGAACATTTGATAATTTTGTTATGAACATTTGATAGTTTGATGTTGAAAAATATTTGATAATGTGATGTTGTGAACATTTGATAATGTGATGTTGTGAACATTTGATAATTCGGTTGTGAATATTTGATAGTGTCCTGTTGTGAACATTTGATAATTTTGTTGTGAACATTTGAGGGACCACAGAAAGTTGGGTGCTCCCGGTCCATCCGTTACTTATTGACCACTCTACACACTAAAATACAAATTTTCATACCAACTCAATACTAAACTCTTATAAAAGTTACAATTGTAAAAGAGGACGGAGAAAGTATTGAATTAGGATCCTCTCCATTAACATTAAAATAAAATTGGTTTTGCTATATGCAGCCCATAAATATTTACAATATTCCATTCATTAATGCAAATTTGGTTTATCAATGAAATCTAAATAAATGCTACATAAGATAAATTGCAATCTCATTAAATGAGTTAGATTTTCCTAGTAAATGAGTTGTCTACCTATTTTTGTAATAAATGCAAGCACATCCAAGCCCTTTTCCATATTTTTTTTCCTTTTCTCTTTTACTAGTATGTATAGATAGCTTTTTACTTATTTTTTTCCTTTTCTCTTTTATTAATATGTATAGTACGCCAGTGCTTTATCAAGAAAAAAGATCCAAGCCATTTGATCTTTATAAGATGTAAAGGATGGGTCGCTAAAATAGTAAAATACTTATCATATACAACTAACCCATGCAGAGTATATAAAACATCCAAAAGTCATAAGTTTAGTTATGATAGACAAAATAATGATCATAAAATTGTATCTCTTAAACTCCAAAATAGGCTCGACCAAAAAATTACTTCATATTTCTTCCCTTGATCTACCATTCTTCTACCTGCAAATATATACGTACAGTAGGTTATATATATATATATATATATATAGGGTTGAGTTCCGGTGAGAAATTTCTTGTCGTGAGAAATGTGAGAAGAGATAAATACATCAATTATGATTTAGAGGTACATTGATTAACAACTATGGATACATTCAAAATATACTATAAATACATTGAGTAAAAATTCATTGATTTTATGCCATAGATACATTGACTCCAAACAATAGAAGGAGTAAGGAAGGAAAATCAAATTTAATCTTAGCCATTCATTTGTTGATCAAAGAGTTGTGGTTGCTTCTCACCCTTCTCACCAAAACTACGTTTCTCACATGAGCGTACTTATATATATATATATATATATATATATATATATATAAGTTTGTATATATAGATGTGGAAAGATGAAATGAAAAGAACAGAAGAAATAATAGTAAAGTTACCTTAAACCTTTAAAGTAAACACTGGGTTTAGTCCTAAAGCCTCTGACGATTTGTTCTGTTTTTTGTTTTGTGAAACACCATCATTTATATTATTTGTGGAGCATATATTCTCTTTGTACTGACAAGTTGGTTTTGTATGACCAAGTTGCCTGCAAATCGAACAACTCTTAGTTTGCTTTTTCACTACTTCTTTTCCACCCTTTTCACGCTTGTTTTTGGGACGCCCTTTGGTTTTGGACTATGGAGGGTGCAACACTTCACCCACACTTTAATTACTATGAGGAATTATTTCCTCTAGTGACAATATATCTTCTATAACAACTTCTTGAGTAGTAGTGGTGGCTTGGAATGCATCACAACACCATCGTAGAGGTAAATAAGAAGATGGGATCTTGAAACAATCTTTATGGAACAACACTCGTAGTACATGACGACAAAGAATACCCCAAAACTCATAGTTCTTGCAACTACACATTGTTGTGCTGCCATTCCAAAAAACTTTGTGAGATCTTTTATCTTCCCCTTCATAATATCTCACCATGAATTCATCACCTTTCATATGAACTAAAGAATATAAAGTTGCTCTTGTAAGTTCTTCTTGAAACTTTTTTAAAGAATATGGTGTAAACAACCCAAATACTTGTTCTTCCAAAGGTGACTTTGTTTTCAAAGAAGTTGGTGTAAGAGAGGCAGACAAATTCAATTGTATGTGTTGTTGATTAATATCTTCAACACCAATATCCACCTATAATATTTAGCCATTATGCTTTTGTATATGGATGTTATATGTCATTGTAAAATATCTCTTTAATATACATGTATATATATACATATATATATATACGTATATACATATATACAAATAGTAATCGAGATAAAGATACTAACCTGTTTCACAAATTCTGTCAAACTTACATTAGATGATACAAATCTCTTGATGAATGCATTAATGCTCTCTGACCTTCCAGTGGTTACCATCCCTCCAAAAAAATGCTCACGTAGATAAGCCGGTGCCCAAAAAAATCTTATCTTGTACAAACCTTGGATGTGCTTATTGTCTTGCAAATCATACTTCTCAACAATGAGAGGCCAATTATGTTCAAACTCATTAGGATCAGTCATCTTGTATAACAAATAGAAATCTCGACACCAATTCTGGTAATTCTCACGAAGAAGGGCAACAAACCAACAACTAAACTTTGAAGTGATATGCCAGATACAAAAACTATGTTTTGTACTTGGCATCTCAACTGCAATAGCTTCAGACATCCATGGGTCTTGGTCGGTTATGATAGTTTTTGGCGCTTTCTTCATAATACCGACAAAGGTCTATTTAATATATATATATATATATATATATATATAAAGAAATAAAGAAATAAATTATCAGCTATGTACATAAGATTTTAGTGTTATGTAATCTAAAATGATGAATGGAACCAATATATGTTGAAGACATACCTTCATTAGCCATTTAAAAGTTCTTGTTGTCTCATTGCGAAGGAGAGAACACCCAAACATAATTGTCTTTCCATGATTATCAACACCAACAAATATTCCACAAGGCATGTCATAAGCATTAACTTTGTAGGTTGTATCAAAAACCACCACATCACCATACTTTTGGTACCAATCAAAGCTTTTAGCATGACACCAAAACAAATTTTCCATCTTGTTTTCTCCATCTATGGTGTAGGCATATTGGAATAATGGATTTTCCTGCTTTGAAGAACTCATATATTCTATAAGATTTTTCATATCATCCACCTCAAGTATCCTCTTAATTCTAGTAAAAAGATTACGAATATCTTTTTCAAGAAATGGGAACTCACCATGCTTAACATTTTTTTGAAGTTCCATCACTCGAATTATTTGTCTAACTGGCAACCCGGCCTCCTTGTATAACAAAATCTGTTTTTCGTCCTCTTGAGTGATAACTCGATTTGCCGGAAGAAAACGCATTTCTTCGGCCGACACCATACGATGGTTATGCTCCTTAACAAATTTTGTTACATGCCATTCCTCAGGAAATATGTCAAAGCATCTCTTCAAAGTAATTCGCATGTGAGCTTTACAACTACATCTTGTTGATTCCCTATTTCTTTGAGTTATAAAGGGATCAAATACCTTTAATCGTGGGATGCCTCCTCGATGACATAAAAGATCACGCCTAATAATCTTTCCATGTTTAGTGTCTGAACGATCTTTCCGGACTACAAATCCATGTTGCTTTGCATAATTGTTATAAAAAACGAATGCCTCTTCTTGACTTGCAAATGTTTGACCAATAAAAGGTTCATCATTTTCTCTATCATCTTCCTCATTTAGAGGTTCATTCAAGTCGAAATCAAACATCACTTGACTCTGTTAAATAAATAAACTCCATATAAACTTCAAAAGAAACATATATACTAAGGGGGGGGGGGAACTAATTGAGACAGATTATAATAGAGGAAAAAGTATAACAAATGTATACAGTAATTAGAATTAATGTTATATTACAAGAGTTTAAAATATTCAAGAGACACAGTGATGAAATTCTTATACGCAAATTATCAAACACATGGTGGGCATAACCTATACAAGTTTTCTTTATTTATTGTTAATTTTACATATTACAATAAAGATAAAAACAAATTATTGTAGATTTGTAATAATGATTAAGTTGCAAATTTATGTATGTTCTTATAATTTGATGTAGTTGAAACACAATATGGATTTTTGATTCATAATTTAACCACCGTATAAACAAACAAAAAAAACCAAAAATAAAAGAAAGAAAGGGAATAACAAGGGAAAAAGATTACATACCTGAGACCTTGTTTTTCTGCAACTTTTGATATCAGTTTGGTGAATCTCCTCATATTATAGATGTAGAGACCTTGATGAAAGTTTTTGGCGCCAAATTCGTTTCCTCTTTCAATACTATTAATTGCAGAATGTAATTCGTTTCCTCTTTCAATTACAGGTGGTAATTGTTGTTAAAATCTTAATTTAATGCTTAGTATATATTTAAATGGTTTGTTTCATATTATATTGGGAATATAAGGAATCTTGCAACTAATAAATGCTTAAAATCAGCCCTTAAGGCTGCAACTAGCTTTTGCCAAATAAAATTTACAAAAATTTCCTTTATCTACCCTCTCATCAATTCTCAACCATTTGATTTATTAAATGGACGATCCATCCCTCAGATAAAATGGAGAGATCTTGACTCGTTTCTATTTGAACCTTAAAAAAAAAAAAAAAAAATCTAACCCTAGCGTATCGGATTATCTTTCTGTTGATTTCACGCTCTCGTTCTCGTCTTCTCTTCTCTTCTCTGTCGATCTAACTGTGATTGGGTTGGGCGTGGTTTTTGTGGTGCCTCTCCTCCATTAAAGCAAGCAGATTTCCTCCATTAAAGTAAGCAGCGTTTTTGAGGTAAGATTTTTTTCCCGTAGAATCAATTATACAATGAGGTTGGGTTATTCTAGTCCAGTCTAGGGTTATTGAATATATATTAGTTCATGCTTTGCTGGGTAATAAATTTTATTGCCAGAAGGAGATTGAATTTCCAATCGAATATTGTTGATAGATTATGTATGTGCTGTGCTGTGCTGTGCTGTGGACTACAAAAATGGAGGTTTTCTTCCTGGGCCCAGGGTGGCCGCCCTTCTTGCCCTGGGTCAGGGACGGGCCTGCTATGGGCTAGGGCTGCTGCTCGTCCTGCTCGCTCTAGCTCAGAGACAGGCGTGTTATTTATGAATTTATCAAATAGTTGATGCAATGATGTGTTTGTGTTTGTAATTTTGTATTTTATACTTTTCTTTTTTGGATGCTTCATTAGATTGATCCCATCCCCCTCGATTATTTTTGACTGCAGTGTTTTGGACTACTAAGTAAAATCTGTGATCCTGGTATTGGAGCCTTTTGCTTTTATTGAGCTATGGCGGCTCTCAAAGAAGTACTGCCTCCAGCAAAATCATCAACGTTGACGTTCTATGACCACACTAGTGACCCTTGGTTCAAGAATCGGTTTAGTGCCCAAGAGGTTGAAAAAGCTGCGGTTGTTAAGGCAGCCGATGTACCTCCTTATTTAAAACGACAAGGGTTTATCCCACGAAAACCTGAGGACTTTGGTGATGGTGGGGCGTTCCCTGAGATTCTTGTGGCCCAATATCCCTTGGGAATGGGCAGAAAAGATTCGAAACCGGGTTCAAAAATATTGCCTGTTTCTGTGGATAGTCATGGAGATGTTGCGTTCGATGCCATAGTGAAGCAGAATGAGAATGCGTCGAAGATTGTTTATTCTAGACACAGAGATCTTGTGCCTAAAATTTTGAAGGACGAAGAGGAGTCAGATGAAGAATCAGAAGAGGTGCAAAAAGAGATTGAGGAGACTACCGAAGCTACAAAAAATGCTTTGGAGAAAATTGTTAATGAGAGGCTGAGTGCTGCTCAACCTAAGAATGTGCCGAAGCAGTCGTCTGATTCTAAGTTCATCAAGTATAAACCTTCTCAGCAAGCTGCAGCTTTTAATTCTGGTGCAAAAGAGAGGATTATTAGAATGGTAGAGATGCCAGTGGACCCTCTTGAACCTCCAAAGTTTAAGCACAAGAGGGTTCCTAGGGCTTCAGGTTCACCACCTGTGCCGGTGATGCACTCCCCACCTCGTCCCGTTACTGTGAAAGATCAGCAGGACTGGAAGATTCCACCCTGCATTTCAAACTGGAAGAATCCGAAGGGTTACACTATTCCATTGGATAAGCGTCTTGCAGCTGATGGAAGAGGCCTTCAAGATGTTCAAATCAATGACAATTTTGCAAAGCTTTCTGAAGCGCTGTATGTAGCAGAGCATAAGGCTAGAGAGGCTGTGGCAATGAGATCAAAGGTTCAAAAGGAGATGGCGATGAAGGAAAGGGAAAAGAAAGAGCAAGAGCTGCGTGCATTGGCTGCTAAAGCACGATCTGAGAGGACTGGTATTGCTGCTCCTGCTGCTCCATCTGCTAGAGACATGGACATGGATGAAATGAGATCTGATTATGGTGGCAGAGGAGAGAGAGATGGACCAAAGGAATCAAGAGAGGAGAGGGAACATAGGTTGGACCGCGATAAAATCCGTGAGGAACGAAAAAGGGAAAGGGAAAGAGAGAGAAGGTTGGAGGCAAAGGATGCTGCAATGGGAAAGAAGAGCAAGATTACGAGAGATAGGGATCGTGATATTAGTGAGAAGGTTGCTCTTGGTATGGCATCCACCGGGGCAGCTGGTAGAGGTGAGGTCATGTATGATCAGCGATTGTTTAACCAAGAGAAAGGCATGGAGTCTGGGTTTGCTGCCGATGATCAGTACAATGTGTATGACAAGGGCTTGTTCACTGCCCAAGCTACACTTTCTACCCTGTACCAACCGAAGAAAGATATGGACTCTGAAATGTATGGAGGAGCTGATGAACAGCTCGATAAGATCAGAACTACAGATAGGTTCAAACCCGACAAGGGGTTCACAGGAACTTCAGAAAAGAGCGGTGCAAGAGAAAAGCCTGTGGAGTTTGAGCAAGTTGCTGAAGAGGCTGATCCTTTCGGTTTGGAGAAGTGGTTGACTGATGTGAAGAATAAAACCATGGACAAAATTGGCAGTGGAGGTACAATGAAAGCAAGCGCTGGTTCTTCTCGAGAAGGCTATGATGGTGGTGGCTCTGGAAGAAGTAGAATTGGTTTTGAAAGAGGGCATTAAGATCTCCTTTTTCTGTTTTCTTACAAGTATTTTTTCATGTTTTTGCACTATTACTATAGAGTATTTGAATTTGACTTTACTGTATCTGTATCATGTATAAGCTGCTGCTGCTAAACCCCATGTGTTCCCCTTGCAAGGAGGGGTTAAAGGTGGTTTTTTTTCTTAACTTGTTTATTGAAGTAAAAAAGTACCTACTAGAAAATACCACTCTCCAAACTTCCAAAGGTCTTTTGACTTGTAAAGGTTTGAATGTAGATCTTTGTGTTTACAGGTTAAAGCTTTGGTTATCTGAGTACAAATTGCTGTGCAAATGATTTGTGTCTATAATTTCGGCCAGCTTATGAATGCCAATTCAAAATATCATTCCAAAACCTAAAGCTGCGAGTTTGTTTGGGAGGTAGTTTGTCAATTTGCATCTGTGCTAATGGTTTGGCAAGTCACCACTTACTTGCCCATGGCCATAAAGCATGGTGGTTCTAGGCTAGTGAGTGTGTGTGCTTCCTAGCAAGAAACAAGGTGCATTCTCTATTTGCTACTATCTCTGTCCCTTAAATTTTGCTACTAGAGGGGTTTAGCCTACTATTTAATATGTAAATTTGGTTCGAACTTCGAAGTCGATCCTATTGAAACTAGCTTACGATTTAATATCATCAATTTTTAGCCATTACTGATAAATCTAATGTCTAAAAATTCTGAGGTATCATTCATATTTTGTATATAAGCAAAATTACACTATACATTTGTATATTGTTACCTTCATCTTTCATTTTTTAGCGTACTTGTGGATCTCGTTCGTTTTCTATATTTCTGCTTGTGCAGTGTTCTATATATGGCCTTTTCAAGGATGGGTATAGGCTCTTGCTATTGAAAAACAGGTTATAACATGAATGGAATAATGTATGACTTACAATTATGAAAATTCTACTCTAACGAATTACTAGCAACATTTGTACTAGCACAAATTCCTAGGTGAAATAAGGTAATAGTGGTATTAAGTGGTATAATGATAAAAGTAAGAAAGAGAAGAGTAAGAGAAGGAAAAGTAAATGGGGTATTATGTGGTAATATGATAAAAGTAAGAGAGATAAAAGTAAGAAAGAGAAAAATAAGTGGGGTATTGTGTTGTTTTTTTTTTACCAAAAAAGGAATAAAATGAAATTGGAAAAAATTGTTGTAAGTATTTTGTTACACCTAAAAATAGAAATTGTTGCTAGTAATTCGTTACGGAGGGAGTACTTGAGTAAGATGCACGACTTTACCTTCAAACCTAAGGTGATCATACAGTGGTGGCCCCATGATTTTTATAATGGTGGGTCACCATCAATTGATCGAATTTAGAGGATGGAATGGATGAATCGAGTGAAAACACTTGATGGGATTTTTAACAATAAAATAAGCAAAACAATAGCATAAAAACATAATAACACATCCAATTTCACATCCAATAGTATTTTCATCCTCACTAATGAAACAAAATGTAGGATCTTTGTCAATACTATATTTAAGCCATTCACCTCGTGTTTAAGGCCATTTAACACAAAATTTACGTATTTTGACATAACAATTCAAAACTAGGAATGCTACTGTGATCATTAACACAATTCTAATTTTTTTAAAAAGTATGTCTTAATTGTAAAAGACTGGCCAAAGATTGACTTATTCTCAACAATTTTTTTTCAAATGAATTTTTTTTTCCAAAAAAGGTGTTCCTAAAAATCAAGAGCCGCCTTAATGTAATACAATTACACAATCCACTAAACACAATTCCCAAATCAATTCAAGATACAAAAGGATCTATAACATTAAGTGTGTTTAAGAGGTCAAATCTCATACAAAACTTATTGTTAGATTAGAATAGAAATAAAAACATTGCAATGTCAATCTCTGGTTAGCATCATCATAAAAAACTTGATGAGCATACATAGAAAGAGTGATAGTTCCGTTCCGCATGGTACAACAATTTAGAACAACTCCAATATGCAAACAAGAACTCCTTCGAACAGGACTTTGTATAATTGAATTGTTTTTCACAGGGGAAAGCCTCATGCAAACAGTCATTACAGAAGATGAAGCTACATGAGGCCATGCCTATTGCTCCTTGGTTTTTAATGTGCATGCAGCCAGGTTCTACGCCATTCTCAATCCACACTTCAATTTCCATGATCTATGTAAGCCATGATAACAAAACTTGGAAGTTCAAAATCTTTGATTCATATCATACACCCTAAGCGATCAACTTATTTCATAAACATCTGAGAATCAATCTGTTCAATATTTCGGAAAATCTCTCTCAAAGTGGCAGTATAGTTGGGCAAGCGTGCCTGAGAAGTAGCAAAGTAAAGAACAATTAGGCAGTTACAGAGGCAAGATAATGCAGAAAACATGTGTATCGGCAATGTGTCAAGATAATATAATTGAGTAGGCATAATGAAGGTAGATGACGCAGATTTTAGAGCACAAATATACTGAAAGCTCTGCATTCAGTAGTCAATTGTGCCAGATATTACACCAATTAACTTATCTCAAAATTGCATGTTCATTTTAATAGAAAGTACAACAGTTTTTTAGAACAAGAGTGGCTAGCATACTCAATAACAGTGGGCCATAACCACACCCACTTAATTTTCACACATAGTAAAGATTTTTATTTCTGCCCAGGAGAGTGGATACAACTCATACAAGTGACACTAACAAAACTTGGAAATAACATTACCTATCTCCATAGAAACATAATAATCTCGTTCCTGAACTTGTATTCATATTTATCTATATTAGTATACCACCATCCATTACCACTTGGAACTTGGAAGGGTGGACTGGATGGGAGTGAAAATTTATGAAGAAAAATAAATGATTTGAGGTAAACTAACACCACAATGGCACCATGAGATATTGGGATCGGAATATCAGATATTGAATTTTCCTTACAAATTTATTGAATTCTCATAATCCCATTACCTTTGTTTATGACCATGAACGAAACGGGTATTAAATGTAAGTAAATTCATACAGGAATGCTCCAACAAAGTTGTATTTCTAACAGAAACCATATAGAATCAAGCCTAAATTTGAACCACATAACTAATTTTGGTGATCTCCTTACCCGTCCGTTCCATGGGTTTTTGGGAGTAGCTTGTTATGCCCATTCATAAATTATTATAAGCAAGGATCAGATGCAAAAATAGGTATCTTCAGTGTTGATCTACCCTTAAACACCAAGGCAAAGATGAAAAAAGGTCTACTCTAGAAGCAATTCGCTCCCAGGCGACTATTATTAAATCAATTTTATCCTTATACTTTAAATTGCGGTATAATCTCACATCCACCAGGCAGGTGTGCGCTCATCGTATGGGTGTCCATGAACAAAAAAAATCAAGTTTGACACTTCATCAGGAATGTTAATTTAATCTAGCATTCTCATATATCTCAGAGACTGCATCTGGAAGACTCGAGAGTTGAGACTGTTAATAAATAAATCAAAAAGAGATAGAGGTGTTTCCAATGATAATATCTTTCCAGTTCATGAGAGGGGCAATGGCTAACACTATGGAAATGCGTACAATAGGGGGGATGTGTGATTTGGGACATATAAACCCAATAGCTCACTGCTTTAGGCTAAGACCATGCTAGTATTTTGATGATAATGGTAAAAATTAAAAACATATATACAGAATTGCAATCTGCAATCGATGGCTTGAAGTCTTTAGTTCTCATGATTCCTAAATCCAGATCTCCACATTCCTTTACAAATGATTCAGAAACTTGAGTCATATGTCAATTGGAAAGTGATCTAAGACTAGTAAGAGTATATTACCAATGATTATCTTTCTAGTCTTATCTTCATACCTGTTCTTCTCTCTCTTTAATACCTTCATTTAATAAAAGTTCTCCTACATATTTTTTACTATATTTAAAAGTGTATTGGAAATTAATATAATAATACCACTACAAGATATTTCATTTTTTAAAAAATCCCTTCAAACTCAGCATTTTTCCCTCCTAAAATAAAAAATATTTATTTTTAGGGTCAAACCTTTTGAATTTTTTTTCCCTTTTAAATATTGAAAAATAAACCTAATACATTGAAAAAACTATAGCAAAGACATTTGTCTACCATTTATTAAACTTCATTGGAAAGTCTCACCTAAATGAAAAACATGGAAAACTTTCATCCTTTATCCGTATATTTTCAACATCGTTCTTTTATTACCATCCTTCCACAGTTCCACCCCCTCCTCCCCAGCTTCACTTCTAATTTTGTTTCTCAACTAGCTTTTATACTCTGCAATAATAACTAACTACAATGTATTCTTAAAGTAATTAGGCCTTTTCTTTTGGACTTATTTCCTGAAAAATTCGGTTCAATTCAATTTAGCTCGTGATGAGTCTAGGATTCAGTTTAGCTTAGTTCAATTAAATTCAGATTAATTCAGTCCAATAGAACAAGATTTTTTTTTTTTTGAAGGGGTCCAATAGAACAAGATTTTAGTCCACTAATTTCCTCCCAATGTATCGGTTATCATTTTTTTATTATATAGATATACCTCACACAAGAAACTAATATAGACAAAAACTATCATATATCTTTTACACGAATAATATACCTTTGCCTTATCTTATGACTTTAAAAAAAAAAAATCATTTGAGTTGTCAAAAAAATTCTCAACTCCTATATGGAGAATCAAATAAGATACACATTATTATCGATTTAACGAGTGAATTTAATCATATTAACTCATACCCTTTATTAGACATAGCTAATCTATGCGAAAAGGCTAATAGAATGTATTTCGAAAGTAATTAGTCTAGGTTTTTCATTCCTAACTCATCTTTTTCCCTTCATATAAATTTTATCTTGCCAATATGTACCTTTAATAAAATAATTGCACTAAAGATATAAGCAAGGAAAAATCATTAATTGATATGCTTAAATGAAAATAAATTGTTATTAGCTAATGAACGGTTATATTTCTTATCACCACTAAGTATAGTTTTTCGCTTCATATCTCTAAATAAATTAGTTGAATAAGTTGATCATTTGCTCAGGTATTACCCAGTTTTAGTACAATCACACAATCGCACGCTAAATAAGAACAATTCCTATTGGTTATCTATTATGAATATCGGGTAGTAAGACTAAGATGAAGTACTTACACAAGGGTTATTCTCAAGATAGATAGTGGTAATCTTCTCTGTTGATCCAGCAACTGCCTCAGCTATACCCTCCACAGAAGCAATTTGGTTATCATTAAGCCACAGATCTTCCAACCTGAACACAAAATCAAGTCAAAACAAATACATAATCCAGCCAGATAGCCAACCATAACTACTTGTAATTTAATTACTGCTTTACAAAAATCATCATACACTGTCAGCTTTTCAATATCTTCTATTGCTGTTAACTTATTTGATGCAACATCCAAGACACGGAGGTTAGCCAAAGTTGATAGCCCTTCCATTTTTGAAATACCATTATGGCTCAAGTATAATTCTTCAAGGGCTACACATTCCTGAATTTTAATGTCAAAAATAGAATAATGACAAGCAAGTCACAAAAAGCGCAAAGCGCAATCTTCCATTAGAAGAGGAAAAATAAGGCATACCTCCAATCCTTTCATAGAAGTCAAGCGGTTGCTCTGCAAACTAAGTTTTTTAATGCATTTTAACCCACATAAGTTAATAGCTTTAATCCGATTTCGACCAAGCCACAACTCTTGCAAGTTAATCAAAGTTGTTAGGTTCTCCATTACCTGAAAAAGGTAGCCATAGTATTAGTTTACCTCACCTAGTTGCCTTTTGTCCAGAGAAATAAGTAGTAGCTTCGTCAATATAAGAAATAGAGAATAACTTAACCCTAGCATCATATTTAATAATTGTGAACAACCAGTCTAGATATTCCCACAATCATATAGCTGATAGAAGCCTAGAAAACAAACCCGTAATTTATTGGAGCCAAGTTCAAGAATTTGAAGCTCCTGAAGATGCTCAATTTCTTCTATCTTAGCAATTTCATTTTTGGACACAAAAAGTTCTTTGAGTGTGTTGGAGGCCTTTGACAACCCATCTAGAGAAGATATCTCATTAAAAGAAACGTCAAAAACCACAAGATTCTTGAATATGCTGATGTCAGGTATGTTCTTAAGTTTGTTGTCCCTTAGAACCAGTTCCTGCATAAATGAATAACAAAAAAGGCTTATTTACTGTTGCAAATCTGAAGCACGGTACAGTACTTTAGAGAAACTTTTACTACCATTCAGAGAGCTTGGCGATATAAAAGATACAA
Organism: Salicornia ramosissima; assembly: GCA_951394345.1. Classification (NCBI taxonomy): domain Eukaryota; kingdom Viridiplantae; phylum Streptophyta; class Magnoliopsida; order Caryophyllales; family Amaranthaceae; genus Salicornia; species Salicornia ramosissima. The sequence goes on from OX596233.1 coordinate 5,925,392, forward strand.
AATAACACATCTAGTGATTAGCAATGGTGCTCAAGCATTATGCATGATAGTATTTATTCTTTTGCATTAACATATGATATGCCCTCCAACAAACAAACACACAACAAAGAGGTTCATGTAATGGGGGAACAGTTGGAGGGTGGGGGGTGTTGCTTGATCTATCTATTCAAGTGCAAGACAATGCATTCCCTCACTTATAGAGAATTCAAACTTACAACTTACAAGACTACCTAATGTTATTTGAATACAAAACATAGAAAGGTTAACTGCTGAATGCTGACAGAGGTTTTGGAGCCTAGGTGCGAGGCGATGGCATGAGACACATGCTTCATCAAAGTTCGTGCCCATAACAAATACCTCATCAAAGTCTGGCACCCTTAACAAAAATCAAATTGTTTGTTGTAAAAATAAGGCTAAAATATGACTTGGGACGGCTTTTCATCTCTTCGAAATCGCCTCAGTCGGCTCTAAAAAAATACTTGGCCCCATTGGTTTTGTAGCTTATCACCTAGGTAAAGTCACTTGATGAACTCGACTAGAGATGCAATCTTGGTTTTTTTTTGCATGATTTGGTTCAAAATAAAGTGCCAAAAATATAACATTGGTGCTTGAGTTAAAATGAAAATTAAAAGTAACATAGCTAATAGGTAGTGCCAAATATATATGCTGCAAGAGTAACAAAAGGAAACTAAGGGTGAAAGGTTTAATGTCGAAAATCTTTTATTTCTCTTGTTTTATGTTTTGAGTATTTTCTGTTATGGCTCAGGGTTACCTGCAACAGTCACACAGACGCAACACACACAGTAGCACCACAGTAGCAACATTGGCAGAAATAAACAATAATATTAGGACAGAAATATAGGGAAAGGTTGGGAGGATTTGTATTGCACCAAAAAGGGTTTGTACAGTGAGATAAGACAAGTAATGTAGAATACAATCACAATGATTTTCTCTCTCTTTTTCTGAATGAATCACATGACAGCTTTCTACTACATATATAGCACTTTTCATTCTTATTCCCCTTTCCTTGATTGGTCCAACTCATTCTTTAGTTACTTCCAAAATTTCCCTTGTTTTTATATTTGAGGCTTGTGCAAGACATTTTCCTATTTCATATTTTTTGGAGGAAAGGGGTAGGATCATCCACCATGGATGGTGGTAAATCCATATGAAATCATGATGTGATCAATCAATTACAACATCAATATCTGAAATAGCAATGATTCAATTCCATGCTAATTGTTATCACGTATTTCCACATAGAGTAGGCCTTTTTCCGATAAAAACAGATGGTATTATATCACAGTTGATGAGAAGAAAAGGTTGTACTAAGAAAATCCTTCATTAATTCACCTCCAACATTAATAATGGTGATTTCACTTTTTGAATCCTCCGTCGTGCATTATGTGCTTTGAATTAGAATCATGCTCATTGTGTAGTGTAGCTAAGATTCAGCTCAAGATAAGCAGCTACCCTACTAATAGGGGTATTCATAGGATCAAGTTTATGCACTTGAGGCACTAAGAGTCTATGAATTCCTTGTCTTAAAGTCTCTAACTAGCCTCCTTCATCTTGGTAAGGACCCAAATTCACATGGTACACAAGATCATAAAAAATAGATCTTGTGTATTAAACATAATGAGGCTTACTTAACTAAGTCCCAAAATACTTGGTCATACAGTAAGGATATGCTATGTCACACCAAAGCATCAACAACAATGAACAAAGAAAGAAAGTTCATCTTCGTTCTCAACATTTCTCTTTTCAGAAACATATCATATTCTTTTTACCTCTTAAACATAAACCACTTATACAAGTTAGAACAAGGGTGAATTTCATGTGATAAAACCATATCAAAACAAGTCTCTATTTGCAGAGAATTAAGAAAACATATTCATCGTAATACATGCATGATAAAAATTTTACAAAACACATTTTTTACATCAGCCACTTTCAAGATTTGATTGGAAGAAAAAAAAGCTTATCACGTTCTGTCAAATAATTGGCCATTGGTTCTTTTGAGAACCTTTTGTTATTCACTCATTCAGTGTTAAGAACCAACAAAAAAGGGTTCATTCTTCATAAAACAATTTTTTGTTCAATGATAAAGATGCTATAAATATTAGGAAGTGAACTAAGGCTTAAATAAGCAACTCCATAGTTAGATCTTTACAACTTTAGTGTCGCATTTCCATTGTGTCCATGAATAATTGATAGAATCCATCACATATTTAGGCCCCGTTCTTTTGGACTAAATTATGTAAATTGTACTAAACTAAATTCTAGATTCATAAGGAGATGAGTTGAGCTGAACTTGTCTGAATTTAAGTGGAATTTCAGAAATTATGTCCGGAAGAACAGGGCTTTAGAAGCTTAAATTGACATTCGCTCTTAAATTCTTAGACAATAGCTTATTTTCTAGGTTTAACCACTTACTTTATTTAAAGCCAAAAAAACCACTTACTTTATTTAACAAGCGACAGAAAATTCACTATGGCTGCGAGGAAACAATTTAATGGATTAGCACATGGGCAGTAAAAAAAAATTGAGCTTTAATATGTAAGCTCAAAATGTTTTACAATGTGGCCGAGATTCGGTGATACGGCCTTGATTTAATACCATGTTTAGGTGTAATAATTTCAATCACAATCATGTCCGATCAGGTTTGATAAGGTTCAAGGTTGATCACATACAATAAGTTCATAAGTTTTAGGAAAAATTTATGGGAAAATTCCAACTTTCAGTCTTTCACCAACCTACTCAAAATAATATGAACTTTCTCAACTTTGAGTAATCCATGTATAATCCCAAGTTGCACCAAATATTCTCAAAATCCACCCAATCTAATTTTAAACTGTTCAAACAGTTTGTTGTAGGTTTTAGTAGGTCAAGTTCAGATCATTTTGCGGTTATGGGTGAAAGTTTGGATTATTTTGAGAATATTTGGTGCAACATGGAATTATACCTAGATTACTCAAAGTTCGGATTATTTTGGGTAGATGGATGAAAGTTGGGATTTTTCCCATAAAAATTTCCTAAGTTTTAATCATATTTAATAAGTTGATGAGTTCGAGTCTAATGAGTGGAAGATAACCTTGGTAATAAGCATTTGGAACAATCATATCTTCTCTATTCAGACCAACAATGTACAATTGTATTATACATACTTATAAAAACAGTTGCTGTCGAATATATGATAAAATGATTCAAAGCTAAACAACCTACTTTTATCAATCATTCTAGCCAATACAATACAATGACACGATTGAAACCCAAAAATTGAGTTTTTGAAAAAGGTAAAAAAGAGCATAATGAAGTTTTTTAAAAAATAATACACACAAACACAAAACGAAATCATCCACAAAAAATATTCCAATTGAATAGCTTGATCAACATAATCTTCACCTGAAAAAGGTGGAAATTCAAAATAAACGAGAAATTACTAAATCAATAATGGGGGAAAAAGTACCTGGAGATCAGAAATAGCGGGGGAATGAGAGAGAAGATGAATGCCAGAATCATCAAAGAGATTTTGACGAAGCGATAACTTAGTGAGATGAGAAAGGAGTGTAATACGAGGATCCAATTGTGAGAGACGATTAGCAGTTAAGTCTAAGTCGATTAAAGTAGAAGGCAACTCAATTGATTCAAGGTCATGAAGTTGGTAACTTGTAAGATCTAGAGAAGTGAATGAATCCATGTCTTCTTCGGATGTTGCATTGTTGTGTGATGGTGGTTGATTTTCTAGGTTTTGTTCATCTTCCATGGCAAAAAAGCTTGAAAAAAGGTGGAGAGAGAGAGAGAGAAGGAGACAGAGGTAGGATTTGTTTACAACCAGGCTCATAGACCGGTTGAGACTTGAGAGCGATAGAGTAACGGTGACTGTCCGCAAATTATTATATGGTGTCCACGACCACGTACGTTTCTGTGGTTGGCCAATACGACGTAGTTTATGATTAAAAAAAATATAAAAAAATTAACAGACTTTTTAGTTTTAAGTATTCTAATATGCCTGCTTTTAATTACGTATAAAAAAAAACTAATTAGTAGGTAACAACTAAAATCTTCGCTTCCACTTCCCTAAGAATAATCTGCAAATACATTATATAGTTACCTGCACAAGCTAATCTTTTGCTTGTATTCAGTATTAAAAAAATGAATATTCAGTATTAAAAAAAATTAATATTCAGTATTAAAAAATGAATAATCATTTTAGTTATCGCAAAAGTGAATGTAAATTCAGGTTCTTTGTGGTAAAATGAATATGAAGTATTAGAAAATGAATATTAAGTTTAGGTTGTGCAAAGTTGATTGTTGGTTCAGGTTCTTTGTGATAAAATGAATATTCAACATTAACAAAATGAATATTCAGTATTAAAAAATGAATATTCGATATACAATAATTAATATTCATTTTAGTTGTTGCCAACGTGAATGTAAGTTCGGATTTTTTGCGGTAAAATGAATATTCAGTATTAAAAAATGAATATTCATTTTAATTGTTAAAACTGACTCGCTGACGCGCGAGACCACAATTGTTCTATGTGCTCCCGGGAGTATTGTATATTGTAGTTTAAAAAATTAGTTTTAAAAAAAAGAAGCTTTTAGTTTTTTTTTAAAAAAAATTATGGTTAAAAAAAATGAATATTATAGTGTACAAAAATGAAGATTTCCGGGACCACAAAAATCTATGTGGTCCTGGAAGCACCATATAACAATTGGTGACTGTCTAATCTGATGAGATTAATTAATAAAATTTATTCTAGAGGTGATCATGAGCCGTGTTTGGGCCAAGCCCACCACATAAAGAAAGCCCGTTAGTTGTGCCAGACTTAATTTGAGCTCAAATTTCTTGCACGAAAATTGGAATTTTAATGTGAAGTTTTAGCTCGATTTTGGGATTTTTTTCGGGCCAGGCTTAAAAATTAACTACACAAGATTTATTTTGAGTGTTCAAAGCTCGCACAAAGAAGTGAAAAAATCGGGGTGACTCAAATTTGGGTTGTGTTTAATTGTTTATGCATTTGAAGTACCCGTATCGAATACCGATACGATACCATGCAACCTAGGTTATATATGCTCCTAAAGTAATTTTGTGCTGATTTTGTATTATTACTCTTTTTAGCACATAAATGTTGTTGATATTGGTATGCTATACAAATAATACAATACCTCAAATACGCATCAACTCAAGACCTCAGATTGACTTTACCACTAGTATGCTAAGACTCATACCTCAAATATGCATCATTATTATTGACTGTAACACAACTACACAATTCATTCAACACTGTATTTCATTTGAAGCAACTACAGAACACACTACTATACTACTCCATACAATACTATACAGTCTCATTAAAGCAAAGTCAGATTTGTATAAAACAAAAGCTATCTCTACATCTTTACACAGCCAAAGCCAAGGCATTACATTATTATTGACTGTCATGTAAACAAAATCAGCTGATTACTACTACTACTAAGCTACCTTTCTTTCTGATTCTGAAGAAACTTTCTAGCATAATTCCATTTCCCTACTGTCATTTCCCTGAGCTCGAACCATTCTACTCGATCAAACTCCGAACCTCTCCATTTTCACAATGTTTCGGCACCCCATTTCCATCTTCGAATCGAACAACTTTCAATCCATTAAAACTACATTTCAGAACTGAAGTATTTGCCTTTGCCTTTGCCTTTTTTCCTTCCCCAAAACTTCTCCTGTTTAATGCACCATTTTGTTCATCTTCTTCTGGTGTTTTGTTTCTAAGATACTCTTCTGCATAATTCCCTTCATCTTCTTCCTCATTGTCTTTCCCTACATGTTTTATTCGCTCGGCTGCTCCAACCAAGTCTATTGTATATAAATCATTATTGTCAATGTCAAAATTCGATGATGAACTTCTAACACCCCCTCTTCGCCCCAACACTTTTACATCATCCATTTTGTAACCTTCTTCTAACTGATTTAGCTTGTATAGTTGGTAAATAAACCAGAGGATAGTAACCAAGAACAATGTAAACTCAACCTTAACCATGATTGATACTTCTTTCCTCTCTTTTCGAGTAACCTTTAGATGATTCATCCCTGGCCTCTCTTTTTCTTGTACTACAGCAAGTTTTCTGCAATTCAATCCATCATCATCAAAAAAAAAATTCAATCAATCAATCAATATTGCTCTTCTAGGTTGCACCCAGTTGGGGACAGGGACAAAAATGAATACGTGTATAGGGACTGAAAACGACAAATTAAAAAATTAGATGGCAATGGTCGACATTAACAAAAGTATCAGTGCCATTCCCTATACGAGGACGAATCGGGTACTGGGACGTGAGTCAAATGAAGTACCGTGCTACATTTTTTTAAAATTTGAAAATGTGGGTGGTACTAGGCTTTGAATTGGGCCCTATTACAGGTCACCTAGCTCAATTTGACCGACACAAGCATCTAAAAGGAGAACTCTCAAATGTGTGCAGTGAGTTTCGAACCTAATTTGACTGATAGAGAATATAAAAATATAAGGAGAATAATGTAGAATATTCTCTATCATTGACGTTTACCAGACTTAACCAGTAGACTCAATATCGTGCTACATAGTTGCTCATAAAAATGCCATTTCACTCATTTGGAAAATCTATTACAAAAGTAAAAGCACAAATGCAAAGAAACAGTAAAAAGAAGGCAAAATCTCTCAATTAATTACAGGAACGAGCAAATGGTAGCCTAAAAGATTGGCTCATTAATACAATTCTTGGAAATGGAATACTACAAAATGAATGACACTCATTAATTTGCCTACAAATTTCTTTAATGTCATCAAATTTAGAAAATTTCCAACTTGAATTCCATAAGAAAAAGAAAATTAAATTTCATGATCACTAACCAACAATCTTGACAAGTATGTAGTTTCTTCCACCATAAAATATGAGAAAATATACTCTAAATTCAAATTTAAACACTACCCATATTCAAGAATTAAATCCCCATTTTCCAGAAGAAGAAAAAAATAAATAACCATCAAATTTCAATAATTGATCAGCTTACAAATTCAGTCAAGAACTCTACCGAAATACTAATTTTCTTTATTAAAAAAATAAAATCAAAGAGAGACGACATATACAAGAGAGAAATGCTAGTGAAATTACCTTCTTTTTTTTTTTTTTTGTCTTCTATGTCAATATTTTCCTTCAATGGAATTTCCAAACAATGTAAAAATGTTTGAAAATTTTCTTTTATTTTGTTCCTTTGGAATTATAATGAAATTTCTGACCAAGAAAACTTGAGAGTTTCAGGGGTTTTCTGAGGGTTTATCAATCGTGTAGTGGGAATACTAACGGTTTTTATTTATTTTTTTAAAAAGAAGAGTCAAAAGAGACATTCTGTGAAATTTTCTAAAATTCTGACCAGGATCAATAGAAGTTGGGCCTTAAATGGAAATGTATATAGGTTTGGGCCATAAATCAGAATGATATATGGGTTTGGGCCGGATCGGATACGTATCAGAGTTTAACAAATTTGGATACTCCAAATTTCTGAATGTAAAACTGGATATTCGATTTTTAAACTAGATTATATGAGTTTCCTATCAAGATTTTCAAATATCCAGTTCTCCGATAAAAAAATAGAGTACAAAATTCAGAATCTAATATATGTTTTTCCGATCTGAATTTTCAGATACCTGTAGATCCGGATATTCGATTTTTCCAAATCTTATCCTATGATCTGAAGTCTGACCATTCGAATCCTAGAATTTCGAATCAACAAGGATCCAACATTTGAATATGCACGCTCCTAAGTCCTAACAACCACCATCACTGTAGCAGCCATCCATTAGCTTTTATTCTAACATTTTATGTGGCAGATGTGTAAAAAAAAATAGAAATCAAGTACTCCGTAATTATCTTGACCAAAACCAAAACAACGATCTTTAGTTAGATCTAAAAGTTTACATATAATCAAAGATTTATGTTAAATTATTAACATTATCGCTAATAGCAAATTCAAACATGAAATGATTATTTAATTAAAAACTTTAAGAAAAAAGTGCGAAATGGCAGAAGTAAATGTGATTAGTCAAATATCAGATCCTATTTGACCCTAACTCAATAATTATCTCCATACTATAATACTAATTATATTTAATAATTACACAAACCGACTGAGGATATAATTCCTTCACCAACTTCTAATCGTCATAACTTATTAATCCACATTCCTATTTCATTTTTATTGATGCCAAGAACCAATTAGGCAACTAATGCACGCAAATTAAAGTAGCTAAAACAAGTAAACAACCCACAAAAGCCTTACACACAAATTAACTTATACACCCATTATAAATAATGTTTAATAATTATCAACCTATTATATGTACCTACACAAAAGCTAGTCATCCACAATTCTGCATGAATTTATTTGAACAAAAAGCGATCTGATAATGCATAAACTGGCTGTTTTTGGGGCCTTGAATGGCTTTTTCTCTTTCCTAACTTTTTTTTTTTTTGGGTATGTATAATAAATGGGTAGCCTTTTCATTTATTTTTAAAAAAAAGGTTTTTAATTTTGTAAAAAAGTTGGTAATCAAGCTACCAGAGTATCAGTTATTGTCTGGTATAAAGATTCGAACTCCTGACTTTTAGGATTAGACGTGTAGTTACTAGTTAGAGAACTAATTCCATGCATGTTAGAATATTGTCGTGGAAATGTATGATGTAATAACCCTTTAAGGCGTGTAATCTACATTTTTCTTATAATCTATTTCGCCCCAGGCCTCTAGATCATCGGGAATCTACGAAATGATTAGTGAGATACAATAGAGAAAATATACACTCTATGTGATCTTAAGAGTGTATCCTAAAAGACTTGTGTTTGGATTTTGTGTTTGAGCACTCTTAGTATAATTAGCTAGAGAATATCAAGAGCAAGCAAGTTGAGTAGAGTATGCAAAATATGAATATTTTTAATGTATACTTAACAAATGAACAAGCACGCCTATTTATAGGCATAAAGAAGTAGAAGAATCAGCAAAAAGATGATTGAATATCACATTAACACACCATAAAATCATAAATAAAGGTGAGTTAATTGTGTGATTAAAACCCAAAAGATACCACACACAATGTTCACCATCAAATTTCTGATTTTAATTCATATTAATCACATCTTAATGCAGCCATTAAACCTCATAAACAAGGTTTAATACATGAGAGAATCCAAGACAAAAGTATCCAAGGAACAAGAAATACCGCAGCAGGATCCAGGGGCAAATCGAGAGCCGCTACCAACCATCGCGAGTCGCGAACCCTCCACTGCCTCGATTCCTCCTTTTGCCTAAACTCTTCTTCTGTTGTCCGATCAATTTGTTCAAGCTCATTTATGCATAAATGTTCCAACATTCCATAGCTCACTTGTCTTTAGAAAAAGAAAAAAAGAAAATATATATATATAAGGAAAAATTAACAGAAATAATCCCAACTATTGTATGTCTTCTCATTTTAATCCCTTCTTTTGTTTTTCTCAAATTAATCCTAAATTTGGGGTTAATGTTCTCATATTAGTCTAAGGGTCTTGTTTACCTGTTGAGCAGGTTACTAATCTCACTTTCCCTCCATTTTGGTCGAAATGAGTCTCCTTCCTAAACATTTGCTTAACCACCATTAAAACCATTAGCAAAAAATAAAAAAAGACCAGACACATACGCAAACCCTTCCTTTGAATTATAGACTCTTCATCTTCTCCTCAATTTCGTTCAAATCAAATTTTGCCATTAATCAAAATTCATTTTTTTGAAAAAATTACATCTCGTCAATTGCGCTGCTACACTACTCATTTGCAAAGAAGGATAGTTGGTGATGCTAATTGAGGTTTGCTAAGATAATGGTAAGTTTTTCTTTTTTCTTATCCTTTTTATTCTTAATTCATGCTTAATTTAAGCCTAATTTGATGGGTAATTTTTTGTTGTTGTTGAATTATGTATTTTAAGGGTTTGATGTTTTTTCCCCAAATAACGCATAAAAATTATTTACCTTTGATTAATTTAATTTTTTTTTATTAATGGTAGGAGTTTGGAATGATTAAAATGTGGCATGGGGGGAGTTTAAGAAGTTGGCAGAAGGGGTAAAATATGTTGGTGGGCAATGTAAATCAATGGCAGTGGATACAAATAAATTATGTTGGTTTTTGTTGGAGGAGTTTGCTACTTCATGTGGGTATTCTCCTGAAATTTACTACCTTGAACCTCATTCTGAGAATTATGAGAATGGGTTGAAGAGGGTTTATTTGGATGATGATGGTGTAAGGATGTTAAGTTCTATTATAGTAAAGGGTGAGTGTGCAGACTGTTATATTGTTTCTGCTATGGATTTTGACTTCCTGATGAGTATGCAAGATGAGGGATCAAAGGCTAATAGGAAAAAGTTGACACCTAGAAGGAAAAAGGTTGAACATGTGGTTAGAGAACATGTACCACATGTACAAAACCCTAATGTGTTGTCCTTAACTAAGACTCCTCTTGAAATAATCCCCACATATCCCTCTCAATCCCAAATTACACAAGCCAACCCTTACACTTAGTGGTCTGTCTCTTTAGAGAGACCTTTGAGTCCAATCTTAGTGCATGAAACATGGGCTGATATTTGTGCTTTCAAAGCTGAACACGGGTTTAATTTAAGTGATGCATCTAGTGAAGATGTGGGGTATGAACCTGATCTAGATAATGGTGATGATGATGATAGTGCATCATCTAAGGTCGGAGAAGCACACAGTGTAGATGAGGTACCAGATGAGCTTGAGGATGAACGGTTTAGAGAAAAACTAGTTGGGGAAGATGGTGACACTGACGATGATGAGTTTAGAGATTCAAGGAAGAAGTTACAAGCATGGAATGCCGAAGCTTTATTGGTAGCTAGGAAGCTAGAACAGGCAGCAGTTGAGGGTAAGCTTCCAAGTCTAGATAAGCTTCCTGTTGAGGCTATAGTAATAGAGAAAGAGGGAGAATTTTTAAGTGAGTATGAGGAGAGTGCTGATGAGATAGACACCCCAGGCGAGAGTGAGGAAGATGACATTAAAAAGAGGAGGTTTAGAAAGAAGGAAGTTGTTGTAGTTAACTCAAAAACAGACTTTCACAAGCTAAAGTGGAATGTGGGAATCAAATTTCCAAACAGAGTAGAGTTCAAAGAGGCTGTAATCAGATATGGAATAGCACAAGGAAGGAATCTTACCTGGGTTGTTAGTGACAAGAGTAGACAACAAAGATGAGGTGTAAAATGCAATCCTGGGTGTCCATTTAGGTTGTATGGGAGTTGGGATAACAAGAGATCTATGTTTGCGGTGAAGTCTGTGGAGGATAACCACACTTGTACCAGGAATATGAAGGCAAATAGACAACTAAAGTCCACTTGGCTAGCAGAACAACTACTTGAAGTATTCAAGGGAAGGCCTCATTGGCCAGCAGCAGAAATTGTGGAGATGATTAAGATAGCGTACATGGTACTTGTGAAAATAGGTTTTGCATATAAGGTGAAGTACTATGCTCACCAACTGTTACGTGGTTCAATGAGACATCACTATGGGAAATTGAAAGCATACATTGCTCCATTGGAACTAGCTAGCCCTAACAGTTACTTCAAACTTGAACTTATTGAATCAACAAACTCACCTACATTTCAAAGACTTTTCCTTTGTTTTGATTGAGTAAAGAAAGGATGGTTTTCTGTATGTAAGAGGGTTCTTTTCTTAGATGGGTGTTTCTTAAAGACCTTCTTGGGAGGCATGCTTCTGTCAGCTATTGGAAGAGACTCCAATGAGCAAATGTTTCCCCTAGCTTGGGTTGTGGTGGAAGGTGAAACAAATGACTCTTGGGCATGGTTTGTTAGTGAATTAAAGACAGCTTTGGGTGAAGAAGATGGTACTGGATGGACTATAATCAGTGATGAGCATCAAGTAAAATATCTTCACTCACTCTTCTGTTTATGTTGTAGTTATTGTTCTATTTTTATTCTGTGTGTGTGATAGATGAACATCATTTATGTTGTTGTTGGATTCAAGTTTTGTTTATGCTAACTTAATAGAAAGTGTCTTGAACAAGGCATCTTAAACTCAGTAGCAAGTGTCTTACCAAATGCAGAGCATAGACACTGTGCTCGACACATAAAATTTGCTAAGTGGCACAGGACATTCAGTGGTGATGAAATGAAGATATTGTTCTGGTCAGTTGCAAAAGCATATAATGAAGCTGATTTCAATGATGCTATTAATAAAATGGAAGAAGTAGATCCAGCTGTTGTCCTAGCCTTTAAGGCATACAAACCAAAGCTCTTTTGTAGAGACTTTCAATGGCTATATAATACATGCAAGGTCCAAACACTTGATAGATATGCTAGAAGACATTAGATCTGCTTTAATGCAAAGAATGGCTTTAAAGAGACTAGATATGGAGAAGAAATTTGTCTTCATATGCCCTAGAATTCAAGAGAGGTTGGATAAGGAAAAAGATGAAGCTGCTTATTGTAGTGCTATACCCTCCACTAGCACATCATTCCAAGTAAATCACAGGCTTGATGTTGTGAGTGTGGATTTGGAAGCAAGAACTTGTACCTGCAGGAAGTGGACACTGACTGACATTCCTTGTTGCCATACCATTTCTAGCATTTACTTGCTTAACCAAGAAGCTGAATCTTATGTGGATGAATGGTACACAAAGGCAACATACTTGAAGGTTTATGGTGGATCAATAAGTTCTGTTCCAGGAGACAGACATTGGCCAAAGATAGTGTTCCCCATTGACCCTCCCCCCATAAAAATAGGGCCTGGAAGACCTCGAAAAAATAGAAGGAAGCACCCCATGGAAGACCCTAAGAAGAAAGGCAAGCTTACAAAACATGGAATGGAAATGAAATGTAGTGTGTGTAAGTCTAAGAATCACAACAAAAGAAAATGTCAAGACAAGGACAAAGCCCCAACTGAGCCACCAACAAAAAGGGGAAGAGGGAGGCCAAAAAAGGGAGAGCCACCAACTACACATTAGCCAACCATAACACAATCAGCAACACACCACTCAACCATTGCACAACTAGGATTGGAAGGGGTGGAAGGGTGATCATTTTTGGACATGCCATCAGAGGAAGAGGAAGAGGTACCTCTACTGCTGGAAGAGGAAAAGGTGGAGGGTCATCAACTAACTCTAGAGGTGGGAGAAGAGGTGGTGGAAGGGGAGGTGGAAGAAGGGGTGGTAGATTCCCTACTGGGTTTGGAGTACTAATAGATGAAGCTGGAAATTCTTACACTAATGTAAGATGAATTTCCTTCCAAATTTTTAACATGTTTTGAAGTATAGTATATTAACTTATAAATTTTTGTTTGTGCTTTCAGGAACCAACATCAGGGAACAATCCAAGATTAATTACATAAGGCAACAATTCAAGAGGAATTTAAAGGCTTTCTTCTTTATTTTTTGGCATTTTGGATTTTGAAGCTTCTGTTGTTGTGCTTAAAGGATGTGGAGAGTTTGAGTCATTTAGAGTATTGAGTCATTTGAGTCAGACAGTATATGCAACTATTTTGAACCAAAATATGTAGCTAACTTTCTGCCAATTGCATATTATTAGTTCTTGATCATTGTCAATTTGCAAATGTTTCAATTTTCCATCAATTGTTTCAATGATGTAACCTTTTAGATCCGACACAAAACATCAATCCACTTTAATAGCATTTCGTTCCAAAACGGAGGTGAATTACAGTTTACAGCAACAAAAGGAAGTGAATTAAAGTCTAATAACAACCATCCTGCAATAATTATACAGCCATCCTATTGACTATAAGCAAAAAATAGCCATGAATTAATGCCAAAACAATCAACGCACACTCCCTTCTTTAGGATCAGTTCCAGTAGATGACCTAACTTTATTCTTCTTCTTCACCTTATTAGATTTTTCATCTTTCTAAGTAGTTTCACAAACCATTTCTTCAATTACATCTGGTTGTTCCTTCAAATTCCCCTGCATAACATCTTCTTCCCTTTTTTAAAAAAATTGGTTTCATTTTATACTAAAATATATATATATATATATATATATAATAAAATAATAAAAATTTGAAAGAAAACTAAATAAAAGAACTTACTGGAAGTTCCTAAAGGATATTATGAGGAGAAAGAAATTTTAAAAAAAAAAGGGAAAAGTAAATGAAATAAAGGAACACAATATGACGAAAATCAAAGATGAGGGAGATGGAGTGGAGAGAGACGTTGAGTTAAGGGAAAGAAGAAAAAGATGGTTGAATGGGTCATTTACTCATTTAAGAGAGTCATATTTGGCTTATGTGGTTTTTTTTTTTAAATTTGCAACCTGCTCAACAGGTAAACATAACTCTTAGACTAATATGAGAACATTAACCCCAAATTTAGGATTAATTTGAGAAAAACAAAATAAGGGATTAAAATGAGAAGACATACAATAATTGGAATTATTTCTGTTAATTTTTCCAAATCAATATATTAATAGTCAAAATATTGTAGTGAAAACCGCACAAAATTCAAATGAGTAAAACTCTATGAAACGAAGGAAGTACGTCATCCGTCTCTCTAAGTTTGCTACATTTGTTTTTCCCATCTTCCAAAACACAAATTTAGATGAAAATATCTTTAGACATGTGAATTAAAAAATTTAAAAATTTGTATATTAAAAAAGTATACATAAACGATATCTCATTTTAATATTTTTTTTCTTATATGTATAAAATTAGAAATAATTAAGGTTACCAAATGAACTGTAACAAATGTCAAAATGTGAAAAATTTGAAGAGACGGTTGGAATATATATATAACTATAATAATTCACTAATCAGTAGTCACTGTTAATTAATGTTGATCATAAGACCACTACTTGCGCTGTTATGCGACAAGTCGCAAGTTTGTTAAGATGTTAATTATGACACACATTTGCATATTATACGTGACATGAATACATGATCAATTGATCATGTTTACATCCGAGTGAATTATTATATAAGTATATGATGATTAATACAAAGTTAGCCATATAGCTCCAACTTCCACTCTAAGGCCCTGTTCTTTAGGACTGATCTGATCTGATTAGGTGGTGTATTATTTTGTAAGAGTATAAAATTAGAACAAAGCTGAACTGATATGATCGATCTGATCTGAAAAAGTTTGATCTGATCTGATTATTGTAGCTTTTAAGTCTAAAAGAACAGGGCCTAAGAGGTGTATATATATGTAGCTCAATTGGTAGAGTACACCCCTCGTGATCATTAAAGTCACGGGTTCAACACATGTTTCCCCCTTCACCACCAAGGTATTTCCTGAAATATACTACTTCCGTCTCATATATGTTATGTATAACTGTCAAACTTTACGTGCTAATGCATGTCAACAAACATATTACTTTTATGACCATTAATATCTACGTAGAATTGCATACAAATAAAAATTATAAAAAAAAGTTTGATACAAGATTTAGTGAAAGGAATCTAACCAAATATCATTTGAACATATTTTTTCTTTATGTGTAAATCACATATTTTGTTCAAATCAAACAAAACGAATAGTTCAAAGGCCAAATAATTTTACATATATACTGCCTTCGTTTTACATACTCCCTTCACTTCACAATGTTAGTTACATTTAGTTTTATATTCTAAGATATTCTCCCTTCGTTTTACATACTCCCTTCATATTCTAAATTTTATAAGATATTTTCAAAACTGTATACAATAAGTTTGAAACTGAATAAACTTATTTTTAAAAAAATAAATAAAATGATACAATTATAATACAATTATTGACCTTTTATACAAAAAAAATAATAAAATATATACCTGAACAATTGAATATTATTTCAAAATATTCTTAATATTTTGTATTGAGGTTGATCTATGGAACCCGTAAAAAATAAAAAATAAAAAACAAAATAACTTATTTAATGTTCTAAATTTCATTAACCATATTCTAAATTTTATATGATATATTCTAAATTTTATATGACATGTTCTAAATTCTATATGACTAATTGACTATATGAGAGGATAATGGTTAACACATTCCAAATTTTAGTTGTTTTTTGATAAAACATACATTTAAGTTTTTTTTTTTTTGATAAAAAAATAATTTTAATTTTTTTTGATAAAAAAATATTTTTTTTTTATATATCCCCTAACAAATAGGGGTTAGTTATGTAAGTTTTTTAAATTTTTTTTAAAAAATAGTCCATTAAATCCTAACCATTAGATCCACTGAATCGACGCTCTGGATATATTCTCACATAAACAACCTTTCTTACCTAAGGAGGCTTTCTCACATGATCCTGACCCTATATATATATATTAATATATATATTATAAAGTTGATATACATACATGTAGATATATGATATATAAAAAATTTCATAGTAAATATTTCTCGCTAGCTACTTATACTTATTAATATTTCAAATATAACAGATAATAATATATTACCTTCGTTATATGTACGTACACAATTAAAAATTTAGACATTTTTCTTCTCTATTTCATGTCATATCCGTATAATTCATCACATTAGGGTCACAATGTCACATGTTAAACTTATTAGTTGTTGTCTTGTTTTTTTTTTTTTTTTTTTTTTGGAAGTGGTTGTTGTCTTGTTGATGCCTATATAGTCAAACTCAGGAACTGGACTTTAACAATCTACTGTACTGTAACATATAATGCAGTTTTGACTTTTTTATAAGGAGTAGTTCTCTTTAGTTAAAAGTAACTATCATTAAAAGCATCAAAATAAAATTCAGCAAAAGAATGTTGATCCTTTATTACAGAGGTAAAATTAACCTTCATTTTTTTTTGACATTTAATTCTTTTAAAAAATGCCCTACTTGTAAATTCACAAAAGGATTGTTTATATATATATGAGACTCATATATAAAGAATAAGTTGCGCAATAAGATGACAGATCAATTGTTAAATGATTGTTTGGTGACATATTTAGAGAAATATGTTTTTTTTAGATGTTATGCTAGATGATTTTTTTAGAGCAATTGTAATAATAATACAATACTAAAACTTTTGAATTATTGATGAATTCGTTTAACAATGTACATTTTTGTCTTTGAAAAGTTGTTGCTACATCTGCTTGAAATTCCTGGATCCTCCCCTGATATGAGTATGACAATTTAGTCCGAATTTAACCTTATTCAGATCCAATTTGCAATAAAAATTCGATTTGAATCCGAAAAATAAAAAACGATATACGACTTCGAGTCGGATCTTGAAAAAAGCCGACAAATTAGTCCGACTTCGACATATATATCTATAACATCTAAATACGCCTTAACGATTCACTATTCATTTTGAACAGTAAAACGCATCCAACGGCTTCGACTCTACATCCAACGGTTCTCCTTCTTCCTACTGATTCCATTTAAAGCCTAACCCTAAAATTCCCTCTAACTTCCCACGATGATGCCTCTACTCCCCTGCGTCTCTCTTCTCCCTCTCTTCTTCTCGGCTGTAGAAAACCAGCAACGCGTTTCCACGTTGATGCCTCTTCTCGCATGTGTGTCTCTTCTCCCTCTCTTCTTCTCTGCTCTAGAAGACCAGCAACGCGTCGTTCATGCGGTCAGTTCGGTCGCCGATTGATTGCAAAGCAGAAAGACACTGAAGTTTGCAAGTTTTGCTCGGTATTTGCTTAATCTTTTATCTTATGAATCTTTGCTTTGTAATTTTTTGGTTCATGCTTTAGGTTATTTACAGAACAAATTAAGTCGACCTTCTGCTTTTTATATAGCTCGGATTAATCATGATGTTATAATTTATTTTTTAGAATACCAGTTCAAGAGTATTTTGGGGGCTGTTTTGTATTTGTATTTTGTTTGTTGTGATGAATTGTGATAAATTTTTGGTTGTTGTCTTGTCAGAAAATAGCATATATATTTGAGTTTAATTTGTTTGATTTATTTCAGATTCATGAGAAATTCGTTGTTTATTCTTCGTCTCTGATGTGGGTAAGTTTTCTAAATTTCTTGTTTCTTGTGATTTATGAGTTCCTCAGGTTTTTCCTCACTTTTTAGGGTTTTGATGCACAATCATTCATCGTGTGCCTTTTCTTATTATCTTAGTTCATTGAGCTCCTTTTAGAATAGGCTTGATATAATGTTGGTGATCTTTGATCATTGTTATATTCTCTTGCAGTGTGGATCATTTAGTCAAGAAGAGATATCTCTCTTGATCTTGTTAGGAAGATATATAGCAATAACTTTGGCTGATCTTGTCAATAGTGTTCACAATGACTAAACTATGGTAATTCTGAACCAGATCTGTTTTTTGTCATTTATCTTTATTTATTTTTGTTATTTGGTTCAATATTAGATGCCAATACATATTTCACTACTTTCTTATTTGAATTTTTGAATTCATTATAAGTTGTGTGATAAGTATTTTATTCGATCTCTAGGTTTTTGTAAGTTGCAATTTTCCCCGGGTTCTTTGATCAATGCATCATTATTTATCATTAAAAGACAAGCAACATTTTCAAGTCTAAACTGTAATACTTATTTCACTACTTTCTTATTTGCAGTTTTGAATTCATTGTAAGTTGTGTGATTAGTATGTTATTCGATCTCTAGGTTTTTTTAAAGTTGTAATTTTCCTCGGGTGTTTTGATCAATGCATCATTATTTGCCATTAAAAGATAGGCAAGATTTATAGGTGCACGATCTAATAATTAATACAATTTTTATTTACGTATTGTATATTTGTGGTGCTCGCTCGGGTTGTGTTTCACTATTATCTGTTGTTTTTAGATTTTATGTACAATGCGTTCTATTAATAACTGGTTTCTGACCCTGAATGCATTTATTTTGTCCTTTTCCTTGTGATTTTTGTCCCTGTGATAAGGAAAATTTGGACGCCCTCCATATGGCTCCATCTGTTTCCCTGTGTACTATAAGGTTTCTATTGTGCTTTAACCTGCTCAGTTTCCTTTTTCCTTTGTATTAAGTTTGCTTTAAACAATAATATTTTTTGTTGCACAAATTTTGGATATATTCCATTTCAGTTGTTTTGTTTTTGCTTCATGATTATCATCATTTTTTAGCACGACTAAATATATACGCTTTTGTTGGGATTGCGTTTTTTTTCCTTTGTTTTTCTATGTGTATACAATTTTTGTGAGTAATGATTAATTTGTATGTATTAGTTTAGGAATTTGAAATTTTCTTAAATACTGAATGACTTGGCTTGAGTTTGGTTATGATTCCATAAATATTGGGTGTTTATTTTGATCTGGTCAGGATTTTTGCATTTTGTGATGTCTGGGAAGGTCATTGCTTCATTATACTTAAAATGTATGGGAAGACATAGCATGTTCATTTAGATGTACTCCTATAATATAGTTTGCGTTTATGTTACAAAATATTGTACAATTCAATTAAGTTTAATCTAAAATGCTTATGCAATTTTGCTTATTCTAGCTCACTCATTGCTGGCCGCTGCATCTCACCTACGTACACCGACTTCGTATTCCATGCGTACCTTTTCCATGTCTTCCTGTTTCGATCCCTTTGTCTTCCAAAATATTTTACAATTAAGTTTAATCTAAAATGCTAATGCAATTTTGCTTATTCTAGGTCACTCATAGCTGGCCGCTGCATCTCACCTATGCACACCGGCTTCATATTCCATGCGTACATTTGCCCTGTCTTCCCTATTTCGATCCCTTTGTCAAGGTATTTGTTGAACCTTAAGTTTTGATGATGACAATATAATCCAGAGAATAAAGATTAAATAGATTTAAGGAGAATCAACTAAAAGTAATTTTGGTTGAAATTAAATTTATTTCATCTTTTATATTTTATATTTTATGTCGTATATTTATAGAGAATGAATTTGATAAGTGTCAAATTCATATTAAATATATTTCATTTAATATATATGTGTTTCTTATAGAATATATTTATGGAGAATAAAATTAGAGGAGTATCTAATTTTAGAATAAATATATTTTATATTCTAACTCTTATGTTATATTGTTTTGCTTTTGAATACTAATCTTTGTATGTGGTACAGGAAATTTCGGTGGGGCTATTCGACTATTTATATAAGTTATATACTTAAACTAATGTATTTTATTTAGTTTATGTATATGTAGTTAGGGTTAGTAATGTTAGTTGGTCCGTTTTTTATTCTAATGGCCGAATAATATTATAATTATGTACTTAGTAAAACTTTGTTTAATTTGTCAGTAGAAGGTTTTAGTTTTAAAGTTAAAGAATTAGTCTTCTCCACAAAATTAGTAGTGTACTTAGTGGGTGGTTATTAAGTCTTTGGTCATGCTTAATTTTAGGAGTATTGTTAGTTAGTTGTTTACTAGGTTGTTAGTAGGAGTTTAATTTTTAAATTAAAAAAATTAAAAAAAAAACCGTTTCCTTTTGTTTTACGTGAGTTTAGAAAGTCAGTAGGATAGTCTTTCTTCATTTTTTTTTTTTTTAATTAGTAGGTTTGACTAGGAATAATGTATCTAGTCTTATTTTAGGGTTAGTTCTTTTTCTTTGTTTTATATTTTGTCTAGGTCAAGCATGATTGGAGGACATGGCTGACGTGGCATTGCTGCCCATGATACGTGGTTTTCTTGCTCTCCAAGTTAATCATTTTGAAGCCCTATAAATACAAGGTTGCTGCCAGAATTCAGATACCACAATCAACCACAATCAACAACAAAAATTCAGAGATCAAGATTTTCAAGAGAAAAATAATTCGAAATGTTCTTTGAATTTTCATTTCCTTAGTGTTTCAATTGTAATTCATTAGTGATAAGGGTTGGGTGAGAGAAGAAAAATCAAAAGAGAATATTTGATTGTAATCAGAAAAAGAAGAAGAGAGAATTCAGATTTCATTCGAAATCTGAGGTGAGAAAAAGTCGAACTTTAGTAAGTTCGTAGCATCAGTTTAGGGGGAACTGGTGTCAGGGGGAACAAGTTCCTAGAGGAACGATTGAGAATAGAGAAAGGTCCTATATAGGTTGTAACAGAGTCGTTGGCCTATATTAATAAGAGAAGTCCTAGAGTCAAAATCCCTCGTGGTCAAGGTTTTTCTTCCTAACTGGGCCTAGGAAGTTTTCCTTGTAGGTTAAATCTCTCTGTCTTTATTTCTGTTTATTCTTCCATTCGAGTTTGTACTTCTAATTCCGCTAAAAAGTCAAAAACTCCCTCAACTACAATTCACCCCCCCTCTTGTAGTTGCTATTCATATTACATCAATTGGTATCAGAGCAGGTTCCTCCAGGAACAGGTAACACTGCGGAGCAAAATCCTGAAAAATGAATACTACGGGAGAAAGACTCGAGGAAGGTTACTCAACCCAGAGACCACCTATGTTCAATGGAAAATACTATCCATACTGGAAAAATAGAATGGAAATTTTCATTCAAGGAGAAAATTACCAAGTATGGAGAGTGATTGAAATAGGTGATTTCGAAGTCACTACAACTAATGAGAAAGGAGAAGTGGTTCCAAAACCTCTGGAGAAGTTCGACAAGGAAGACTTCGAGAAAAAGGAAATGAACAGTCTTGCAAAGAAGCTAATCCTGTGTGGTCTTGGACCTCATGAACACAACCGTGTCATGGGATGCAAAACAACAAAGCAAATGTGGGAACTCCTACGAGTTACACATGAAGGGACGAATGAAGTTAAAAGGGCCAAGATCGATATGCTCATGCACAAGTACGAATTGTTCCAGATGAAGCCTAAGGAAACCATTCACGACATGTTAACCCGGTTCACCAACATTATTAATGAACTGGAATCTCTAGGCAAAATCATCACTCCTGAGGAACAAGTTCGTAAAGCTCTAAGAAGCCTTCCCCAAGATGAGAAGTGGTTGGCCAAAGTTACGGCTCTGCAAGAAACCAAAGACTTCACCACCTTCAACATAGAGCAGCTTGCAGGTTCACTGATGACTCACGAAATTCATCTAGGATCTAAAGAAGTCGAACCTGTGAAAAGTAAGGCAATAGCTCTAAAGGTCGAAAGTGAAGAAGAATCAGAGTCGGAAGATGAAGAAACAGCAATGATGGTAAGAAAATTCAGAAAATTTTACACTAAGAAGTACAAACAAGTAAAGAAACCATCAAAGTTCAAATGTCACAAATGCGGAGAATTTGACCACTTCATAAAAGATTGTCCAACTTGGGAAAACGAGAAAGGTAAGGGTAAATTAAGAGACAAAGGGAAAGAAATTCAAAAACCGTTCTCAAAGAAGGATACGAGAAGAGCTATGATTGCTGCGTGGGGTGATTCTGATTCAGACGAGGAACAGGAACAAGATACAGGAGAAACAGCCAACTTATGTTTGATGGCTAGAACTGATGAAAATGAAGAATCATCCGATACTCAAGTAAGTCTTCTTTCAATAGACAAGGAAATAAGTAAAATGTCAAAAAATAAAATTTTGAAGTTATTAATTGAAACTCTAGAGGATTATCAAGAAGTGTGTCTAAACAGAGATCAATTAGAAAAAGCCTTGGAAATTTCCAAGGAACACACAACCTGGTTAAGCACACTTAAATCAGAAACAGAAGCTAGATTTTTTGATCTATTTGACAAAAACAGAGAAATACAAGAAAGATATGAAACGGTTAAAAATGAGAATTTTCTTCTTAATATGAAATTGGCAGAACTACAGGATCTTGTTCCTGAAGGAACAGGTTCCTCTTCAAAGTCGAAACCTGAATTCGAAAACTTGAAAAACGAATATGAAAAACTAAAACAAGAAAATCAGACTTTGAAGAAGAATCTGTATCCAAACAAAAAGAAACTTCCTGACGTTGTAAGCTGGATTGAAAAATACCAGAACAAAGGTAAGGAAGGTCTGGGATATAGGAAAAATGGAAAGAAAGAGAAATATGTAGATCTACCAAGTCATAAGATTTGTTCCTTCTGCGGTACGACTGGCCACCTTAAGGACAGTTGCATTGCTAAGAAAGAACAAGATGAGAAAAACTCTGCTTTTGTCTGGAAAGAAAAACCGATTTCTGATATAACTAAGGAACCCAAGAAGGACTGGGTTCCTCATACTAATGTTTGATTGTGGATGCAGGCTGAAGTGAGGGGGAACAACCAGTGGTACCTCGACAGCGGTTGTTCGAAACACATGACAGGAGACAAATCAAAATTCCTTTCACTTGCAGCTTACCATGGAGGATCTGTGACGTTTGGAGACAATCAGAAAGGAGAAATAGTTGCAGTTGGCAAGATTGGAAAGTCACAGACAAACTCCATTGATAATGTTTTTTTAGTCGAGGGTCTTAAACATAATTTACTTAGTATTTCTCAGTTTTGTGATAAAGGAAACAATGTTAGCTTTACAGACAATAATTGTGTAGTTAGCGATAGTCGAACAGGGAACAAAGTACTTGAGGGCACCAGAAAAGGGAACACGTATATCGTGGACCTGGATCTAGTTCCTCGTGACAGTTTGAAATGCTTGAGCGTGATTGAGGAAGATCCTTTACTCTGGCACAGAAGATGCGGTCATGCAAGCATTACTGTGCTAAACAAATTAAACTCAAAAAATTTGGTTGTGGGTTTACCCACTATGAAATATTCTATGGATAAAATTTGTGATGCTTGCGCAAAAGGAAAACAAGTGAGATCTTCCTTCAAATTAAAGAAAATGGTGAGCACGCAAAGTCCCTTGGAATTACTTCACATGTATTTGTGTGGACCAATAAGAACTCAAAGCAGATCAGGTAAGAAATATGTTTTTGTCATTGTTGATGATTTTTCGAGATTTACTTGGGTTATCTTTCTTCATAGCAAAGATGAAACATTTGATGAATTTGTCGCCTTTGCTACTAAAATTCAAAGGGTCAGTGGTTTTAAGATTAAACATTTAAGATCTGACCATGGTAAGGAATTTGAGAACTCACAGTTTGATGAGCTTTGCAGGGAACAAGGTCTAGATCATAATTTTTCAGCACCAAGGACTCCACAACAAAATGGAGTGGTAGAAAGAAAAAATCGCACTTTGGAAGACATGGCTAGAACTATGATAATTGCTAGCGGTCTACCAAAGAGCTTCTGGGCTGAAGCCGTGAATACGGCTTGTTATATAATTAATCGTGCTATGATTAGACCTATATAAAACAAAACACCATATGAACTTTTTAAAGGAAGAAAACCTAATATTTCTTACTTTCGTATTTTTGGCTGTAAGTGCTTTGTTCATAACAATGGAAAAGATAATCTTGGTAAGTTTGATCAGAGAAGTGATGAAGCAGTCTTTTTAGGATATGCCTTGAATAGCAAAGCATATCGTGTTTATAATAAAAGAACAATGTGTGTAGAGGAAAGTGTCCATATTATCTTTGATGAGACTAACAGTTTGCAGGAAGAAATAAATGGAGAAGATTTTGAGATTGGTTTGGTTCGGCCAGACGAGTCTCAAAAGAAAGATGAGGAGCAAATTGCAAATAAACAGAAGGATCCAGTTCCTGAGGAACAAGTTCCTGAGGAACAAGTTCCTCAAGAAGAAGAAGTACAGGTAGAAGAGGAACAGGTTCCTGAAGATAACAACGGAATGCAAAATGAAAGAAGTGATCAAGTCTTCGAGCCTAAGCCGTGGAAATATCAAAGCTCTCATCCTTTAGATCTAATTATGAGCAACATGAACAAGGGAATACAAACTAGATCTCAGATGAGAAACTTTTGTGCGTTTCATGCATTTTTATCCATGCTAGAGCCCAAAAACCATGAAGAAGCCCTAGGAGATGCAGATTGGGTAACTGCCATGCAAGAAGAATTAAACGAGTTCGAGAGAAACAAGGTATGGCATCTTGAGCCTAAACCTAAGTCTCAAAAGGTAATTGGTTTAAAATGGGTCTTTAGAAATAAACTAGATGAACACGGTACTGTGGTAAGGAACAAGGCTAGATTAGTAGTTAAAGGCTATAATCAACAAGAAGGTATAGACTTTGATGAGACTTTTGCACCAGTAGCGAGATTAGAGGCAATAAGAATTTTAATAGCTTTTGCATCATATATGGGTTTTAAGTTGTATCAGATGGACGTTAAATCCGCATTTCTAAATGGGTATTTAAATGAAGACGTCTATGTGGAACAACCACCTGGCTTTGAAAATCCAAAATTCCAAAATTCTGTTTTTAAACTAGACAAAGCACTCTATGGACTTAAACAAGCTCCTAGATCGTGGTATGAAAGATTATCAAAATTCTTATTGTCAAATAATTTCATAAGAGGAAAGATTGATAGAACCTTATTCCTCAAGTCGAGGGGAACTGATATATTAGTAGTTCAGATTTATGTTGATGACATTATTTTTGGTGCTACTAACGATTCTTTATGTGAGGAATTTGCAAGTCTCATGAGCAGTGAGTTTGAAATGAGTATGATGGGTGAATTGAATTTCTTTCTCGGTTTGCAAATTAAGCAAACTGAAAAGGGGACAATGATCCATCAACAAAAATATGTGAAAGAGCTCCTGAAAAAATATGGACTAGAGAACTCAAAGACAAATCATACACCAATGGGAACAGGTACAAGGTTGGATGAAGATATTAATGGTAAGTTGGTAAATGAAAAACAATACCGAGGTATGATTGGATCCTTACTTTATCTAACAGCAAGTAGACCTGATATAGCATTTAGTGTAGGTGTGTGTGCACGTTTTCAATCAAATCCAAAGGAATCCCATTTAACTGCGGTTAAGAGGATTCTTAGGTATTTGAAGGGAACCGATGACTTATGTCTTTTTTATCCTTGCAGTGACATTTTCGATCTAACAAGTTATGCAGATGCTGATTATGCAGGAGATCTTGTAAATAGAAAAAGCACGTCAGGTATTGCACAATATTTAGGAAATAGCTTGGTATCCTGGAGTTCGAAAAAACAAAATACAGTGGCATTGTCCACAGCTGAGGCAGAATACGTAGCAGCTGCTGCATGCTGTTCTCAGGTATTATGGATAAAACAACAGGTACGCGATTTTGGCATTAAATACGAATGTGTTCCTATTTACTGTGATAATACTAGTGCTATTTGCATTTCAAAAGATCCAGTGCATCATTCTAGAGTGAAGCATATTCACATTAGGCATCACTTCCTAAAAGACTATGTAGAAAAAGGTTTAGTAAAATTATTGTTTTGCGAAACAGAAAAACAAATTGCAGATATTTTTACTAAACCCTTACCAAGAGAAAGATTCGAGAGCATTCGACTAGAGCTAGGTATGCTTAAGATTCAATAACTATTTATTTTCATAAAGTACTTCTCCATGCGTCGTCAAATATTTGGTCTTGATAAACTTGCAAAATAAGTGTGAATTTTATAATTCATAACAATTTATGGATTATTTAATCTCGCAAAGGTCTTTATAATATTACCCCTATGGTCCAAATATTGATAATGCATGTATGATTGATTAATGAGCAAAATTTTCTTTATCTATTTCATTTGTTCTATCTAGTGGCAAAAATAATTCTTTTGCCATAATATTAAATAATTCCAAAAAAAAAAAAAAAAAGGGGGCAAAAACTGCCTAAACCGTGTACAGCAAAATTGGAGAAATTACTTCATATATTGCAAATTTTGGAAAACGAATTGGTTAAATGGGGCAGGAACTTAGGAAAAGAAAACAAACAGACACATTCATTCCTATATTTATGCTACCACATCTCCCAAAATAAAGCAAAATAACTGATTTCCTAAAAACACTCCACTTACCCTACCATTTACCCACTCACACACTCCACCTCTCTCTCACGTCGCTTTCCCCTCAACACTCAACCTATCACTATCACTCACACTATCCTATACTTACATGCCATCATTACTTCCCTCTCCATAACCGTCACTCCTCCTATCACTCCTCACTCTTCCTTTGCTTCTTCAACACACTATCCGAATCTCTCTCTCTCTCTACCATACTTTTCAGCTTTTAATCTTCTTCATCTTCCACCTTCATCTCCTCAACCTTCAATATCCAACAATGGCACCAAAAAGAAAAGCACCACTACCAAAATCAAAGTCACCATCACCAACACCAAAACGATCCTCAAGAAAACGAATCATCATCAACGAAAGTGATGATGAGAAGACCCATGAAATTGCACCCTCTCCCTCTGTTCAAGAATCGATCTCAAAACAACAATCTGAGGAGGTTTCAAGGGAAAATTCTAACATGCAAGAGGATGATGATGATGATACATCCACGAAAATTGGTAAGCCAAAACGATCTGTTAAATTCTTGGTGGGTTGTCGGGTTGACATGACGTGGGTACAACAACATTGGCCCGAATTCTCAAAAATTATTTCAAAACAAAAATGGGTCAAACTTGTTGACACTCATGCCAACGAGGGGCTGTATGAAAAAGAAATGGAGGATGTAACTAGGGTGTTTGATATTAAAAATGAATTGGCCATAGTTCTAATCCAAGGTCAAATCCATACATTTTCTGAAAAAGATTTAAGTGAGTGGTTAGACGTACCGAATACTGGGTTTGATGAATTAGTCAGTGGTAAAGACCGAGTGAATATTAAGGGAAAGAAAAATTCAGACATTGTAAATTTTTTTGGAGGAAATCCCAAGCACAATTCGGTCACCCAGGACGTTTTAACCCCTTTTCATAAGATGATCTTTCAGTTCGTAAAACGTTTCTTACACCCCGTCCTCAAAAACGATGTAGTGCAAATCTCCTTGACCTTTGCCTCATGTACTGTCTTGTTCATTACATCCCTATCAACTTCCCTTCTCTTTTCATCAAGCAAGTGACCTACACTATTAAACAGAAAAACGTGTTGGGCTATGGAAATATTTTTACAAAAATCTTTAAGTGTTTAAATATTCCCCTTGTCCCTCACCCCACATTTCCACTGAAAAAGGAGAATATCTTGGATGAGGGAATGATTGAGCGGCATGGTCTGTGTATGGATGCCGGGGAGGTCATATCGAAGGAAGAACAAATTCGTAGGGAGCTTGGTCGTACTTCGGCTGATCCTAAGAATGCCAAGGGTAAGGCACCAACGGATGGAACTCCCACCGAGCCACCAAACATGGATTGGATATTAATGACGTGTGGTGGGACAATTGGCCGTGAGATGCAACGCCTTCAAGACTTGGTTCGCACTGTACTGGTGAAGATTGAGGACATGGGTGCCCGAGTGAGCCAACTGGACGAAAAGATCACCTCGGTGAAGACTGATTTAATCAACAACATTCGATTGAATCGTCTCCAACTCGAGGAAAAAGTTGAGAAGACGGCCTCCCATTTTGTCCGTTCCATTTAGCAGTCTGATTTTATGTGTTGTAATTAACTCTTATTTTTGCTGACCACCTTATCAACTACTCTATGGTATTTGGTCCTCACGCCCTCATACCATCTTCCTATCTGTTTTGGTATTCTGAGTCAGTTTGGCTCACAACTTTAATTTTCTTCTGCTTTTGCTTACTTCGTCTTTTGCTCATTACTTGATTTGCATATATATTTCTTTCGTTTGGATGGCTAATATTATTAGACTATATGCTTGCGACTTTCATGATCTTAGAGAAATTGTTTGCTTAACACTGTTAAGTGCTGCCGGTTTATCCTTAGTCATTTGATGATGACAAAAGGGGGAAGACAAATGACATGAATTGGTTAAGTCTATTGAGTATATGCTATGCTATTATGTTTGCTTTCTTTGTTTTCTTGGTATGAACAAAAAAAATAAAATGAAATGAAAAATCTTAAAAAATGTCATTATATTTGCCATCATCAAAAAGGGGGAATATTGTTGAACCTTAAGTTTTGATGATGACAATATAATCCAGAGAATAAAGATTAAATAGATTTAAGGAGAATCAACTAAAAGTAATTTTGGTTGAAATTAAATTTATTTCATCTTTTATATTTTATATTTTATGTCGTATATTTATAGAGAATGAATTTGATAAGTGTCAAATTCATATTAAATATATTTCATTTAATATATATGTGTTTCTTATAGAATATATTTATGGAGAATAAAATTAGAGGAGTATCTAATTTTAGAATAAATATATTTTATATTCTAACTCTTATGTTATATTGTTTTGCTTTTGAATACTAATCTTTGTATGTGGTACAGGAAATTTCGGTGGGGCTATTCGACTATTTATATAAGTTATATACTTAAACTAATGTATTTTATTTAGTTTATGTATATGTAGTTAGGGTTAGTAATGTTAGTTGGTCCGTTTTTTATTCTAATGGCCGAATAATATTATAATTATGTACTTAGTAAAACTTTGTTTAATTTGTCAGTAGAAGGTTTTAGTTTTAAAGTTAAAGAATTAGTCTTCTCCACAAAATTAGTAGTGTACTTAGTGGGTGGTTATTAAGTCTTTGGTCATGCTTAATTTTAGGAGTATTGTTAGTTAGTTGTTTACTAGGTTGTTAGTAGGAGTTTAATTTTTAAATTAAAAAAATTAAAAAAAAACCGTTTCCTTTTGTTTTACGTGAGTTTAGAAAGTCAGTAGGATAGTCTTTCTTCATTTTTTTTTTTTTTAATTAGTAGGTTTGACTAGGAATAATGTATCTAGTCTTATTTTAGGGTTAGTTCTTTTTCTTTGTTTTATATTTTGTCTAGGTCAAGCATGATTGGAGGACATGGCTGACGTGGCATTGCTGCCCATGATACGTGGTTTTCTTGCTCTCCAAGTTAATTATTTTGAAGCCCTATAAATACAAGGTTGCTGCCAGAATTCAGATACCACAATCAACCACAATCAACCACAATCAACAACAAAAATTCAGAGATCAAGATTTTCAAGAGAAAAATAATTCGAAATGTTCTTTGAATTTTCATTTCCTTAGTGTTTCAATTGTAATTCATTAGTGATAAGGGTTGGGTGAGAGAAGAAAAATCAAAAGAGAATATTTGATTGTAATCAGAAAAAGAAGAAGAGAGAATTCAGATTTCATTCGAAATCTGAGGTGAGAAAAAGTCGAACTTTAGTAAGTTCGTAGCATCAGTTCAGGGGGAACTGGTGTCAGGGGGAACAAGTTCCTAGAGGAACGATTGAGAATAGAGAAAGGTCCTATATAGGTTGTAACAGAGTCGTTGGCCTATATTAATAAGAGAAGTCCTAGAGTTAAAATCCCTCGTGGTCAAGGTTTTTCTTCCTAACTGGGCCTAGGAAGTTTTCCTTGTAGGTTAAATCTCTCTGTCTTTATTTCTGTTTATTCTTCCATTCGAGTTTGTACTTCTAATTCCGCTAAAAAGTCAAAAACTCCCTCAACTACAATTCACCCCCCTCTTGTAGTTGCTATTCATATTACATCAGTATTGTTCTCTTTTTCAACATAAAGCAACCCCTAATTTCTTTTATTGCCAATGTTGGTTGAAAAGCTAATAAGTTCAACTCATTGATCATCGTTACAATTCTATTAGAACTAACCTTTTTTTTCCCAATTTTGTTACGGTTTTAATAATTTTTCTCGATTAATGGAACATAGTTCTAACTAATTAATATTCATATCTTTGGCCTCCTTTTTTGCTGGTTTAGCTAATGGGTTGAGACGTTAATGGGTGTGAGCCATTTTTAATGCTTATACTTCTGCTAAAACTTTCCAGTTTTATAAGGGGTTGATTATTTTACTTGGTTGGTGGAACAATTCTATCGAATTAATAACGTATCTTATCTTTTGTCTACTTGTCTTTTGTTGATTTTGCTTTTGACCTTTGAAAATGGTAACAAACATATAATTGAAATATTAGTTTTGGTTATGGAGCCGTTCGATTTTTAAAATCTGTTTAATAAGCACGATAATCTAATATTTTACAATTAAGTTTAATCTAAAATGCTAATGCAATTTTGCTTATTCTAGGTCACTCATTGCTGGCCGCTGCGTCTCACCTATGCACACCGGCTTCATATTCCATGCGTACCTTTGCCCTGTCTTCCCTATTTCGATCCCTTTGTCAAGGTATTCTTCTCTTTTCCGACATAAAGCAACCCCTAATTTCTTTTATTGCCAATGTTGATTGAAAAGCTAATGGGTTCAACCACTCATTGTTCATGGTTACAATTCTACTAGAACTAACTTTTTTTTCCAATTTTGTTACAGTTCTAATAATTTTTCTTGATTAATGGAACATAGTTCTAACTAATTAATATTCATACCTTTAGCCTCCTCTTTTGCTGGTTTAGCTAATGGGTTGAGACGTTAATGGGTGTGAGCCATTTTTAATGCTTATACTTTTGCTAAAACTTTCCAGTTTCGTAAGGGGTTGATTATTTTACTTGGTTGGTGGAACAATTCTATCGAATTAATAACGTATCTTATCTTTTGTCTACTTGTCTTTTGTTGATTCTGCTTTTAATCTTTGAAAATGTTAACAAACATATAATTGAAATATTAGTTTCGTTTATGGAGCCGTGCGATTTTTAAAATTTGTTTAATAACCACGATACCAGCATATGCTATAGCATGATCACCATAGATATCCACTACAAAGACTCATGACCAAGATGGACACTGTTTCGAAACACTACATCGTTTCCAATATAGCTATGCTTTTTGTCTGATTATGTTTAATGCTTTGTAATGTGATGGGATAGTGATATGATAGGATAATTACATTTAAAAGAACTACATTTTTTCAATATAATCTTTCCGTAATTTAATGGTCCTTAGTATTTCTGTTTTGGGTTATTCCAGAGATCCCCAAGAAGTTTCTTTATTAAGTATTTGGCCTATAAATTTTCTTTGGCTACCATTCCTTATCCAACTTTGTCCCTCCAATTTTTTCTTGCAATGGTCGATCCTGGTCTTTCAAAGGCACTAGAAACATCTATGATGATTTGGATGTATATCAATACTTATTTGTATGCGAAATTTATCTACATCATTAATTTCCTCCAATTGTTAACCTTACTCTCGTGAAAATTGATACACTTAACAGTTTGAGCATTTCATTTAATCTTATGTCATTATGAGAAGGTTCATATAAACTTGTGAGTTTTATGGTTATGCATTAGTGGTGGTAACATTTAGAAGGTTTCATTTTAGGACAGGTTGTATTCAAGCGGATTATATCTAAGGTGTATAGGTTGTGGATGTACATATGTATTTGAGAATTAAATGGCTATTTTGTATGAAAGTTTCCCATTACACCGCAACTTAGGAGGGTCTCTATTAGATATATGAAATTAAAGGGTCTATTTAGAGATGAAATATATCACATTAGAATGAAGCTTCTATTGGAGGATATCAGCTTTGATTATCAGCTTTCACGAAACCACAAGGGTCTATTTTGCGATTCCTCTTTCTTTGATTATCAGCTTTCACGAAACCACAAGTTTTTGAATTAGTTGGTTACAATTTAATCTAGATTTTTTTGTTGTATCAGGGTACAATGATGGTGGATATCAAGGAATAATTCAAGATTTGTTTCGTAATGATTTGTATGAAGATGCAAAGGAAACAAGATGGTTGCAGTATAGTGGTTGCATATGATTGGTGAGGTTCAATCATTTAATATACGATTTTTTCCGTATTTTTTGGTTAAAATATTAATTTATTAGCCTTTTACTTCATCAACTTTGAGATATAATTTTGATGGGAGTATGATTGGACACCCTTTGTGTATAGGTCATATGGCAGTGTAATGTATTTATGTTCAATCAACCCCGCCTTTTAGGATATTAGTATTTGTGTGGGTTTTTGAGGTTTTTTGCCTTTTTTAAATCTTCATTCATGGTGATTTTTAATGTTCATGCTTTTCAGTTACTTTGAAGATGTTTATTAGCAAATAAGAATGGATGATTTTGCTTCTTATTTCCGTGGCTTCGATATTTTTTTAGTTTTGAAGATGTTTTACTCTGAGTTTTTTCCCGTGATTTTTAATACGTACATTTTCTGTATATATGGATCAGAGGGAATTTTTTGGCTCATTTTATCTTTGCTCATTTTCAGGACAACTAGGATTCATGTTGTTGCATCTCATCTTCGCATGAGGTAAAGTTTGATTTTGATTTATTTTTTAAGAATTTTCTATGTATTTGATTCTGTTTTTTTTGGATTTCTTATGTATTTGATCTAGAGTGCTCTTTAACTGCTTACTTTTTTGCTTTCATTATGAACATCTGCTCATGTTTTGGGACTGTTAGGGTTTATGTTTCTACTTTTGATCTTCGAGTGAGGTAAAGTTTGACTTCACTTCCATTTTCTAGTGCGTCCTATGTTTTTTCCCAGATGATAATTGGGTATTTTTGACCTGAATTTTGCTTATTTCCTTTTTTGCTTTTGTAGAATTCATTGATCAAATTCTGAATCTAGGCTTTATTTGGTTGTAATTTTTTCCTCTAGAATTGCTTTTGTAGAAATCATTGATTAAATTCT
This sequence comes from Salicornia ramosissima, assembly GCA_951394345.1. Classification (NCBI taxonomy): domain Eukaryota; kingdom Viridiplantae; phylum Streptophyta; class Magnoliopsida; order Caryophyllales; family Amaranthaceae; genus Salicornia; species Salicornia ramosissima. The sequence continues at coordinate 5,958,758 of OX596233.1, forward strand.
GAATCTAGGGTTTATTTGGCTATATTTTATTTTCTGTAATTGTTGGTATTTTGAAACCTAAAAAAGAGAATTTGTTTTATTTGTATTCTGAATTTTTAAATTTTGGAATTCGGATGTTCTATTTTGGAATTTGGATTTTTTTGGAGAATGTGGATGTTTTATTTGGGAATTTGGATGTTTTTTTTTGGAACTTGGTGTACAACTATCTTTCTTTTCCTCATCTGATGGCTGCAGATTGAGCTCCATTGAAGTCAATCTTGGTGTTTTCTTTTCAATAGATTTATTTGTTTTCAACAGTTAGGTATTCCTTTACATAGCACCTAATATGATGGTTGTAACTGACAAAGGCTTTTGCCTGTTTTGCACAAAAGATGCCTAATTTTTGGTAGTCCTTTACATTTGGTGGGGTTATTGAAGTAGAATAAGATTCATTATCTACTTGGATACAACTATTTATCAAAATTGCAACTACATTCTCTCAAACATTTCTGGAAGAGCTTTGACTTATACACTCTTAATTGTATTGCAGGACAAAATACGATCATGATAAGTTTCGTATCATGTCAAATGTTAACTCCCAGCTGTGCCACATTGACTTGACTGTGAGTTTTATTCTTTACAGATGATGCCAATGCTACTGCTAAAGGTTTTTATTCGATTTTACACTGTTTATCTTCTATGGATTGCACTTTGGTAAAGGATTTTGTTGACCAAAGATCCATTCAAAAAGTAATGTCTATTTGTATAGAAGTCACCTGCCCATGTGTCTGTTACTATTTGTGCTCAAGCAAGAGGATATCTATCATGTTTTCCGCAATAATCTGCTAATAATATATTATCCTTAAATCCATTAAAACTTGAAGAACTATATTGGTCTTACATGTTGCATTGTGTTTGCTTCAAGAATTCATTAATTCTGATGTATTTCGGGGTCACTTAAAGGATGAGGAACAACGGAACTTGCGCAAGTATCTTCCAACTATTGATATTTCAACCGTTTCTGATAGGTTAGTGCTGAAAGTCCTTGTGATTCATCATTCATGTACCTTAAACATAGCTTGAAAACATCTCACCTTTTTAGTTTAGGAGGCATTCATCCAACGAGGATTCAAAGTCGATCTTTTTTTCGGGTTTTTTCCCCTCCTTATGCAGTATTGGAAGCCTTTTTGGCGGTATGCTCTTGAAGGAGAACCTGTTGTCTTTGTAGCACCTGCATGCAAATGGAGTACTTGATACTTCTTTAGCATGAGTTCAAATGGAAGATTGCAAAAGGCCTAAATGGGTGGGAATATTACAATACACTTAAGGTGTGACCCCTTTTTTTCCTAAGAACATTTGATGACAAGCTTACCACTTGATTTTTTTAAACTTTTAAATACCTAACCTGCTCCTCTATTTCACCTGCAGGATAAGAAAACAATAGAGAATCCTGAAGAGTTTGTCTGCATATCAGAAGCTAAATCCAGTTTTTCTGATAATGTTTTTAATGCTAAGAGAGCGCGAGAGGAGCAAAATCATATTTGGCCAGGTTGGTCACCTTTTCACTCTTTTTTAATTGAACAATTAGTCCCAATTCCTTGGATGGTTTGGTATTTTTTGACATTTTATTTTAATAATTAATTTACAATAACTGTTGAAGTTATTGTCTACACACAAAGATGAAGCCTTAGCTGTTTGGTTAATTAATGTTAGGTAAAGATGGTACCTATCAGATGATGAAGAATACAATTTAAGGGCAAAGAAAAAAGTTTCTGGTCAAGCTTAAATAAGTTGAAATCAGGTCTAATAAGTTCAATATATTTTATACATGTCCAATAAGGTGTGGAAAACTAGAATCCATTATTTATAATTGCAACATATAGTTAGTGCATAGTTTTCGAGGATGAGTGATACATAGCCAAAATTTGTATTGGTGCCATTATTACGCAACTTCCAAATGAGGAAATTGTCACAACTATTTTACTACTTATTTTAGGCTATGATTTGAATGAAGTAAATGAAGTAATTTGAATTTTATGAAGGTGATAACTAAGTGAAATAGGTTGGCTTATGAAGGTAAAAATGCAAGAGATTATCTAGAGATTGATTATTTGGGAATTGGTGGTATGTATATGAATTAGATTAGGGTTTTTGAGGGGAGGATTTAGAGCACTTTAAGAAGCAATTTGATGGAGGAATTGGTGGTATGTGAACGCTTCAAAGGCTTTGATTTTGATACTTTCTTCAAATTATCAAACTATGAAGTATGAAAGAATGATAACAATTGTATTCTTATTTAGTTTTTTCCTTAAGTTAGATATTTTGGGACTAAGACATGAGTTGTTGTTGTTAGACATCTTTTGGTTTTATTTTCTTCATTTTGATGCTTATTGAAGGGCACTAATACATTTCAAAAGTGCAGTTCTGTATTTTTTGTTAGAAATCTCATAATTTTTTGGTCCTTTAAAGTTATGTTTGATAACTCTTATAAATTTCTCTACACAACTGACATTATACTTTTCATTTTTCAGCAAAACTCCCCCAATGCGTACAAGTTGAAAGCTGCTATTCATGAATTGAAGCTAAAAATGTGTTCAACCACCATTAATAATTTATAATCACTTTGCTTTTGTAATAGTACCTTCAAAATATGTATACAACTAATTTACCTTTTTAATTTCACTCAAGTATGTAACTATTGCACTAGGACTACAAGACTCTTAATGTATTTTACACAACAATATCATAGCAGTTTGCATCACTCAACACTGCCTCATCGGACTGAAATCACCCTTTGGGGTGCCACGTGCATCTAACGTATTTTATCAACAATTGCATAGCAGCCTGCATCATTCAACACTACAAAATCGGACTTTAAATCACCCTTTGGGGCTCCGCGGAGCAATACTAGTATATATATATATATAGATAGAAGTAGGCTCATGTGAGAAATGTAGTTTCGGTAAGAAGGGTGAGAAGCAATCACAACCCTTTGATCACCAAATGAAAGATTAAGATTAAATTTGATTTTCCTTCCTTACTCCTTTGATAGTTTGGAGTCAATGTATATATGGTATAAAGTCAATGTATTTTTACTCAATGTATTTATAGTGTATGGTGAATGTACCTATAGTTGGTGCTCAATGTACCTCTAGGTTATAGTTGATGTATTTATCTCTTCTCACATTTCTCACCATAAGAAATTTCTCACCGGAACCCAACCCTATATATAATATAATTATATATATATAGTTAGATTTTCTTACTTTTCTAAGTTGTATTTAATTAAAATTATATAATTTATTTGGTAGTAATAATATGTTTTATTAAAATATAATATACAAATTTTTTATTAGCAATAATATATAAATTAATTTAATGTAATAATTAGCCATTTTTTCATTTAGGGATGGTAATTTAGTTTGAATCCGACCCCAATCCGGTTCGATCCATTCGCGAGAAAAAAATTAGATTCGAATAATAAATATTTGCATCCGACTCCATCTAAAAAAATCCACTCCAACTACTGTCAGATTGGAGCATAATTAAAACGCCATGGGTTTGATTATTGTGCGTGGAAAACTAAAATTAAAGATGCACAGTACAACACAAATCCTTGGTGGGACATTAGTATTTTTATTTTTTAGTGAAACTTGGTGGGACATTATTAGATTACCTAGCTTAATTAAACATTAATGATGAAGCTCATTGAAGTTTGGATATTCCTTTTTTTCTCCTTGTTAATTATTTGGATTACCCTTAACAAAGATCGAGTAACAAACATGCAATGTCCCATTTATTAAAGAAAAATGATATATGTACAACTTTTAGGGCTATATACAAGTAATCTAAAAATAGAAAGAACAAACAATAATTATTCACTTAGGGCTTGTTTACTTCAGCTTAAATTCAATTCAGTTCAGTTCAGCTCTTAATTTTCTTCTCTTATAAAATATTACATTCAGTTGTATTCAGTTCAGCTAAAGTAAACGAGCCCTTATTAATACATCAATTTGTGTGTGTGTTGTGTCATCAATCTAAAAACAAAATCCTTTTTGAGCAATATATGTAATACATGCTTATATGCAGCACTTGGCCTTTAGTAAAAGCATAACTGAAATAATATTTACAAAAAATAAAATTAGATGTGACATTGAAATTACACTACAAAAAAGAAAGGGGCACCTAAATAATGCCTCTATTATTTTCTTTTAAATTACTCAATTGAGTTTTCATCAAAACAAAGAAACTAATTGGGAGTAAGAGGAAAAAAAAACAGCGATTAAAAGTTGTGTACAGAATCTAAGTAAAAGAAACTATGAAAAGGAGAAAAAAAAGAGAGTTATGTTTACAAAATTTAGTCAAAAGCAAAAGAGAGCGCATGGAAAAAGTATCTGGGAACCATAAATTAATAAATGTAGATAATAAAATTTAACTATATTTAGATAATGGAAGAAGCGAGTAAATTATTATTATTATTATTATTATTATTATTATTATTATTATTATATATAAAAGAAATGTTAGTAATTAAAAAAACGCTGGGAATATTCTTCATCCTCTATTGATCTTTAACATTATTAAGAGGTAAAAATGATAGAATGTAAATTAAAGAATCTTATTTTTTTCCTAATTAATAAGATAAGGAATTTAGTTTGTGAGATATTGTGAAAACAAATGGCTATATTGCATGCATGGGGAAAATTGTTAATGGTGGATGAAAATGGAAAAACTATTGCCTAACAAAGATAAAGTGAATCTCTATTATATAAGCTCTTTATGGTTATTTTTTAAGTATTTATTGATTTAAATAGTAAAAAGATTGAGCAAAAAAAAAAAAATAGTAAAAAGATTGAAGAGAGTGTATTTCACTAATTTAATTAGTGTTGCTTCATTTAATAACAAGGGACTAAACTTTTTTTTTTTTTTTTGCAAAAGTATAACTTCACGGTGATGCCATATTATTAATTTATTACAGTTAGTTTTAGGCTAATATCTAAAATCTAGTATCAAATTTTGTTAACATTATTTTACTTTAAGTCTTTAACCATATCTATTCTTATGAAAGATAAAATATAAGTTGATACAAGATTTGATAAATTCAAATAGAGTAAGTTTAGAACGTGCTTGTTTAATTCAGATTATATTCATTTCATTTCAGTTCAGTTCAGTTCATTTCTATTAAGTTTAATTAATACACTTCTATTAAGTTCAGTTCAGTTCATCTCTATTCAGCTAATGTAAACGAGACCTAAGAATTGATATACGAGATTAGTAAATTCACATAAATTAAAATAAATCATTCAAAGCCTAATTACAATAATAGTGTTTTACTATTTTATTTAACATATTTCAGACACTAAAACCAACGTTTGGTAAGTTGTATATGCTAACCGTGGTTTGTATAATTATCTTTTGGGTGATCGACTAAAACTTTATATCTTTTGGATAACACGCACCTAGCTAGGATTGTAGTTAACCTATTATGACTATTATGCGTGATGTAGGGCCGGCAAAAAGTGACCCAATCCGTCAACCCGACCCGAATTTGACCCATTAATAATGGGTTGGGTTGAAATTTTCAACCCATTTAATTAAATGGGTCAATCCGAATCCGACCCATTATTATATGGGTCGGGTTAAGGTTGAAAATTATAACCCGATTATAACCCGCATAACCTGATTAATTGTTGTTTTTAAATTTTAAACGGTTGTTTTAACCTGCATATTGTTTTGAATAATATACTGAACTTTTAGCTACTATAAACTAATTATTATCTATTAAATTTTGAATATTCTACTTTGAAAAAATTTTAAATTCTTCATTGTCGGTAATTATTTAGAGTGTAGAAAAAAATTTTGGTTTAAAAAAATAAATGGGTCGACCCAAACCCGACCCGTTTATTTTAAGGTCGGATTAGGTTACAAAAACTCAACCCGTTTATTAAATGGGTCAGGTTCGGGTTGAGGGTACATTATCCGACAACCTGACAACCCGAACCCGACTTGTCAACCCGATTTGCCAGTCCTAGCATGATGTACGTAGTCGCCTACGGGCTGGATATGACTGCTAAGCCGATAAGACGGACAGGTGATGATGCCCGTAATGGGTTAAGGAGCCTTAATGGCCTAGTAGTGTAATTAGTTTCTTAACACCCGAATGACGAAATGTTCACTAATAAATTCAAATAGGTTTAAATTATAATTTTTTATTTTTTTTTATAAAAATACTAAAAATTCAATGAGAAATTGAAAATGATAAAATTGAAACAATTGTAGTCCGTATAATTACTCCTATGTTGTTGATATGGATGAAATAATGGAATCAGAGTAAACCTGGTTAAGGAAAGCATCACTAGTGAACTCCTTTGAAAGTTTTGAGTCTACTCCTTTCACTGCTTTTCATAATATACTTGTTATAACTTTTTGCTATTAAAAGAGAGGATTATAAGATTTTTTTTTTTTCGAGAAAAAGTTACAAGGAAATTGGAATTCTTCCTCTCGAAGAAATGACCTGATTTATCTAGAGCTAAAAAATAAGAAAATTTAGCTTCTAAAAATGGATTAATATCGATATGTGTAGGGGTTCAGTGCCCGAGCAACGCAATATAGATTTCATACTTCTATTCACTTCAAGTCTCACGTGGCATATCATCAACAACTGTCTTAGGAGTGTATCTTACAACTCTATTTTTTTTGTAGAGTGATTTTTTGAAAGAATGATGAGGATTAAGTTTCAGGGTAATGGCGCTTGAATTGAGTGCACCTTACAATTGAGATGTTACGAGTTTGTCCTCGTTTATATTTACGCATTATTTGAATAGAAAGAAACAAGTTGATCGAAATGAACATAAAGGAAATGAAGGAGAATGGATCAAACTCCTTTTTTCAGAAATAGGTTGGAGAAAGAAGGGGAAAGGGAGGGATTCATTTTTCCCCTTCTTTAATAATCATTATCCCTTTAAAATTTAGGAGATTTGAGAAAACATGAAGCTTCACTTTTGCCCTCTCTTTCTTTCCCCTGTCACCCTTTCATCCCCTTCTTTTCCCCTCTATATGAGTGTGTGCATGACTTAGTGGTGATAATGAGTCTGGTCTGTTTGTAAATAATTCGAGCTCGGATCAGTTAAAGCTCAAACAGATTTCGGCTTGTTGTGGCTCGGTTTTAGTTCGATTTCGGCTCGAAATCTTAACGACTTGAGCTAAGTTATGCCAAGTTCGGCCGAAAATAAAAGCTCGTGAATAAGCTCAATTATATTTTTGTTTTATTATATTAAAAAAATAATATATAATGTGTGTAAATATAATAAAAATATTTTACATATTACATAATAGAAGCTTAACAAATTCAGTGCATAAAAAAATTGAACAAAACAAAATTTTAAGGAAAAAGACGTAAAGAAGACAAGAAAACAAAGGGCAATACTTAGTAGTTAGTATAACTTGTTTGCGAATAGTTCGATAAAGGCTCGATCAAAGCTCGGCTCATAAATGAACACGAGCTGAGCTAAGTAGATTTGGTCTCGGCTCGACCAAAAATCAACCGTAGTGCACATATAGTTACGTAGTGCATCCAGGTTTATGTTTTGCTCATTTAATTTATATATAGTCTTGCTCATGAAATTATTTCAAATTTTTTATTTAGTTTTCTATATTATTGCTCATTTTCTAAAATTGCATGTTAAATGATCAAAATAAATATTTAATGGCAACATATAATTAAATACACTTGGATGTAGGATATAAGTTCATTGCTATCCAAACATTTTGATATACTGTATTTTCTGGTACAAATACATACATAAACACTTTACTATTAATTTTTAGACTTGGACCAATTCTTTATTAAGATAGTCTACCATGTTTATGATTGTAGGACTTCATTAGAGGATGTAATAAACTAATAATTAATTAACACGACATCTTACCGAAAATTAGTCCAATAAAATAAAAATTTCTATTATATAATCCAAAGGGTGTTATGATGTCCCTAATAAAAAGGCTTATATATATATATCCTTAAATCAATTTATGAGTTAAAAATAATCTTATTTATGGTTTAATAAATGAAAAATTAATTCCTTAATTAATTCAATAAAATGTAATTTTGCCTTTATCAGACTCAAACTCAACATCATAAATCAACTGGCATCTTAAGATTATTATATAATAATTATTCCCTCATCTTTAATTAAAAATAAGTAATTTCCTAAATTTAAAGATTTAAATTAAACATTTTCTTTATTAATTGATTTCAAAGAACCAATTCACTTATATTCTTAATCCATACTTCTGCTCAATTTTCTCATCCAAAAATTAGTCAATTACCACATAAATTATATAATTGTATCAATTTAAGTCTATCCACATTATTTTTATTTGTTCTACATACCAAAATATACTCTTTTTTTTAAATGGATTTGCAACTTAAAAATATTACAATATATATGTTCCAGGGACACCTCATAAGTCATATATGTGGAAAATATCATGCTCATCACTATTGTCGTCAATTAAGCCAATTATCATCACATACATTATACATCAATATTTATTTTATTTCCTTACCTATCTACGCCTTTTCAACCATTGTTTATAAATTTGCAATTTACATGTGTTATTATTGTATGCAAGGAATTTGTTATTACTTGTGTTATTATTGTATGCAAGGAATTTTATATTTTGTACGTGTAGCTTTGTATTTTTAGTTTTTCATGGAATTTGACTTGCAATATATGAGTATTATAGAATTTTATTATTTATTTTAAAAAAAATCATTTATTAATAATACTAATGTATGATAAATTAACTTTAATGATAAATTATATTAGCTTCTCGTGTAATTTTTTTCCTCCTGTCAAAGTATTTAAAACAAAATTTGTGGTCTTTCGTTTTATATTATTTTCATTTGCATCTCAATAATTGCTAATTATCTTATGTGCAATAATTAATTTGCTAATTTTTTAAATTAAAATCTCAATTAATATATACTAAAAGAAATGGAAAAAAAATTAAACTTGCTATGAATGCTATCCCATGGCTAACATGTTGTCAATAACAGGTAAATTTCGTGTTAGATTAGTGGATTGTGTCAATTTTTTCAACCTCCAGGAGGCTTTAGTTATGGTGAGTAGAAAATAAGAACGAAGATCAAATTAAAGAATTGAATATGGGATAATAATGGATTAATGAATTGTGGTCCGAATAATATGAGGGAGGGAGGGTAAGCCAAAAGTTGTTAATGACAAGAGAGTGAAAGATAATTAATTACATGTTGAGAGGTAATGATAATGACCTATTGAGAAATGAGGATGGTGCTAAGCATAAAATGGAAGGGTTTATTGGTAGAACTTATCTTTAAACCCTAAAAAAGCCCATTTAGAGCACCAACTACATTATTATTAAGATCGAAAATGATTAAACGTTATTCATATTACTACAAGTTCTGATAAATTCAGTGTTAGAAAGTTGAAGAAAACACACCCGTATTTTTTACTAGGCTAATGACTAGTTTATGTGTTTTAGTATTCAGCTGCTTATTATGTAAAATTTTACAGAGTATATACTAACATTTTTTACACAGTATACATACATTATGAAAGTGGGGGGGGGGGGATTTATCTTTTTCAAGGTAAAATAATAAACAGTCAAGTAAAAGTTTCGTTGAATTCATTTCAACATGTTATTTTTTAACAACTAGTTTTTATAATTTTTGCAAACAGGGTGTGAAGGGCATACAACCAGAAGAGGAACAAACATTATTGGTAGAAAAAGGAGACAGGATCTTAAGATACAAGCATTATTAATAAATCCAAGGGCAAAGATAGATGCTATAACAGAATCAAGCTAAGGTTGTCCAATTATTCTTCATAATAATAAAATGAAGAAGTGTACGGCCACTCATATATATGAGATGAGATCGATGTTGCATCTCATTCATTCATTCATCCATCAATTTATTACAGATCCTTCCATCAGATGTTTGACACGTGTCATAGACACTTATATTAGGTGCATGCTTGCTCTTATATTCATTCATGATTCATGTAATCATGTATGTTCTGAGGCTGGCTGGCTCAACATCTCAACTCTCAACCGTAACGATCAAACATAACTGTAGCTGGCCGCCAATTTCAATTTCACTATGAATGGTGGGGCCCTCGTTCGCCAATTGGACCCTAATTAATAAAATAATAAAACCCTGTCCCACCTGGGCAGGGACAGAGCTAAGTTTGGCAGGTTGTGGGGTAGGTAAGTGAATGGGAATCATATCCGCGCCATGAATCGTAGGGATGGAGATGGATTTTAGGTTATATTCGCTCCACGATCCCTGTCTTAACCTGCTTCAATAAACTTATCTTTTTATGCATAATAATGTTTTTTAGAGTTTTAAAAATTAATATATATTGTAATTTACACAATTTTATGTTAAATACAATATTTTAATTCTACAAAAGTGTTTTTGATTTCATCTAAAATGTGTAATTTATATTCTAGGATTTTCTTTGAGGCCAGGTGAGTGTAAGATTAAAATTAACTAGGTGTTGTAGTAGGGAAGGTAGGGATTAAGTGGATATGGATACTCAAGTGGGTGATGGGGTGGGGATGAGGATGAATTTTGCATCCGTTGTGAGGATGTGGATGGAGACGGGATTAAATTATTATGCGGGTGATGGAGCGAGGATGATTTTAATTAATTACCGGCCCTCTTGGAAGATTGATCATCTTATCACATCAATTTAGACTCTCCTCTTAGGCCACTTTTGTCTCTTCATCGGTCACTCATATATTTTCGAGAATGTAACCACAGTGCACATTGAATTCAATGTTATGGTTATCAGCTTGTTCTGGACTCTATTTGTACTGTATACATACTGCTCTTCTCCTTATATTTTCACTCTTGTTGAGGAGAATAGGTTAAGATATCTCGCTAGTCAAAAAATTTACCTAATTGTTTTAACTCTCCTTTATTTTATCCTATAAAATAAAATTCTTTAACTCACAAAGGACTATGAAGTTAATTATGGCCAACATATAGAGAAAAAAATGAACTATGAAAATTTTATATATACATATATATGTATTTGTATATGTATATAATCACCAAATAAAAAGAGAGAATAGTACAAAATAATAATATTAATGATAATAATAATAATAATAATAATAATAATAATAATAATAATAATATTAATATATTGGAGTACATTCTTTGAGCATGTATTTAATAATCATTTTCATTATATAAGCATGAAACATTTTTGCAAAAAAAAAAAAAAAAGATGTAATGATAATATACATATTATATGCATGAAAAAACTACTATATCCTCAAAACTAAATGATCATCAAGGTTATATGGACACTTCATATAGATATCGTGTCTCATATCTGACACCAACACATGTAAAACATGACATACACTTCGAATCATGTGCTAGGAATACCAAACTCTAATTAATGTGTCTAATAATTTAATATACATAAACACTTATAATATACATAAACATTAGGGAGATAATTATATTTGCTCACTTTAGAACCTACATCTTGAAGATATAATTTTAATTTAAGTCAAATGTACAATTTCAGTTACAACGATAAAGTAAGTAAAAACGAACTTAAAGTGAATCACAAGAATATTATTGTTATCGTTTAAAAAGAAAATGAATTAAAGCATAAAAAAACAATTTCTTCAAAAAATAATCCTTTTTTTAAGTAATTAATAATTTTTTCATGTCCCTTTTCTTTGTAATTAAAAATTGCATAATTTCGCACCAGTATCGTATTCGTATTAGTATTTGTATCTTTTTTCATGCAAGCTAGGGGGTGTGGCCCACAATGCTCTCACACAAGTTTTCACAATCATGGTCATAGAGTCCAACTTTTCTTTTGTTGCCCCAAAAAAAAGCTAATTTATTTTAAGGGTTTTTATTTATTGCATTTATTTATATAGTAACACATACTTGTATTATTAATTAATTCATATTTTTTCTATGGTTGGCTCATTCCTTCTCCTTTATATACCTACCTTGTTTTCCACCCTCATTTCGTTCCAAATCAATAAAAAAAAATTGGGAATTTTTTTTTTTTTTTCTCATTTTCCCCTCTCTCTTTTTAGAAGGGAAAAAAACCCTCTCTTCAATTCTCACTTATAATACATACAAAAACATGGAAGTAGAACCAAACAATACAAAAATTATAGCTAAAAAAGTATGGAGTATTTTTCGCATAATGATGTTGATGATAAAGAAAGGCATTTCAAAGAGCAAATTACTCTTAGACCTCAACTTGGTTTTCAAGAGAGGTAATGAGTTAGCTAGTAAGGCATTTAATGGCCTTATTATCCACCACAACTCCCTTATTTGCAAGTCCAACAACTCTAACAACCTCTTTATTTCTCCTAAGAAGGAGTATGAGTTTAGTTGTAGTAATAGCCCGGAATTGGGCCCGTTTCAACTCATGATGGCCCAACAAAAGAAGGCCCGGTCCAAGAACAACCACCGTCGCCACGAGTACCATCTCGAGGACCCTACGACTGTAGCAGCCGTACAACGGGTCCTCGAGATGCTCAATGCCCACGAGGGACCCACAGGGTCCCCCTTGGGATTGAGCGGGCAAGGACATTATTATTCGTCGTCCTTGCCTGGATTTGGGTATGGGAAAAGCCCATTGGCCAGACAATTAAGGGTAACAGATTCCCCTTTCCCGCTGAAAGACGGGAAAGGGAATAAGGAGGAAGAAGAGGAAGATGGTAAGGTTAATAAAGCCGCCGATGAATTTATTAAAAAGTTTTATAAGAACTTAAAGATGCAAAAAAGTTTGGAATCACCTTATCATATGTCTTCTCGTTAATGTCCTATGTATTAATCATGGCAAATTAAGGTTGATTAAGCTTATTGGATTCATATTGATCAATATATATATCAAATGAGGTATATATTGGATTTTTTAAAGGGTACAAAGAAAGGGTACTTGAAGATCCATGGTGATACAATTTATGTTGTTTCATTGTATGATAATATATAATAATTTTGAGGTAGATTTTTTTTTTTTCTTTAATTTTGTAGTTTATATTTTTTTTAAAACAAAAATTTAGGAGGTTGGTTGGTTGATATTCTCGTTACAAACTATAAAGAAACCGAGGACAGAAAGAAAATTGACATGAAATGTAGTTTTGGCCTTATATTTTTTTCATTCTTGTTTTTAGGTATCCAGATCCGGTAGAGTTTTTAAATAACACTACCATGTAGAGTTGAATCTCAACCACACAATTTTTAATCAAAAGCTTACATTTATTAGAATGAAAATTTTTAAGAGTGATTTTGTTGAGAAAAAATAAGGAGAATTTGGAAAATTAATTACGAACCATTGATTTTTTTAATCAATAGTGCTATTGCACAAACTCTACACGGCAGAGTTTATTTTAAACTCCGCCTGATTTTTTAGAAAGGCGACAAAAATAACACGACTCAAAATTGACATAAAATTAATAGGTTTGAGTTGGTTCAATCCATTTAAGTTAGTATTTGATATGGACAACTTGTTTCTTAAATGGATTGAGTTTGGATCAAGGGATTCATATATCAACCCATTTATTTAGTTGGCTTCACATATACACGATACAACTTCATCTTTATATTATCAACTTTTACAAGCAAAAAAATGTCGTAATTCAATAATATGACTGCAAGATAGATCATACAAAATTAAAGGATTTGGGTCAAAAAATTCGATAAACGTTTAATAAAGTTGCTGACATTATATGTCTGGGCTAAATCATAATTAAGCAGGTCATGTTTGAGTTAAAAGGGTTAGCCCATCTATTTATAAGGATTAACACGAATGCATGCAATGACTCAATCGTCAACTCTACTTACTTTTTTTGGTGGGATAAATTGGACCATATTTTTTTTCTCTCTTTTGTGCAATGGAAGAAAATATGATCGATAATACAAGTAAAAAATTAAAATTTATTAGTGAGAATAATATCAGTAACATTAGCGAAAATGTTATAGTTTGATTCATTTAGTTTTAGAATTGTGATTCTTTATAAGAATTTGGAGTATAACTTGGTGGTAAACTACTAGTCATAAAAATCATCATAAGTACAATAGTTTTTTAATTATGACAAAATATTAAACTTGTCATTTTAGACCCCTCCAACAAGCCCAAACCTATTAACTCTTCTCATAAATAAGTCATGAACAGCTTGGATGATTGATATTACCAAATAGGGTGGTCCTAACAAAAAATAAAGGCCTATTTATCGGATGGTGATATAGACACTCCCTTATTACTTATTATTACACTTTACTTTTGTCCATTTTTTCTCAATTGAAAAAGTAAATAAATGGAACTGGAAGTGTATTGAGTAAAAATGGAGTGTATTTATTATTTTTCCTATCTATCAATAATATATCATGTAAAACAATGCATATTTGAAGGAAAGGTAAACAATGCATATATATTTATGTAATATGTATATGTGTAAAATGTTGTGCCGTATTAACCAGCACTATTTAAACGGGTTGAAACTCCTTGCCCTAAACTCGACTCGTTTAATAAACATATCGTGTCGTGTTAACATGTTTACTTAAATGTGACAAAGTTCTTGACCAAATCCCGCGCGCTAATTTTGTTTTGTGTACGTTCATATTATGTTATCGTGTTATGTCAATTTTGGTCGGATGTTCGATATATATGTTCGATATATATATTTTGTTCGATAATATCCGCCAGTGACTATCTGAAAATTCCAGTGTTTATGGATGATTTGTGAAGGGGGATTTAAAGATTTACATGGCTTTTAGAGCCACATCGCTATAAACACTTTAAAAAAACAATGAACTGTAAAAACCGAGGAAAAAAGAAAAGGATGCCGTGCATGAGGGGAAAAGCACGAGGAAGTTGGACTTTCACTTTCCATGTTGTTTTTGCTTTTTATTTTATCAAAAGCTCACTTTTTTCAATTGAGGAATTACACTAAGATACCACCAATGTATTTCTATTTGCTAATTGGTACTAGACTACTATAATCTTTTATTTTTTTTAAGATAATGTGTGGGATATTAAACTTTGGAATCGGACCTTACTGCAGGTTATCCGGCCCAATTTTAATCAACACACGCATCTGTAAGGGGGATAATAAGAAATCCTCACAAATACGTGTGGTGAGAATCGAACTCAAGACCCCGTGCCTGAAATTCTGAAGCTCTAATCATTGAGCTATGAATTCATATATCCTAACTAGACTACTATATGGGAATTGGGAAGTGCACAATCAACTTAGTACATGATGACATGCACTTTATTTACTTCCTTTGTTCGTTGTTGGGGCACTCTTTTATCTTTCTTTTTTTTCGACATTTTGGGCGAAGGCGGAGATAAACATGAACATCCGCTAAACGACTCAAGCTAATGATTACACTGTAAAAATCTGTGAGCATGTGTCTGATTTGTTTAACTATGTTTATGTTGGCATATTTCTCTTTGTTTGAACCAAGGTCGTGCATTTCTTTGATTCCGATCTAGTATCCAGTTTTAAAAAACCGGATGCTCGATCTAGTTTCTGAATTTTAAAAAACGGATCAAATATCTGATGTTTGGATCGGAAGGACGATACAATGAAGAATTGTAAACAACAAGGTCTTTGCTCAAATGTTGATGTTGAAATTTGTTTATTTTAAAGGCTTGTTGGTTATTGTGTTTTGTTTTCAAATTTCTATCTTTTTTTTATCAACAAATTTCTATCTTTTTGAAAAGAAAAAGAAAAAACAAAAAGTGGTTTCCACTTATATTTTATTAACATAATTTTATAATAATGACTTTACAACAGGTCTCTGGTCAATGCTGGTGCTATCTCTTAGATAAATAGAGAGAATAAGGGGGTTGGAGTTTGAGGATGAGACCGTCTTATTATCAAGAAAAAAGTTATGGAAAAATCAGTAAAATATATTGAAAATTAACATGCAATTACATGCATGTATGTCACTTTTGCAAGCTTTTCTTTAATCGTTTTTTAGTGGGGTCTAATCTTGTAGTGACACCGCCTCACCAAAGAATCCGTAGTAACTTTATTAGGATTTACAAACTAATTTATTATATAACATATACCATATGACCTTTTTAAATAAAAAATTTAAGACTACGTACAATGATGTCAAACGGGGCCTTAATTTTAATTGACAAGAGGTACCTTGGCCCTGTTCTTTTGCAATGATTTATAAACTAATAATAAGCAGATCTGAACTGAACTGAATTGAAATAGTCCAAGTTCTTTTTTTAGTCCTCGTTTGTAAATCCATTCCACTTCTCACTCCTCAATTTGTAATTTAAAAGCGAAACTGAACTGAACTGAACGGAATTAAATTTAGTCCAAAAAAAACAAGGCCCTTATCTCTCAAGTGCGTAATTTCTAGCGCGGTGCGGTTTGGACGTCAAACCGCACCAAACTGCAAAATTACGGTTTGCCATTCTTTGACACTGTAACGCACCGTAATTTATATCAAATCGCACCGCAAAATACGGTTTGGTACGGTGCGGTTTGTGGTTTAACCAACTTTTTAAATTTTATTTTATAATTAGTAGTTGATAAGGGAAAAAAAAAACCTGTTAGACTCTTAAAGAGTTAGAGAAGCCTTAGAGGAATTGCGGGCTTAAGCAACTAGATAAGGCCCAGACAAAAAAAAGGCATAACTTTAGTAAGGTAGTAGGCCAAATAAAAGTATGAAATTAAATATTTGTAAACAATTTAAAAAAATTACGGTTTACGAATTGGTGCGTTTTCTAAATTTTCGGAAACCGCACTGCAACGCAAAATTACGGTTTGGTAAAATTGCAAACCAAACCGCACTTTTCAAACCGCGAACCAAACCAAACCGCAATTTGGTGTGGCTCAAACCACACTCTACTCAGCCCTAGTAATTTCAATGATTTCTTAAAAAAAAAAAACCTCAATGGTTTCCCACTAAATAAGTTTCTAATTTATAGTATTTGTTTGGTTCATATGATAATTTCAGCTTGTAATGATGTATATTTAATTTTGTGGGGAATAATTTCCCTTGTCAATCAACCCATGGGAAATAGGTTTATTATGTGACATAGAATCGGAGGAGCATTTCAAGCATTTTAACTTGAGCTCAAATCATGCTAGTATAAAAACAAAAAGCTTTGCTTTGGATCAGCTTTTTGCAAAGTTGTCCTATGAAATTTTCAACTAATAATTGTACGTGCTTGAATTAGTTTTAAATTAGGGACTAGGCTCTAAATTTTATTAGGCTCTCTCTAGGTTAGTTGGCTATAGCTTATATGCTTTTTCTCTATTACTCATTCAAGATAATAAGATATGGACATTATGTTTTCTTTATTTATTTGGTTCATAAATTCATGATGGAGAAATGTTGTACTCCCTCCGTATTCTAATATCTGCAACGATTTTTGACATAAAGTAAAGAGGAAAAATGTCAAATCGTTGTAGTTATTAGAATACGAAGGGAGTATTTAATAACGTATAAAAAAAACAGTGCCAACAAAAATGGAATCTTATAATGGTTAGAGTCTCGAATTAGTTCTTATACAGTTTGCCATCAAGTAGAGTTGATTAAATATGGTCTAACCTAAAGATCTATTAGTTTTGGACAGCCACACCAAGATGAATTCAAACACGGCTCAAAATTTCACCCCATTTAGTCGGATTTTGGTTAAGAGAATTAAAATGCTTTAGCTAAGTGGTCCGAAAAATGCTTGAAAAAACTACTCTATATAACCAGCTTTAAAAGGATTTTAACGATGATTTTTAGGCTTGAAAAACTTAGCCCAAACCAAACTATTGGACTTATATTTTGGCCTTTGAGCCCCATCATGACCTCTACTATCATTCTTTCAAGCTTGTATATCACACTATAAAGATTTGTGCTTGTGATTGGCATTTGAGTCTTTATAGCCTAGATAAATAATCATAGAATCGATATGAAGTTATGAACAATTATTTTTGATAAAAAAAGAGATATGAACAATTTTCATATTCTGGATCCTAACTATCTTAAGAAAAATCTTGGATATATCTAAAACTCAAATTGCGGGTGTGTTTTCTTCAACTTATATCAGATCAGATCAGACCAGATCAAATCAAGTTAGACCAGACCAGATCAAATCAGATATGAGATAAGCTAAAAGACTAATAAAATCAGATCAGAAAAAATAAATTAAAGAGAACACACTCTAGATCTCCTATAATCGTCTACATTAATAGTTTATTACTGTGGCTCTTATACATCGAAAATAAAAATACAATTACTCTTGTTAAAAATTGTGAATTTTTTATTATTTTTTATCATAAATTTATAATCTTTTACATGAGTGTATAGTTTTATGCTAAAAATTATTTTATTAGCAAGGTACAACAATTTCAACTAACATCCACTCTTCATTCAAGATAACGAGCCACAATATTGGGCCTGAAAAAGTGATTCATGGCCGTTTAGCCTGCTCCTCATTGTAAATGAACCTTTTTGACCCGAATGATGGCCCATACCCAAATTCTATTGGCCCAAACCTACTCTGAACTTGCCTTTCTTCTTCTTTTTTTTTTCCTTTTTTTTTTTTTGGGAAAAGCACATTTTAACTAACGTCTGTTTTGTGCAGATGCAAAAAAGCTGTAACTAGTTAGCAAAAAACAGTCTTTAATTTTTTTCTACAATTTTGGTAATATATTACTCAAAATTAATATTCAGTTTGATCTTACAACTTACAAGAACTTGATACCCAGAATTGTAATCCCAATTTTAACATCACTTGATCTCGTCATACACAAGTCACACTACCCCATTTCAATGGATTCTTGGTTCAAACGTGCTGAAGGTTTTTCCCTCTTTCTCTCTTCTTCCTTTTTGATGTATTGGTTTTGTGTCTACAATGTTGATGAATTCATTTTATAATTTTGTTGTGATTATTGGTATAGTTTGTGGGTCAATTTGATAATTTTTCATTTGGATCAATTTGCATTGAGTAATTCATTTCTATATAGCACCGACACAAAAAAATTGGAAAATTTTTTGGTGGGTTAATTTGCTTTTGCTAAATTGCTGTATATTTTCTGGTTCTTAGTTGACTGGGTTGTGTTTTAGTGCATGAGAATTTGGAGTTTGTACATCAAATTTGTCAAGTGTGTCAATTATGATGCAAGAGGGGAGATTGTATTATAGGAAAAAAGGACTGATATTAGGGATGCATTTTTGGTTTGAAAAATCCCTTTTATCATGTGGCACGATGAGATTGGGTATACATTAGTGGAGCCTTTGTCGATTCAGTGGTAGGTGATCTATTTGGTTGAGATATGAGGGCTAATTACTTGTGTTTAGATGATTTTTAGAGAATTTTAGGGGATTTTCGTCTACTATGGATTAAATGAATATCTTACTTAGTGTTCAAAGGTAGAACATGGAGTATTCAGGGACTCGGTGTTGGATCGAAGCGACTATGGGTGACAAAAGTAGAAATGAATGTGAGTTGGATTCGCAAGAGATGTGTGATTGCATATGTGAGCAAGAATAGGTTAATATTCACCAAAGTTATGTCCAATTGAAGTTTCTTTGTGCTTCTATTCTTGAGGATAACTATCTGGGTAGATGGTAGTTGATTATTGCATGTTTACTTTAGGCGGTTAAGCCCCTTCCTAGAAAGGAAATTTAGGGTTGTTTTTTCAGAGACTAGTAACAAGAATTACAAGATTACTTCTAATTAGTACAACAACAATAGACTTTTGTTGTGGAGTTTCCAAGACTCATTGTTGGAAGATTGGAGCTTTGTTTCCGCCTGTCACAATGACGTTTTGGTAAAAATTTGACTTATTTTCTGTTTGTGGGTGGTTTATGATGTTGAGTATATTCCTCCAGATGTTAAGGTTTTTTTCTAATCCATGAATTGATCACCCGGGTGCATAGTGAACGACTGAATGCCATACACTTGCATTTAAAATAGAACATATGTTATACAATTTGGAACATTCATTATTTATATTTAGAGTTCTTAATTTTATAAAGTCTTCTAAAAGTAAAACATAAAGTTCTACATGCATAACATAAATGTTCCAAATGCATAACATGAATACTTGATTTTAATGCAAGTATATAAAGAAATTTTCAGGTTTTTTTCTTATTCCCAGGTTATCTATACATATATGGATATACTTTGTCATCCACACCAGAATTATGGTCTTTAGCAGGTGTTACTCTGGTTTTTCATAGTTCATACCTATTGTTACCTACTTACCTTACAGTTCACCTTGTTGACGTGCATCCTATGGAACGTCTCCTAAATCTTTCTTTTTTGTGCTGCTTCTATATTCTAGGGTAAGACATAACCTCCATTCTGTGCTCATTGTGGGTTTGCTTTGATCACATTCCATTATAGATGTTCATGATTCAGGAAATTAATTTTAGGGGAATGAAAACGATTTTGTTTGTCTTTGAGTTTGCTCGTCATTTGTTTGCTTTTCTTTTGAGTGGCGTGATGTTCGCGTGTTGCTGAGAAACTAACCAGAATATCATCCTTAAATTCTTCATGTATGAAATTATGCCAATTTCTTGAATGAAGCTTTTATGTTTTTTCAATGACTAATGAATAAGGTTACTGTTGAAGATGAAATGGTGACAACTTCTTTAATTGTCATATGTTTTCATATAAAATTTTGCTTCTTTTGTTGTAGATGTTGTAAAGCAAATCATTGTTTTTGTACTTGTCTTGGATATCTCCCTGTTTTGTTTTTCACTCTATTTACACATCTACAATGTTTTGTGGACTAGGTTTGTTTGAAGTTGTTGATAGGAGGGTAAAGCTGGTTGTGAATGAGTTTTCAGATGAGCAGTCCAACATACCCTTAGAAGGTATTAATCCCAAGTTTGATTTGAACTTTCTACATATCCTCTGTATGCTAACTTTTAACTGCACCATGCATATACAATATAGTTATCCCTTTTATAGTTGTGAAGAGTGAAGACAATATAAGTAGACCCTTAAAGTGAGCTTGAAACTCACCAGTTACGACTTTTAAACTTTTCCTTTGTGTACTAGACTTTAATTAGTCAGTTAATGTGCCCGCCTGAAATACTTCAGTTATGGCCTTTTGGCGTATATTTTAGACTGGCCATGAAAATACTTTGTATGACTATTTGAGCTAAGAGTATCAATATAAGGATTGGTCCAGAACATTATTTGAAAAGGTGTGCCTCGGTGCTGAGGCGCAAGCCGCAAGGCGATCAGGGTTGTGCCTTTTAGGGTCTAGGCGAGGCAATTTTGACCCTATATGTAAATTAAAGGCAATTTCAGGGTTATTTCAGTTTGACTCGGTGATGATGAAATTAAAGGCAACTTAGGCGCACACCCTTGAGAACCCTTCCTTTCTTACTAAAAGTATCCATGATCCACCATCACCATCATCTTTAATTTCATCATTATCCTCCTGCAGCCAAAAAAAGTTTCTATATGTAACCCTGACATATTAAGCTAACAAAAACTATGGCATTTTAGAGTTTGGATTCTCTCCATTTCATTCTCTTCATTTTCTACTTTAGATGATGACACATAATTTACAATAGATATAAAAATTCTAAAAATCCCACCCATTTCCCCCCTTGATGCATTACAACCTTTGATTAAGGAAATGGACTCTCCATTTCTTAGGAGGAAATAGAGAGGATCCTAACTCGTCATTTTATGGTGATATAGACTAAAAAAATCTAAAAATCTTACCAAATTGCCATTAGATATACATTCATAATACTAATTTTTTTTTAGTTTGTCATTATATGTATTTATGCTAAAAAAAATGCATTGAAAGACATTAAAAAGGCTAATGGAAACAATAAAAGGGACTTAGGGAATATTAACTCCTGTTTGAAACTTCTTCCACCTGTGGTTTGTTACAATAAGAAGAAGATGTGAAATAGATGTGATGAATAAGACGGGATGGGAGAAGGGAGATAAACAAAGCATTTCCAAGTGCAAGTTAGTCACTCAATAATGATGGTGTGTAAGTTACAAAGGTATTGGCCTTTGGGTGCTGCAGTAGTGGCGATGACAACGGGACAATGAGAAGTGGGAAAATTGGAGGTTTGGAGATGAAGTTGGTGATGATGATGACATTGAACATAATTATCAATTCCATGAGTCTTTTGGTTCTTTCAAGTTTTGTATTAGTTGATTTTTACTCCTGATCTTAATTGATAGTTTCACTCACTTATTGTACCAATGGAAACCAAGGTAAAGGAGCAGATGGAGTATATTTTATTGGCTTAATGTAAGAAATAATAGGAAAAAGAATGTTTATTGTAGGGTTTGTGTAAAGAGAAGTAATAGAGAGAGTGTTGGATACTTGAATGTGGAATAGGAAGGCTTATAGTAGAAAAAAGTAATTACCAAATTAGAATAAAACAAAAGTGTATCCAAAAAAATTGGAGGATGAAAACGAAATGCTTAACCAAAAAAAAAAATGCAAGGAGGGAGTACTGCATTTAGAAACCTGTATTTGCTTCTTACATCAACATTACCAGCATCATTATTGCTTTTATCATTATACTATATATCCTCCTTTTATCTTAAAATAAGAGTAAAAAATAAACTTGTTTACTCTTTTGCAAATGTGTCCTTTCATGTAGGTAATTCAGAATCATGCTTTCTAGTTTCTATTAGGCTTTGGGGAGTTTAGGACTGCAGTTCGAATTGTATAGTTGTATACATGATTACATGTACTCCTCCCGAGGTCCCCTCAACAAGTTTACAGCTGGGTGTGGTGGTCTATTTTCTCATACTGTAAATGATTATGTTTTCTTACCACTAATATAATTTGCTTTTGATGTCATCTTGATTGCTGCTACTAAATGTTTTATGACTTTCATCAGATTCTAATGGGAAAGGTTCTCAGGAGAAAATACCAAAGCCAAAGACAAGGACGAAGCCAAAGCCAAAGCCAAAGGTGATTCCATGAGAATATGAGATAATTGATTTTATTTTTTTGATACAATTATTTTTTATGAAGTGATACTCTGATATTTGTACTCATCTAACGAGTAGAACCTTTCTACTCTCAGAAGAGAGCGTCTATGGAGGAACACTCAAAAACAGATGACATAACACAAGAAGAAAGTAGCTCAAAGCCATCAGTATCAGGTTCACAACCTAATGAGAATCACTCCCTCGCAGCAGCTGACAATACTGAACTGACCCGAGAAAATTCAGTGGCCGAAATTAATCCTGAGATGCAAGACCAGATTGATAATAATGCTCATGTGGGTACTGCTTTATCTGATACCTTATCAAATGAAGTGAGTAAACATGATGATGGACTGGGGGAGGCTGTTATTGGCGATAATATGACCCCTTCATCTGCAAACAATGAGCTCAGTAAAGACATAGTTCCATCTGTAGCTTCTCTTGATGTAGGCAATGAGCTGAGCCTTGTTGATCACCCACTTAGTCCTGGCCAAAGTATGAGTTTGAAAGATGCAGATGACTCTGGGAAGCCAGGGGAAGAGAAGTCCCAGTCTTTACTTGATGTTGTAACACCAGAGAATGGTGACAAGAAAGTGGTAAACACTGTTGGTGCGACTCATGAACCTATTTCCAATTCTATGAAGGAGGATGAAAAGACAAGTTCTTCTTTGAAAAAAGTTGAAGAGCAACTTGACGAGGTAAGATTTATCAGAAAGTCAAAACACTACTGAATCCTGTTGCATTACATGGAGGAATTGACTGTGACTGACTACTTATCCTTGTTTAATATCCAGGCTCAAGGGCTTCTTAAATCAACAAATTCTGCAGGTCAATCAAAAGAGGCAAGGCTAGCTCGGGTAAGATTACATCTTATCACCTATAATTATGTACTTAGTCATCTGAAGTTTATAAAAGCGTCATTATGGGAATACTTTTTAGTTATCCTGTTCACCATGAGTTCATGCCTCATGAGACTGCGTGGTTCACTTAGTCTTGGTAATTGCTGTGTACTAGGGCTGAAAACAGAAAATTATGATAGTGTTTTGCTTACTTTCGAGAGGGAAGTTTTCTCCCAAATAACAATTCCAAGAAAACTAATACTCCCTCCGTAACATAAAACTTTCAACATTTACTAAAAATGGGTGTAACAAAAAACTTTCAACAATTTACAAACTTTCCATTTATGGTAAAAAAAATCACAAAATTTACATATTTGCCATTACTTATCAAACATAATTTTTCATTAAAAATTAACATTACATAATTAACAATATTAACCTTATGAGTTATGACCAATTGACCACCACCACCACCACTTTTCACCACAACCCTTTACCACAACACCCATCACTATTCACTAGCCAACATCCTAGCCCAACCACCATCTTTAGTCGAACCAAGCCAGCCACCGACCTGAACCCGACCACCTGCCTTTGAAGTTCGAACTACCCTTCGACCTTCGAACCGCTGCACCACCCACAAACCCAGAACCACCACCATCGAACAATTGAAACACCCTAACCATTCGAAATCCTAACTCTCTATCCTCCTCCCTCTACTTCGTCTTCTTCACACGATTTAGTGGGGCTTGTGAGGGTTTTTCGAAGGTTGATTGAAGGTAGGCGGCGGTGGTGTGCCAATTTGGTGTTTGGGTGCTTATTTGGGTGGCTAGGGTTGTGATTTGGTGTGGGTTGTGCTGGGTCCTGATGCGATGGTGTGGCAGTCCGGAGTCGGTGGCTGGGGTTGGGATTTGGGTGGCTAAGGTTGCGATTTGGTGTGGGGTGGTGCTGGGTACTGGTTCGGTGGTGGTGCGGCCCTGAATCGGTTGCTGGGGTTGCGATTTGGGTGGTGGTGCGGCCCTGAGTCGGTTTCTGGGGTTGCGATTTGGGTGGTGGTGTGCCTTTGGGTGGTGGTCTGCTGGTGTGGTGGTGTTTGGTGAGAAGTGGTGGTGGTGGTGGATGATTACTGATTAGGGATGATGGAGTATTTTTTGTTTTTTTAGAATTAAGGCTGATTAGTGCTGTGTTAATTAGGGCTGATTAGTGCTTTAAACTTGATAAAGAAGTTTTGTCTAGGGAAACGTGTGCGGTACAAATGTTGAAAGTTTTTGGTTACGGAGGGAGTAATATTTCTCATTCATAATCTCCACTTCAATACATTCTTTATATATAGACCATGGAATTAAAACTCGGCCGTTCCGTTACGTAACGGCCATTCTGTAACCTATTTCTGAGTTGCCGATCTGCGAAATGCCGTTATAACACTGAGAGTTGGAATTCACACAAAAATCGCCGCGATGGCGTTTCATAACGGTAAAACGTTCGTTCCATAACGCGTTTTTGCAAGAAATGCCCGTTTTTTATAAAATAAAATAAATATTAAAGAAGAAAAAGCTAAGAGAAGCCATACTTGTACTTAGCAATAGTTAAATTTTTAATAAATAAGCTGGATTATTAATAAATTTTAATAATAATAACTAATAACATTTTTTTGACATAATGTGATACAAAAACAAATAAGAATGAATGATGATTGATAAAGCTTAATATTGAGCTTATGTGATTTTTTTTATAAAATTCATGCCGCAACAGCCGCGAAACATTCTTTTTTGTCGTTACAAGCGATTTCCGCGACAACGCGACCGCAATTTTTTTCCATGATATAGACTACTCTTAACAACCAAACTTAACCAAAAGGACTCAATTACCCCTAAGAAGCCAACTCAGAAAATCAGTAGAAAAACCTAACAGAAAATTAAAGAAAAAGATTATTATTTACTAATAGTGCTTCTAGAATTATCTCATTAATTCCGGTAGGCAGTAGTTATCGATTTGCAGCATGCAGTAAAGGTCTCCACATGTTCTTAGTTTCATGTGTGAGCTAATTGTTGATTGTTTGATTCGTCACTTTTTTTTTAATATATTGACAAGGATTTAATAGCCTTCAATGTCGTACTGATTTTTTCACTTGTGCATTAGATACATGATACAGTCTGTTGTGCCATGATTCTCTCTGAAACAAGGGTATAAAAATTCCAAGCACAGTAGTTGAGATATAATTATTAAAAAAAAACTGCTTTATAGTGTGGCATTTGATTTAGAACCAAAGAATCCAATGTGGTTGTAGAGGCTGTGAAACAGTCATTATGCTTGGGCTTTTCAAGGCATTGGTAAATCATTGAAACAATTAACTTTTTATGGTTGGAGATTGAGCTGTTACATTGAAAAGCTGGACATGTTTGCGAAAAAAATTTCTTTGATAATGATCATTCACAATTAACTTGATAAGTTTCTATGTGCTGCTAGTTGGCACTGTTAGTGAGCTGTAGTGTTAAAAACTGCGGCTGTACTGGGAATACCTTTTGTAACATACTCCTATGGGTCATGGGATAGTTTCTCTCTGCCTACCACCTCCTATGTACATTTAATGTTCCATACTTCTTTGGGTTTGGGGGGGCCGGGTTGTAACTACATGTTCCTTCTACGGAGTTTCATAACACATACATGTAGCCATGAATTTTAAATGGAGGAGGTATTCATTAAAATCAGTAATAGTATTTTTCAATCAATAAGAATGTTTCAAGTAGTATAAGTCAGCTTTTGTCAGTAAAATTCAGTTTTATTTAGTCAAATGAGTAATTATATATGTGGAAAAACAACAGTAAATGATAAAATTTGAATTTTTAATCAGAATATCAGTTTGAGTAACTAAGACTAGTGTCAATTTAGTAAAACTTTTTGTTGAGAGTAGGGACTAACTTGTTTTTATGGCACTATGGCTGCATACAATTTTTTTTCTGGTGTATTTTTCTGATTTAAAAATCCCATTGAACGCTCTACTAAGCTGTGATATTTCTTTCAGGTTTGTGCTGGACTTTCATCACGTCTTCAAGAATACAAGTCTGAAAATGCTCAGTTAGAGGAGCTTCTAAGTGCAGAAGTAAATTTCTCTTTTACCTTGTAGAAATAGATTTTACAAGGCTTCAACTTAATCTTGTCAGTATAAATATGTCATGTGATACATGTTACTTAATCTTTTCATGATGAATACGTCATGTGATACATGCTTATATGTTTGAGGTCTGTCATGACAGCGGGAGCTCAGCAAATCATTTGAAGATCGCATAAAGCAACTGCAGCAAGATTTAGGTGCTGCTAAAACAGAAGTAAACAGAGTAGAGTCAAATATGGCTGAAGCTTTAGCTGCAAAAAATTCTGAAATTGAGACTCTTGTGGGTTCTCTGGATGCTCTGAAGAAGCAAGCTGCTCTGTCTGAAGGAAATTTGGCGTCCTTGCAGGTTTGGAGTATTCTATACTCTAGAGTACCCTGAGGGTACCTCCCTTGTTATTACCTCTTTCAATTGCAAAATTAATATTCTGAAGTAGGGCCCGGTGGAGGAGCTTGTAAAAATCATTTGTTTTTATTTATTTTTTATTTGGCCATATCAGTTTATATCCTTTGCCTTTGTTCTAGGAAGTAATATAAGATGGGGGGACACTTAAGGTAGTGTTTGATAGTCGTAGCTATGGAAAGTACCTTATGAGTTGTTATAGGGGAATATTCTATATAGTATACGTAGTAGCTCTTTAGAGAGATAGAAAAGGGTTATGGGTGTTTAGTTGATTTATTTGGGAGAGAATCAATCCTCTAGAAAACTTGATACTATCTTAGTCATTGTTATTTACTTTTAGGTCAATGCATAATCATCATCATTTTTCTTTCCCTTTTATGACCACTGGTTATGTCAGATATTTTAATCAATATTGTCGATGTCGCGTGATGTTAACCAATTCCCACATTTGATTTGTGTTTTTTCCCCTTTTACTCCTTGTGCATCATCTTTGCTTGAAACAAATCTTGCTATTTCATGTTATTAGCCTTTTTCTGACTCATTGCACCTATGGTTATCAGGCAAACAAGGAAACTTTGATGCGAAATAGGGAGCTAACAGAGACGCGGATGATGCAAGTAAGCCTGTTGGCAAACCTAAAGTTAAAATAAGTAGCTAGCTCTCTGATAGGAATTATTTTTAATGTGTATTAGCTACTTACTCACGGACACCTCATGTAAAAAAGGTTTTGCCATTTTTCGTACTCCTATATTAAACAGAAAGTCCATGCCAAATGAACCAGGCCCTAAAGGAGGAACTTGCTTCAGCTGAACGACGGGCAGAAGAAGAGCGTACGGCTCATAATGCCACCAAAAAGGTCTGTTTGTTACTTGTATACGATATAGCTTCCTCATTTTCTCACTGTCTTCCTTGGTTTACTTTTGGCATAATGCCTTACATGTGGATCAACAGGCTGCCATGGAGAGGGAAGTAGAATTGGAACACAGAGCTGTTGACGCATCTACTGCCCTTGCTAGACTCCAGGTATGGTGAGAATTTTGAATCCTTATTCATGTGCAATTGAATCAACCAACCCAAAGAATTGTTGTGAATTGTGATGATTTCGTGTAGGAGTGTAGGACAGATAATTTGCAAAATGACAAAATGTTGATAACATCTAAGCTTTACTGTCTTATGCCAATACATAATTGTAATCCAAGTCAGTAAAAATACACTACGTGGAGACTATCAAACTGAGATTTAGGGGAGTGCATAGGTAAACTTCAGTTTCTTTCAAAATAATAAAATGAAAGATACCATGCATGGTGTGCTGTTTTGTTAGAACTAGTTGTGACTATCTCATATAGAGTATAGCTATTGTACTGGAACTATCAAAATTCTGGGTATAGGACTTCTGGGATTTGCCCATAAGTAAGCTGTATTTCCAAAAACCATTCATTTTGTGGCTTAGGTAGTTACCACATTCACATGTCAAAGTCAAACACGTCTTCCTGCAATTTGTTGGCAATAGTTCATGAGGAATGATAATAAATGGTGCATATTGTGGTGATTTGAGATTGCTAAATTAATATTGAGATGAAGCATTGAATTTTTCATTGAGTCTTGACTAATCTGATGTAAAATTTCCCAATAAAACTAATAAAGTATAAACCCTATTAGATTTGTTTTATTTAAAAATTTGTAATGTGAATTAATATTTCTTCATGCTACCCTAATGTTTAGCTGTAAAAAATTTAATTCGAATTGAATTAGGACTAGAAAACAGAACCCCGAATTTAATTTGGATTAGACCAAAATCCAAATAGACGCCCCTAACCCCACCACTCCACTCAGTCACACATCTCTAACCCCCACCGCCTCCCCCCCCCCCCCCCAAAAAAAAAAAAAAAAAAAAAGGCACATAGATTTATCATACCTCTGCTTATCAAAATAATAACCAAGGTAATTATTTTCTAACAAACGATCTCATATAATTGTTCTACACAGACTTAAATATACAGATGTTCAGACTTAGAATTGTGGTATCTGTTGGTCATTTGATTCTGATTGATGTTTCTGGATGTTGTATGACTTAGAGAATGGCAGATGAGAGGGCAGTAAAGGCTGGTGAGCTTGAACAAAAGGTGGCATTACTTGAGGTATGGCTATATACAGTTTCATGGAAGACTTTTGGCATACTTTGCAGAAGAAAATTTGATCTATGTTTTTTTTCTTCTCCAGGCTGAATGTGCATCGTTGAATCAAGAATTGCAAGACATGGAGGGTCGTTTACGCCGTGAGCAAAAGAAGTCACCTGAAGATGCAAATCAGTTGATTCAGGTTGAAATTTAAAAAAAAAAAAACTGTACCGAGAAAACTTTGCACTACCAACTAGCTTGTTTACTAAAAGCCTTCATACTTAAATCTGATATAGCTTTTTTTGTTTTTGTTTTTTTAGTTCATTGAGTTTTACAGATGACAGTTAGATTCAAGGAATGCTAATCTTACTAAAAGCCTTCATATTTAAATTAGATATCTTCTTATTTTTTTGTTCATTGAGTTTTCAAATGAGGTACTACTTACTGATTGCTTTAGACAGTTAGTTTCAAGGAATTCTAATCTTACAGTTGAATTAGAAATATTGAAAAGAGTTATAATGACATTTTGTGTTGTGACAGTAGTACAGAATGTCAACATCCATAGTTTGGCAAAATTTCTGATTAGTTCGCTATCAATTATCATTCTGTTTTTTTTTTGGCAAGGGAATTATCGTTCTGGTTGTGGTAATGCGCTTTAATTTCAACAATTTATTGGAAAGGATGTTTCATTTAAACATTCCATGTTTCCTAGTCACTGTCCAGCTCCAAGTTTTTTTTTTGGTTTTATCCTGATGTGGTTGTTTAAGAATATTATTTTTATGGCTTCATACGTGAATCTAATTATATGTTATAAAAGAACTTGGTAGTTGCACTTTGTTAGTGGAGCTTGTGAATACTTCCTTTGTTCCATACTTCCATAATAATTATATCATGCTGTGAAGGCACAATTTTTTAAGGAGGCCATGTGATGAGGAGAGAGATAGTGATGACTCATTACCAAAATGGATGTATCATGTATAGCAATTAATCTGCAACTTTCAAATTAGAGAAATGCAACAATCAATATGGAATAGAGAAAGCATATCAAAAGTAGAGTTTACTTGTATATTTTCATGGAAAAATGGAATTTAATAATCCCACCTTTTGGTGTCCCACTTCTAATTATTTCCAAAATAATCCCACCTTTATATATCAATTTCTTAGAATAATCCCACCTTTATTTTTTCTTCTCAAAATGGACCCGATTTTGGGTGACATGGTCCATTTTAAGCAGATGATGTATAAAGGTGTGATTATTTTATGCAGACCACCAAAAGGTGGGATTATTAAATTCCGTTTTTTCCTATTTTCAGCTGTTTATTGTCCAAAAGCCAATAGAATACTTCTTGTGACTAGGACTCTTGGCTATGCTAGCAGTGATTCGCAACACTAAATACTATACATGTTATAATCACTTATCAATGTTATTCGATGGCCTTACTGTTTCACCACCTTACTTATGTTCTGATTTTGTTGATTTAAAAATTGAAGATACAGACATGGCAACAGGAAGTGGAACGTGCACGACAGGGTCAAAGAGATGCAGAAACTAAGCATTCTTCTCTTGAGGTGAGTTACTACTAAAGTATGATATATTTATCTATTATAGTCTTTTTTAAATACTCATTGCTTTCTACATGAATTCTTCTTTGAGTGAATCTTATTTACTTTTTTTTTTAATCTATTGACTCTTTAATTTGAATTTGAATTTTAAGGCTGAATTACAAAAGATGAAAGTTGAAATGGCTGCAATGAAGAGGGATGCTGAGCATTATTCACGCCAGGTCAGACTTCTGCAGATGCTTTTGTAAAGATGTTGTTGATATGACATGCTAATTGACATAATTCATACGTTTGACATTTCTGAATTTTTTTAAAAACTTTTATGGGAAAATTGTAATATTTTACATGGTCTAATGTTTCCTACATTTGTGCAGCTATTTCTGTTATGAATAAAATTATAAAAATGACATAAATCTGGAAGTAGCTGATTTTATTTTATTTTATTGATAATTATAGAATGCGATGAATCAAATAATCAGGAATTAATTAATAATTAATTTTCTGAATATTTATTACTTTCAAAATTAATCATGTTTATTTAGTTTTATTTGCATTAATATTTGTATTTTTGTTTATTTGCTTTTAGGCAAAGTTTGTACTAGAATAGGGACAAAATAGGATGAGTTAGTAGTACTATATATATTAGGTAGTGGAAAGAGAAGGAATTATACAGAAATCATTTTGTAAAGGCTTGGCTATTAGAGACTTGTGACCTAAAGTCACTTTGGAGATTTGCAACCTTAAGTTGCTAGTTATCTTGTATTACATTTTCTGAGTTATTTGATCAAAATTTCCATATTTCATCTTTGAAATTTTCAGTTCTTTACATAGAATAATGGTTTTCAGGCCTAGTTAACGTTGTTAATGTATGCCCCTTTGCTGTTTACAATGAATTTTTTTTGAGTTTTTATTTTTTTCATTGTTTTTATTTTGGGAGCTTATGAAATTAGATATATGATTTATAATTGATTGTTTCAGGAGCACATGGAGCTTGAAAAGCGATACCGTGAATTAACTGATCTATTGGTATATTTATTTATAACCTTTTTCTACATTCCAATTGAACTCGTGATAATAGACTGTTGACATGCTTTCGAAACTACCATGAATCAGTACTACAAGCAAACACAGCTCGAAACGATGGCAAGTGAAAAAGCTGCTGCAGAGTTTCAGTTAGAGAAAGAGATCAAGCGTCATCAGGAAGCGCAGGTCCTTTCTCACTCTTCTGTTTGCTTTTCTCATTTAGCAGACTATAGCTGTTATTTTGGTTCCATTTTTCTCATCTAATCTTCTGGATTCTGCATATGACAATGTTTTTTTTAATCGATAGGCTGAAGCAGAAAGAAATAAGATTTCTCGCCGGCCTTCGTCAACTTGGGATGAAGAACCAGACATGAGGGAACTTGAGTATGTCTTGTTTAGTTTTCTAGTACAGAGCCCACAATTTTCTTTCATATTCAGCATATTACCATGTTAGGATTTTATGTCTCAGCCTGTGAACCTGTTAGACGGCTAGGTACTGAGTGGACTAATGAAATGCTCCAATATTAGTGCATCGACTGAGCCAAACAGCTAGTTTGGATCTCTGGTTTTTGAATGAATGATAGGAAGAGAAACTGGAACGCTGGGGATTGCTCCTTTTTGGCGTAACAGACTGAAAATTTTGTGCATAGCCAATGACTACAAAAACACAACTATGATGCCTATGCCCATCAAAGTATTTCATGCTCGAATAGAGCCTGGATTCATAGCAATTAGCAACAAGCCAACAACTCAAAAAAAGAGAAATTATATAAATCTTCTAGATTCTCAATTCAATTTTTTAATAACCAACTCAATCATCGTGGAAAAAAGTTGAGTTCAGCCTTTAAAATTCTTGGGGGTGTTTGGCAAAGAGGGGTTTTGGGGAAAAATAGAGTTTTGAAAAGAGTTTTGAGTTTTGACCACTCAAAACTCTAATTTGGGTGTTTGATAAAATAGAGTTTAAAAGAGAGTTTTGTACCAAAAACTCTGATCAAAACTCTCTTTGGAAAAAGCTGGGTTGAGCAGCTTTTTCTTCAGAGTTTTGGGGAGAGAAAAATTAATTGACTAATTTGTCCACATGTTTAAACCTATTAAAACCTAACAAGTTACTTTTTAAATGTCCATGAATGTTATTTTACACAACAAAACTCTTAAGCAATCACTTATGCATTACCAAACACCTTTACACAATCAACTATTTAAATCAACAGTCAAATCCTCTGAACAAAAAGTAATCATCTAACCACAAACTCTAAACTCTAACCTCTAAACTCTAAACTCTAATCACCAAACAGATTTTTGTTAAGGTTGAGTATGATAGCAAAAATCGTTCAAGTTCTACATTAAATTAACAAATAGATCTGTCTAATATGAATGAAAAAGTAATGGTATTTAAAAAAAAAAAGGAAAAATGAAAGAAAAAAGGAAAAAGAGAGACTACATACCTTAAATTTTGCTTAATTTTTCAGGCTTCTCCCAATGCATCAATGTCACTTGGCTGGGGCTACCATGCAGGTATTTTCTTTTTACATTTTTTTTTTCTTATACCATTAAATTAAATACTGTACTTCCTTATTATTTATCCTCCAAAATCATCTCCACTGTGTAGTTGCGTAAGGCGGCAAAGCTTTTAGATACTGGTGCAGTCAGTGCTACAAGGGTTCTTTGGCGGCATCCGAGAGCTCGAGTGAGCCTGCTATTTTATCTGGTAAGATTGGATGAATGTCTTGTATTTATTTATTTGTTTAT
Organism: Salicornia ramosissima; assembly: GCA_951394345.1. Classification (NCBI taxonomy): domain Eukaryota; kingdom Viridiplantae; phylum Streptophyta; class Magnoliopsida; order Caryophyllales; family Amaranthaceae; genus Salicornia; species Salicornia ramosissima. The sequence continues at coordinate 5,992,528 of OX596233.1, forward strand.
CATATTGTAATATTTTGAGTTTTATGATTTCCATCTCTATTTCTTTCAGGTTTTCGTGCATCTGTTCTTGATGTATCTGTTGCATCGCCTTCAGGTATGTCTATTGGTCAGTTAGTGAATATATTTGAAATAATGTATCCTTGCTTAGGTTCATTTCCAATTTGAAAGTGAAGTTTTAAGATGTTCTCTCTACACTTTCCTAAAGTCAAGTTTAAGATGCAAAACTTTGAATTTGAAAGTGAAGGGTGATTACCCCCAAATCGTGTCAAGGTCTAAGTGGAAATTGGTCCAAATGAAGCTCCATAATATCATTTTGTCGCATCTAGTCAGCATCAGGGTACAGTACATTGGAATTAAATTAGGTTTCGTATGAAATTTTTTCATTTTACTGCTTCCACTTTGACTTGATGAGCTGAATTCGCCTCAAACTATATCTGGACCCAATCTTGTACACCCAATCTTGTACACCCTTACAACAACAAAAATGCCTTAGTCCCAAAATAATTTGGGGTCGGCTAGACATGAATCAATATATGGAATTGTCAAAGTCATTTGCTTAAAATTTCTCCCTCCATGCTTCCCTATCTAAGCTTCCCTATCTAACGTCCTCCAGCCCCAATAGCCTCATATCTATGGTAACAACCCTTGTTTAGGTTTGCTTTGGTCTTCCTCTACCTCTTACATTCCCATTTATTTGCCACTCCTCAAGTCTTCTAACTAGAGCATTAATCGGTCTCCGTCTCACATGACCACCTTAGCAACAGGAACCTGAACCCATTCTATGATTCCAGTTTCCAGTTTTTAGCTGTTATACCCTTATATTTGATCATTTTGAAAAAAAGAACATATAATCTTTGTGGATATTAGCCTTAAAGCAATACTGTTACATCAAATATGAAAGCTTGCTCAATATGTTTTGTTCAATGATTAGGCCCAAGCTGATGATTTTGCTTCTAGAGAAGTTGCTCGATCAATGGGACTGTCTCAACCCAATTTACCATGACCTAATGCGCTATCGAGTGCTGGAAGTTCTGCTGTACAATTCTCATCAATACAGCTTTTTTTTTTTTTTACAAAAGTAGCTAGTATTTCGATTTGGCATATCGTCAGAACTCAGAACCCATATTGGATGCATTTCTTATCAGATTGGTGAGTTTCTACCAAGTGACAGCAGCTACTTATGCATTTTGTAAATTAGCAACTGAATGAATACATTGACAGAGACTACAAGCTCAGTGGCTGTGTTCATTCTGCTGAAGAGTGAATACGTTTTGTCTGTTTAAAAGTGTCTGAAGCCTGCTATGTGTTCTTTGCGATACAACAAGGCACTAGTGGAAAAATCTCTATTTGCATCGTGCCTTTTGGATTATTTGGATCGTGCCTTTTGCGTTACAAATACAATAGTTACAAATAGACATATTATTTGGATCGTGCCTAAGGCACGATCCAAATAACAGACTATTAGGATCGTGCCTTTGAAGGCACGATCCTAATACTCTGTTATTTGGATCGTGCTTTTTGAAGGCACGATACAAATAACATACTATTTGGATTGTGCGTATGAAGGCACGATCCAAATAGTATGTTATTTGTATCATGCCTTTGAAGGCACGATCCAAATAGCATGTTATTTGTATCGTGCCATTTTAAGGCACAATGCAAATAGCCTTTTTTTAGAGAGAAAATAGCTTTTTTTTTTAAACAATAACATAGCATATATAAATAAGAGACAGATTATTTGATATGCATAAAATATTCAATTTTATTAATAATTTTGGTTATTAATACAAAACAAAACTATGACATTAAAATACAAAAAAATATATATATATAAAATAACTTATTCATCTAAAAGCGAATAAAAAAAAAACTAAATATATATTTTTTTTAAAATCAACCGCAACATGGTCTTGAGAAATCAAAGGCCTTGAAAAACGTCTCGCAACACGGTACATCCGCTATTGTTCCTTGAACCAATCAACTGCAACAAGATCATTAAAAAATATTTAGTTAAAATGTTTTACCTTAAATAATGCAACAAACAAAATACCAAAAACACCAAGTTAAGAAAAATGAAAATATAATCTGGAGAGAAAAATGAAAACAGAAATAAGGTTTTTAAGTTGATATTCAATAGTTGTTAAGAAGGAAATAACACGCATAATGGTGGAACACAAGCCATGGGGAACACCGGCAACTATTGGTGGTTCGGACAGCAGTAATTGACCACCGGCAGCCACATCAAATCACCAGCAGCAGCAGCAGGTCACCCGCAGCAGCAGCAGGCCACCGGCAGCAACTGTCCACCACGTGCAACAGGAGGGGAACCACAGATGAGCAACACCTTTGTCTCGTAGCATCAACGGGCCACTGTCGACAGCCGGTTGCTTCCTCATGGCCTCCATGAGTGGTGGTTACAGCCAAAACAACCAGCCCGAGAACATTCAAAACAGATTCTCCAAAAACCAAGGCTCACATCTGTGCCAAGTTCCTGATGAAAACAAAAGAATCAAAAGAACATGTACAAGGAGTTACAAATAACATTTTTTTTTACTAGTGGCATATACAAGCTAAAACATTGTTATGCTATAAAATGGATTTAGCAAAAATACGATCTCACAGATTATCTCCTTTTTTTTCTTTGATAACGAAATTATTTCAATAAATTGTCTTTATGTTCACAAACAAAGGCTTCCCTACCATAATTATTGATCGTGCCTTACAATCACCATGCCTTTCACTTTCACTTCACCAGTAAACATTGAAAAGTTTGACATTAAAGCACATATATTGTTGGCATTTAGGTTAAAAAGGGATGCTCAAGAATAATTTTGACATTAATTGGATATTGATTTAGAAAGTTGAGGGGTAGGCAGGATGATTCATATTAGATATTAGACTTGAGCTCTATGATTCATATAATACAAAGAAAAATTAGCCTTGAGCCCTTGAATTGAAAACTTCAGAGTGATTTTTGACATATTACAATTAATAATGTACTCTTAATAATGGCAACACAAGCGGCAAGTATGTTTGGATAATGTTACATAGGCCACCAACGAGCTCAAATGTTTGGGTTTTACTTTCAAATATAGTTATATATACCATATTATAAATTATATCTCATCTCACTTAGTTGATTGTTCAAAATGTGTCAATAACATCATCTAGTACCTGATTTAATCTCTGACTGGTTACTGCAGAATTTATTATGTATTTTGCTTGTAGTTATGCTCATCAATTGCAATTAGAATATAAATTTAGGTTATTTAAATGATTTCATTTGTTATTTTTTATCAACTCATTAGCATTTAATTTTGAGATTGAATAGAAATTTTAAGGAAATGAGGGTAATATTAATGACTTGACTACTAAGTTGATGGGGAAAGGATCATAATCGCTTGCATAGTTAATTGGGTATATAATAAAGAAAGCCATTAACTCGATCTTAACTAGAACCCAAATTACATCCCTATCAAAAATCACCTAAAAGTCTAATAATGTCGGACAAATAAGACAAAGAACAGAACTGAAAAATTAAGAACGGAACACACATGCTAAAACACACAAAACTACCAAAGAGAGGAGAAAAATCTGGTAACAAGTAACTGGAATCTTAACACCAAATATTTCAGTATCACAACAAATTTCCACCATTAGAGCTAAAGATGCGTCCCTAAATACATCAAAGCAATCAGACAATTCTGCTGGAACCTACTAATTGCTTCATCAATTCAGAAACTACATCAAATTCTAATAAACCTGTAAACTTAAAATACCATATAGACCAAAATTTCAACTGAAATTAAAACATGATATGCTGCCACTTACAAAGAGAAATGAACTAAGAGGATTTACATGCTGCCTTACTAGAACATTAACCTACTAAAAAAATGAAAATAAATAAAATCAATAATACTATAACATAGTAAAATAAAATTCTATTTAAGAAACCAGTGAGAATTCAACTTTAATTTAATCAAAAACACCATTCTTTGAATTTGGTTTCAATTTTCAAGCAACCGAAATTTCCCATTACCACAATAATAAAACAAATCAAGTTTCTAAAGAGGTGTTACACATTTGAAAGAAACGAACGTGGGAGGAAAAAATTACATCATTAGCAGAGCTTCCATTTTCTTCAATAAAGGTAGCTTAAGATAAATTTGTTAAAGGCGAAGTAAAACTTTCGGTCAAGTTGAAAAATTGAAAACCTAAACTAACAAAATTTCATGCAACAATAACAAACTAATCCCAAGATTAGGGTTTACATCAACAATTATCTATACTCAAACCATTTTAGGGATCATAACAATCGTTTATATCAACAACAAACTTGCAACAAAGATCAACAATTAAAACCCCAAATCAATTTTAGGGTTTAATTTATATACTAAAAAAATCATGAATCTGGAAAACAAAGGACAGAAGAGCATACCTTAACCTAATAGCATGGTAGTGGTGGTGGCGGCAACCGCAATAGGGGAACGACATCGATGCAAGAAAAGGAGCGGAGCTGCAGATCAGAGGTGAAATGAACGAGATGGTGTGTGAGGAAGCGAGACTACGAGAAGCTGCAAAGTTCTACTGCCAATTGACTATACGCGAGAGCGAAAATTAAATAGGGAGATGCTCGATTTTTTAAAGCCTATTTGGATCGTGCGTAAAAAGGTACGATCCAAATAACAGTTATTTGGATCGTGCCTTTTTACGCACGATCCAAATAGAAGTTATTTGGATCGTACATTTGAAAGCACGATCCAAATAGGGCGTTACAAATAAAGTTTTTTTTACTAGTGAGGTGATGAAGGTTGCATATATCTAGGACGAGCTTCGTTTATATACTTACTATACTCAATTATGTTTCTTGAATGAACACGATCGAATTTGATTTATTTTTAGATGGATGTTTCTGAATTCTTAAATTTGATGCTAGATCTGTAAAGAGAAAGGGGACATACAATGTTTTGGATTTGTATGTATTTTCTCTGGTGTAAATTGTTCAGGCTGATGAATTGGCTAATGCTATTGTGAATAATTTTACTAGTGCTAGGCAATTGTTTTAAATGCAGTTATACAGATATTTTGAATTCAATATCGATCTCTATTATATAAGTCAGGGAGGTGTGAATGATGTGACGGTTTGCACCCGAAAATACAAATTTGCTTTTTATTATTTTATGCATACACACTGATTTCAATCAACAATAGTTATGCCAATTAAATTCTCTTTCAAGTGTCAAATACCGCAAAAGTTTAAACAAGAAAAATGAAAGTTGGAAAAGGAAAAGTTGCCACTAGGGGTAATATTGAGCTTGGCTTGTTTGTGAACAATTTGAGCTCAGCTCGGTTAAAGCTTGACCATAGCTTGGCTTGTTGTGGCTCGGTTCGAGTTCGAGCTCGGCTCAAATCTTAATGAGCTGAGCTGAGTTATGCCAAGCTCGGCTTGAAATGCTCGTGAACAGGCTCAAATCTTAATGAGCTGAGTTGAGTTATGCCAAGCTCGGCTCAAAATGTTCGTGAATAAGCTCGATTTGTTTACTACTCCTTCTGTCTCAATCTAGTTGCTACATTTGGACTTGTACCGCTATTCACATGTGGTCTTTAACTACTTTTAATTTTATAAGCGTAAGGAAAAATATAGTCATGATGGATCTAGTTTAATTCGTCTCAAGATGTATTTTTCAAATACTTCCTCTGTAAACCAATTCTTGCAAAAAAAAAAAAACAACGGCACGGACTCCAAAAATAATTTTGTAAGTATGTTTAAGTTGGTGATTACTGATTAGTAAAAATAGGAGAAAGAAATAAGATGGAGTCCCCTTAAGGAAAGTTGGTATTTTATTAATATTTTATTATTGCTAAATTAGTAAAAGTAGGAGAGAGAAATAAGTAAAAATTACAAAATTGGAGAAAGTTGGTATTTTGTTGCAAGAATTCAAAAACATCCCAAAATATCAAATGTTGCTAAAATTCATTTGCGGGAAGTATATAATTTTTTATCATGTGTAGTTCAATATATATTTATTTAAAATCGTGTCTCGGAAAATGTAAAAAAGTCAATGTAGCAAGTAAATTGTGACGGAGGGAATAAATAAATATATATAATCAATAATTTAAATGGTTTTAATAACTTAAATCAAAGTATTTTACCATTTCATGAACTTGATTTGGATTTTTATGTAATATAGGAAATCTGTATTTTAGTTTCAATATTCACTATGAACTTGATCATTCTAATATGTTTTTTTTTTTATACCTGTGAATCTCCTTTTCAAAATGAAACCTAAAATCTTTAAATATGATTTTGGCTTGGAAGATTTTGAGGATACTTTAAAGTTTGTTGATGCTGATAGTATTCATGTCATTCTTTTAAAAAACTTTGCACAAATGGGAAAATTATTATCTAATTCAATACTTGTTGCAAACTTAGCTATTCTCAACATCGGAACATCATTGTGCGACAAATTAAAGTGGATCAAATTTTTATGCTGTGAAAGATATAACAGCTGCAAAACCTAGAGTAAATGAACTGTTCCTTAAATCAAGAGCTAGTTATAGAGGACTGGGGTTGACAAAAGATATCAAATATCTTATTGGATTGACAAGTGAGAACAATTTTTTTTACTCTATTGAATGAGATGCGAACAAAGAAATTGGATGAGTTGATGTAAACAATTACGCATCACGTGATTGGAGACTTTTAAAAGAATTGGCTGTATATGGGTTTTCAAACAAATTAAATACATATGACATTCGGTAGTCACTGGCCGGCCATATATATGTCAATCATTGCTCAAGATTAATGGGTTCAACTCAAGATTTATGAACCATGAGTCTCAAGCAGAGGCCAAATAAGGTTTTGAATATTAAGGGCCAAAAATATATTTAAAAATTTATCTATTACTAAGTAATAATAATAAAGACAAAAACGTTTTGAATGTGGAGTGTGACTGTGAGATTGTCAACTCACACTATTTGTGAAGAAGTTTTTGCAGTAGTTATTGTAACGGGCCTCATCTTGCCTGTTACAAAAACATAAGCATTAGTAACGGGCATGAGTTTGGCCGTTTTTTCTTTGTAATATTTATGACTTATTATAACTGGCATTTATACTACCCGTTACAAAAACCTTTATTGTAAATAACAAATTCAGGGCAAGTTACAATAAGGGCGTTACAAATTTTTATTTTTTTTACTAGTGTTGTTTATTTAATCTAATCTTGTGAGAGTTAGGTCACTTACAAGCCATAGGAGGTTCATTTCTAAAACTAATTGGTGGTAGGAGGAGTGACTCCTAAACTTATAAGTTATTTCAGTATCTCCTCATCCTCTGATGTGGGATATTCACTAGTGCACCATAAGGGTTCAACAAATCTAATATGAATTTATTATCTAAAATAATCTGAAGTATATACTAGGAATGTTTGATTCACCTGAAATTTGCTTATCTGATCTAATCTGAATTCTTTTATCTGATTATTGTCTAATTTGACTAACCATATTAAATCATCTGATCTGATATAAGTAATAAAGGTGGAAATAAGGGCTACCAAACAAGGCCTTATCCATAAGAAAAAAAAAAATTCATTTGAGATCTTATTTTATTCGTATTAATGAGTAGTTTTTTAATATGTAATAATAATAACAATAATAATAATAATTTTTGTAACAGAATTAAATATATTTAAAGTTTAAAAACATGAAATTAAATTATCTGATCTGAAATAAGTAATAAGAAGTGAAAAATAAGGGCTGTCAAATAAGGTCTTATATATTTTATAATTTGACACAAGCTCCACACGGCACGAACTTTAAATATATTTAAAGTTTAAATACAACCCGTTGTGGCACGAGACAAGCAGGCTTGGGACGTGGGCCATCCCCGAAACGACCTGTGCCTACCTTCTTCAACACAATCGAGCTCTAGTTAAAAAAAACACTAGCTTATCTCTATTATATAAGGAAAGGTCGGGGTGATGGTGGTGTCCAAGTGAATTATAATTATACCCCTTTCCCTTTACAAATTAAACATAAGCCACAAGTAACTACTACAAATAGCGCCTAAATCAAATCATACAAAACACATGCATAAAAAATCGTTGCAAAAAAAAAAAACACTCAACACAATTAAGTCAAGCAAACAATTGATTAGGAAAAAATAACGGTACGGTTAGTAAAAATCCCCCTAGTTGAATCTTAATTTATAAAATTGAAATTAGGCGGTGCGAAAATAAATTAAAATATGTGTTTCACTATTTTTACTTTTGAAATTTTATTACGAAATATTATAATTATTGCAAACATGAAATACATCTTATAAACAAATTCATATACATCCATAGTTTTCTACAATATTTTTTAGTATCGAAAAATGAATATTAATTAGGAAAAATTGCCAAGAATAAGCCAACCTTTGGGCGATCTTCCACAAATAAGTCAACCTTTTGAAAATCAAGAAATAAGCTAACCTTGTTATCATTTAAGCCAAAAATAAGTCAAATGATTATTTAACATGTTAATTTCTATTGTTTTTTATCACTATTTTACAATCATTCAGCCTATTTTTTGCTTTAAATGATAACAATAACTTTAAACAACAAATAACTAATAGATTAAATAATCGTTTAACCTATATTTGGCTTAAATGATAACAATGTTAGCTTATTTCTGGATTTTCAAAACGTTGGCTTAATTATGGAAGATCGGCCAAATGTTGACTTATTCTTGGCAATTTTTCCTATTAATTAAATAGATACCTAAAAGTCACAAACAAAATACTTTCTCAGTTTCTTTTTTACTTGCAACAAATTTATTTGCACGTATTTAAAAAAAAAAATTAAGGTAGAAACGTACAAATTAATTAATATAATTTAAGCACAAATAAGAGCGAAATAAGAGGTACCCTTAAATTTATTTCTCAAAAAGCGAAAATGGAGGTTGTTGTATTAGCATGACTTTACGAGAGAGCTACTAGTAGTAGTAAACGCGCCTTTAATAGAGCGGGAAATGAAACCCAAACCCCAAACCCAAGGATCAGTCTCCTTTGTTAAAATACGTATATTCTTCTAATTCTCAGTTTCTCACTGTGCTGGTAATTTTATTTATTTTTTTAAAATTTTCAAAAATCGAATACCAAATTCTCTCCCAAAATCATCATCAATGGCTTCTACTACGCCTGAAACTCCATTACCAGAGAAAGTGGAGCTCCAACTCGCTGCGATTTGCACCGCGAAATCTCAGCCGCCTGCAAACGCCGAAGCGAGAAAGCTTCTAGCTGGAATTGGCGAGCAAGAGTCGCTCAAAATTCTGAGTACAATCTATAATACAAAAGATGTTAAATATTTGAGTGGTTTTATTAGACATTTGGTCACCAACTCTCGTTCTACCTGTTCTTCTCCTTCCTCTCCCCTTCCTCCTCGTTCACCTCTTAATCACAGTCCTCAAGGTATCTTCCTTTTATAATTTCATCACTTTTTTTTTGCATTTTAATTCTAGTTTATTACTTCACTTGTTTGTTCTCTGAAAAATTACTAAAATTGAAATGAATATAATGGAGGAAGAAGTTTTATTGAATTTGAGATTTTGTTGAGAAACCCTGTGTTTCAACTTTTTGTGAAAAACATTTTTTTTTTTTGTTTGAGACTTTATCAAATATACATGCTATTGTCATAATTTCTCTCAAAGTTAATAGAGATGACTCTAAAATGGCCTCACTTCACCCTTATTATTATGTTTTTGTTTTATGAAAATCCTAAATTTTCAAAGATCATCATAATATCATATACGGAGTAGTAAGTTAAGTTTTCATAGTTCAATCAAGTTGGGAATGTGGAATTACTTGTGCGTATGAAGGCCACTTCATAAGTTTATTAGGGCTTGTTTACTTCAACTTAAATTCACTTCAGTTCTATTAAGTTTAGTCCATATTTTTTCAATAATTTCATATTATATTATTTAAGTAATAATAATGATAACTAGAGGGAGTGTTTAACCAAAATAATGTTGGTAGCAAAAGTATTTACCAAAACCCTACCAAACCAACAATATTTACCAAAATACTGTCCACGTCACCCTTGTTTTTTATTTTTTTTACGCAGCATAAAACTCTATTCAAGAAAGCGATTTCTTTAACAAAATCGCTATCTCAAATAGTGATGTTGTTCAGGTTAAAAAAACCCAATCAATGCCTTTATTGTAGAGAATAATGACCAAAGTTGGGTTGTTATTAAGTTACAGGGAAAATCGCTATCTAAGATAGCGATTTACCCTATATAACAAAATCGCTATATCAAATAGCAATTTTGCTACAAATAATTTTTTTTTTTTAAAATATGAACGCTCTCTCTCCTACGTGAACAACATTCTCGTAATTATTTTTTATTGACAGTATTTTGGTAAATAGTTTTGACCTCAAAATTATTTTGGTAAAACCCTCAACTAGAGGTGGGAAAAATTGATACGACCCACTAACCCGATACGAAATCGACCAGTTATTAACGGGTTTGGGTTGAGGGTTTTGACCTGTTTAAATAAGCTGGTCAACCCGAAGCACCCTATTTATTAAACGGATCGGGTTAGGGTCAAAGGATTCAATCCGCTTATGTCAACGGGTTGAAACGAACCCGACCCGAATCAATTGTCGCCTCTAATAGTCTAATGATAACAATGATAATAGTAAAAATGATGATAATAATATTGATTTCAATTAGATGATGGTGATGAAGACGATGATAATAATAATAATCACGATAATAATATTAATATTTTGAAATGCAACAATGATAATAACAATAATAATAATAACATCAACAACAACATCAACAACAATAACAACAACAACAATAAAATTATTATTTTTACTTTAAAATCATTAATCCAAAATGATTTTTACTTTAAAATCATTAATCCAAAAGTTAAATATTTATTTCAAATTTATTTAAAAAATTTAGGAGAGAGAATTAAAATTTCAAATTAATCATTATATAAAATCATTAATCCTATTTCAGTTCAGTTTAACACAATTCAGTTAAGTTTAGCATAATTCAGTTCAGTTTAGCAGTATTCAGCTAAAGTAAACAAGCCCTTAGTATATAAATTGGTCAAGTGAGCCCCATCTTTGTTAAATCTGACGGAATTATGATGATATTAGGGGTGCATTTGATAAAGTCTCTTTGTTTTATTTAATTTTTTTTTAAAGTTTTCCCCAAAAAGTTGTAAAATGGAGTAACTTGGAGGTTTGATAGTTTAATCTTGTTTGATTGTCGAAAAAGAGTAGAGGTTTGGAATAATTTCTACATTCGAGGTAGCTTGTAAATACCCCTAGAAATGTTTTTTTTTTTTTGGTTAAATTTTCTTTGTTACAAAAAAAATGATATGTTGTGGTCGACTGAGTTTGAACAAGCATGATTGATGTAGATCATGTTTAAATTTTTTTATCGATTGGTATGCTCATTTTCATAGAACTGTTTGGAGATTTGGACAAAAATTTTATGTTTCACACTTTCACCACCTGAATTCCAGCATTAGTATGATATTGTCCGCTTTATGCATAACCCGCACGAATTTGTTTTTGGGAACCTTCCCAAAAAGCCTTATACTTATGAAGTAGGTGGAGTGGGGGACACTCATAAGCAAGACAACACTATTTATTTTTTCATTGGATTGCAAACTCCAACAATCCTCACCTCAAACCAAGGACCATAAAGCTCATGACTTCCCCTCCAACGACAACTCATGTGACCATCTTGCACTGCCACTACTGCCCAACGGAAAACACTACTTGACCACCACAATATTAGGAAAACTTTAGACACAAGGCACCAAGCAGATCTACAAATTGTGAGGTCACACAAAGAGGGCCTCCCATACAACATTGCATGTTTGCTTGCATCGTCCCGACTGAACCATTAGCTACCTAGACTCTAACATTAGTATAATATTGTCCGCTTTGGGCCTAGCCCGCATGAATTTGTTTTTGGGTACTTTCCCAATAAGCCACACACTAATGGAGTAGGTGGACATTTATAAGCAAGACAACATTTTGTTATTTTTTTCATGTGGGACTTGGGTTGCAAGCCCCAACATTATGCTCAAGTGATCTATTGTGAATACTGAATACAACTATACTTGATTAATTTTTCATTTTTTTTTCAAGAAAAAAATTTATCTTGTGAATTTTGAGCGCGAATGGGCGATAAATATTAGGCCAATCCAAATGAACCTTTGGCCAATCTAAATGAACATTAGGACAATCTAATATCACCCTATTTGTTAAATGTACACTACCACAATGGCAAGAATACATTAGAAATTAGAAATTTGAAAACTGGCTTTTTTTTATAGTTATCGTTAAATTTTTAAATTTTGAACTAAAAATTCTGAAACCACCCTTTTTTTTCTATAAAACATGATTTTTAGCGCCATAAACATTATGTCAACATACATGAACACCAAGTCAATGTGAACGAATATTACTCACATTTACAGGTACACTACCACGATTATAATGATTATCATTAAATTTTCAAAATTTGAAACTGTTATTTTTCCTCTCAAACTTGATTTTCATCGTGATAAACACTATGTCACTATGGAAGAACATCATACATCTAAATTCACACTACCACAAGTCCACAACAACAATGAACATTTTTAAAATTTTGAAGTTTGAACTAAAAATTTGAAAACCGCCTTCTTCCTCTAAAATAAAATGCGATTTTTAGCGTGATAAACATTACATCAATCTGAATAAACATCACTCATGCAATAATATATACACCGGGATGGCGGGATCACAATGGACATCATTAAAATTTTGAACTAAAAATTTGCAGTTAAATTGATTTATATATTAGCAATTGTTTATTCCCGGGTTAGTATTAATCCTCTATACACTCTCTAGTTTATAACATCCCTATTGCCTTAGTTTATACTAGTGAGTAGGCGTAGCATTTTTATGTATTAAAGCTTTGAATTGATTCTGAAAACTTTAGCTGTCCAAAGTTTGCAACGCTCATCTGATGACTGATGCTAGCTTTGGTTGTAGATTTTTTTTTTCCTGGTGATTAGTTGTCCTATTGTCAATCTTTGTCAAGATCTTGCAGCCATCACTAGTATGCTTGTCTTAGAAATTTATATACTTTCATTGCAAGTGTTTCTCGTAACATTTTGACTTATAAAACACTTGATTTTTCAGTGAACACATCTAACGAACATAAACGGAAGAGGGACTCAGAATGTTCTGGTATGTGATACGAAGGGCATTAATCAGAAATTGTATTGTTACCATCTATTGTCTTCTTTGCCTTGCTTGAAGAACATAATCATTACCCGAGTTGATTTAATTACAGCAAGAAGGGTGTGTTTATTTGGCCCGCCTACTTCTGTTGAAGTGAAGGCAGATCCAAAGAAAAGTGATAGTGATGGTGTGTTGGAAGAGCTTGACAAACTTGAGTTCCGAAAGGCTTTTCTAATATTGAGCTACATTGGGCGGTAATGCTAGTTCTACTTTTCGTATTAATTTGGTCTACAATTTCCAAACTAAGAGGTTATTGTTTATAGATCTAAGCTGGAGGACGTTGTTTCCGCTGTTAAAATTTGAAGTTATCAAAGCCTTGCAATGAGAGAATTCGAGACCCAAATTTGGAATGATTTTGGCAGAGCTAACTGTGGGGAAAAAGGGGGTGTCAAGGTTATTCAATGCTTCACATTTCTTGTCCTTTCTAATCTATCATGTGACATATAGCTTGATCTTGGCTGAGATATCAACTAGTAGTTTATCCATGTGTTGATATAAATGTTGATCCCTTAACAATTGAATATATGTAACTTCACTTCCATATAGAATTGTAGGTGAGAAACTGCAATTAACTCTATTATTGAAAAAGACTGATGCTGTAAAAATTGATGCATTACATATTTACATATGAAGTAAACTTGGGCTATTTAATTTGTCTAAAGTACTCTGACATGAATATAGCCACTCGACACTTCATTTTGTACCTTAAGCATTGAATTTTTTTTATTGATTGATTATACATGATGTTTGAACACAACATTTTGCAAAACTGTGTTTAGTCTTGAATTATCCAATGGCTTTGCTGAATAATCTTTCTCTATTGTTCAGGACTGTATTGTGGATCATGTTTTAACAATTGTTCTAAAAACTTTGTGCGTAAAGTGGAATTTAGTAGTGAAAACAATTGTGATGTGACTCATGTTTGTCTCGGTTATATTCTACTAGGTGTGATTTGCTGGTCTATATTATCACCGTTTTAATGGTTTTTTATGTTACAGATTATGAACTGGGATACCAGAGAAAATTACAACTATCATTGCCATGTTGATAGTAAAGGACAATATCGCTTCAAGGTTCATACTTTTGATGCATTCCTTTCTTTGTGTTGCTTTCATGCATGCCTTTGTTTGTGAGGGAGAATTTGATGAGGTCTCATTTTGTCTCTCAAATTTAACTCCATTATCATTCTGTAATGAATTAAATATTAAGACAAGGGCAATTTAGGTATTTTATCATAATCTAAATATTATGAGCTTCTAGAATGTTAGAGTAGTTAGCTAGGTTTTCTTTATAAATACACCTAAGGAGAATGAAAGGGGGGATGTTGATGAATGAAGATGAAATTTATGTTTTGTTTTGTAGATTAGTTTGTAGTTTAGTGGGTGTGTAAGCTACTCGAAAAGCTGTGTTCACCGTTTGAATATCATCTCCACTTTCTGTCTTACTGTTTTATTGCCATTATTTCTTAGTGTTCTGCTTAGATTATTACTTTCTGATTATTGTTGCTGTGAGGTTGCTGTGTTGCTGTTCTGTTACTGTGCAGTGGTGTGTGTGAGAGTAGGAGATAGCAAGTGGTCTATAACACATTCCTATCATATCAATTTCTTCATGGGAAGTATGAACATAAAAATCATGTACAGAGTATTGCTTCTAATAGACAAATAATATTTGGTGATGATAACTATCGCTTTGCATAAGCATACTGGTGGAATGGTTATTGTTTATTTCTTCAGGATTAATACCAGTGAAAAAATTAACAACATGTTACATGCCTTACATTCTTTAGCAGTTCATCAACGTGTTCTTTCTTTATCTTCTATTGTATTTTTTCCTCCTGTTGAACAACATATAATTTTCTGTCTCTTCCAACTTTTTGATGCAGGGTCCATTTCTGAACAAAGCAGCTACTTTCTTGCAGAAGACTGCTGGCGATGAAAACGTATTGATAGTGAAGTTTATGGAGCAAGAAACAGATGAAACAGATCCTATCGAGCATAGTGATGTGTTTAATAAGGCATATGAAGAAGGAATTGTTGTTGGTAGAAGATGTTATAGATTCTTTGGTGAGTTGTGTTGATTTTTGAAGAGTGTTGAGATACTAGGGAAGGCTAATGACAGATCCATATCCTACTCAAAACTGTAGCAACAGTGATATAGCTATAGATGCTGCAAATACAAACTTACAGCTGGAAATTGTTTCATCACTTTCATGATAATTTCCTTTTAGAAACCAAGAATTTTGTTTCCTCTGATTTAGATCTCTGTCCTTCCAATATTTTATCGATGTAGCTGTGTGAGTGTGTGTGAATTGAATCTGTATGTTATTAGACCTGATCCTTGCAATTATCTTTCCTGATTGAGTTTATTTCTTCTTCTGTTGTTTTTCTAAATCAGTTTTCAAGGATGGCGGAAAAGAGGAAAAGAATAAAGATCCCACTTCCAGCCCTGTAAAATGCTACTTTGTTTGCATGGATGGGTTTGCGAGTCTCTTAGGGAAGCCATCACATCTTGTGACTGTACAGGAAGCAAGAAGATTATTTATGCACATACCCATGACTACCAATGTGTCCAAATATATGATCAGGTATTTGAAAGAACTAATTTCAGTGAATTGTTATGGTTCCATATATTCGTTGCTGATGTTTATGCTGCAGGTTTTCTCTCATATTATCGAAAACTTTTACCATGGAGCTAGATTATAACGAAGTGCGTGTCGAAGTTGTTGAAGACGAACCTTGTCGGGTAAAGCATCTCTTTTGCTGTGTTGCACCAGTCATAATTTGCCTGTTATGTCGTGTTCACTTTGTTGATTGATGGTATGTGTTTACTGTTTTGTGTGACTTGAACAGGATGAAGAGGGAAATATCATCTATGATAAAGATAGAGAACCTTTGATTCTTACTGATGGAACTGGTTATATCTCTGAAGATCTTGCCTCGAGGTGTCCACATAATTATTATAATGGCTGTGTGAACAATGAAGAGAATGGTCAGGTTTGTAATGCTTGCTCAAAACGTAGCATCTTCATTTCATTGTTTCATATTTAAACCTCTGTTCATCTTTTGGAATAGTTATTCCTAATATTCCAAAATCATAACAAAATATTAATTTTTTTCACCTCATGAAATAGTCTCCTTTATATGCGTGTCAGCCCTCTAAGATGAACTATGTCTAAAATGGAAGCTTTAGTTTGTGTTGACTTCATGCCATGTGTCATCGCTTCAAATTACTTCACATCACTTATATATCCAGATGTCTCGTTTTCATAAATGATCATGTACTATGTGTTGGGGTCCACTTTTCTAAACTGGAATTTCAGTTTATAGAGTGTCAGGGTGGAGTAATTTATTTCTACATCAAAATATTAAACAGTAAGGGGAAGTTCATGGCTTGGGGTTAATGCTGGTGTAGTAGACAAAATAGAGGAATTTTGAAATTGATGTCAGTACATTTCAAGTTCAAACCCTTTGCGTATTCTGCCATGGCCCATGCGTCGAAGTCCCCCCCCTCCCCGACCTCGAAGAGGAACCGGTTGGGGTCTGGAAATTAGCAGTAGACGGATCTGCGGCGCAGACCGGCGGCTGGTCTGTCATCGAAGGATGTTAGAAAAATCATAAGAACTAGAGGCTCGGGTTGTTCAAGCGAACTGATTCATTGGATTAAGCCAAAAAAGCATCTTTTCGAACAGTCTCAACGTCCTCGTTGAGAGTCGCTCCGCGAGACGTCTAGTCGCTTAAGAGAAGCTTACGGAAAGAGAGAACTTTCAAACATCAGAATAGTCTCTTTTTCCTCGCCAATGTCCCGGGGTCCCGGGGACTCATTCTGACTGAAACAGGGGGTGGGTCTTTACCAGTTTCCTAGGAAGGAGATGGTGGTTGGTCGACTAGATTATTTAGATTTTAGAATAGACTTTGAGATAAAGATAGCAAAGTCTTTTTGGTTCTTAAGAATGGTCGCTACCTCTCCCAGGACCGGAATGATTATCCCTGCTCGATGGATTGATCTAGTGCTTCCCTCATGAGTTGTTCGTTGACTTCAGGGTCGTAATGTTGAACTCGAAATCTAGGCAAACCGCGGTCCAAGGAAATAAAAGGTCCGTTTCCGCGGCGGTTCGCTTCGGGGTTCTCTTTCCTTGGTTTGACTAAACCGACGGTTTTCAGTATTAAAAAGGAGAATGGT
The DNA here is from genome assembly GCA_951394345.1 of Salicornia ramosissima. Classification (NCBI taxonomy): domain Eukaryota; kingdom Viridiplantae; phylum Streptophyta; class Magnoliopsida; order Caryophyllales; family Amaranthaceae; genus Salicornia; species Salicornia ramosissima. The sequence continues at coordinate 6,010,007 of OX596233.1, forward strand.
GCTTGGGTGGACAATGTGATTCTTAGCCATGAATTAGTCAAAGGCTAGGAATGGTCGGTTTAGTCCTAGGCTGTGGACAATGTGATTCTTAGCCATGAATTAGTCAAAGGCTAGGAATGGGGTCTTAGTCCTAGGCTTCCTCCGAGCAGACAGACCCGGCGAGAGGCAGTACTGAACCGGAGCCACATCTGTCGGCCTATTCGTGCCGCTTAGACGTCGGCCATGAAATCGCTGAAAGGTCAATGCCAGAGCTGACACGACTCTTCTTTCTTCTCTTACGAGATTTCTATACGAGAAAGAAAGGATTTCTCGGGGCAACCCCCCAGGACTATGCTAAATTAAATGAAATGGTACTTCGTCAAACCGCTTCCGTTCCATTCGACTACATTGAACTCCTACTAAAAAAGCGTGCCACTATAGCGACTTCACTCTCAACTCTAGCTGAGAAGTACTCTCCGGTTCCAAGCGGCATGGATGAATAACCAAAATTTTGATGGCTTCGGTTCTCACCAGTCTTAGAAAAATAGGCCTTCAAGCCCGGGTTGGAAAGTAAGGAAGAAAGTACAACAATGCAGTCCGCATGGCCCTTATGGGCTGGGCCACACACGTGCTACAATGGCAGTAAAGAACCCAGTGAGTAAAAGTAAAGAAAGCTCATTTTCAGGCGTCGGTCGGTCCTAAAAACAGCGGCAGTGGCCCCTAGCTCCCGCTTGTGCTTCTAAGACCTAGAACTCAGAAGTCAAAGTAGATCGATGACCCTCATAGCTCAGTAGCTAAACGCCAAGCCGAAACCCGATGTGAGATCAGATGATGCAAGGATCGGAGAATGCTGGTCCCGAATCCGGTTCCGGATCGGGAGAACCACTGACTTTGCTACTACCTCCACTGGGTGATCAAGACCCCCTTAAGAAGACGGGGTAGACCGCACGCTTTTAGCTGGAATGCCTTGCTTCGCTCTACAGCGTAGGCTTGCTTGGGGAACCTGTGAAAGCTGATATAATTGGGTATAATAGAGATATAATTGGGTATCCATTCTTGTAGCAGCCACCACTTCGGATCCTGCTCCTCTAGGACGAATTAGGTCAAAATCATCACCTCAGCGGGGATCGCTATGCCACTTAAATGTCTTTGTTTAAGAAGTTCCTTGTCAAAGCCCACTCCCTTAGTTTTTGACCTAATGAGCTTTCTTTACGTTGAGTTAACCCGGCGGGTTCGCCTAGTGGAGAACGAGAAGCAAGTAGTCCAACTCGATTCCTGGCTGCGGGGTAGTCGTTACACCATTCGTGCAGGTCGCTAGCATGGTTTTAGGTTCAAGCAAGAAAGCCGGTATTCAAGTTTGGACCGACCCCGTCCTTGGCCTCGGAGAGTAGCGAGAAGCACGGAACTTCTTTAGTGATGTTATCCACATGTGGATCAGTCTTATTCCATAGGCTAGCATCCGGGTAATGAGGCAGCTGTACCCCAGGAGCCTACGCAATTTCATTTTGGAGGTAAAAGAGCCCAAGACGCGCATCCGCCCTCGGAGAGTGCTTTGTCGTGTTAGGTCATTGACGGGCGGTCTCCCCTAGACCTTATTCCGTCCAAGCATTCGTCGAGGCAATGAAATTGGTTTTATTAGGAATGGTCTTTCTCCTAGATGCATGCTCAAGACTGAAGAAAGCGGAAAGCTGAGCTTGCTCCAAACCATGAGATCCAAGAGAGTGCCTGGTCATACTCCCTTCTTGGTCTACCCAAAGTTGGTTAGGTGCCTAACGGCCCAGTCTTCGATACTGAGCCTATCGGCTCAGCCTGTCAGTCCCAAGGCTTGATGGGTTCAATGCCTTCTTCTTTAAGCAGTCTTGCGTTACCAGTTGGGGAGGAAATAAGGTTGGTTTTTTCTCTTGGTATCAAGCAGGAAATAGCTCATTATCTGATAAGCACTAGCAGAAGCTCCTTCTCAATCTGCATTTATTGAGGGTAGGCTGTGGACAATGTGATTCTTAGCCATGAATTAGTCAAAGGCTAGGAATGGTCGGTTTAGTCCTAGGCTTCCGCCGGTCAAATAGCCCGGTCAATACAACCAGAATAACTAACAAAAGTACGTTCAGTTTCAGCTCTATGAAATCCCTCTATGAAATCCCTAACAAAAGTACGTTCAGTTTCAGCACCCGTTCATTCCGTTCTCCTTTCCCCACTTTTGGGGTTATGGGCTAACCATTAGGGCTATTCTCTAACAAAAGCATTCGGGCTAACCACTTTTGGGGTTATGGGCTAACCATTAGGGCTATTCCTTTTATGAAATCCCTCATCTTTTTCATCTCTGTTGGTCATGATGAAAGCAGAAATTTGGGGTTATGGGCTACGGTTAAATACTAGACTAAATGAGAGTAATGCATCCCCCAACATTTTAAAACAATAGACTTTTCCTCTTTTAATTACAGTGCTTCAAAAGACACTTGGCTTGTAACATCAGTGTATAAATTGGTAGGCAAGAGGCTTGTATGTAATTGTGTGATGTGATTGTGTCTGTTGATGAAAGCAACGCTAAAATCTTTCATATGTCAGTAATTTGTTAATGTTTTGGGTCACTGGTGAGGGTCCTGAAATAATATACGAAGTATTACTTCATCCATGATGTAAGACTGCAGTTAAACACTTAAACCTTAATTGTTTTGATATGCTTTGAGTTTAGATGGAATATTGTTTTGTCTGTAAGTTTTTATTTAGGCCTAACGTTGTTTGGTGATCAGGACCTGCAGGGATTTTTGGGTGCAGTTGGATATCCGCACAACTTAGGATTAAGCGAGTTTAAGTTAACAGCTGTGCCGGTAGTTCTATGTTAAACTACCTTTGGATGGTTTTGTTGCAACCTACTGTGTGTTTTGCATCATGCTTTTGCATGAACTTTAATTTATGATTCAGTTATTTCGAATTTTGCAGCCTTTGCTGATACAGTTTCGCATGTTCCATGGAGGTAAAGCTATCAAGGGAACTGTTGTTGTGAACAGAAAGGTATAGTTATTATCTACTCTTCCCTCTCGTTTCTTCCCTTTTGGGTGAGTTGGGGTGGTAATGGGTTGGATCTTTAAAGATGTCTCTAGGATTTTCTCTTGGAGAACCTGAGTTAATTGGTTAGTGGGCAGGATTAGAGCTGCAAGAGCTTCCTTGTTTTGGCTCTCAAGAGATCCTATCCTTCTATAGCTGATTTCATTCAATCTCCTTAGGATGAATACTCAAGTTCTTAATAAAAATACATGGTTGTTATTGAAAATATCTGCTGTTTGTTAGTGTTGTTTTAATTAGTTAACTAGAAGGGAAAATGCTCTTTTGTACAGTCCTCAACTTATTACACAATCTCATTGTATTGCATTTATTCACCCTTGACCTTTGGGTAGGCAACATATGGCCTCTCTTCATTGCCCATTGGGTTTTAATTCTGCAGTTGATAGTTTTCCCTTTTTCTTTCCAGCTTCCTCCAAATACAGTTCAAGTTCGATGGTCGATGTTAAAAATTGATCAGGATGAAGAACTGTCACATGCTCCAGCTGTGAATTCATTTGAGGTTGTAGCAACTAGGTAAGTTAGTGCTTCATTAACTGTGATTTTCTGCTTTACATTTGCTAAGTTACTGCTGATGTGCTTTGTTAATACAGAATATTATCTAGCAATGCTCTTGACTTTCTTTAGTACAGTAATATATTGGGGAGAATACTTCAAAATCTCATGAAATATAAGTAACAAACTACTCTTTATTTAGATACTCCATTCATTTGGGCATGCATATCAAAGGTGAATATTGGTAACTTGTGTGAAAGAGTAGATAGAAAGAAAAAATGAGTATTTTTTAAGAGTAAACTGTCACTTTAAGGAAAATTGAGCTTCTTGTTGGGAAAAATAGGGTTAATGGACACAATAAACAGAGAAATGAAACCTTCGAGGCACGCGAACGCTTTCCTAAAGACTAATTTGGACCCTATAGAATATGAGCAGGGTTTACCGAAAATGCCTTTGAGATACAACGAAGAATAACAAGTTTTGGAGCTCACTCAAAACTCTCAGTATATGTAAAAGCTTAATATTGAAGAGGAAACACTCATTGAATTTTTGACAGAGAAAGAGAATTCAAGCTTATATCTTTCTCTCTCCTCACATTGGTCTTATATAGACCTCCTCATAGCCTTAGAATAACTGCCCACAAACACACGTTCAAACCCATAACGGGTTTATTGAACAACAAGCAAAAGAATCGGAACCGCTCGAAACTGACGAAGACTCAGTTTCGCGGGCCGCGACCTTGTCCTCGCGGGCCGCGAGCTCAAGTCGCGGGCCGCAACCTTGTCCTCGCGGGCCGCGATTTTACCTCTGACATTTTGGCACTTTTTCGCGGGTCGCGAAATATCCATCACGGGCCGCGATTTTGCCACTGATCTCTTTGCACAATTTCGCGGGCCGTGACATTGCCTTCGCGGGCCGTGACCTTCCTAGTTCCCTTTTGCTCGTTTTCCCTGTACTGGCTATGACTCGCGGGCCGTGACCTAAAGTCACAACTCGCGACTTTGTCTGTCTTATTCTCGTGAATTCCATCGTACGTATGTTTATTACACCATTCCCACATAAACATAACATACAACCCTTATACTCTAAATAACTTTCCAACAATCCTCCCCCATTTAGAGTATAAAATCACAAAGTAAACAAATCCTCTTCAAACCATTTCATGCATAAATGAAAGTGTACATGACTTGAACTTCCAGCTAGTGCAAGATATATACAAGAGTTCGTATCCAAATGGTGTTGTTTTAACAATTGAACCATTTTCAATACATATGAAAACCTGACGATCTAACACGCATGAAATACTTTACTTTTACATATAAATAATCCGACACTATTACAGCCATGTGTCCTGTATCTTTTCATGAATGCACCAAAGCTATGCCCCTATAGCTTCTTGAAGCGGCTACACTTCGCATCCACTTAGGTAGATCTCTTAACATGCCCCTGTGATTAAGCACAATCTCGAGATCTATTAAGGATAAACCAACCTCTTTTACCATCACAGTTATGTCCGGAACTTTACCTTGGATGATGTAAACAAGTTCCACAATCATCGAATGAAAGAATTAATCTCAGTGAACTTAAGACCCAACGTCTTATTGGGCGTCAAGTTGAGATTCTTTCATTCGTGACTATTCCAGGGCTTTCAGTCTATACCGATTGCCATCCACTACTATATCGAATCTCTAGCTAAACCGCTAGATTCTTTTCATACATAGTCAAGAATAATAGTGCACCACCTTTACAAACTTGACTATAATTTCTCATAAATCCAGCTTCTTACCAGCCAATTACATAGCAATAAGCTCTATTGTCAAAGAAAGTCTATACCACAAGTTTGCTTCTTGAATACCCAAGAAATATTTCCTTCCCTATGGAGGAACACCCATCCAACAGAAGAAAAATAACTTTCAACTTGCATTCGTATTCCATTCGACAATAAAACATATTACTATAAATCAAACCAAAATATGGTTTCCTTATAATACATGACGAATAATTAACTTTCAACGTTTCATACTAGTATTACTAGTAACATTGCACGATTTGCTCACCGCTAATGCAATAATATTCGTCTTAATTACATTAAACAACCTATAGTTTACATTACCTTTTACTTGGTAATAACTTATTCAGTATAGATAGGTGTTTAATTCTTATATCAAAGATGACATTAACTTCCCCCAAATCTTTCATAGGGATAAAAACTGTTTTAAAATAAAACATGTCATCTGCATATAGTAGAATTATGACAACTTGACCTTGGTCATCAATTTACTATATATACCCTTGTTTGGATTGTTCATAGAAATCCATTAGACAAACAATGTCATTAAATCCTTGATTTAATCAACTTAATTTTAAGTTCTTGACTTTACACATCAAACTTTACCGTTTGTTGCATGTAAACCTTTTATATAACATATCACTCAAGAATGCTATCTTGACATCCAATACATGGATCATAAGATTATAAATAGCTACATGAACTCCAAATAACTTATAATAAAGCACTAGCATGCAATGGGTGAATGCCATTAACCGGGCTTACGACACATCAATAGTCCATCAATTTTTAATTTCCTTTGAAAAAACATGTCCACCCAACAGGTTTACTTTAGGAGTAAACTAACCAAAATCCAAATATTTTCCTCATGATAGATTTTATCTCATCATAAATAATCCAATTCCTTAAGGAATATCTTGAGATTTTATATATCTCAACAAATTAAAGAATCACTTTCCATATTGAAACATATGGAAACCTTTATCAAAAGAAAAACTTTGATTCTTTAAACATACATGAAAACCCGGCTAATTAATTTTACCTTAGCCATATTATCCTACCAAATTGTGATGATTTAGATGAATCATTCTCAAGTTGAGCTTGATCATCTATTTCCTGATCATAATCACATTGATCAAATTCTTAAAATTGGTATCTTTAGAGTTACAATCTTTAATCTAGGAAATTCTAAATAATTATTAGTGAAAGTATTGGGTTAGACGGTCTGACTAGACAATCTGGTCAGATGGCTGACCCATATACCCACTTATAATAGTGAAAAACTTCGGGAGGCTATAACTTTGCGCTCGGGTGTTGGATCGAGGCATATAATGCTGCACCCTACTGCCTCTGCACTTCGCCTCTCCTGCTACAGCACAGCCACTCGCCCACCACTGCTACTGCTTCTCAGCACCCTGCCTGCACACACGAATTGCCACACACACACACACACACCAAATCTTGGCCAGCTTTGTTAGAGAGAAAGCTTACTCACTTAAGACTTTTCTGATTTTATTATTGCACACCCAAAAATGACAAGTGCAAGGTTTATTTATAGACTAATCATTAAATGCTAAAATGACCTAAATGCCCTTAGTGGACTTAGAATAAAAGAATTGACTAAGAATTGACTATTTAACTAATTGACTAAACACATGCCAATTAATTAAAAACTTATTTGTTTCTCCTAACATATGTTTTATTAATGATCTTAGCTCGATGTGCAGCAATACCTTCCCCCCAAAGCGCCACCTTGTCCTCAAGGTGGAATGTCGGGAACCGCTCATCAATGATGTCAAAATCTTCCCAAGTTGCTTCGAAGGGCTGTAGGCCTTCCCAAGCAATAAGAACTTCAGGCAAGGAAGAGTGGGATTGAGGACGTATCCCAAGGACCGCAGCGGGGGTCATGTCTAGCACCAAATCAGAGGAAAGTTGAGGAGGAATAGTAGCTGAAACAGGGGCTGTTCCCACGGCCGCTTTCAACTGAGACACATGGAAGACCGGATGTATTTTGCTTCCCGGAGGTAACTGGATCTTATAAGCCACCGCCCCTATCCTTTGTATAACCTCAAAGGGTCCATAGTAGCGAGGAGCTAACTTGTGATATGGTCGGGTGGCTAGTGACGTTTGCCGGTATGGTTGAAGTTTTAAATAGACCATATCTCCTATCTGAAATTCCACCTCACGCCGTTTAGAATCTTCATAAGTCTTCATGCGTTGTTGGGCTTTAAACAAGTGTGAGCGAATATCATCTAAAATGGCATCTCTATCAAGCAACATTTCTTCTAGGGAAGAGTTGGGAGTAGCTCCAGTATGAAACCGGATGACCTTTGGAGGATCTCGGCCGTACAAAGCCTTGAATGGGGTACACTTCGTAGCCGAATGAGTGCACGTGTTGTACCAAAATTCTGCCCACGGCAGCCACTTTGCCCAAGTTCGAGGGTGACTAGAAGCAAAACACCGGAGATAACCTTCAAGCCCTTTGTTGACCACTTCCGTTTGCCCATCAGTTTGGGGATGATAAGAAGTACTCCGATGCAAAGTGGTTTGTTGTAGTTTAAAAAGTTCCCTCCAAAATCCACTCATAAACACCCGATCCCGGTCAGTCACTATCGAGCTTGGGAACCCGTGTAGGCGCACCACCTCCTTCACAAACATAGCCGCCACCAAGTAAGCAGTAAAAGGATGCCGTAAACCAATGAAATGTCCATATTTGGTCAAACGGTCCACCACAACTAGGATGGTGTCAACTCCTAAGGATCTTGGTAGGCCTTCAACAAAATCCATAGTAATGTCCTCCCACACTTGAGTTGGTATTGGCAAAGGTTGAAGTAATCCCCCGGGACTTAAAGAAGAGAGTTTATTTTGTTGGCAAATTTGACAAGCCGCCACATAGTTTGTCACATCCTTCCTCATCCCACCCAATGCCATTCTTGAGCTAATCTTTGATAAGTCTTGATGTCGCCCGAATGTCCACCGATAGGAGTGTCGTGGAATTCCTTTAACAAGATCGTGGCAAGATTGGAATTTCGTGGTATGACCAACCGGCCTTTGAACCGAAGAATGTTTCCTTCCAACGTATACCCCACAGGCACGGTCTTTCCCTCAACTATGGCTGCCCGGATTTCAGAAATTAAGGGGTCATCCTTGATTTGTTGATACACCTCATCCCACGGAATGCCACATGTAGCCACCAAGTTCCCCAATCCAGCTTGGCCCTCGTTCCTCCTAGAAAGTGAATCCGCCACAATGTTTGAAGTACCACTCCGGTATTCAATTTCGAAATCAAACCCCAATAGCTTAATTACCCATCTTTGATAGTCCAGGCCAACTTCTTTCTGTTCAAGCAAATATTTAAGGCTATGGTGGTCGGTCTTGACAATGAATCTCCGCCCCAAAAGGTAATGACGCCACTTCTTGACCGCAAGAACAATAGCTATCAATTCTTTCTCATAAATGGGCTTGGCTTGGGCCGTTGGTCCAAGAATCTTGCTGAAAAATGCAATGGGATGCCCTTCTTGTTGGAGAACGGCCCCAACTCCGTGTCCGAAGCGTCAGTCTCTACTACAAAATTTTTAGAAAAGTTAGGAAGTGAAAGGACCGGAGCGGTTGTAAGGGCTTGCTTTAATGCTTGAAAGGCACTTGTGGCTTGAGTGGTCCAACCGTAGTTGTCTTTCTTGAGCTGTGCTGTTAATGGAGCCGCGATTTGAGCATAGTTTTGAATGAACTTCCGGTAGTAACCAGTGAGCCCCAAGAATCCCCGCAACTCCTTCAGATTGGTAGGAATTGGCCAATCTAACATTGCCTGCACTTTAACAAAATCCACCGCTACTCCTTGGCCAGAAATTTTATGGCCTAAATATGACACTTCTTTTTTCCCAAATTCACACTTTTTACAATTGACATAAAGCTTATGCATTCTAAGTATGGTAAAAATAGTACACAAATGCTCTACATGTTCTTCTTGTGTTTTACTATATATCAAAATGTCATCAAAAAAGACTAAAACAAATCGACGAAGATGGGGTCGAAATACCGCATTCATCAAAGATTGAAAAGTAGCCGGGGCGTTGGTGAGGCCGAATGGCATGACCAAGAATTCATAGTGCCCATCGTGAGTGCGGAAAGCAGTTTTAGGAACATCCTCGACTTGCATCCTGATTTGATGGTACCCTGACTTAAGATCAAGTTTAGTAAAAATTTGTGCCCCCTCCAATTCATCCAACAATTCCTCAATTACTGGAATGGGGTATTTATCTGGCACCGTTCTTTTGTTAAGGGCCCTATAATCCACACAAAACCGCCACGACCCATCTTTTTTCTTGACAAGAAGAACAGGGCTCGAAAATGGACTATTGGATACTTGTATAATACCGGCTCGCAACATGTCTTGAATGAGTCTTTCGATCTCATTCTTTTGGATAGGAGAGTAACGATAGGGTCGGACATTGATGGGATTTGTTCCTTCTTGTAGGATGATTTGATGCTCCTTTCCCCTTAAAGGGGGTAAACCTTCGGGCATGTGAAAAAGATTAGAATATTCGTTCAAGATTTCATGCAAAAAGTCCGGTGCCTCGTCCTCCCCTTCCACCGTGGCAGCCGTGGCCTGGTAAAGTTCAACCAACACCCCGCCTTTCTCCTTTTGAACCGTCCTCATCATAGCCTTCAAAGACACCTTTGAGCGTCCAAGACTCGGATCCCCAAGCAAGGTTACCATCCCCCTTCCACTAGTAAATTTCAGCATTTGTGATTTCCAATTAGTGACTATAGTACCAAGTTTTTCGAGCCATTGAATTCCAAGAATTACCTCCGAATTTCCAAGAGTGATGGGAAGGAAATCTTCTTTGATTGTGACACCTTGTATTTCTATTGTCACCCCCTTACATTCTCCCCTTCCTTGAACTTCCATCCCCGTACCCAAGGTAACTCCAAAGACTCGTGTCATCGTAAGAGGTAAATTCAATTCTTGCACCACCGAGAGAGAAATGAAATTATGTGAAGCCCCCGAATCAATCAACACTATTACCTCCTTTTCTCCAATTCGCCCCCGTAATTTCATAGTTTTTGGATTAGAAAACCCAACTATCGAATTCAAGGATATGGAAGACAATGTGGGTTGATCCTCTTCGCCTAATTCTCCATTAGCACCAACCGGTCCCTCCTCTATAGCATTCAACTCCTCAACTTCGTCATTCACCAATAGTACACTAAGTTCTTGACGCTTACAACGATGCCCCGGGGCCCAATGTTCATCACACCGAAAGCATTGCCCCTTTTCTCTCCGAAGTTGCCATTCACTATCCGTCAGTCTCCGGGTTCCTCCCGTTCTTTGGGTATTTAGGGTCACAGGGCTAGTTACGGATTGGTTGGATTGTGCGGGTCTGGCAAAAGGGGTAAGTTGGCCGGTTCTTGGGATGGAATTTGAATAAGTTGGGTTGGGTGAATTTGAATTTTTTTGGGTAAAGTTGGAGGAATATGGGGTGTAAGAATGTGGTTTAGTATAATTGACTCCTAATTTTTTTGTGTTTCCATAGTTCATTTTACCTTCAATTTTGAGGGCCAACTCCATTGCATGGTCTAAGGATGTGGGTTCAAGAACCACCACCTCTTGTCTAATATCTTCTTTGAGCCCATTCAAGAATTGCCCGGTGGAAATTTCTTCGGCTATATTGGTAAGTGGGGCAATTAACTCAATATATTTGTCAATATATTGTTCTACCGTTCCCGTTTGCCTCAAGGCCAACCATTGGGCATGGAGGGTGGCCCCGGCCGCCGCCATCCGGAATCGCCTTAGTATCAATTTCTTTAAATCTCCCCATGTCCTCACCGTCCTTCTATTATTTTCAAACTGAAAAAATGAAAGTGCCCGCCCCTCCAAGGCTACTACCGCTCCCTCTAATTTTTCCTCTTCATTCATCTTATAAAATTGGAAGAACCTTTCTATCCTCAAGATCCATCCATCCGGGTTTGACCCATCAAAAAGTGGTAGGTCCAATTTCTTGAACCTCCAAGCCCCCTGTGTGCCGCCATCATAGGTTCGGCTGGGCCCCTCCACCGCAGACGCTTCTGGCTGCTTCTCTCTGGGAGCCGTGTTCTGTAGAATTAGGGTTTTAATTTCCCCCAATTCTTCTTGCTGTTTCAGCATTCCCCTCGTCAATTGTTGCAAAGATTCCTCCATTGAAGTTCTGAAAGATGCGAATTCCCCCTCCAATGCGTCTATGCGCTGCGACTGGGTCGGGCCCCCCATTTCTGCCACTGCCCGAGACCCCCGCTCTGATACCAAGTGCTGCACCCTACTGCCTCTGCACTTCGCCTCTCCTGCTACAGCACAGCCACTCGCCCACCACTGCTACTGCTTCTCAGCACCCTGCCTGCACACACGAATTGCCACACACACACACACACCAAATCTTGGCCAGCTTTGTTAGAGAGAAAGCTTACTCACTTAAGACTTTTCTGATTTTATTATTGCACACCCAAAAATGACAAGTGCAAGGTTTATTTATAGACTAATCATTAAATGCTAAAATGACCTAAATGCCCTTAGTGGACTTAGAATAAAAGAATTGACTAAGAATTGACTATTTAACTAATTGACTAAACACATGCCAATTAATTAAAAACTTATTTGTTTCTCCTAACATATGTTTTATTAATGATCTTAGCTCGATGTGCAGCATATAATATGTCGAAATTGATTAATTTTTCGAGACGAACGCAGCTGCTAATTCCCGAAGTGGATTTGGCCACCGGAAATCGCCAAACGAGGCCTCTTTAGGCCTCAAAATGCAAAAAACGTATTTTGTCCAGGTTAGTTACAAAATGTGTCCATGTTTTACAATATGTGTCCATGTTTAAACAATGTGTCAAGGTTTACAAATAGGTGTCCATGTTTAGAAATAGGTATCTAGGGTTAACAATATGTGTCCAGGTTTGTTCAGGTGTGTTCAGATTTGTTCATATTTGTCCAGGTTTGTCAACATTAGTCTAGGTTTGCATGTCCAGGTGTGTCCAGATTTATCTAGATTTGTCCATGTTTGTCTAGATTTGTCCATGTTTGTCTAGATTTGTCCAGGTTTGTTCATATATTTGTTCAGGTTTGTTCATATTTGTCCAGGTTTGCATGTTCAGGTGTGTCCAGATTTATCCAGATTTGTCCATGTTTGTCTAGATTTGTCCAGGTTTGTTCATATTTGTCCAGGTTTGTCCACATTTGTCCAGGTTTGTCCATATTTGTCCAGGTTTGCATGTTTAGATTTATCCAGATTTGTCCATGTTTGTTTAAATTTGTCCATGTTTGTCTAGATTTGTCCAGGTTTGTTCATATTTGTCCAGGTTTACAAATTGTGTCCAGGTTTCAAATGTGTCAAGTTCTGTTTCCAGGTTTACAAGTGTGTCCAGGTCTACCAATACATGTCCAGATTTAACAGCATGTGTCCAGGTCTACCAATACATGTCCAAATTTAACAGCATGTGTCCAGGTTAAACACATATGTGTCTAGATTCAACAATATGTGTCCAGGTCCAGTGGACTGGTCTGACAGAAACGTTACTGTCAGACCGGTCTGACACAATACCTTCTCTAATTATTAATTACCTGTTGCACCTTTTGACCATATGGTGGTATAGACCAACCAAATGTCACTTGTTCTATAACATAGAACCTATAGAATGTGCTATATCGCATATTCTCTATTGATGCACTCAACTCCACTTTTGTCCAAATTTTATATTTGGATTCCAACCTTGAAAAAACTCAAGTTAGATTTCCTTTTTGGTACCACAGTTCATATGGGGTTACTATATTCTTTTGATTTATCATAAACCAATTTAAATTATAACATGTCATTAAGACAACTTTACCCCATATACCATCACATAAATCTGAATATAATAACATGGAATAAACCATCATTTTCTTTCGGACACACCACTATATTGTAGTATACAACTTAATTCATGTATACTTTATAAACATTGGAAAAACTTGGATTAAGTTATTCACTGCCTCTACAAGTCTAAATCTTTTAATTTGTCAACTATCATATTTGACAATTTTGTGAAATTATACATCACAAATTCCTTGTATTAAAATACATAATCCTTCTCTAATATTAATATACAAAATATATCCATTAGGAAATAATAATTCACAACCTTAATGCTGAGGTTGTCACTATTCAAATGATTTGAATAGAATACATCAACAATAGAAACAAATAAATACAATTCTATTATACCATAGAATACAAACATTAATAATTAAATTGACCATTGACATAAATACATAATCCTCTAAATCCAAAGATTATAACCTTCATGATTAATTAATTGCAGTATTAACCATGCAATGTTTGCATATATATTTTATATCATGAATTTCAATTCATCCTTATTATTCTATATATTAAACCATAGAATAATAACTTTGACCAAATTAATCATTTGCATATGTTGTTTGTCATTAACAACCACTGACATGAGAATTTTAATCAATTAGATAAAACAATCTAACAAAATAAAATTTCATATGCTTGACCACATATACATCTCAATTGGTTGTTAATTATCAATAATAATACCAAAGTATAAATTATCACTATGTCCGGTCAAAATACCTTGATCAAAATTATATCAACATATAACTCATAATCCTTTAAAACCAAGAGATTATAATTTCATGATTAATTTAATTACTGCAATATATCATACAATATCCACACATTAGTGAATTTCATTGTAATCCTTTTATTCTATCAAGCCATAGAATATTAACTTTAAACAAATTAATCATTAATTCATGTCAATCACTCCTTTATACGAAGGAGACATTGTTAAGATAAATAAAACTAACTTTACTTGTTACACTCAATATAATGTCATGAATATCATATTTAACTACACATAACAATAATAATTGTTAAAAACCAGTTAAATATTAATCAAAGCCACTAATCCTGACCAAATTAAAAAAGCAAAATAATCGGCATAACATAATTCCAAAGGACCACGTACTCTAATACCTATAATCGACAGTCCAGGCAAATACGAAATGGAGGCAATGCATGGCAGTGTAGTCAAACCATCTACTACCATAGATGCAGTTAATACAAAATATACCCAAGTAATCAACATGCTTAAATGATATGCTGTTAGTGGCTTAGTGCATGACAACCCCATTAAACCAATAACAATAAGCCTTTACAAAATAACCGGCACAAAATACAAAAGCGGAAAGAATTAGAGCATGACATGCAATCATCCCACTATCAAGAAAATGTAGCTTTAATAACCGACTTAAACAAAATTAATAACCGATTCATATGAAAGCAAAGGTACGCATACTCAACTCAATCATACAATCGATCAAGTCGGATTACGAATATCCAGATTAATACCTGAAAATCATATTCAATTTGTATCACATTTGACAAATTTCTATGATTAAACTATCACAGATTTATACCATCAAAATTACAAATCTCATATTATCAATTTACATTGACAATACCTAATTCCATGAACAATAAACTTTGTTCATCCATTAGCAATGCTAATTTCCATGATCTTTTACCGATCATCATGATTTTTACCAATCATCTTTTGGCATATAATAAACATGGCAATTCATCTCTAATTGAAAACATGACAACATCAATAAACTTTGAAAACATGTCAAAATTCATAGAGAAACAATAAACAATAATTTATTAAAATCATAACACAAGAAACTTCTTACTTGAAGTGACTTTAATCATGCCCTAATTTTCTGAGCATCCTCCATCAATTTCTTCTTCCTATTGGTTTCGATAATTCCTTCATTTTTCCTTTTCCATCATCAAAACCATCACCTCAAATTTCTCAAATTTGTGAAAATTAGCAACAATTCACCAATTGTGACCATCTTAACGAAAATTAGTCTTTAGATTGTTGGGAAAAATAGGGTTAATGGACACAATAAACAGAGAAATGAAACCTTCGAGGCACGCGAACGCTTTCCTAAAGACTAATTTGGACCCTATAGAATATGAGCAGGGTTTACCGAAAATGCCTTTGAGATACAACGAAGAATAACAAGTTTTGGAGCTCACTCAAAACTCTCAGTATATGTAAAAGCTTAATATTGAAGAGGAAACACTCATTGAATTTTTGACAGAGAAAGAGAATTCAAGCTTATATCTTTCTCTCTCCTCACATTGGTCTTATATAGACCTCCTCATAGCCTTAGAATAACTGCCCACAAACACACGTTCAAACCCATAACGGGTTTATTGAACAACAAGCAAAAGAATCGGAACCGCTCGAAACTGACGAAGACTCAGTTTCGCGGGCCACGACCTTGTCCTCGCGGGCCGCGAGCTCAAGTCGCGGGCCGCAACCTTGTCCTCGCGGGCCGCGATTTTACCTTTGACATTTTGGCACTTTTTCGCGGGTCGCGAAATATCCATCACGGGCCGCGATTTTGCCACTGATCTCTTTGCACAATTTCGCGGGCCGTGACATTGCCTTCGCGGGCCGTGACCTTCCTAGTTCCCTTTTGCTCGTTTTCCCTGTACTGGCTATGACTCGCGGGCCGTGACCTAAAGTCACAACTCGCGACTTTGTCTGTCTTGTTCTCGTGAATTCCATCGTACGTATGTTTATTACACCATTCCCACATAAACATAACATACAACCCTTATACTCTAAATAACTTTCCAACAATCCTCCCCCATTTAGAGTATAAAATCACAAAGTAAACAAATCCTCTTCAAACCATTTCATGCATAAATGAAAGTGTACATGACTTGAACTTCCAGCTAGTGCAAGATATATACAAGAGTTCGTATCCAAATGGTGTTGTTTTAACAATTGAACCATTTTCAATACATATGAAAACCTGACGATCTAACACGCATGAAATACTTTACTTTTACATATAAATAATCCGACACTATTACAGCCATGTGTCCTGTATCTTTTCATGAATGCACCAAAGCTATGCCCCTATAGCTTCTTGAAGCGGCTACACTTCGCATCCACTTAGGTAGATCTCTTAACATTACATCATTGAAAAAATCTACATCCAACCAAAGCCCTTGCAAAATATAATCTAGTGAGTTGAAAGAAGGTGCACGTATGATAGTAGACACAATTTCATATGTAATGAAATGAGATTATGTTAACTAAACCGGTGTTTGAAAAGGTGCACCTAGGCGCTGAGGCATCACTGAATATGTGGAAGACTGATGTAGCAAATTGAAGAGCTATACACTACAAATATCATCACTGCTTGCTTATCTGTGCTTGCTTACCATTGCTACCCTTTACACAAATTGGTTAGAACAATTTTGTTATCATCTATTGTCTGATTTTTGTGAGACTCACTTTGTAGCTCCACTCATCCTAGTTGGATGAAACAACCCATTAATTAATGGCTTAGTTACTGTAGTATTATTGGTATGCTCAAAATGATCTTCCACTAATACTGATTCATATTGAACATTATGTGTATAATGTAGGTATGTATGCATTTTGTTATAATTTAATCTAGGAAGCACGTGGACGGCTATTTGGGCACTGGACCCGTACTGGGGACGGCGTTGGGACGGGGACGGTGCAAATTCGGCAAAAAATTTCCTGAAGATGTCTTGGCTGGGCTGGGGACAGCAGGTATGTGACAGCCCTGGCAGGGACGGCGAGCAAGAGTGGTGAGGACGTATGGGGGACGGCAAATGGAATTGTCG
Source organism: Salicornia ramosissima (assembly GCA_951394345.1). Classification (NCBI taxonomy): domain Eukaryota; kingdom Viridiplantae; phylum Streptophyta; class Magnoliopsida; order Caryophyllales; family Amaranthaceae; genus Salicornia; species Salicornia ramosissima. The sequence continues at coordinate 6,027,056 of OX596233.1, forward strand.
TCCCCAAACTTGAAGCTTTTTTTTAAAAATAAAAATTACAGCACTTAAATAAAGGGAGAAGTATGTGTAAACTTAGTCTGGACTTCAAATCAAACAAATGAAAAAGGGGGAAAAATTAGGGTTTCTGAGAAAACTTTCGGGCGACTTTTCTTTCCTGCAAGTTTTCTCAGAAACCCTAAATTTTCCCCCATTTTTCTTTTGTTTGAACTTTGAAGTTCAGTCTAATTTTCGCAACAAAAAAAAAGTTTACATACCTCCCTTCATTTATTTTAGTGCTGTATTTTTTTTCCCTTTTAAAAAGCTTCAATCTTGGGGATGACAGTTATGCCCATTTGCGGTCCCCACCTTGCTCGCCGTCCCTGCCATATACCCTCTGTCCCCAGCCCAGCCAAGATGACTCCGGGACATTTTTTTGTCGAACCCGCACTGTCCCCGTCCCCGGTACGGGTCCGGTGCCCAAATAGCTGTCCCCGTGCTTCCTAGAATCCTAGGTCACTTCTCTGCCCCCCTGCTGAAAACAAATTTAATTACTTTCTTGTTCTGTAAGTTTTAACTTGTGCACTTTGCTGTTCATTATATGTCATTGGTTTGTTTCTCTAGTAATAAACCGAAGGATTCTGGTTTATCGAAGAATTTGATTGCGCTTCTACACTTTGGTGGGGTGCCAAAGAATGTGTTTTTGGCTATGCTGGGGGAGGCTCTGAACAAACCTTTAGCTGTTCTGTATAAGCCAAGAGCTGCACTAGTAGGTATTTTTTTCATCATTTGTGTTTGTGTGTATGTGCGCTTGTGCGTTTTTTTCCCTTGAAATCTGTTATTCACTCTAATTACTTCTGTTCTTTCTTTGTTCTTTCTATTATATGTGCAGCTGCTGTCAATAGGGATTTTACTGGTATGTATACTGAAGCAAGGATGATTGCATCTGGAATTCCTCTGGATGAGCCATTTCTTAGACAGCGTTTATCTGATATTTCCAAAGAGGATATGAAGGGCCTTAAAGCAGGGAAATTTCCTGCTAGTGGCTGTTTCTATCTAATGGGAACTGCTGACCCCACTGGGACCCTGAATAGTAATGAAGTTTGTGTAATCTTGTATGTATTTTTTACCTGGTATATTTTAGTATCATGATTACTTGGAATATTCTTTTTCCTTCATTTCGTTTTATTCTCTATATTTGAGTTCATACTTGGCCCTTCAAAAGTGTTGGAGAAATTTCAGAATTTAGGGTAATAATATGACTATAACACTTGAGGCGCGCACGGAAGCACTTTCCTGAAAACAATATTCCTACCCAATTCTTAGGCTGGGTTACAAGGAATTCGTTAACAAGATACAACAAGAAACCTTAGTGATCGAGCCTAGATTCAATCTCTACAAATGAGCAAGAGTTTGTGTGTAAACTTCTTTGTAACAATGAAGAAACTTAGGTTTTATGCAAGAGAGTTTTGTGTGGAATATGAATGTAACTTCTTCTTTGCTTCTGAGAAAACAAGTTATATTATAACTTCACAAAACGTACATCAGTTTTCCCGAAACCACACAAAGCAACGGGGAAAAACCGAGAAAACCGTAACGAGCCAAAGGACCCGCGAGTCGCGAGGTAGGGTCGCGAGTCGCGACTTGCTTTTGCGAGTCGCGGAAATTTTCTGTCTCGTTTGGCACTTTTGGTCTGTTTTCGCTTGTCTCGAACATCAGTCACTACTCGCGATTTGCCACTGTTTCTGCTTAGCTTTCTCGAAATTTAACGACGTAAATCGTTAAATAAACTTTACATAACTACGAACTTACAACTCATAACACTACGTCTAGTATTATCAATGTTCATTATTAAACACATTTATATTCTAAATCAAATTAATCTCAACAAAAAGTAATCTAGAGTCATGCTCTGCATGCTTGAATTTTGATAACCTGAACTTTGCTTTGAAAATGGGGTGTTGTTTTTTGAGTGTTTCCATGTCATGAACTCATGATCAACCTCATTTTAGGCTTTGGTCTTTTTTTGCGGTCATTTCCAATTTTTATTGTAGGTGTCATTTTTACTTGATCTCTGTCACTCTAAGTGATCTTTTGACATCAAAAAATCAAATATGATCATAATTACATGTTTACAACTCAAAAGACAGTTATTACCTTGATAATAAGACCTATACTTATGGAGTAAAATATTCAGAACTCAAAACCTACTTGGCACAGAGGTTAAACTAAATATTACAGGTGACTCAAAGTATGGAGCATGTTTGGAATTAACTGAAGGAATTCTGTTTTTTTGTTTCCTTTTATCGGGCTATTTTTCCGTTCTCATCCATTCTATCGAGGATATTTCACACATCATTTAAAATTAATTAACAATTCAGTATTTTTTTTTTGTTACTAGTGGCTATTTAGCACTAATTTTTGGCATTTTTTTTTGTTTAAAAAATGATATACTTCCTCCATTCCAAAAAAAAACGCAATGGTCGACATTTCACGCATGCCGAGACATTACTTTGACCCTTAATAACTGTAATTATGAATATTTAAAAATAATAAAAAGTTGATATTAAGATAGTATTTTACAAGACGAATCTAACAAGATCCCACTTGACTATATTTTTTATTATGTATAAAGCTCAAAACTTGTTCAAAGTATATAATGTGAATAGTGCAAAATGTTGACTGTTGCGTTTTTTTTTTAACGGATGAAGTATTTGGTTATGGAGTAAAGTGATGTTTACTAAGTCTGTATGGAATAAATTAATGTTTATTACTTTATTAACATACTTATTGCACGAGTAGTGTTTACTGAGTCGGTATGGAGTAAATTAATGTTTATTAAGGAATTAATTGCATGAGAAGTGCTTACTGAATAATGCCGTGTACACACCAAATTGGGTGTAAACTAAAGAAAATTGAATCTTGGTTAAATTGTGACATCTAATTTTGGTATGTTTCAAGTGGTTGAGTGAAGAAGTGAACTACAAATTAAGCTTTCTGCAATCTACACGTCTCTTAATGTGTAATAGAAGGTAGATGCAGTTTTTGAGAATGTGTTACATTAATAAGTCATTGCCTATGTTTGATAAGCAAAGCATATTCAATGTATAAAACTGCAACATCTTACTCAAGTCTGTTTCTTGGTTATGTAGGGATGAGGGACAATATTCTGGGAAAGTGCTAGTTTATAGAAATCCAGGCATTCACCCTGGGGACGTACATGTTGTCACAGCAAAATGTATTGAAGCTCTAAATGAATTTGTAGGGAACTCTAAATACGGAATATTTTTCCCTTGTAAAGGGAAAAGGTCAATGGCAGATGAAATCGCTGGTGGTGATTATGATGGAGACATGTACTGGGTGTCGAAAAATATTGAGGTTTGCTGTTGTGCTCTTAATTTTCCCTTGATGCTGTGCTGTTGCATATTAAATTTTGGTTGCTGGCAAATACTTTTTTATATTGGGATTCTATGATGAGGCTAGACAAATCTTTTGTTGAAAATGGATCAAAATTCTATGGGTTTTTACTTTGGGGGTTCTGCATCTCAACAGCAGAGCTTAGACAATTTTTTTGTCCTATCGTTGATGATTTAGCTTTCATGAATTGATATAAATATGAGTGGCTACGTCAATCTTTCTTCCTGCAGCTTTGTCTTCTCTTGGGGTTCAGTGTAATCAATTGTCACATTGCCACATTGTGCATTTCATGCTTAGTTTCATTCTTTGTATTGTTATGGTCTAAAGTAGTTTATAGGAATATAATTCTTTGGTTTTTCAGTTCCTGAGAGATTTTAAACCAAGTGAGCCTTGGAAATGTGCTTCTAACCAAAGTGTCAACAAGAATACAAGCCTGCATTCACCTGGGACGTTCGAGCTGGAACTTTTTCGTTCATATATGCGTGCTAGGTTTAATCCAGAGTATGTACAGAATCTGTTTCATTGTTCCAATTCAATATTCTCATACATGTGGCCCCTAAACTTTAGCAATCATGTTTCAGTAAGGCTATGGGTGTGGCAGCAGATAGTTGGCTTGTGTATATGGATCGAATGTTGACATTGGGAGACGACTGCATAGAAGAGAAAGCTATTCTGAGGAAAAAGATAGATCAACTGGTTGACCTATACTATGATGCTCTGGATGCCCCGAAAAAGGGGAAAAAGGTCTGTTCATTCAACATTAGACTAGAATAAGCTAGTGGTACTTGGTAGCTCTATTGTTATTGAAGCATTGTTGTAAGATATTCTGCTTTCTGAAACTAATTTCAATAACTTAGTTTTTGACTTTTATCAGATTACTATCTATGAAAGGGATTTCTAAATTTATTTATGCAGAATCTACTCGATAGTCAATACCATAGTTAATAGGGCCAGGTAAAAGGGTTCAGAAATTGTTTATTATAAATGGTCTGTTGATCTTGATGACTTTGTAACTATGTGTAAATGACTAAATGTTCTCTGTCAGTGGCACATGCTGTTCCCCAGAAAAGCAACTAACTCAATGCTTATGGCTGTTGCATTGTCCATTACCTTGGTTTGCGGTTGGTATTTAAGTTATTTCTTAGGTTGTGAGCTTGTTGGTGCAGTTTTTGGTCATCCTCATACTTGTATTATTCATCTTGAATGGTCCATTATCAGGACACCTACTCAATCTGTTTCTACTTTCAGCTTCCATCCAACTGCTATGTCCACTAAGTTAGCAACATATTTCTTACTCTATACTATTGAATGAGTTAGTTGACCATAACATCTAACTGAGTGTATCTATGTTAGGTGGATTTATTTAGAGTCTTTATATGGAATTTTACGCAATAATGGTCGTCTAATTTTAATTACTTGCTCTGTGGAGAATTCCACTGCAAACTTGAGAACAGACCTTTTTGGCTTTTTTTGTTTACTATTAAGCAATGGCCGACCTTTTTGAATGATGTTGAATAGCTATCACTTAAGTGATAACCTCAGGCTCTGTGATGATTTATACTTCTGTCCGTTCTGTTTATTAATCGGTGTGTGAGTTTTTGATAAAGAAATTATATGTAGCTGCTACTTTGCAGTCAATGCAGTATACACCTCAAAGTTGACGATGTGAAGTTTGAACCCTAATTGAGTGCATGTACAATGTTAATTATGAATGGTTTGCATAGTCATGATTCAAGTTAATTTCATTTGTTTCGTCTCTGTTGTGAGCTTTTGTTTCCATGTTGTATGACCTGGTATTTTCAGGTTTTTATTAAAAAAGAACTATAACCAGACAAGTATCCACATCACATGGAAAGAGGAGAGCATTGCACCTATAAATCCAAGTCTATTCTGGGTGAAATTTATGATTCAGTGGAACAACTAAGTGCTCCAATTAACAGTGAGTCTATTTATATGTTGTATCTACTTTTATCTAGATGCTTTTGTTATACTCTCCTCATAACATATTAACAGCAACAATTTGACATTTTTTTTCTCTACTTTATATCAAATCGTTGCAGTTAATGTGTTACGAAGGGAGTATAATTTAATGACTTAATGCAAATAACTCAATTCCTAGTGCAAAGTTTGTCTGCTTTTTTTTCTAATGATTAAATTTCACTATGATGTGCTCCATACCAAGTGAAACACTTACAAGCATCATCTTTTGAAAGTTAGGGGAAAACAGTTAACTTAATGGTACCCGAAGTAAACTGTGGTTCCACAAGCTTCTTTTCTATCTTCAATTTTTGCCAACTCTAAGACTTTGTTTGGTAGGGCATAAAACATTATCCTGAAAAGCTATTTTCCTCTATTTTCAGTTTTACATAGCTTGGCTTACAAAGTAGCGTAAAATCATTTTCCCAGGAGTAAAACATCTCTTACAATGAAGGGAAACCATTTTCTCGTCGAAACAAAGAGAAAACTATTTCTCTTCTTTTTCCTTACCTCCCTCGTACACTCCTCCCACTACATCCTTACTTTCCCTTTATTTTCCTTATTTTCCCTCAATTTTCATACATGGCACCAAACAATGGAAAACATTTTTTTTTGACAATTGTGTTTTCCGTGAAAGACGTTATACATTGAAAATGTTTTACGAACTTAAATAAACTAACGAAGGCTTTAATGCCCTGTTTTCTTCCAGCATGAGTGATAGTTGTGTTTTTCATCTATTGGCTTGCCAGTTTGGAAACTGGAGTGCTTTGAAGCTGAAATTCCATTTGAATGTACAAAATCATGGAAGGATAATTTCTCCAGATACAGATATGAAATGAGCAACACAATTAGTGAATCCAAAAACACAGCTGCAATTTATGAGAATTACCGGAAGGTTATCTGTCAATTCTGAATTTTCATTATATTTTACGACTGTTCTGTTATGCAAATGCACTGTGAATCTGTGATCAGGTACCTATTCTCACATTATATTTGAATGATTTGTAGATACTCTATGGTGGTGTTGATAAATTAAACTTGAGTTTGAAAGCTTGGGAAGACATTCGACTTGAGGCTTTAGCTATATACCATGTTTGCTATGACTTTGCAAAAGATAAAGACGATCCGAAAAAAGGTGGTTTTGCTTGGAAAGTGGCAGGCGAAGCGTTGTTGAAGATATATTTACAGAGTACGGGCGAAAATCCTATACAGTTTGACCCGTCAGTTCTCAAACAAATCACGAAGTAGGACACAAGGAAAGTGTAGGACAATGTAGAATATTATAAAATGCAAGTTAAATTATGAACTGAATTCCTCAGTTTAGCTCTTGTATGTGGAATTTGTCTCTATGCAATGTTGTAGTAGTAATCTAGTACTAATGTTAGAAACTCTTTAACTCTTTAAGTCTCCTGTAACTCCTGACTACTTACTCTGTATTTAATGAATGTGTAATTATTTACCTTTTTGTTGAGAAGGGATGATAAGCGACTAGCTACTAGTGGATCAAATAATCCACTAATTTAACACATGCCGGGAAACATAAAGCAATTCATGGTAAATCTATAGTGAATGGTAAATGAAGATTGCGGCTTGGTAATAGCAGAAATCTACATATGGTGGGGACATGTTTTTTGGGTTGTCTTATGTGTGTGTTTTTTTTTCTCACTTTGTTCTTGGGTTGATGCTCCTAGAGTACTAGTAGACTAATTAATTGTTTATTTGGCTCAAGAAGATGACTTCCTAAGGTAGTCTTAAACTTGCATCTACTTTAGTGCTAATTTTGTGCACTCTTTTGTGAGACAACCTAATTTTTAACAAAAAATGTTGGTTAATAGATGCAACAAATTAAAGGGTCATTATTTGTGAAAATGTTCACTTGTTGCATTTAGGAAATAATTGATAAACATTGTCAATTATTATTAGTCTTCTAAAACCAGTCCCAACTATCGACTATGTCATAGTAGTTTAAATATCGAATGATTTTTTAAACAAATGGCTACAAATATTATCTAGTTTCTAGAAACATTTTCAAACAAGGACATGCTTTAGAAAGTATGTAGTTGATACTGTTTTTATAAAACATCCTTTAAAATTTGGACCATTATGAGATAATCAATAGTTTTTAAATGACTGGTAATAGTAAGTGTTTTTTTTATCAAATTTTCCTTGCACTTAATTTTTTATCGAGCCAGTATAATTTTTTAGTATTTATCTACTCTAGTCAGACTGTATAACTATGTGACAGAATACATGTTGGACAGAACTCTCATAACATTTATTTTGCATAAACTTTTCCACTTCTTACATATTATTAGGGTGTATTGTTTTCAACTTAGCAAGCCTGAACTTATTAAATCTAATTAAAACTTATTGAGCTTAGTAAATTGATATTAATTGAGCTTGATTAGCCTTGATTTAAAAAAAAAAACAATTTAGCTTTATCATACCTAATTGGAATTGATTAAAACTAGCTTATTGAACTTATTACACCTTTTTGCACTTGAGTTTGCATCAACCAAGAAACATGACATGGCCATAAATGTGCATCATAAAATTAGTAATGCAGAAATAACCTTCCTCCATGAGATTATAACTTACAAATATCAATATATTAATATGTGATTAAAGATGGTCTGTTCAATTTTTTTTGAAGGAAAAATTTATTAGTATTTAGGTATGTGCAATGGTAATTTTATAAAATAAAAAATAGAAGAAATGAATAAAAAAAAAGAGTGAGGATAAGCGAGTAATTATTGATAGTTATTTATAGTCGGTTTTTTGTTAAGGATAATGTGTGGGATACTAGGCCTTGAAATCAGAATCCTTGCAAATGCGTGCGGTAAGAATCGAACCCAAAACTTCGTGTCTGGAATTCTAAAACCCTAACCACTGGGCTATAACTTCATTCTAATTTGTAATTGGTTTTAATAATCTAAATAGTATCTAATTTGTTAATTATCAAAGAAAATTTCCTATTAATTAGGATAAAAAGAAGACAATCCTATATGAGTATGACAAATTTGTCTAGGAAAAGAAAGGATAAAGACATGGATCCAACCTTTAGAATACTAAATTAACACTTAAAACAAGGGAATGAAATTGTACCAAACTTTCATTCATCATGTAAAATGATTCTAACTTTAGATTATTTTAAAGTTAATCCCAAAATTTAGAGAGCTTTCTCAAGAAAATAAGATTCAAAGTGTTACTTTTTACATAAAAAAATTGGATTGATTTTAGAAAAAATGGCAAAAGGCTAAAATTACTAACATGTATAATTTTCCTTTATCTACACACTTAGGCTTTAATAACAACCAATAACAAGACAAGAAGGCAATAAGAGCAGTACATAGGCTAAAGTCATCAAACCTTTGGAGTATTTTTCATTGTCCTAAATCAGAGAACCAACAATCTCTACAACTCATCACTATGACTTCACAACCTACAAACTCCAACTTTCAGGTTCCTATTCTTATCAAATCTCCCATGATTTATTTTAACAATTTTCAACTCATTCTCTTTTTTTTTATTTTTTTTATTTGTTCTTTTAAATTCTGAAATATTTTTTGTTCAATGATGTCTAAGAATTTATTACCCAAAATTTCAAACAATATGAAAATTTTTAAAACTCCCTTTTTTATTACTCATGTACTCTAAAAAATAGTCAAAATTCACGTGTCATTTTATTTATCTCGCTAATTTTTGTTTAGTTTATTGTATTATTACGGAGTATTTTCATTCGTTCTTAATTCCTTGTATACGGATAGAATTGCATTATTGTAGTTGTTGTATTTTTTTTATTATTAATTATCATCATCATCATCGATGCTGCTCACTCCGTCTCAAAATTCTTACTACATCTCATTTTTTCAAGTTTTTAAGAAAACTTTTAACCGTTATATTAATATTTTTTTATAATACCTCAAAAACTTGAAATTGTGATCTGATAAGCTTGTCTAATTCAACACAACGCATTTTGTTTAAATAACGCACAATAATTTTTATAACTTTGTATTCTAAAATTACCTCTGTCGGCTTTCTGTGAATGTCATTTGTATTTATTTGTATTTATTATTATTGTACACTCTCCGTAACATATTAACTACAACAATTTGATATTTTTAATCTCTCTGATTCATGTTAAATCGTTGCAGTTATTGTATTTCGTTTGAATACAACACAATTTTGAATCATATTTTGAGCACATGTAAAATTTTAGCATTGAAAAAGTTAAATTAGTAGCAAGAATGTAAATCCAAAAAACGAACATTATAAATTTAAACTACCATTATCATCATCGTCAACGTCATAATTGCTATAATTGTTACTATCATTTGTTTATTATTTGATCACAAATGACTTTTCAATTCCATTTGTTCGTTACTGCGCATAGCGGGACGCAGAAAACGCCATCTGTTTCTGTCATGCATTTGATTTCTTTATCTCCTCTAAACTTACTTTTTTTTCTTTCAATTTTCAACGTTTGATTATTTGAATTACCAAACACACTAGCAATTTTTAATCGCTATATTTATGCGAATCTAATGATTATATTAGTTTATGACTTTATGATTAACAATTTGTTGATTGTTTATATTTTAATAAACTCAAAAACAGAACACTAAAGACGTCGACATCGTCATCGGTACTGATCAATCCTCTACTTGTACTGCTTGTGCTGCTGCTGAAACCAAAAAACCTAAAAAGAAATTCAACTTCAGATTGAGAAACTGCTCTTTGAATTTCAGAAAGTGGTTTTTGTGTAGAAGACAAGCTAATAATATGGAGCATAATTATGCTAAAGATGTTGTTGATGAAAAATCCGCCGTCGGCGGTGGTGTTCGTGACGTTTACGGTGAGGATTTTGCCACCGAAGATCAGCCTGTTACACCTTGGACTGTTTCCGTTGCTAGGTTTGCTCTTCTTTTCCTCTATTTTTTTTTGGTTTTAGATGATCAAGTTATGTGATGAATTATTATGATGATTTATTGATTTATGACATCAATTTCTCATGATGAAGTGTTAATCATTATTTATTTATTTATTTTAATGTTTTTATTGTATGTGAAATTTTTGAATTTGTGCTGTTTTAAATTTTAGATAATTCATGTAGTAGTGTATAATTTGATAGGTGTGCTAGATTCTTGGCGTTTTGCTTTAAATTGATTGCACTTTTGCTTGCTTTCAGATGTCAAGCAAGAATCCACTTTGTCATTTTTAGTATAATGATCTCTTGATTCTTTGTAGTAGATAAGCAGCATAATTTAAGACTAATTAAAGTTTGTTTCATGATAAGATCTTCATGAATCTAATTTGTTCTTTTTAGAATGATCAAAGTAAGGATATAAATTTTTAAATGATCAAATGTAAGTTGCAAGTTTTTAATCATTATAATGACAAAATCGCGGTGATTACCATGCTGTTGCACTAAAAAAAAAATAGAACATTTATATTATGCATTTAGAATATTTATGCCATGCAAATGGAACACTCGTTTTAAAAAAAAAATAATTTAGGTGCAGTTTATAAATTAAGTGTTACAAATGTATGATACTAGTGTCTTAAATGCATAATATAAAATACCTAAATACATAACATAAATATTTTATTTTAAGAGCAACTGTTTAATTCACGAATTAAAAATTCAGATCATATTGCTTTTAGTAAAAAAATATCATTTTTTTTCCTTTGCCTTATAGAATATCTCAAGAAATATGGTCTACTTTGTTTTTGCTTGGACCTGTGTTAGTATTCACAAGAATTTCATATTTTTGATTAACACTAACGGGTCAAGTACTAGGGCCGTTCCTAAGGGCGTGGAAAGAGATCAACCAAACAAGGCGCAAACATAAAAAAGAGCCCCCAATATTTCATTTTTCTAAGATTTCCTATAAAAAAAAAAAATGCTTATTCCTTTGTCATTATTTGAAAAAAAAATTCCACATTTTAGAATATTTGTTTATTAAAATTTTAAAATTACATATTATTACCTAAAATATATATATATATATATATATATATATATATATATATATAACGTATTAATTTTAATACTATAAGCATTTCATTTTCATTATTAGAACAGGGCCCTAAAATTTTCGGGAATCTTCAGTTCCTCACCCATGCATGTCAGTGTCAAGGTTTTGAACATTATACTTGAGGTGAGATAAAGACTTTTGAGTAGCTTAGCTTATGATTCAATTTTTTCTGTCTTTAGCAAGTCAAACTTAAAGTTTAGTAGCATTCTAAAGAGGTATATCTTGTCCTTTTGTGAGTAGGCAGGCAAATTTAGACATTGCACAAATTACTGCCAATTTGATATGTTAGTTGTATTGTCATGTAAACCATGCAAACATGTACCAACACTTATTTTTGGAGATTAGAGAATGAACTAGATTTTAGCACTGATTTATTTCTTTTTCAAATTTGAATGACTGCCAATGACATGCAAGATATTAAGTGTTTTCTTTCGGTTGTGGTGCAGTGGATATTCATTATTGAGAGATCCACACTTCAACAAAGGGCTGGCCTTCTCAGAAAAAGAGAGGGATGCACATTACTTGCATGGTCTTCTACCTCCAACAGAAATCTCTCAGCAACTTCAGGTTCTGTTCAGCATCATACTTTTTACAGTTGTGGACTAATATGTGGTATTTTCTTCATAATTTACATGAATTTGGTCCTGTATTTTTGCAGGAGAAAAGAGCAATGCAAAATCTTCGCCAATATCAGGTTCCATTGCAGAAGTACATGGCCATGATGGACCTGCAGGTATCCTGTCTTTCAAATTGGCCTTTGATTATATCGTGTTGCAAAATTAGGATTTGGCATGTGATTTTTAGGGTAATCCAAGTGAAAAAAATAAGTGGGACTAGCATTCTGAATTGTGTGGGAGAGTGCGATAAAATGGTTTCGTGTCCGACATGATGATATATGTAGACTGACACAATAGTAAACTTGTGTATGGCAAGTATAGTTGACAGTGTGTCTTCTGTGCAGGAAAGAAACGAAAGGCTGTTCTACAAGCTTCTCGTTGACCATGTTGAAGAATTACTGCCAATTGTCTATACACCCACAGTTGGGGAGGCTTGTCAGAAATATGGAAGCATCTTCAGACATCCTCAGGGTCTATACATTAGTTTGAAGGAGAAGTATGGATGTCTTGCAATTTAAATCACACCTTTGAGTTTAATACTTTACCCAACTTGATATATTTGGTTCTTTGTAGGGGAAAGATTCTTGAAGTATTGAGAAATTGGCCTGAGAGAACCATCCAAGTTATAGTTGTGACTGATGGTGAACGGATTTTGGGACTCGGTGACCTTGGTTGTCAGGTTATTGAATGTACCCCAATGAATAGCTCATTATAAATTCATGTGATATAATTGTTTAATACACGCTAACATGATCTGAATTCAGGGGATGGGAATACCTGTAGGAAAGTTGGCTCTTTATACAGCGCTTGGAGGAATTCGTCCTTCATCTGTAATTATTCTAGAGTCTAGACCATATGTTATTGAATAATTACTAATTTTATAATTGATATGAGAAGCATCATTTTAGCATTCTTGTGTTCGTTCAGTGTTTGCCAATAACCATTGATGTTGGGACTAACAACGAGCAAATGCTGAAGGATGAGTTCTATATTGGTTTGAGACAAAAAAGGGCTACAGGGCAGGTAATTATCTGGTTAAATTATTGGAGTACTTATATTGTATTCAAGTAGATATGTGACTCCAATATGTAACAACTATATCATTTTCTTATAATGACTTTATAGTTGATACTAAGAAAACCCAAAAAAATGTTTTTAGGATTATGATGAGCTTCTTCAGGAGTTCATGAGTGCAGTTAAGCAGAACTATGGAGAAAAAGTTCTTATACAGGTTGGTTAGTTTCAATTCTTTTAATTACTTTACTTGATGAGTTTGAGTAGTAGCATGTACATCTAACATCTTTGAATTTCCGTGTATCTTGAATTAATGACCTCAGTTTGAAGACTTTGCCAACCACAATGCCTTCAAGCTGCTCTCAAAATACTCGAAAAGTCATCTTGTGTTCAATGATGATATTCAGGTATATACTGAGTTTTGTAGTTTGTATATCATCTTGAACTTGTAAAACTCTAATGTGCTCTGTCCATTCTTTTCTGTATAGGGAACTGCATCTGTTGTTCTAGCAGGTGTTGTTGCTGCACTGAAATTAGTTGGCGGGACCTTGGCTGAACACAAGTTCTTATTTCTTGGGGCAGGGGAAGTAAGCATGATATCTATTGCGCCTTTTAATTTAATATTTTCCTTTGACCGGGAAGCTCTGCAAGATTCTGATTAGTACCAAGGACAATTGTTTCTGCAGTAGAGAGTGAAATTCTGTTTGGTTTTAATGTCATCCAACCCAAAAACCCTTATTATTTACATAACACTAAATATTAGCTTCATTGGATAGCAGACTTTAAGTTTATGTTTAGAAACTGCTACTCAATGAATTAAGTCCAATGAATCTCAAACTGGTTTCTATATTTGATATTGTAGGCGGGGACAGGTATAGCTGAACTTATTGCTCTTGAGATGTCCAAACAGGTATGAAGAAGATGCATACACACCGAAACAGGTTTTCCCTTGTTTGAAGATCATGTAATTATGGCTTTCTTATTGCAGACTAAAACACCTGTAGAAGAAACTCGCAAGAAGATTTGGCTTGTTGACTCTAAGGTTCTTTTCCCCCTTTTTTTAAAATAAAAAAAAAAAAGGTTAGAACTTTTGCAGAAGTTTCAACATTGTTCCTTGCAAACTAGCTGGGGAGAAAAAGAACAGACTAGTTCACATTTGTCTTGCATCCTCCATCAGTTCTGTTTATTCACTAATAGTAAAATATTTATTTGTAGGGGTTGATTGTCAGCTCAAGACAGAATTCACTTCAAGAATTCAAGAAGCCGTGGGCTCATGAACATGAACCTCTTGGTGATCTCCTAAGTGCGGTCAAGGTGCAGATATCCAAAACTCAATTAGTAAATTTCAATGGTTCATATTTGTGTTTTATTCATATAAGCTAATTTTAGCTTTCCCTCACCTATAGGCACTTAAACCAACAGTATTGATTGGATCATCTGGAGTAGGGAAAACCTTTACAAAAGAAGTTGTTGAGGCCATGGCCTCCTTTAATGAGGTACTGTCATCCACTCATGCTCTTTTTGAAATCCAATCCCCTCCAAAAAAAAAAAAAAAGAGGACATTTAAATGAAAATGTGCCTCTGGTCGCATAAACATAAGTTTATTGCTGCAGTAACATATGATTTATGAGTAGTAAAGTACTCGACCAGAGAATATATAGTTAAACATGCATTGAATACATTCTATGAAAGAAGATAAATAAAATCCTACGCATCTGAATCTAATTATTTCTGAAAGTGTTGTCCAGAAACCTTTGATCATGGCTCTTTCTAACCCTACAACACAATCAGAGTGCACAGCAGAAGAAGCTTATACTTGGACTGAGGTAGCATATTCTAACTTGTGAGGGACCTTATTATTGATTCTGAGTTCTGACTAGCTTCTTTGTTATCACCGAATGAAAGGGCCGTGCAATTTTTGCTAGTGGCAGTCCCTTTGACCCTGTTAATTATGAAGGAAAAACTTTTGTCCCGGGTCAGGTAAAGTTTACTATCTTTGCATTAACAGATTAACTGAATTTGTCCATTTTATGGGTGGAATGTGATGGTTTGTTTCACTGTGAATTACAGGCCAACAATGCCTACATCTTCCCTGGATTTGGCCTGGGTTTAGTCATCTCCGGTGCAATTCGAGTCCATAATGAGATGCTTTTGACAGCTTGTGAGTATAGCCATTGAATAGGATAGAAGTTTGGGATAAAAGTTTTCTTCTTTGTTATCCTCCTTTTGACCAAGTTAATTGTCCTAGTTTCCAGTTATTGGTAGATTTCTAAATAGGGTTCAAATATTGATTCGTACTAACAATGATGGAAATTGGAAAATAAAAACAATTCTAAGATCATGAAACAGTAAAAAAATAATTCAGAAAACTCTCAGTTTACGTGCAGTACGTAGGCATTCTGTAATGATGTTGTATCACTTCAATTACTTCTTCATACTTGATGTTTTTCTTTTTCTAATTTTATGTCACAAAATGTTGATTTTGATGATTAATTCCACATTTTTGTAAAGAAGAAAAATGTACTCATGTACTAAATGGGTTCATACTATTAAAAATAGTTTTATCTTTTAAAACAGAAAGTTCTTGTTTACTAACAAGGTACCTCCCCATTGTTTAATTTCCGAAAAACCATCGAGTTGGTGGGAGTTGCATGATCACAACTTAGAAGTGTACATTCCCCTTGTTTAATTTCAGTGCATTGTTTATTTGTCTTTTCTTAAAGCAAAATTGTGTTCTTTTTGGCAGCGGAAGCGTTGGCTGGACAAGTGACTCAAGGGAACTATGATAAAGGAATGATTTATCCACCATTCTCCAATATCAGGAAGATATCAGCACATATTGCTGCTAATGTTGCTGCCAAGGCCTATGATCTAGGTAAGCCACCCCTAATTCTTCATGCACAATTGCACAAACTTTCATACAAATATGGGGCATAATACAATTTTAGTTAATTATATACAAACCTTAGTCTTTTTTATACTTTATCCGTTTCAGAATGTTTGTTGCATTTGCTTTTTGCTCAGTTTCCAATCCACTTGTTAAAACATCTAAATCTGTATTATACCCTATAAAAAAAATTATAAAAGTTATATTTTTAAAATACTACACATCTAGACGAATCTAACAAGATCACATATGAATGAATTATTTCTTATATATAATAAAGATTTTTCACATTTAATGTTTCTCTCTCCTTGTACCTAAAATTTTAAACATAACAAACATTATGAAACGGAGGGAGTGCTTCTTAAATTGGTAATAATTTAAAAATGCATGCCAAAATCACACGCAATGCAGTGTAATTAATGTTTTATTCAAGTTTATATTTACATTTTTTGCACCTTGTATATCATTTTCCTACAATTTTTTGCTTCTCAAGTACAAATACTACATTGGTTCACAACTTTTTTGGTAGGCTTGGCAAGTCACCTTCCTCGCCCTGAAAATATTGTCAAATATGCCGAGAGCTGCATGTATAGCCCTGCTTACCGCTGCTACCGATAGACGAGTAAATGGCAAATAAAGTGTGTTGGCTTTAAGTGTGTTAACGAAGTGTTTACTCGAAGTGTATATTGTGTTTTTTTTTAAACTTGGGACCTTTTTGAATCCTGTGAAAAGTGTATGTATTCAAGGATTTCCTTAAGCAATGGCCGCAACTAAGCTGCTTGTAAAGTGTAACTGTGTAAAGTATGTTTTAAATGTACTTGGCATGTCTCAATAAACATATCTATAATGTTTACTTCTTTAATATGTTGAATTGTTGATGGAAATAAAA
Source organism: Salicornia ramosissima (assembly GCA_951394345.1). NCBI lineage: Eukaryota > Viridiplantae > Streptophyta > Magnoliopsida > Caryophyllales > Amaranthaceae > Salicornia > Salicornia ramosissima. Next base: position 6,043,871 of record OX596233.1, read on the forward strand.
GAAGAGTATGTTTGAAGGGAGTTCTCTTAACCAGCTTGCTATTCAGCTGTTGTATAGTGCATTTTTTTTACATAAAACTGTGGGTATGGCTCCTACTGCAATATCGTTTCATGTTGCAATAATGAGCGATAGTCAAATCTCTAGTTTTGATATAGCAAGAAATCTGATGCCAGCAAGACATAACTTTTAGTTCAAAAATTATACTCCGTAATAGTTTATTATATCTATATCTATAATTTATTTGCATAATTAGTTAAGCTTTGTATAAAAAGTCACGATTTTACGCTGAAAAGTTACGGAGTACAATTTTTTGGCGAAAAGTTATCCTGTCTTACGAGGATTTTTGCTAATGATATAGTTATGGTCCTTATGGACCAACTACATTCAACTGCCCTGCAATGAGGTAAGTGAGTTTGGCTCAAGATTTTAATGTTTTGAGCTGAACCACACATTCGTACTATGTCAAATTGTTGCAATTAATTTGTTACGGATGGATTAGTAGTTAGAATGTACACTATACTTATGATAATTAACACATTAGCCAAAAAAAACATAGAATTTAAAAATATTAATCTCAAAATATTTGAGTTTTATCGTATTAATCTCAAAAAAAAAACAGGAAAATAGTTAAGGGGGAAAATTCCGACCTGCCGGAATCGAACCAGCGACCTAAAGATTATCTGCATAAGCAACTACAGTCTTCCGCTCTGCCAACTGAGCTAAGGTCGGTATTTGTTACTTCTTCATTTTCTTTATTAATATTACATATTCAAATAGTCTTTTATTTCAAATTTATTTTTTTAAAAAGGATCAAGTACCAGCCCATTATACTTCTATTAATCAAGTACTCTCAAAACAAATAATTAAAACTAGAGTGAATTGGTGCTAATGCACCGTGTATATTTAAATATATTTCGTCTTGTATCGATATGCAAATATAAAACTTCATTTGTCAAGTGTTTTATTGTTATAATTTGAAAGTATTTTTCTTAATATATACGGTTTAAAAAGTCCAATTAGTTATGGTGATATATAGTTAACATGTTTGTTTAATTTTGTTTTTTGAATTTTATTTTAAGTTAAGAAAGTTATGTTTGGAAGTTTTTTTTGTTTTGTTTTTTGAGGGGATGGGTCTTTGAGGTTAGTTAGGTAGTTATGTTTGAATTTTTTTTAAAAGGATGTATCTTTGTAGCTCCGGTAGTTATATAGAGTGAGTCGGTGCTAATACCGGTATATGTTTTATTATTTCATTAGTGTTATGTAATATATATTAGTGGATGACCATTATACCCCTATGTATACTTTAGGAACATTCTGGAATTAGGGTTTGTTGTAAATACTATATATACCCCTTTACCGAATGAAATGAGAGACACTTTTTCCCCATTTTCACAACACGTTATCAGCACGAGGCTTTAGGGTTAAAATTCATTGGCCGTCAGTTAAATCTGCCATTGTTGCGGAATTGCCAAAATCCTCCATTTGTGCTGCCCGTGCCCGTCCAGTGACTGTCTAACCTCGGCCGGTGCTCGTCTTCCTCCGTCAGTGCCGCCAACACGTTCAGATGTAGATTATATAATCATCAAAACTTCTTTTCTCGAAAGTCAAAAGTCGATGATCCGATTACAAGTGTTGTTCTTGTTTGATTGGCACTTCTCAGATCAGGTTCTTTTTCTCTATCCGATTTGAATTATTAATAGTAACATGCTGAGTGACACAATATTTTGATGCATGAAGACAATCAGGATAGTTTAATAACAATCTGATTTGGTGAAATCGCATTTTTTTATTTATTAATGATTACTGAATCGATTGAATTCTCGGTGGTTGTTTTTCTCCATTATCCATATGCATTGATCGTCATTATTTTGGTTATTTGGTTATTTGGTTACTGAATTGATTGAAGTTATTGTCATTTATACAGATCTATCAGGTAAGAAGTTTTATTTTAATATTAAGTTTTAATAATCCTGTCAGAGTATTTTTTTTCCTTTTATTATAATCCTCATTACTATATTTAACTCATTGTTTTTCGCTCGATCTCCTGAAATTATTGAGCGTCCTTTGATTTTGTGTTTCTGACATTTCGTATATTCATCTACTTTGTGTTTTCTCAATTGTTTTGATTTTTCTCTTTAAAATAGAAGAGGAAACAGAGGTTTTGTTATTGTTCTAATACAAATGTCTTTGTTGAAACTGGGCTTAATTAGGATTATTTTTTTAAAATGCAAAATTGTCATATGGAGTATAAGTTTTGTTAAGTTGACTAAATTGCATTTTTTTTTTGGAGAAGATAAGTACCAGTTTTGTTACTATTAAAATTGCTATTGAAATTGCTAAAAAAAAATTTAAAAAAAAATACTCGGTAATACTGAACTAAGTCAGTGGTTAGAATTGGAGATTAGTACGTGGTTATGACTGAGTACGTGGTTTTAGAGTACTAATTGGAGATTAGTTTTTAAAATTGCTAAAATAATGGGTGTAGTAGTTAGAATTTTTAGTGGATTTGTTAGTTACTAGACTAAGTCAGTGGACTGGAATGTGGGCAACGTGTCCCCGTTTTCTTTGGGAATGATTTATATAAGAGTCTAACATGTCTATTGCTTAAATAATGCAATCAATAATTTTGTTTGATTTTTCTATCTTTAGTAATGCAATCTATAGTCCGAGCGAAGAGATGGATAATGTTTGCTTCAAAATAAATTTGGAGAGGTGGAATTAACTTTGTTTCAAGGGAATTTGTAGACAAAATGTTGATACGGACTTTTAGTTGTGAATCATTTGTAATGAGTACTCTAGCACCAAAAGGTATTATATATTGGTTAATATTATTGGAAAATTACAATGAAACATAAAATACTTATTAATATCATTATGAATATTTATGTTCAAAATATTAAGAAATAATTCATTACCTTGATTATAGGTTATATTAAATTATTAACTACAGTATATTATCATATCATTCGATCTATCTCTTTTCGTTTCTATCTTACTTATATCAGTTATATGCTTATATAATATATATATATATAATTTTTCATGATAGTTATAACTCATGTAAAGAATTCATAATAACTGTACCGCAATTCCACAAACATGAGTAAACGTATGTTGCTTTGATAATCCACCATTTATAACACTAGTGTGTTCCTATATACACAATGTCATGTGAAAAAAAAAATCAAGAATTATGAATCGCTTATATACTCATTCCCAGAAGTGAACTAGGAATTGCATATTTGAAAAGAGTTATGAGCAAGTTTATGTGATGGTCTTTCGAATATATTCATGGAAAAGTTAATAAAAATTATATTGCAAATATTAGTGCATATTATCTTTTCGAGCAAGACATAATCATTATGAGCTTAAGAAATTGAGCTTGACATTGTGAGAAACTCAGTTGAAAATTATATTTATTATGCCCATATACTTACAAGATATTCAAATTTAAATGAGTGAAAGGAACACATTGTTTGATACATGACATTTCTAAAAGAATTTATGGCTTACGAGGTGTAACATATTTAATGGTTGTTGGATTTTTTTTATATACCCCCATATGGATTAGGGGGAGATATTATTTATTCATTTATTTTATGAAATCTTTGCACATAAATATAAGATACATTAACGGTCTGTTTGGTATATACACATTAGCTTAAATATTAATGATTCTTTTAATATAGGTGACCACACAATGATATGCATAATGATACCATCATGAAGGTAGATATGAATAAATATCATTGATTATATACTAATTGTAAATGCTCCAATTTATTTTGATGGTATAGAATGAAAATTTCAAGTTGATAATGAATCTATAGCAGACCTGAAGCGTGCTAAACCAATTGAAAAATTGAAGAAAGTGATACAATTTGATTGAATCCTGAAGATATTGTATCTAGTAAAATTCATGTGTACTTTGATTATATAAAAGCATTCAAGAAAAATATAATACATCCAACAAGATTAGAGTGTATCAAGATCATAAGTAATGCTCCAGCTAAGTAGGAATTATTATTGGATCAAACATTAGTAAATTAGTAAATTGTCTTGCCAATTGTAGAAAGAAACACATGTTAGTGTTCTTATATCACATCATATTCATGGCCATGCATAAATACATCTAATAAAGTGATCACTGGTAGAATTGAAAAACTGACCATGTATAATTTAAATTTAAAAAAATGTGATTGGATGTGATAATAATATTAGGCCATCCGGGTTTAATGCTTACCCATTGTAGAAACCCGAAGTTTCATTTAATGTGTTGACGCTTTCTCATGTTAGATATATATGAAGTGAACGGAATGGCAAGACATAACATTGAGATTGAGCTATATTTTGAATTATGATTTTAATAATTTATTTAATTTTGAAAAAATTTCAAGAGATTGTATATTAGTTTCTAACAACTTTGTATGGGCATATGTAATAGGTGGCCAGAAGTTCACCATGATAGTTCATATGTTTTTCAATATGAGGTGACTAGAAGCTCACTGTACGCATTAGGTGACTGGGAGCTCACCAAAGCTACTTGTATGTAGAAATTTTTGTGTAACTAGTATCTCATCATTAAAATCTTTGTTGATCCAGAAGATCATCATCAAGTAGAATTACATACAAGTTACTTATATTTGTACAACAATCTCTTGATTATTGGGGCTATTATCAGTCAACACAAAAGATAAAGAAAAGAAGAGAGACAACTGCACAATACATGTCTCCCCATTGATATTATCTTCAGAAGAGAATGAATTATGAAAGAGTTCATAATAAATAGTGAAAAAACTAATTTTGTTTTAAGTGGTTCTCCAGAAGAGATAAATAACACTTAATGTAATTCTTCTGAGAGATGAAATATGTTGAATATATTCTACCTATGTGATGAGGCATTTTGCACATGAAGTAGTTGGTATAGAATTCGACGCCCCTATAAACAAATCATTTTACCAACTTAGGGGGAGAATTAGCATAAGTTGGCAAAATAAAAATAAAATAAATATTTGACGATCCCTATAATGGTAGTTTGAAAAGTTATGTGCCAACTTTTGTCTATATATTATGTGTGGGATAAATCTTGCCAATTATACTTAAATCACTACACTAGAAGTGTGGATTATATGATCAGTTCCAAAACAAAGATATGATACAAGGCAAGATGGTGCAGTTGACACTTTTATTAGTGCAATAATATATTAATATCATAGTGTGAATATGAATATACCTTAAAAGTGGTATAAATATCTGAATTATTATAATTGATGGCCTATGATGTAAGCATAGTTATGATGGTACTAATGAGAAATCTGTTCAGATATCATCGTAAAATAGCATGCAAATTAAAATTATATTTTGAGAAATTATATGGATGATACCGGTATATGATGGAACCGATCCGATAAATAATATGCATATGCAGAAGGAGTGGACATGTGAACTAGGGATCAGAAATATATGTCCATTTTGATGTCGACGTGAAACCAAGATAATGATCAATAAGCCCAACGAAATATGAAAAGTTTGTTATGGACTAGTAGTCCAACTAGTAACATGGATTTCTAAAATCCACACTGTACAATGTTTAGTATTTTCGAGTCTTAATTTTATGTGCATGTTTGGGTCATAGGTTAAATGCATTACTCATTATAACTATAGGATGTAGTTTGGATCATAGGTAGATGCATTATTGTACTCATTACTCATCATAAATATTTTATCATGAATTTTGCATCTCATATTACATGCACTCTTTATACTTAACAATTGTGGTGTTTTTAAATGTTTGCCCAAAGAATAGTGAGACGAAATGTATAAGTTTGTATGAAATATTTATATTCCAATGGGGTTATAGCTCTCACGAGACTATACATATAACATTGATCTGATTGTATGTTATGGATCCTGAAAGAAGAGTTCCTTAAAATTATACACAATGTATTTAATATTTGATTCTACAAGTTTATAAGTAATGTTAATATTACTATTAAATAGTCACTGTGACGACCCGACTCGCTTAAATCGGCGCGGAAGAAACCGACGAGTCGAATAATCATAACTAACAACTCAAATACTTAAAAATTAAAACAAATACCTCAAGATATTATTATTAAAACCCAAAAGTACAAATACCCACAAGTTTGTACAATACTAAACCAAAAGTCATACTATCAAATCCAATATACGAAACTCCAAACACATGTCAGAGTCCAAAACAAATGTATACAAGTCACTACTATAGTCTAATACTATCCAAAATCATAAAATAATGAAAATACAACTAAATCATAATATCGGCGCTCGCCCAACCCAAAGCTAAGCAAGAACCTCATCATCAGAATTACCTGAAAAACAAACAACAGTCCACCATCAGTGGCGAGTAACATAACTGACTCACCCTAATGGGAATACACATGAACATAGCACAAATCAAATAACCAAATCAAGCACCAAATATGCGAAAATTATCCAAAATAAACTCGACTCAACTAACTTATCCAAACTTATCTTTGGCGCAATCATTCATAGACTAGACCAGACTATGCACGTACGAACGCATCTTACGCATTCGAACTTTCTACTATGTTAGGAATTGAGAATCTTACTCCCAAGTCCCGTGAAACCAATCTTACTGGAAATCCACATCCGAAGACAACATAGTAAGACCACCAACTATCCCAATACCGCGGATAGGATAGGGGCAACGTCTTAACCCAAAAACATAGAATCTTACTCTAAGTTTTAGGCGTCTAGTTACGAAATCAAGCTAATCTTTAACAAATCTTTAATTCTTTAATCCGAAGTTTACTTACTTAGCTACTTCTTAAGTTGCCTTTACGCCTTGACTTAAGAAAATAACGCGTAAACCAAACATCTTATCAACATCTTATCATTCTTTAACTCTTTCTTTAACTTTCTTTAGCTTTCTTTAACTTTCTTTAATCTTAAAAGACTTAATCAAGAACTTAACAAGACTCATCAAGAACTCATCAAGAACTCAAAGAACTCAACCAAGATTCATAAAGAACTCATTCAATATTCAAGAACTTCAATCAAGAACTCAATCAAGATTCAAGAACTTCAACCAAGAACTCATCCAACATCCAAACATCACACGCATAACTCAACTTTCAACCATGAAATTACCAACTTACTATCATCCAAAATTCATCAAACTTTAACATGATCAACATGAACTTAAAACCAACGTAATCAAACATAAAATAGTCATTTTCAATCATCAAAATCATCATTAAACCACACAAAATCAGATTTACATTCATACTCAAAAACATGATCAAAACTTCATTTAAACCAATCTTGTTCATTTAATCTATACTATGAAACATAGTATGCCAAATTAAGTTGAGAAAGTATGTTACCTTTTTGAAGATTAACACACCAATTCAACACAAGAAGCTGCCCGGAAAACGAGTCACACGAACACCCAACACGGCACATACACAGCACGGCTTCGAACCACACGAACACGGCACACACACGGCTGCACCACCTGGTCACGGCCACGGCACGGCTGCACCACCACGACACACACGGCCCTCTTTCACGGCACGAACACACGAACCCCACTCGAACAAGATACACGAACAAACCCGGAAAACAACCCAAACTAATGATCTTGATTGAAACAATTGAGTTTAGATTGTGTTTTGGATACTTAAAGATCAATAGACTTTGAATCTTTAAGTTTAAGGTTAGAATTGATGATGAATAATTGATGGTTTGTTCATAGCCAAAAATGGCGTGTGGATTGATGGCAAGGGAGGGAGTTTTGTGTTTTAAACTTTTGATGGCAAGAGATGGCAAGTGTGTTTAAATGGGCAAATGAGCATAAAGGATCATCAAGCCTTACTAACTCCCCTATATATAGAGTTAGTTAAGGTGTGAACACAAAGCAAGTGGCAAATCCTTGCCATGCAATGAGGAAAAACCAGCCCAAGCAAGAGAAATGGCCAAATTTGGGCTTTCGTGATCAATTGGGCTAATTTACAAAAATTACATGATTAATCATGCATAAATCGATTTAGCCCAAAATATTAAATAATTAATTAGAAAATTAAATAATAAAAATTCTAATTAAATAATAATTAACATAAATAATAATAACTGCAAATAAAATAATTCGAATTAAATCGAAATTATTCACATAAAATAAATTAATAGTTCAAAAATAAATTTGAACTATACATAACATCACATAAATACACATAACTCAAGGCAGAAACATCATGAAAATCAGGGTCGTTACAACCTCCCCTCCTTAAAGAAATTTCGTCCCGAAATTTAAGGCAAAGGAGATCGCTCACCCTCAAATAACTCCGGATACTTCTGCCTCATGGACGCCTCTGTCTCCCAAGTCGCCTCCTCATGGTGTTGATTTCTCCACAACACCTTGACGAGTTGGACTTGCTTACGCCGAAGGGTCCTCACGTCCCGATCCAAGATCTGGACGGGTCGCTCCTCAAAAGTCAGATTCGGCTCAAACGTGGCCGACTCCACTGGAATAATGTGGGTAGGATCATGTACATATTTCCTTAGCTGGGAAACATGGAATACGTCATGCACACTAGATAAACTAGGTGGTAAAGCCAATCGGTATGCCACCTCCCCAACTCGTTCTAGTATCTCGTAAGGTCCCACATTGATGAGTTATTATATATGATTTTGATGATTGTAAACAAATGATGATTATCTAACTAACATGTGTTTTAAGATGTGCATATTATATTCCATTGAACAAGTCATATGTCGTTGATCCAAGCACGAGAAGTTGTATATAACATGCAGGAATAAATGAAGTTCTTGAGTGAGAACTTCAAAGAGAAAAAGTCTAAATTATATTAGGCTTATGAGAAGCTTCGGAGTAGAAGCAAATGGAGAAGACGTTTCATAATCGGAACAAATATATTGAGGAGAGAAATAAGAATTTATTTTTCTTCACGTTAATATATTAGAATAAATAAAGGAATACTTAAATAAGGAGAAAGGACACATAAGTATGACAACATTGATAAAATTAATATTTGTCTAATTTAATATGGGTGAATAAAATAGATTTATGGAGAATTAACTAAAAGTATTTTTTAGTTAAAATTAAATTTATTTTATTATTGATATATTTTATGTTATATATTTATAGAGAATAAATTAGATGAGTGTCTAATTTGTATTAAATATATTTCATTTAATATATGTTTGTATTTCGTAGAATATATTTATTGGAAACAAAATTAGAGGAGTATCTAATTTTGGGTAAACATATTTTATTAAATATAATCTTAACCCTTTCTATATATTAATTTTATATGTGTTGAAATACTAATCTTGGTGTGTGGTGCAGGAAATTTGATAAGTTCACTAGTATAAGACTAGTAAATAATTTAATGTCACTTTTATCATTTACTTAACCTAATGGTGGTTTTTGACTTAGTATAAGTGGTAGGAATTATTTTTATCTTGTTAAAGTAAAAAACGTTTCCTTTATGTCAGTATATTTCTTTATTGCATTTTGTGGTTAGTGTGGTAGTTTGTTAATCACACGTGTAGGAGTCAAAGTTGTTAGTGTGGTGCGTGTGATTAGGGTATAGGAATTAGTTTACTTAATATTCTTGTTTATTTTTGTTAAGTGGTCTTAGTTTTATTTTAATTAAAATTAATCTAAGAATTCCATTTGGTTGTTTAAGTCACTCGTATGACTTACTACTTTTTAGGAATTACTTTTAGAATTAGTTTTTGGTCATTCCACTAAGTTAGGGATAGTTAGTAGTCTTTAGTTGTAGGTTTACGTGTGACTAGGATAGTGGTTATTTAGTTTTTAATTTGTTAGTTAGTCAACCCACTAATTTAGGTTTAGTTAGTGGACTTTGCCTTGTCACCTTATGCGTGTGAGAATGGGGAGTTTGTTAGTTTGTTAGAAATTCTAATTAGTTTGAATTAGTTTAAAACAAATTAAAACCTTTATTGTTGTACACACGTATGGTACAATTGGTAAGTAGGTTTTTGTTTTATTTTATTTTATTTTAATTTTAGATTTTAAAATTAAAGCTTTCATTTTTGTTATAACCGTGTAGTTGGAAGAAATAGTCAACAATTAATTTGTTATTCAAATACTTAGTGGGTGGTTAATTTACTAAGTCATGTTTGTGTAACAATTTATATTTTGGCTTTTGGTTTTTCTAACTTACGTATGATTGAAAAGAAAGATTTCATTTTTGTTTTAATTCTCACGTAATGTTTAGAGTCTTATATTAGGGTTTATTCCTTTGTTAGTTTTTGCAATTGCTTGGTCTAACCATATTGTAGGTAGTGGAACGTGGCACTACTCCAACACACTACTCCATGATCGTATGTTTTCCTTCTTCTCCAAGGCAAAGCAATTCAAGACTATAAATGAAGAAAGCAACCAGAATATTTAAAGGTGCTACACACGGCTTACCTCTCATACAATTAGAAAAAGCAGAAGAAAAAGAGAGAGTCAATGTAGTCCTTCCAAAAGGAATATAATTTTTAAGAGGCTAAGCATCCATTGTTAAATTTACATCCTCTTAAAAATCATATCCTTCTCCTATCCCTTTATGGTTTTCTAGTATTAACTTCAATGTATTTAGAGTTTCGATTTATCAAGCGTCTGTATTATGTACTTCTAGTGAAGTAGGCAAGAATTTGAGTGAATTCTTGTATGGGGGAATTGTAAGGGTTTGAGTGAACTCTTGTATTTGGGGGAAGGAAAATTTGAGTGAATTTTCTATTAGGTTCTTAGAGAAGAGAGAAGATTTCGAGTGAAATCAAAGAGAGAGAAAAATCGACTTTTAGTGAAGTCGTGTCACGGGTTCAAGGGGAACAAGTGACAGGGGGAACAAGTTACCGGGGAACAAGTTCCTAGTGGAACTGAGAGAAAGAGAAGGTCTGTTTATAGGTTGTAAAACAGAGTCGTTTTGGCCTATAATTAATAAGAGAAGTCCAAGAGTCAAAATCCCCAGTGGTTGAGGTTTTTCTTCCTATTTGGGCCTAGGAAGTTTTCCTCGTAGGTTAACTTGTTTGTGTATCATGTTCCTTGTTGCTTTATCTTTTCTCTACTTTATCTTTACTTGCTTTAATATTCGTCAAATTCCGCAAAAATCGAAAAGCGAGTCCCATACTACAATTCACCCCCCCTCTTGTAGTATACCATCTGAAATAACACACATATTTCGGTCGGAGTATCTCGTTAGGTAGTTATTATGTTAGGTAGTTTTTTTTTTTTTAAATAACAATAAAAGGTAGATTAATGAGAGGCCTCCATTGGGGGTTTGAAAGCCTCTCATCAATTTATGTTTTTAAATTATATAATAATAGACTACAATGATCCATACGAGAAATTCAAGGGTTTTCGATTCCAATTAAAAAGAAAAACTGTACAGATTATTTTTATATCTATGTCTAGAATTTTTTTTTTCTTTTTTAAGATTTGGGTAGAATTTTTCATCTTTTCTAAGGATTGGGTAGAATTTTTCATAAATGTGACATAAATTTAGTTATTTTTTTGTTTCTAAAATACTCCCTCCAGGCCTCCACAACATAATAAGTGCAACGATTTAGCATAAAATAGAAAGGAAAAATGTCAAATTGTTGCAATTAATTAAGTCCCAATCTGATGCTCCTATAAGCTAACATGGCTCAGGGGTTAGGGGCTAATGGGCTATATAATACATTAGTATGTTACTTTTGCAGAATCGCATATCACGTACAAATATGACATGGGTATATATACGTCTCAACAAGCCAAAAAAAATTGGGTATGACTGTATGAGTACAGGCTGTTCATGGTGTGTATTTTAACATTTCCAAACACCAAAAATAGCTTTTTGAGTTCGTTAATGTTAAACCTCCAAACCTCTCTTTTTACCCCAAATCTATAACTCCCAAACACCCCCTATAGCTAATAATTAATTAACTACATCTTCTGCTAATGAGTCTAATTTAATTTGTTAGATTAGTTTTATACAATTAGAAATATATTTTTATTACTATTTTTTGTTGATTACTTGTTTACTTATATCAATTGTGAATTATTTTTATAGTTAGGTTTTGCGGATTATTTTTATTAGTTAGGTTTTGCGAATTTTTTGTTGTTTATTATTAATTTTTCTGTGTTATACTTTATGATAAAAAAATTTTTTGAGCTTTGCTTATTATTTTTTTCCGTTAATTTATTTATATATATATATATATATTATTTATTTGTGCTTAATCAGTAAGATATTATTATTGTGTAAATAATTGAAAATTTTACCAATTTGTTTTAATATATAATTTTTCGTATTTGCACTCTACAATTTTTTTTATTGTATATCGTACCAGTGGCAATCCCTATACCAGTATCCTTATTCGTACGTAAGGCAACCTAGATTATGGGTGGTGGAAACTCAAAGGTTGCTAAGAATTCTCGAGACGACTTTTCATGCTACTACAATAGATTTGTTACTCAACTCAACTTTGCCGTAGTTTTCACGATTCTTAAGCTGAAAATACTTCTATGGTCGTCGAAAAAACAACCACCGAAGTCAAAATAATCTAGACTGTTGATTTTTTATGTTAATTAAGTTAATTTTGGTAATTTAGATTTGACTTTTATTTAAAATTATTTTTTTGTAATAATAATTCATTTTTAATATTTTTAGATTTACCTAAAATAATTTTAGAGTTTGATAATTTAAAAATTAAATTAAAAATACGAAATTAATTTAGACAAATCCAAAAAATTAAAAATGAATTAATGTTACATTAAAACAATTTGAAAATGTTTATTTTTATTTAAAAAGTCAAATCTAATTATTAAGATCGACGGTTTAGATTATTTTGACGCTGGTGGTCGTTCTTTTGATGACCTATTGGCCATAGAAGAAACATCCTTCAGAGCACTTGTAGTGATGAAGAAAATTTTCATTTCATGACATGATTTATTGAGTCATGGGTTGTTAGACCATCACTTACAATGACCAAGTTTTTTTTGGCCATCTTCCCTTTTTCCTCCTTCTCTCTCCTCCACCTCACATGACCCACCAATTTTATTTTTTCCTTCTTAACAATAACCCATTCATCATACTCTCTCTCCTACTTTAACTTACCCCACCCCATATTTTTCTCTCTCCATCCTTTTTTCAATTAATAAAATGTTTTAATTTAAATGTAATTAACAATAAATAATTATGATTAACTATTTTAATTAGTGTTGTAATTTATTTTTATATATATGTAATTATAAATAAATAATTTTGCTCCATAATTACTCTAAAAAATATTTTCAGAAAATTAGAATATAATGTGTTGTAGAAATGAAGAGTATGAAATTTGATATTTTTTAGTACAAAAATAGCAATTAGAAGAAGCTAATTTTTTTTGAGATGAAAATATAGCAAAATGGGTGTCTATTTATAGAGCATGAAAAATTATGAATTTTGATTTTTTTTTCTAATTTTTTTTTTTTTGTAAATTCTGAGATATAGCCGTTGCAAAAATTGCAACGACTATATTTAATCAACGGCTCAGAACAAGCCACTTGGCACAATCTCCAAAAAGCTGCAGCTTTTTTTTCTTTTCCTTTCTCCTGCTTCATTTGGTGAAC